>CM046664.1:142987943-143672943 GCA_025594165.1 Tamias sibiricus | reverse complement strand
GATTTGTCAATAGTGTTACATATACGGTATTAGATGATTTGTATTGTTGAGTGATATTCCATTGAATGAGTATACCACAGTCTTTTAACCATTCTCCCCTGACGTATACTAGAATGTTCATAGTAACACTATTAATATTTTTATAGAAAATTGTCTACTCCATCTGTTTTCAAATTTATATGTTTGTAGTTGAACTAAATAAATCTTAGGCTCAATGTTATTTTTGTGAGATTCAACCTGTTGCTGAGAGAAGTTATAGATCTTTCATGCTTTTTGCTATATGGTATTCCATTGTGTGAATACGCCACAATAATTTTATACTGTCTACTTTTGATAGGCATTTGTGAGTTTTCATATGGGAAATATTTTAATGGTGTTGCAATGAACAGCATAGTACATGTCTTTTTTTTTAAACATGTGGAGGGATTTCATTGGCTCTATACATAAGAATGGAATTTTCCATTCATAGTGATATGTACATGTTTAGGTTTAGTTGATACTGCAAAATAATTTTTCAAAATATCTATGCCAGTTTACATTTCCTGTAACAGTATGTAAGATTCAGTTACTGTGTGTACTAACAACTCTTAATCTTTTTTCCTTTATCAATGTAACAATTCTGTAGTTTTAAATTTTCACATCCCTCATGATTAATGCAACTAATCATCTTTTCTTAGGTTTATTGAATATTTGAATAATCATATTGTAATGTTTCAATTTTTTGCCCAGGTTTTTCTGTTGGGCTATTCCTCTTTTACTTATGCTCTGTAGTTATTTATGTAGTCTGGATACAAATCTTTTGTTAGATATATAAATTTTAATGATATATATACCTCATCTTGCTCTGTGAGCTGTCTTTTAATTCTCTTAATGATCAGTTTTTGATAAAAAATAGTTCCTAATTTTAATGTAGTCCACTTTATCAATTTTTCAGTGGCCAGTACATTTTGTATTCTATTTAGAAATTTCTTCCTGCTTCAAAGAGAGTCAGAAAAACATTTCTGTCTTTCCTCTAAGGACATTATTATTGTATTTTTTTTTCAAATTTAGATCTGTGTGTATGTCAGGCAAGAGTCCAGAAAAAATATCTTCTTGAATTTTTTTAATATATATTTTTATTTTGTAGTTATAGATGGACACAATATCTTTATTTTATTTACTTATTTTTTATGTGGTGCTGAAGATGGAACCCAGTGCCCTACATGTGCAAGGCAAGCACTCTGCCACTGAGCCACAATCCTAGCCCTCTTCTTGAATTTTTAACAGATCCATCACCACTTACTAAAATGACTACTATTCCTTCTTTTTTCATTGTAGTGACATTTTTCTGTAAATTATATGTTTATATATGTAGATTTGCTTCTGGAATTCACTTTACTAAATTGTTGATTTGTCCTTTTGCCAATGTAATACTACTTTAGTTATTATAACTTTTTAATAGCTCTTGATGTGTAGTCTTATAAGTCCTCCAAATCATTTCTATTTTTCAATAGCGCCTGTTCCATTCTTTGGCCTTTAAACTTCTGAATACATTTTAGGATCAGCTTGTCAATTTTGTCATAAAACAATTAAACTGTGATTCCATATGTGGAAGAATTGCAGTTTTTACCAAAGTGAATATTAAAACCCAGAAACATGGTATATCTTTCAATTTATTCAGAGTGTTACTTTTGAAATTTTTGGTTTAGACATCTTTCACTTTGCTGACTTTTTTAAACAATTTAATATTTGATTTTGCTTAAATGCTATTTTAAATTAAAATTTCTGTTTATCTATAGTTTGTATTTAGATTTTAAATAGATTTTTTGAATATTCATCTTGCAACCAGGAATCTTCTTAAATTTGCTTATTAATTATCTTCATTTATATGTTGCATCTTTTCAATTTTTCTGAAATGATACCATTAACTATGAATAATGACAATTTCAGCATTTTTTCCAATGTATATTCCCTTTTCTTCCTTATCTGATAGCACCAAATTTCATTTTCCTTTCTCAAATTTCAATATGATTAGAGATAGTATCTAAAAGGCAATATGCAACCATTGTAGGTTTTAAAAAATGAAACTTCCAGTGGCTATTATCTAAACATAAGAAATATCATTGTAGTAAAATACTAAATACAAAAGTGGTCTTTCCTGATTTCAGAATTTGGCAACCCATCATTCACATAACTTCAGAATCCACCAGAGATTCTCTGGAAGAAATGCTTGCTTCAAAAAAACATTGGACTATATAATTCCAATTCAGTTTCCAGTTGTTAAATTATATTAGTCAACAACATTTGGTTGAAAAATAACATGACCTCTATTTGGAAGACAGCTGGAGAAAATTCTTTAGGAAGATTTGGTGTTAAGGCAAGAATAGAGAGACAAGGAGACTTTTTAGCCAACGCAGGAGGCCAGGCATGAATTTATGAGAGTCCCTTGTTGCAGTGTCCATAGAAATTAAAAAGAGAGAGAGAGTGATATTGCTTCCATCTCTCTCTCCCCAAATAAATGGGGAAGGAATATGGAGTTTGAAGGATTGGAAAATAATTGTCCCCAAGGTTTGACCTTTGGTATCTGGGACTGACAGAAGGATACTAGAGCAGATTACACACAAAACATTTTATTTATCTGAATGTTTATTGCTTTTTATGAGGTTTATAGACCTTGAAATAATTTATGGCAATGAAACTAACCTTTTGTACTTTACAGACTTCAGTTTCTGGAGTGGCTGAGGTGTTCAATGACTATCTCAGACTTAGGGATATCAGTTATCCAACCCCTAAATTTTTTCTCCTTTGATATCCCCAGCCCCTTTTTTTTTTAAATGAAAAGAATGCCAATTTGATGTAGGGAGAATTAATAAGTACTTAAAATGATTGTATTGTTATTACATGATTGCTTTTTCATAATAGTGTGAAGTGTTGATTTAAATTATATTCATATCATGGTCTTTCAGAGCAATTCAGATGTTGCCTTTAAAATATGTGTCGATTTACCTTTTTCAAATGAATAGTGTTATGACATATTCTTTTTTTAAAAAATAAAACAATCCAAACTGAATACATCCCTTTACTAAGAAAAATTCAGATATTATATTTATGGACAGAATATAGCAGGGAATTTCTTAAAATGTTTTCTGCCTCTTCTCAGAATTAGGCTGATAGCTTAGTGTGCATGCTTCCCTTGATCTTACTGTACTTACTGTTCTTACTCAGTGTTCTTGGCACAATATATTTGTGGGTTTTCTGTCTATCATGCATTGCTGCTTTCTCTGCCTGGAGTACCACTCTGCTTTTCACCTGTCTAATTCCTTCTGGTGTTGTAGGACTGGATTTACCTGTGTACTATCCATAAGCCATTTCTGCCCTACTCTCAGCCTACCGTCCTGTACAATGGCCAGTGTGTGAGCTCCTTCAGCTCCTAAACAAACCCTATTGGAACACTGAACTCATTGCTATTTTAATTGTCTTGAGTTACCACTAGACTGTAAGTTTTCTGAAGGCACAAACTATATATCTTATTTATCTGTTAAGAGTTTCTTGTCTAGGAGATAATAAATCAACATTGGATAACTCTATGAATGAATAAAGAATAAATAAGTGAATGAATGTGATTATGATCTATCTTACATTCTCCTTGGAATAAGAAGTGTTACAAATAATAGACAAATATTACTCTCATTCTTTCTTTTTTATAATGCCATCTCTGTGTCATTGTTACAGGATACTTGCAGGTGGCAATATAAGTGCTGCTGGAATTCCGCGGCAGAGACCAACGTCCCGAGGTGCTTCTTCCCCAGAAACTGGGGCTATGAAGTCAGCAGGGGTCAAACAAATACAAGCACAGGTAAGCACTGTCCTGATGTGGCTTCAGGGAACAACCCTTTGTGGCCCAGATAACTGCAAAACAAAAGCTAACAACCTGTTTCTTGCTCTTCATTTCCCACCCCAGGGTTTACTGCCCAGTTGAGAAAGTTACCATCCCCATCTCTGTTTGGAAATGATGTCACCAATGCCCTCCTCACAGCTGAATTTCAGACATCCAATCGTTTTCATTTTAAGGTTGGTTTGGGAGTTACCACTGCACACATTCCTGAAGAAAGCAGTGCCCCAGCCTGGGTCCACACTGTTCTTCATCCACACCATGCAAGGTGCAGAGGCAGAGGCGCCTCCATTCCTCGCTGCAGGAATTTTTGCGTGGGGTGCTCAGGCTAAATTTTATTTGACAAGGTATGGGTGATTGGGTGATTTCTTCTGATAAACCAGGAACCATAGGGTCAAGAGTTAGAAGCTATTCTCAGGGAGAACTGTTTGACAGGCCCTATCTTTGATAGTTCTACAAGAAGTGGTCTTACCTTGAACTGTCCCTTCTGTTTTTCTTCTGACAGATAACTGATTTCAATGAGATCCGCTATGAAGTCCCTTCTGAAAACATCAATTCGCTTAATGACACTGCTGATATCTCCAGTTTGAACTACCACGTAGAGGTCACTGATAAACCATTTAGCATCCGAATAATGAGGAAGAGCAACAAAAGAGTCCTGTGAGTTTTTTGATGCTCTTTGCACACCTTTGAATATAGTGTTCCAATATCAATCATTTTGACATAGTAAGATGACTATGGCCTAGAAATATGCTTGAACTTTTTGTTTACTATATCTAATTAAGAATGGAAATCTGTCATGACCATAGAGCAAAGAATACTAAAATAGAATATAGTAGTTTGCTGAGTTACATGATATATGAATATATTATATATATACTTATGGTTCACTTGTATTATGAAATAGGGAATTTTATTTTTTGGATCATTATTCATAGTGGAACTTAAACTTCATTGTTTATCATTCCAAAGCGAATCTCATTATCAAGCACCTACCAACATTTTGAAGATACATCACAAGCTATACTGGAGAAAATTTAAGAACTAATGTCAATAAAACTTGTATTCAAATCCTTGCACTGGAAAATCAGTCAGCCATCTGATAGAAGGCAGCAAATCTCACCAGCATCAGTTTCCTTGTCCATAAAAAGAGGATCAAAATATTCACTTTTGCTAGAGGCAATAAGATAATATTTGTAAAGCATCCAGAGTAGCGTCTGTCATGCAGTAGGTGCACAGAAATGTAAGGTCACATTTCTTCTCTTTGCCCAATGGTCCAACCTGAGTCCCTGGTGTCATATCACTATGTTTCATTAGCTACAAAGAAGTAGGAATGCCCTAGAAAGGCCTTCAAGGTAGCATGGGAGTTGATAATACCTAATGCAGCTGATCTCTGAGCAAATGTGGAAAGGAGCAAATAGCTTCTTGGCAGAGATAAGAGAGAGCTTCAGTGAGTCTTGCTTTCCCTCCATGGCCTAGGTTGGACACAAGCATTGGGCCCCTCCAGTTTGCCCAGCAGTTCCTGCAACTGTCTTTCCGACTGCCCAGCACCAACGTGTATGGGCTGGGGGAGCACGTGCACCAACGGTACCGCCACGACATGGCCTGGAAGACCTGGCCCATCTTCACCAGGGATGCCGCCCCCACTGCGGTGAGGCCCCCTTCTGCCTGGTCATTGCTCACAGTCAGGGATGTTCTCCTTCCTTCCCTGAAAGTAGTCTACAGAGACTGTTATATCTTATCTTGCTCAGTTTAGATGTGTTTGTGTTGAGGAACGCCTGTCCTTGAGGTTATGAACACACTATTAGGAATAGAGCAATTAAAAATCTTGCTTTTAGTGGAAAATACAATTTAATGATTGTATTAGACCCTACCATCTATGGAAAAATATCTTTGCAACTGCCTAGCTTTAAAAATTAAATATCTAAAGAAGAACATCAGCAGGGCCATTCTTTTTTTTTTTTTTTTTTTTTGGTACCGGGGGTTGAACTCAGGGGCACTCGACCACTGGGCCACATCCCCAGCCCTTTTTTGTACTGTATTAGAGACAGGGTCTCACTGAGTTGCTAAGTGCATCGCCATTGCTGAGGCTGGCTTTGAACTCACAATCCTCCTGCCTCAGCCTCCCAAGTGCTGGGACTACACACGTGCGCCATCAAGCCCGGCTCAGCTGGAGCCATTTATTTTTAATTAAATTTATTTTTTTAATTTATGATAATTACAATTCATAGTGCCCATATATAGCATCTTTTTACAAACAACTGTTTGTATACAAAGTATATTCGTACAATTCAGGTCTTCAATCATGCATTTAGGAAGATGATATCCGTCTCATTCAACTGCCTTTTGTTTTTCTTTTCTTTCCCCCCCCTCCCCCCTTGATCCCTCCCTTCCCCTCCCTTCCCTTGACCATTCTAGTGTTCCTCTAGTCCTCCTATGTACCCCCATCCAACAATACTGTGAACTACCTCCTTATATCAGAGAAAACATTTGGTACTTGGATATTTGAGACTGACTAACTTCACTTAGCATTATGTCTTCCAACTTCATCCATTTACCTGAAAATGCCATTATTTTATTTTCTTTGATTGCTGAGTAAAATTCCATTGTGCGTATACACCACATTTTCTTAATCCACTCATTTACTGAGGGACATCTAGGTTGGTTCCACAACCTAGCTATTGTGAATCGCGCAGCTACAAACATTGAGATAGCTGTGTCACTGTAATATGCTGTTTTTAAGTCCTTTGGGAATAGACCCAGGAGTGGGATGGCTGGGTCATAGGGTGGTTCCATTCCCAGTTTTCCAAGAAATCTCCATACTGCTTTCCATAACGGTTGCACCATTTTGCAGTCCCACCAGCAATGTATGAGTGTGCCTTTTTCCCCACATCCTCTCCAACATTTATTGTTGTTTGTGTTCTTGATAGCTGCCATTCTGACTGGAGTGAAATGAAATCTTAGAGTAGTTTTGATTTGCATTTCTCTAATTGCCAGCGATGTTGAGCATTTTTTCATGTATTTGTTGATTAATCGTGTATCTTCTTCTGAGAGGTGTCTTCTCAATACCTTAGCTCATTTATTGATTGGGTTATTTGTTTTTTTGGCGTTAAGTTTTTTGAGTTTTTTATATATTCTAGAAATTAGTGCTCTATCTGATGTGCATGTATTAAATATTTGTTCCCAATTAGTTGGCTCTCTATTCACCTCACTGATTGTTTCTTTTGCTGAGAAGAAGCTTTTTAGTTTAAATCTATCCCATTCATTAATTCTTCGTAGTAATTGTTGTGCTACAGGATTCTTATTAAGGAACTTGGGGCCTAATCTGACATGTTGGAAATTGGAGCTTACTTTTTCTTCTATTAGGCGTATGTCTCTGGTCTAATTCCTAGGTCCTTGATCCACTTTGAATTGAATTTTGTGCATGGTGAGAGATAAGGGTTTAATTTCAATTTGTTGCGTATGGATTTCCAGTTTTCCCAGCACCATTTGTTGAAGAGGCTATCCACTGTACATTTTTGGCACCTTTGTCTAATATAAGATAGCTGAAATTGTATGGATACAAAATCAATACACATAAGTCAAAGGCATTTTTGTACATCAGTGACAAAGCCTCTGAAAGGGAAATGATGAAAACTACCCCATTTACAATAGCATCAAAAAATAAAAAAAAAAAATACCTGGGAATCAACTTAATGAAAGAGGTGAAAGACCTCTATAACAAAAATTATAGAACACTAAAGAAAGAAATCATAGAAGAACTCAGAAGATGGAAAGACCTACCTTGCTCTTGGATAGGTAGAATTAATATTGTCAAAATGTCCATACTACCAAAGGCATTATACAGATTTAATGCAATTCCAATCAAAATCCCAATGTCATTCTTCAAGGAAATAGAAAAAGCAGTCATGAAATTCATCTGGAAAAATAAGAGACCCAGAATAGCCAAAGCAATCCTGAGCAAGAAAAGCGAAGCAGGGGGCATCACCATACCAGACTTTAAATTATACTATAGAGCAATAGTAACAAAAACGGCATGGTATTGGCACCAAAACAGACTGGTGGACCAATGGTACAGAATTGAGGACACAGAGACTAATACATTCTTAATAGAACCTCATGAACAAAAAATATCTCTCTTGACAGCTTCTGTGTTGCTTGTGAAGGTGTATTTCAGAGACAGCAATGTTGGTATCATCTTGCAGGTTGTTTGAAATGTAGAGTTTCAGGCCATAAAGACCATTAGACCCACTGAATGTGAATTGGCATGTTAATAAGATCCCTGGAGAATCCCACCCACAGTGAAGTGGGAGATGGGCTATTCTAGAACAGTGTCTCTCAACTTACCTGGAGTAAGGTTTAGTTTCTTTCTTTTTTTTTTATTGTTGTTAAACCAACATGGGCAATACATTTGTAAAACACAATTATAAAACATTTTTGGAAAATGCAATAAAATATCCAAAGACATAAAAATTACAAGCCTGAATTTTAAATGGAATAGACATAAAATTACTCTTTTTTTTGGGGTGGGGGAACCAGGGATTAAACTCAGGAGCACTCAACTACTGAGCCACATCCCCAGTCCTATTTTGTATTTTATTTAGAGACAGGGTCTCACTGAGTTGCTTAGTGACTCACTTTGGCTTTGAACTCTTGATCTTCCTGCCTCAGCCTCCGGAGGTTCTGCAATTACAGGCACGTACTACCAGGCCCAGCCATAAAATTATTCTTAAATTGATGTAAAAGACTTTCTAAACACTCACTCACATATATATATCATATATATATATTATATATATTTATTTTTATATATATATATAATTTGTATTTATCTTGGCAAGGTGCCAGTGCTTGGACAATACTGAGTGGCACTGGTGTCTCGAGGTTGTCTTGAAGCCTTCCTTGTGCTGATGGTGGCTCGAAGATCTGGGCGAGAGCTGCATGTTGGTGGAAGTATGGCACAGGGTGCTTGGGCTGATGTTTTGAAATTCATATTTGCAAGAGATGAACAAAGCAAGTAGCTCATTAACTTGCAGACCATCTGCCCATATGTGATGCGATGGAAGGAGCACTCTTCCTGAACTGAACAGAAAGGAAAAGCAGTGGTTGGCACATCCACTCAAACACTTGGTCAAGTACACTGACACCCTGAGCATTGCACCAAGTTTGACTTTCTACAGCTGCAAATCATTTTTTCTTTTGTACAGGGGATTGAACCCAGGGGTGCTTAACCACATTTCCAGGACTTTTTATTTTGAGAAAAGTTTTTTTTTTTTTTTATTTACTTATTCATCATGCACAAGTATAGTATCTTTTTACATACAACTGCTTGTATACAAAGTATATAAGTACCATTCAGATCTTCAATCATGCATTTAGGATAACGATATCCATCTCATTCAACCACCAATTTTTTTTCCAACCCCCCCCTTACTCCCTCCCTCCCCTCCCTTTCCGTTGACCATTCTAGTGTTCCTCTGATCCTATGTACCCCCTTTCAACAACACTGTGAACCAGCCTCCTTATATCAGAGAAAACATTCGGTACTTGGATTTTTGAGATTGACTAATTTCACTTAGCATTATATTCTCCAACTTCATCCATTTACCTGCAAATGCCATTATTTTATTCTCTCTTATTGCTGAGTAAAATTCCATTTTGTATATATACCATATTTTCTTTATCCACTCATCTACTGAGGGGCATCTAGGTTGGTTCCATAACCTAGCTATTGTGAATTGTGCTGCTATAAACATTGAAGTGGCTGTGTCACTGTAATATGCTGTTTTTAAGTCTTTTGGGAATAGACCCAGGAGTGGGATGGCTGGGTCATAGGGTGGTTCCATTCCCATTTTCCCAAGAAATCTCCATACTGCTTTCCATAGCGGTTGCACCATTTTGCAGTCCCACCAGCAAAGAGACAATACGCCTAATAGAAGAAAAAGTAAGCTCCAATTTCCAACATGTCGGATTAGGCCCCAAGTTCCTTAATAAGAATCCTGTAGCACAAGAACTATTACCAAGAATTAATGAATGGGATAGATTTAAACTGAAAAGCTTCTTCTCAGCAAAAGAAACAATCAGTGAGGTGAATAGAGAGCCAACTAATTGGGAACAAATATTTAATACATGCACATCAGATAGAGCACTAATTTCTAGAATGTATATAGAACTAAAAAAACTTAACACCAAAAAAGCAAATAACCCAATCAATAAATGGGCTAAGGAATTGAAAAGACACTTCTCAGAAGAAGATACACGATTAATCAACAAATACATGAAAAAATGCTCAACATCGCTGGCAATTAGAGAAATGCAAATCAAAACTACTCTAAGATTTCATTTCACTCCAGTCAGAATGGCAGCTATCAAGAACACAAACAACAATAAATGTTGGAGAGGATGTGGGGAAAAAGAGACAAGGTTTTGCTAAGTTGTTTAGGTCCTTGGTGAATTGCTGAGGGTGGCCTCAAAACTTGTGATCCTCCAGGCATGCGCCTCTGTGCCTGGTTGAAATTCTTAAATTAAATAGTTACAGATTAAATGAAATGTGGGCTTTCCTACACACATTTCCTCCCTCCCTCCCTCCCTCCCTCCCTCCCTCCCTCTCTCCCTCCCTCTCTCATAGCCTCCCTCTCTATGTCTCTTTCTTCTTTTCTCTCTCTTCTCCTTTTCTTTCTCTCCCTCTTTTCCCCCCTCCTTCCAGCCTACCTCTCTTTTTCCTTCCTTTTTTTTCTTCTGTTTTTTTTTTTTTTTTTTTTTTTTTTTTTTTTTTTTTTTTTTGTGGTACCGGGGATTGAACTCAGGGGCACTTGACCACTGAGCCACATCCCCAGCCCTTTTTTGTATTTTATTAGAGACAGGGTCTCACTGAGTTGCTAAGTGCCTCGCCATTGCTGAGGCTGGCTTTGAACTCGCGATTCTCCTGCCTCAGCCTCCCAAAGTGCTGAGATTACAGGCGTGCGCTTGCTTCAAAATTAAAAAAAAAAAAAAAATGTAATCTGTATTCTTTCCAAGTATTGATGTCATCAGCCTTCCTGGCTGTAATTTTAAATCCAGCCTTTGTAGTCCTATTGACTGTTTATATTTCTCAAATCATACTGGTTTTCTTTCTTTTTCTCTTTTTACCATTATCAATATTATTGCCTCATACTAAAGGCTAAGATTTGTGACATTATCAAAGAATATTTGTAAGACTTTATGCATATTACAATCTCAACATTATTCCTTTTATAGCACAATTATACACATAAACATTATGTGTTTTTATATAGTGCTCATCACCACCCTCTCTGACAGATTCAGTATCTCTCTCTCTTTTTTTTTTTTTTAAATTGTTACTACCCCAGAATTACACATTATTTTAGAAAGATTAAAAAACAGTTGGGCATTAATAAGAAATTCATAATTTCTCATAACACCATTACTTCCTGTTAAAATTTGGTATAGGTTATAGCAAATTTTCAATAAAAAATCTTGATTGAGGTGTAATTTATATTCCATAAAGTTAACCTATTTAAAGTACAAGTTAGTGATTTTTATCATGTTTACTTAATTATATAATTATCATAATCTAGTTTTAGAACTTTTCCATCACCCCTAAATGATCCTTCATGTCCTTTTAGAGTCAAGCCCAATTCCTATCCTGGCATCCACACCAGCCCCAGGCCATCCCTAATCTGCTGTCTACAGATTTGATTTTTAATTTTTCTAAACATTTCATATCAACAAAATCATGCACTATATGGTCTTTTGTGTCTATTTTGCTAAGTATAATATTTTCGAGGAGTATTATTTTGTACCATGTGTCAGTGTTTCGTTTCTTACCACTGATGAATGATATGAATAGTACAGGTATACCATATTTTGTTTTTCTATTTATTAGTTCATGATGGCATTCTAACAGCTTTTTGGTACAATTAAGTGTTAACCCAACACATGTCCAGCATGGCTTCTGGTTTTATTGTAGGGTGAATACTCATTTTGAATATATAATACTATTACTTCTCTCTCCCTTTCTTGCTGACAGGGCATGATTAACCTGTATGGAGCACATACATTCTTCTTGTGCCTGGAAGATACCAGTGGTTCCTCTTTTGGAGTTTTTCTGATGAACAGTAATGCCATGGGTAGGAAGCATCTTTCTCTCTTCCATGGGTAGGAGTAAGTCTTAGGATGCTGCTTTTATAAAAAGAGATTTTATGTTGAGATCACTGTTTGACAGAAACATGTTGAACTTAATGATACTTCTATTGAAACTGAAACTTGAAAGTATATTAATCTGCCTACAAATCCAGTTCATTTTCATTGAAAGCTGCTTCAGCAATTTCCTTTATGGAATGTTTCCCTTTAATATTCTGTAGATAAAAGCAACCATTGATAGACACATTCCAGGAAAACTTGTAGATTCCAACATGTGCCATGCTATCTGTCTACAGGCAACAGGTTGCATTTTAAGGGCTGTTTCTCATAGCATGCCCCTAACTCACCCATAATTTTTCTCCTCTGGCTTCTGAATTAATGGTGCATTAATAGGCATTTTAATTATTTTTACATTTTTAATTATAGTCAGACTTACCAATAAGATTTTCAAAATATTTTCTTTAAGCAGAGTCACTCACAAAACGCAGAAGTTTGTATTTTTATATGGCCAAATTAAAATAGAATTTATTTTTCCTTCTCTTAAACAAAACTTAATTCTTCCTTGCTATCTTACTAACTTGATAGATTAATAAACTTCAACAAACCTCTAGTAAAATGAGCATATGTGATTTTTATTGAGATTGTTTTGGATGACTCAGCTATTCATACTCCAGAGAAAAGTATATACTCAATTTTAATAATTCTCCCTTTAATTCTCTCAGAGGTCACCCTTCAGCCTGCTCCTGCAGTTACTTACCGCACGATTGGGGGCATCCTTGACTTCTATGTGTTCCTTGGAAACACTCCAGAGCAAGTGGTTCAGGAATACCTGGAGGTACGACTTGGTGTTTAGAGTTGTTGCTTATTGATATTGCCTCATATGCTCCTTTAGATCATCAAGAGGAAAATAAGGGTTATTAGTAGACAGGATGGATTATAAACACTGGGGTTGCTAGTCTTTCATTGCTTGTTTGCTTATTTTGATGACACTTATTGGATGCTTTCTGTATGCTAAAAAGGCACTATGCTAGGCTTGAAAAATGCAAAATAAGTCAGCATCCTGCATTCAAGGAATTCATCATCTATCCAGCTATGATCCATCAATCACTCCAGAGACCAAAGGACACAAGTCAGTGAAGTCCAACCATTCCTCAAATAGAAATTCAGTGAAAAGTAATTATGTGAAAGAAACTTTGCTTGCTATTCATATTTGATTCAAACTATAGGATAGGAAGGAACTGTAGATACTTTCCAGATGGAAAAACTCAGACATGGAAAGATAAAGTGATTTGCTTAGGATGGCTTGTAAAGATACAAAAATATGGTTCCCAGATGCCACTGAATTTATAATAAAATAAGAGAATATGATACATATAGCCTGAAAATAATTATAATAAGGAGAACCTTGTAGTAAATTCTATCAATGAGGTGCAAATAAACTGTACAGGAATTCAAAGGTATGACAGGAAGCCTACTTATATTAGAAGGCAGAGATTTCAGGTAATAATGTGAGACAGGTTAATATATTTTCAGGTTCCACTTTCAATAGAAGTACTGTTGAGTTCAGCATGCTTCTGTTAAACAGTGATCTTAACATAAAAGTCTTTTTTTATGAAAAGAAAAGACCTACTTTTTCCTATTAAAGAGAGAAAGATGCTTCCTACCTCTGGCATTACTATTCTCAGTGTTGGCTGGAGCAACTTGAGTAAGTTGGATTTAAATCATATTTCAGTATTTCTTCATCCATCTGCTACTCATCGCATCAATCCTTATTCTTTTACAATAGCATACACCACTATTTAACATTACATCTGACATATTTATTTCCTTTGAGTTCTGTGAGGGCAGAGCTTTGTGACATTATATTCTTAGTGCTCACACTAGCCCCTACCACATTGATGGATTGAAGGACTATTAACTGCTTTTCCCAAAAGATGACACCATTAGTCAAGCATTTTCTGAAAATCCTATCATTTTTTGATGTTGCAATGGTTGGGAATACATTTAGGTGCTTAAGTTAAAAAAAAGATATGAGCTGTGGAATTTTGCAGATTAGCCTAGGCGATTACTCTTGGTTCTGACATTTTAAGATCTGAGGACTTTAAAGAAAATGAAATGGAGTTAATGCATCCATTTTTGGACTTGGCACGACAAAATGTTTGTTGTAAAGCATAGACACTTCTTTACTTCTCTTTCCAGCTTGTTGGGCGACCATTCTTGCCTTCCTACTGGAGTCTTGGGTTCCAACTAAGTCGCAGGGATTATGGTGGCATCAAGGGGTTGAAAGAGGTTGTAGACCGAACTCGTACAGCTAGGATTCCATATGTAAGTTGGCACATCTCTTATCCTGTATTTGACCCCATTTCCTATATTTAATTTTTTGCATCAAATTTAGCCTATTAGGAACATTATATAAAATGATTGAGATGCAGACACACTGTCAGAAATTTGCATGCTGTGTTATCCATCTAAGCATGAAAAGTGCACAGTTTATGGAGAATGATGGATATAACTTTGAATTGTATCCTCACCTCTTCATAGCTCCATGCAGTGATGGGCTAGTTAATTAACATCTCTGAGTTTTAGTTTTCTGTCTTTATGAAATAAGAATGTAAGATTTATTATGGTATATTAGAAGCAATGGATATATTGTATAATGTGTGTAAAATTCTAACTGAGAGGATGAATTCCATCAAAGCTATCTGCTATTTTATGGGAGAAAGCAATACCTGAAAGCGACATGATCAGTCAGGGCAGAGGATTAACATGATTTCCAGTACATGAGTTTCTCATATAGCAAACGTCCTCCAGATCTAGTCAACCCTAATTTTGAAGCTGTATGGTTACAAAGTATTTATAATGTCTAATGTTCACCTATAAATCAAAAAATAATTTTTAAGAGTGTAGTATTTGATAAGCTCCTCTGGGAGATGGATAGTGTGTGTTTAATGAAGTTATCAAATAACTTATTTTGGGCTGACTCTTTGGAACTTGAGCGCTAGCATCTGAAGGGAGAGTATACAGGTGGAAGTGACTTTGACCTGATCTCAGGATTCTTCAGTTCCTTTATGGAGCAGCAAAGAGGGCTGTGAGAAATCAGGTGCTCACCATGTTATTTGGTATTAAGTGGAAATGAATTTATATTCAAGTTATTCCTCCTATATATGCTATCAGGAAAAAAAAAAACAATTTCAGGAAAAATCACACAAGATTTTGCCACACCTTTATTATTTTACAAAAGGGCTTTCACATTCATGATTAGTCCTCATTTATCACTACTTTATGAATGAGGAAATTAAGACACTGTATGGTTAACAGTTTGTCCAGGATTGCACAACTAGTTAAGTGGCAAGACCAGTATGCAAATATAATTCTTTTGAATCTACCCGTGCTATTGGTTCCTATCTATCCTCCTGTCTCTGATGGGAAGGGCTTTTTTGAGATGTTACCTGTTCAGGAACAAATGAACTTTTCTTCTGTAACTGGGAACACCTTTCTGTGTGGCTGCGGGGGCCCTCTGGGTCTTAAGTGACTGACCAGTATCAGAACAGATGATGCCACATTGGGCAACAGGCCACTAGCTGGAGCCTCCTAATGCACAGTCCCATGAAACACATAGAAAGCTGTCATATGTCTATGAGGTAAGTGACAGATTGGGGGTAAAAGAGTATCTGGAGTCAAGGGGCCTATCACCAAAAAGCCCTATTGGCCCTCTATCTACCCAATCACATGCCTGTGGGAAACATCCCTTAACCCCTTCACAGTTCAATTTTCTCACCAAGAATAACACCTGCTCCTCACAGATCAGTATGTAAACCCAAGAAGCAATGCACTTGTGAGAATTTGGTTAGTTAAGACTCCATCCCTTTGTTATTTGTAATTTTTAATCATTACTTTAGCAAAATGCAAAAGAGCATTTTCTCCTCTAATGATATATTCTGGCTTGACATTTGAGGTCTAAGGTAGTGCGTGTTTATAACATTCCCAATATGTTCATTAACAAATATTTCAAGAGCACCTGTGACATGTCAAGTGTTCAAGCACACAGGTTATGGAGCTGAACAAGATGCTGTTCCTACTTTGGAGTCCTTCCAATGCTTTGTGACATGCCTCTATCAGGACGAGAAAATAAAGCTGGAACCTAAAAGCAGCTGCATCTTTATGGAAGGGCATATTTACTCCTAGGAGGTAGCCAAACCTTGGAAGTTCCAGGATTATTAAGAAATATGGCTTTGTTACCATCTAGGGGCGTTGGGTTCATTGTCTCCATTCAGCAAAGCATTGAAGAACAGGACATAGAGGTAGCAAGGAAGAAGTAGGTTTATTGCAAAAGTGACAGGAATCAGGTGGGGAAATCTTGGACTAGTCTTTTTATGGTATCTGGAATTTCTTCCTTTCCTTATATCGTTTCCTGTCCATGTTCTCCTCACTATTGGTATCTCCTCTGTCCATACATCTGTTTTAGTTTTCTATTGGATCCCCTGCTTAGGAGCATGAGTATAGGAGTATCTGATTGGGGCCCCCATTTGGGTCCATGAACACTTTTGTCAAGCAGGAAGTTGATGTCATCAGAAGACCCTCTGCGTGCTCCTTTGTTCCAGCCCTGCCCCGACTTCCGCACTCTCCATCTTGGCCTGGCTGCCTAAGCCCTTCTCTATCTCCCTCAGCTTTGGTTCTCATGGTTGGGAACCAGAGCTGAAATCCTTTACATCAGCTTGGTGGTATTTCCTAAGTTCTAATGGGCCAGTGCTACCTTTCAGGATGTCCAGTACTCTGATATAGACTACATGGATGGAAAGAAGGATTTCACTATTGATGAGCAGGCTTACCCTGATCTCTCAGATTTTGCCAAGGAGTTGCATGACAATGGCCAGAAATATATGATTATTACGGTATGTCAAGCACTTACCCTGTTGCCTTGTATTTTCTTTCAAAATGCAAAGGAAATTTACAAAAATAATATTTATATCATATTTCTTTATTAGAATCCTGGTATCCTCAAAGATCCTGACTACAATACATATAAAAATGGAAGACTAAAGAGAGTATGGATCTTGGAGAACAATGACTTCGCTGTTGGGGAGGTAATTTCTAATGAAAGAATAAATTACAGTTATTTGGGGGAGGGATTGGTATTTTTGGTAATGGGTGAAAGTCCAGCTACACTATTGCTCATTATTTTAATAGCTTTGTAGGTTTCTTTCATTGTAATTTTTAAACCAATACATGTACTAATAAAAATGATTAAAATTCTGAAAGATTTAAAAAGCTAGCCCAAGCTACTAGTCCCTGATCCATAAATGCCACTGATAATTGAGAAGCAATGTATCATTAGAAAAAGAAATTGAGTTACTTGAAGTCCTCCTGCCTCCAATTTCTACCTCTTTCCCAAGATAATTAATTTAACTACAACAATAGATCATTATGCTTACAGGTTAATGTGGAACCTATCTCAGGTAGTATATCAATTTGTACCAAGCTTCTAGATAAAACCCAGGCTTAATTCTAAAGTGGTACTTGCAGGAATTGTAATAGAATGATGCTTCAGGAGCCTATTTTAAAGATAGCTGACTTTCTGAGAGTATTTATTTTAAGTCAAATCATGTATGTGACTTTTATTGAGTTATGTGGGGGGTCAACCCCAGGTGATTGGATTATGTGAGAGTTATTAAAGTTAGAACCCTAGAAAGTTCATGTGAACGCAGCTCCTGCATCTGATGAGTAGTTGACTTTGCAAAAGTGTCTTCTCAGAGTTACTTATGGCCCCTCCTTCGCTGTAATCACTTAATTCTTTTCATTGACTGAAAAATTACATGAGTTGCCTGAGGCAGAGGAGGGAGAAGTGGGTAGAGGTGGCTATGCATGCTCTTGTTTAGAATGGAGCTCACTTGGCCTGATCTCCACTCAAGGCTTCTGTTGGTTGTTGCTCTGCCAGACCACTTGCTTCCTGGAGTCCAACATTACCTGAAATTATTACTTGGTTTCCATCACCTGCAACAAAGGACCAAGAGCTCAATCCACCCTGTATTTGAAGAATTCTTCACATTTTTATATACATTCATTATGCTGCCTGAGTTTAAATTGTCCCTAATTGCCAACATATAAATTTATTGGGAAAATCAGCAAGAATGTTGCAAAAAAAAAAACTTTGGATCCTATTAATTCAGAATGTTCAGTAATTTGGCTATAGTTCTATCTTTGTGCCATCCATAGAAGACATTTAAAACTGCTGTCAAATAGATGTAGATAAAACAGGGGTAGGATTAGGAATATTTGGCAGGAGTAAAGGGCATAAACTTCACTCAACCATTTACAAAATATTGTTTCTATGCATAAATCAGCATATTATTTATAACAAAATTATACAAAGGGTTTAATGTAAACTTTAATTAGCAATTCATTAAACATATTCAATTATCCTCTTTAAAAATATCCCACAGGCTTTCCAGTCCTTTAATTAGTTTATCTCCCAGTTGGCCTGACATAATGAAATTTTACTTTGTTTTTTCATAGAAAAGGACATATGATGAATTTTCATTTAATTGGTCATTTTTCCTTCTTCTGGCAAATTGCATGCAATTTTCTGTATAATAGGCATTGGGAGAAATAACAAATTTTAACTCTAAAATTAAGGCAACGTGGGCTATTAGTAAAAGAAATATTAGCCAATAATCAATGAATCACCGAACCAGCAAATAGATTGTTCATTCTCCCTCTTTGATCTCTAGGGATACCCTGGTCCAACTGTCTTTCCTGATTTCAGCAATCCACTGTGTACCCAGTGGTGGACACAACAGTTCACTGAATTTCACAATCGTCTGGACTTTGATGGAGTGTGGATTGTAAGTTATTATTTTGGACCTAAATTTCTTTTGGAAAGTGACATACCAAATTTTCAGATGAATTCTGTCCTGTCTATAATAAAATAGCTTGAGACATACTTAGTATTCAAAATATTTTTACTTGATGCTGACCTCATATATAGTAAATCAGACTCCTAAGAATTCTGTGTTCTTACTCTGATTTAGACTTCATTAGGGTAAAACAGTGTTTTCTCTTGGCTTTCCAACTGTCTTTCCTGATTTCAGCAATCCACTGTGTACCCAGTGGACACAACAGTTCACTGAATTTCACAATCGTCTGGACTTTGATGGAGTGTGGATTGTAAGTTATTATTTTGGACCTAAAATTTCTTTTGGAAAGTGACATACCAAATTTTCAGATGAATTCTGTCCTGGTCTATAATAAAATAGCTTGCTTGACATACTTAGTATTCAAAATATTTTTACTTGATGCTGACCTCATATATAGTAAATCAGACTCCTAAGAATTCTGTGTTCTTACTCTGAGTTAGCCACTATCTGGTTACTTCATTAGGGTAAAACAGTGTTTTCTCTTGGCTTTGTTGTTTTTCGCCATTTACTGGATTTTCAGCTTAAAAAAAAACTGCTTTATTAAAAATTGTGATTGCTATGATATGTAGCACTGGCCTATAAAAATTTAATCACTATAATATAATGAGGTCCTGTGTTTTTTATTAAATCACGGTGGGGAAATTTCTTTGAAATTTGAAAACATCTTATATGATAATGATATTAGACATTGCTTATTTTTAATTCATTTCAAAGAAATGAATTTGAGCTCAGTTACATTCTCTCATTATTCCTTGCACAGTGGAATAAAAAAAAAACAGGGAAAATTATAATGCAGAAGTGTTACCCTATTTTTATTCTTTAAGCATACTAAAACATAACACCAACAATGAAATCTTCACAATTTACACGGCTAGGGACAACCTTTGAAATGGCGTTTCTTAATCAATAGTTTGAAATAAACTAATACAAAGCTAAATGCAGCCAATGTCATTAGAACTGGACTGCCCTTAGAGAGGACCTAATTCAATGACTTAATTTTACAAAAGATCAAACAGAAGCCAAGAAAAGTTTGGGAGATTATTTAAAATCCAAAAACCAGATCATAGAAAACCCCAGATATCCTGGCTTCACATTCTGTATCTCCCTAAAGCTAATTATAAATCAATAACATTGCCCATTTTGTGTGTTTTGTGTCTTTGAAGGAAATGGATGAAGTAACTAGCTTTCTCCAAGGTTCTGATCATAGGTGTGAATCAAATAGCTTGAACTTCCCACCTTTTACTCCTGGTAAGTGTTCACCTGTTTGCTAAAGCTGCAGACACGAGATGTGTTTAAAACAGCCTCATTAATACTCTGTGAGGTCATAGCAATTCCCTTCCAGTCCAGTGGATCCCCAGACTTCCCAGCCACTCTTCCACTTGTGTCTTGGTGGCATTGCTTTGTCTCCAGTTACCTTTTCAATGCCACAAGCCAAGGACAACGGGTGGTGAAAGGTGTTGTCTGAGCCTGGTCTCTCCTCTGGCAATCCTTCCACCCCAGAGTTCCAGATTCTTTAATCCTTTAGCTAGTACCATTTCGGACTTTGTGAGAGTTTCAGAACTTTCCAAGGCACAAATTATCTTACACTGAAGTAAAGTTGTGATTTTGTTAACATTCCCCCCACCCTTTCTTTTTTTTCTTCCCTCTTCCCTTCCTCTCTTTATCTCTTCCTCCCTTCCTTTTTCCATCCACCCCACACCATTAGCAATAGTTTAAGGCATCAATGGTTCTTTAAAGGTTCTATTTATTGGTCTCATTTCCTTTACCACATTCTTCTGCCATAATATTCTTTTGAAAGAATGTGTGTGTGTGTGCACATACCTGGGTTTTAGGTGGGTGACAGTATACACTATGCTGTGGAAACGAAGAAATCCCATTATCTCCGTGTATTAGTCAATATATTTTTTTTTTTTTACTTATATGGTACTCTAGTGAGGATGGATGGCTTGATCCAAGTGTTGATTCAGAGATCTAGTTTCTTCCATTGCCTGTTTTTCTTATCTCATAGGCCTTTGTTTCCAGATTCATGGGTAAAGAGGAGAAAGGATAGAGGGAATGGTATGAGTGGGCTTGGAAATGGGGTCTATCCAATTTGCCCACATTCATTTTCTAGAATCTGGTCTTAGCCTCAGCGTAACTTTTAGGGGAGCTCTAATCTTCAAGTACAATCTCCTCATATTCCTGGGAGAAAACAGTGGCTGGGTGGACACTGGACAGTCTCTTCCAAGTCATCTTGCTTTGTCCACCCTATATACATGCCTGCTGTTATAGTTTGGATCTAAAACGACCCCCCAAAATCATATGTTGTGTGCAGAGTCCCCAGTGCAACAAGTTTCAGAGGTGGAGCTTCTAGGTAATAATTGGATCATGTGGGCTCTGTTAATCCATTTAATCCACCAAATGGATTAATCCGTCCATATCTTCATGAGGTGGGACCTAGTTGGAAAAAGTAGTCACTGAGAGCACATACGCTGGAGGGGCTTATCTTTCCCCCAGCCCTTTCTACTTCCTGGCTGTCATGAGCTGAGAAGCTTTCCTTCACCACACTCTGCTGCCATGATATTATCCCTGACCTCAGGCCCAAAGTCGTGGGATCATCTGACCATGGATGCAAACCTATGAAACCATGGGCCATAGAAAATCTGTCCTCCTCTGAGTTGTTCTCATCCGGTATTTTGGTCACAGTGGTGGACCCCCTGAGCTGACTAACACTTGAGATCAAGGCTTAGCTCCTTCTTGGTTCCCTTTGATTACTGAAGGAGTAAAGAATTTTTTTTTTTGGGGGGGGAGTCTTGATGTCAAACCATTTAACCTCCTGCAAAATCTATTCTTTGCTTCCCTAACTTATTCTTTATTCTTTTCAACTTGGTCTGTATTTGCCTCCCTCCCCCCCCACCGCCTTTTTTTCCCACTCTGAATCAGCTTATGTTTTTCCTTAACCTCTTAATCTTCTTGGCCACAGCTATTTTCTTCCCTTACTGAAAACCTCTGTTTTCATCACCTTCTGTTTGCTCTGGCAAGCGCCCCACTCTCTGTGCCTCGGCATTTTCTCTACTCACATATGATCAGCCACGCTCCCTCACAGATGGGCAGATTCTCACCTTTGCATGGTTATGCATGCAGTACATATTGGCATGACAAAGATGCAGATGCAACAACCTTTAACCCTGAAAAAATTCTAGTGTCTTTTTTTTATATAACTAAAGTGGTTGTTTATCTCGTTTTATAATCCAAGCTGGGCAAGAAATATGAATTTTGAAAATATTTTATAATCCAATTGAATATCTGACTCAAAATCTTGTGTTAGGTTGGTAAGAAAATCTTAACCTCAGTCATTCCTTGTTCCACCACTTTCTGAAGTTGTACCTCATACTAAGACCCTATATGTGATGAAGACTTCATGAAGGAAGGTAAACATAGTCCTAGGTATGGGTCCATAAGGAGAAGAAAGGGAAAAAAGAGATTGCAGGCCACAACAAAACAAGGGCTGGCCATTTTAAGTAACATTGGAGATTCTCAGAGCCAGGATTTGGCTTTTAGTCATGAAACCACCCAAATGCCATATCTCACTTTTTTTTTTAAATTTATTTTTTATTCTAAGTTGTTATAAATGACAGCAGAATGCATTACATTTCATATTACACATATAGAGCACATTTTTTACGAATCTCTGGTTGTATGCAAAGTATATTCTCACCATTTGTGACTTCATACATGCACTTAGGGTAATGATATCCATCTCATTCTACCATCTTTTTTTTTCCTTCACCCTTTTGCCCCCTCCATTACCCTCCCTCCCCATTGGCCATTCTAGTGTTCCTCTAATCCTCCTATGCTCCCCATCCCAACCTGACTGTGAATTGGCCTCCTTATATCAGAGAAAACATTTGGCATTTGGCTTTTTGGGATTGGCTAACTTCACTTAGCATTATATTCTCTAACTCCATCCATTTATGGAAATACCTTGGAAAACTTGGAATGGAACTACCTTATGACCCAGCTATCCCACTCCCTGGCCATATCTCACTTTTTGTTTTTAAAGTGTGACTGGGGCGCTCTTACCTGTCCATTTACATTCAATTCTCCTTGATTAAATCTATGCAGATGAACAGTGTGTGCTATATATTTAATCTCAGATCAATTGCATTTTGCTTTGAGTAGGTTTTCCAGCTACCTCCACTTACCACCGTCCTTTGTGAGCTCAAGGAAATGCAAATTATTTTTAATGATCTCTGGGGGTGGTCAGTATAGCTCCCAGTAAGAAGTGGTATTTAGGATAGAATTTAAGATCTGCATAGGACTTTGTCAGGTGGAGATTGGTGGGGAAGTTACAGCAACCAGGAAGCAAAAAAATTGGGTGGATATTTTGTTAAAGTCAATTGATGGAGACTTGCCTTACTGACGGATGTTCCCCCCCAGGCATTCTAGACCACTTACTGTTTGCAAGAACTCTCTGCATGGACACAGAGTTTTACTGGGGCCTTCACTATGACATCCACAGCTTGTATGGCTACTCCATGGCAAGAGCCACACACTCGTAAGAACTTGGTTTTCTTCCTGATTTCAGATTTGGGGAAGTGGGAGGTGGAGGGTTTCTCCTATGTTCCATAAGGATATTGTTCAGATTTTTTTTTTGAATGTAAGCATATAGAAACTGGTCTAGCTGGGTACTTAAGAAGTCCTCTCCTACAAACCTTTGGTTTCTGTACAGGATTAATCTTGATTGCTTATAGATAAGGGCTTGATTTTAGCTAATAATACAAACAGTGTTATGTAAAAAGTGCTCTATATATGTATTATGAATTGTAATGCATGATATATATATATATATATATATAACAACTTTGAATAAAAAATACAGGCTACCAAGTAAAGGTTTTATGGAACATACTAAATATTTTTCCTTGTTTATGTGAAGTTCAAATTTAGCTGGGTGTCCTGTATTCATCTGGCAATGCTACACTGCACCCTTCTAACTTACATCCCCAATTCTTGTTCATTATGCCTCTCAATTCTCTCCCTTCCCCCTAGAGACAGAGAGAGAGAGAGAGAGAGACAGACAGACACACACACACACACACACACACACATAATGTCCACACCACCACCACCACTGCCATCACCATCATCATCACCATCCACTATGAAAGTCTGTTAAGGAGACATGTATGTTCTGTAAATCATTCCATCCTTCACCCATTTTGTCATATGAATTTTATTAAGTATGACTTTGCGAATTGAGAAATAGCCTCTCCTACTGTACCCAATTTCTCCTTTGGAAATGGTGAAATATAATCATATATATATATATATATATATATATTTTTTTTTTTTTTTTTTTTTTTTTTTTTTTTTTTTTTTTTTGGTGCCAGGGATTGAACTCAGGGGCACTTGACTACTGGGCCACATCCCCAGCCCTTTTTTTGTATTTTATTGGAGACAGGGTCTCACTGAGTTGCGAAGTGCCTCGCCATTGCTGAGGCTGGCTTTGAACTCGCGATCCTCCTGCCTCAGCCTCCCAAGTGCTGGGATTACAGGCGTGTGCCACCACGCCCGGCATAATCATTATATTTTAAGAGAGCAAGAAATTTGGGGTAATTAAGAAAAACTTTAATTTTAGATTTTCAGCAAAGATGGGGAAACCAAAATACTGGAAGGGCTGTTGTAGATCTTCCAGTGGCTCAGGGAAGAGCTAAAGTCTCAGTCTTCCTCTTCTTGTCTCCTGTTCTGGTATCTCTATAACTCCATTGTGGGGATGAGGGGCAGGGGACTTTGATGTGCTCATGGAATGTGTCTCAGCCTTTACCTTACTTGACTTTTCTGTTTCTGTGACACTTGAAGTCACCACTTCTCCTTTGAACCTCAGTTGTGTTAGTGCTCGAGATAAAACTCTAGCTGGCACCTCACTCCTTCCTGCTTTTCTTTCTCACACCTGTGTCGGTGTGCATCTGGATTTTTTTTTCTGTCTACTATTTCAGAAATGAGCCCTTGAGAGCAATCCTCAGGCTTCTCTTTTCATCCTCTGGTAACACATAGGTAATTTATTCCTTTCCTTGGTTGTTACTGTACTTTATTTAAAAATCTATAGTTCTATATGAGATTCCTCCTTGATTTTCAGACACAAATATCCAAACCTACCTTCTGCCCTTCTCTACTTGTATTTCTTATAGTATCTCATGCACCATTCACCTGGCTCTGTTACCTTTATTTGGCTTACTTCCACACTCTGGCTAATCATTTTTGAAACTCTCAAATTCCCTATCTTGGTTGGTAGCAACGCCATTCTTATCTCCCAGACTCTCAAGTGAGAAACTTGGCATCATCCTTTATCTTATGCCCTCACATGAAATCAGCTCCTGATCTTTCTATTCTACTTTTGAAACACTACCGTAAACATGTCTCATTTTATCCCACAGCCACTTCTTAACTGAGGGCATCATCATCTCTCATGTAGATCATTCCACTTGGCCTATGACCATTCTCCTTGACTTAATCCTTATCTCCACTAAGTTATCCTCTGCCCTCTCTAGAGTGTGATCCAAGGACCAGCAATGTCAGCATCAACAGAAATGCACTGAAAGTGCCATATCTCAGACCTTAATCTAGAACTTGGGAATCAAAATCTGCATTTTAACAAGATCTCTGGGTGTATTGAATGTGTGTTGAAATGTTGAAAGTATTATTCTACACTGCTGTCAAAGTGATCTTTCTGAGAAGCAGAGTTTTTCTCATTTCTTTGCCAATGTAAAACTGATATCTTTTGTTCAATAAAATCAAATCCCTTCATACAACCTGTAAGGTCCTTCATAGCCTAAATTTTTTGCATTCTTTGCGTTCATACTTTATACTATGGAATATATTGCTGCTTGTTTTTCCCAACTCTGAGTGCTGCTTACCCTGCACAAGATAGCCTTCCTTGCCCTGCCCATTTTGCAAGCACATACTTATCTATAATATCTCACCTCAGATGTACAATCTGGAAACCTTCCTAGCATTTCTATGAAAAATGCTGTTTCTCCTCTTTTGTACTACATTTTCACATATTGCAATATGGTTAATATGCAACAATATCATATCATAATTTTAGATGGTCATTTTTTCCTGCTGGATAAATTCCTTGAGGGCATCCACACCTCTGTATCTTTAGTTTTATGAATAGGGTGAGCTTTGAGGATATGTTGGTGGAACAGATATGAGAAAAGGAGAGCAGGATGGGCACAGAGGGGACCTGATGAATTAGAGGCAGAATCTGGGTCTGCTGTTTCCTAACACTATGCTATCTTCAGGACTTTGCAGTACTCTATATTATCCAGGCGAGAGAGTCCTTGACTAGGTAAATGCACAAGTTTGTATCTCAGTGAAAGCAAAGTTCCAAGAAGAAGGATGCTTATTTCTGATTTTGTCATATTCTCTTTCTTACTTTTCTTTTTCTGATACCACCTCCCTTGGAGTGTAAACTAGAGAGTAAGACTCAATTTTCTTATCTCTAAAATGAGAGATTTGGATTGATATTCCAAATAGTCCCTTCCTGTTCTAATATATTCCAACTCTTGGATGCTTATGTTTAAGAGGTGGGAAGCCAGGTGACTAAATGGTCAGAAAGAGGGAAGATTGGAAAAGAAAAGATAATTTCAAATTGCTTTATTGCCAGTGTCTTCACGTGATAAGAGTGGTATAAAATCATGAAAGCATGGGTTTATATATTTGAATAGTTATGACTAATAGTTAAAAGGTAATTGTGACTGATAATGTAGAGGACATTTTTTTCTAAATTTCTGTGGGTTGGGCAGGATCACCTATATTCCCTGAGAATAGTGCAGATATGTAGGACTTGGCCTTTGGACACGAGACGCAGTTGATTTAAAAACAGACAAGATTTTCATTCAATGGGATGGGTACATCAGGAGAACAGAAGTCACAGGTCTGATGCAGATTACACACAACCTTAACTGGAAGAATAGTTTGGGGACAGTGGTTACTGTGCTACCAGGGAGTGAAATTCATCTTCCTCTAGGCTAAAAGCAGAAGGATATCAGATCTTCCCAAAGATATGACCTGATTATAAATAAGCTAGACCTGGAGAAGGGGAAAGAGAAACTTAAGGATCTCTGAAGGAGACCTTTAAGCTAGGAAGAACCTGACTGCTATCTAATCTGGGTTACCATAATGGCCTGCCTCTAACCATAATCTGAGACACGTCCATCTCTGTTTCAGTTTCAGTCTTTATGGGTTGAATGTGTTTCTTCCACGATCAATAATTTCAGAGTGCAATAAATCTCCAGCCAGTGGTAAGAAAGGTGAAGTGTCTGCTAGTCTATGCCAAGAGGAAGTGAAGACAGAGTTCCAACCTCAGCTGGCATTGTGATACATAGGATTGTGCATGGGCAGCAAGACATGGAATCCAGAGATGTTAGAGAAACTGTCTAGAGAGAGAGGATGGGTCCAACAACCCAACACATAGTTACGATATATTGTCAACCAAAAGGTTTGGACCAAAGCCAGATCCAACAAGACGGACAAAACATTGTCAGGAGGAAAGGAGACTGGAGAAATTCTCTTGGGGTTAGAAAAGGGAGGTTTTCATAGCCTTATATGAGATGTAAAATCTTTCTCAGAAGTGGAGCTGGGTACAGTGGTAGACATCTGTAATTCCAGTGGCTCAGGAGGCTGAGGCAGGAGGATCTCAAGTTCAAGGCCAGCCTCAGTAATAGCGAGGCGCTAAGCAACTCAGTGAGACCCTGTTGCTAAATAAAATGCAAAAGGGCTGGTGATGGGGCTCAGCAGTCGAGTGCCTGGAGTTCAATCCCCAGTACCAAAAAAAAAAAAAAAAAAAAAAAAAAGTGGGAAAAGAGCTCTTAAAAATGCTGGCCTGGGATTGGGATTGTGGCTCAGCGGTAGAGCGCTTGCCTAGCATGTGCGAGGCACTGGGTTCAATCCTCAGCACCACATAAAAATAAATAAATAAAATAAAGGTAGAGTGTCCAACTACAAGTAAAATAAATAAATAATAAATTTTAAAAATGCTGGCCTGCTTACACACCTAGTTTTTGATATCCTGACATTTTCTTTCAGTTTGGTTGGAAAACCCATTGCTTCTCATGATGCAAGGTGGGTTCTAAATGCTCACAACTCACCTCCCACTCAACTCAATTAATTCTTTTTCAGGGCCATGGAGACTATCTTCTCCGATAATAGGAGCTTCATCTTATCCCGTTCTACTTTTGCTGGATCTGGTAAATTTGCTGCTCACTGGCTGGGGGACAACGCAGCTACATGGGATGATCTCCGATGGTCCATCCCTGGTGTCCTTGAGTTCAACCTGTTTGGCATCCCCATGGTGAGCCCAATTCCCAACCAAGGAACTTCAACCCTTTGTCCTTGGGTACCCCTTCCATTATCAATCTTTGAGGGTATTTGAAAATCGAAGGAGCACCTGTTTTATTGACATGTGTATTGAAAAAAGTAAATTTCTATGTGTGGTGTGAGCTGTCTTCTGAAGATACGTTGGTAAAATTGATCACTGTGTTGTCACCCCATGGAGTCTCTGGAGATGGGAAAGAGTAAACTGCATTACTCTCACAGAAAAATCCACCATAGGAAGTATGAAATACTTCCCACCAAAATCCCACCATAGGAAGTATGAATAGGAAGTATGAAACTGGGAACTGAATGTTGAGAAAGAGCCTTCTACGTAGGGACCATGGCCAATATCACCTGTCAGTCTGCTCAGTCTATCCTATGACACACACTTTGTTTCTCTCATTTATCTGGAGTCTTGTCCTGGGACTATGGAATCTCTAATGCCAGTGTGAGATTTCCTTTTCCTTTACCATACAAGTACACAGTCAATGTTTGACCTCTCTCAGTGACTAACATTTTGGTCTGTGTGCTGATTCTCCAGGTAGGTGCCAACATCTGTGGTTATAAAGAAAACGTCACAGAGGAGCTCTGCAGAAGGTGGATGCAGCTTGGAGCATTTTATCCCCTATCAAGGAATCACAATGGGCCTGGGTTCAGGGTAAGGTCTCCAGGAGAAGTGGCAGAGACTTCTGTGATTGTCTAGTTTGTTTGTTCTCAAAGAGGGGTTGAGGGAGAGCCTAGGGTTAACCCTTACTACAGAAAAAGGATAGGGAAATCTTACAAGATACACCTAAAACACAGGGTATCAGGATGAGAGTGGGTGGGAAGGGGCATGCATAGATATTAAATGATTTTGTAGTTGGAAGCTCACCCACAAAGGTGAGAAAATTGGCTAGAGCTCCTATGGTGCTTCTATCACTTTTATTGTCCCCTTACAGGAGCTGGGACAATTGGAGTTCATTAGAATTTCACGTTGTTTAATAAAAGGGAAACTACTGATAGATATGGTAGAACAAGGGAGGATTTAGGGACAGGCAGGCCAGTGATCTGGAATATTTTTTCACTTTGTCTGTATGTTTTTATGAGTTGTCTGGGAGACCACCTCCCTACTACTTCCCATGATTCATCCAATCTTTATCCTTTTCCATCTAACCTTTTTGTGTGGGTGATTCTGGAATTGAACACAGGGATGCTTTACCCCTGGGCTATGTCTCCAGCTCTTTCTAGTTTTTTATTCTTTTTTTAAAAAAAAATTTTAGTTGTAGATGGACACAATACCTTTATTTTATTTATTTATTTTTATGTAGTGGTCAGGATTGAACCCAGTGCCTCATATGTGTGAGGCAAGTGCTCTGCCACTGAGCCACAATACCAGCGCTAATTTTTATTCTTGAGTCAGGGTCTTGATAAGTTGTCAAGGCTAGAAATGAACTCGCCATCTTCCCTCAGCCTCATGAGTGGGATTACAAAATGATATATATTTTTAAATTTATAATAGTAGTATGTATTACAGTTCATAATGCACATATATAACATCTTTTTACATACAACTGTTTGTTTACAAAGTATATTCGTACCATTCAGGTCTTCAATCATGCATTTAGGATAATGATATCCATCTCATTCAACCACCTTTTCTTTTTTATTTCCCCCCTCCCTCCCCCTTGCTCCCTCCCTTCCTCTCCCTTCCCTTTGACCATTCTAGTGTTCCTCTGATCCTATGTACCCCCATCCAACAACACTGTGAACTAGCCTTCTTATATCAGAGAAAACATTTGGTATTTGGATTTTAGAGATTGACTAATTTCACTTAGCATTATATTCTCCAACTTCATCCATTTACCTGCAAATGCCATTATTTTATTCCCTTTTATTGCTGAGTAAAATTCCATGCAAAATGATATTTTTGTTGGGCAAGCATATAGAAGTGGCTTCAAAGTCCCTCTTAAGGAGATGTTTATAATCATAGCAGAAATAAGCAATGTGGGTTGTCCTTTGTTTTAATGAAATAATCTGCAACTGAAATATTTTAAATTGATATCCATCTCATTCTACCATCTTTTTTTTTTCTTCACCCTTTTGCACCCTCTCTTACCCTCCCTCCTCAATGGCCATTATAGTGTTCCTCTAATCCTCCTATGCTCCCCATCCCAACCCCACTGTGAAACAGCCTCCTTATATCAGAGAAAACTTTTGGCATTTGGCTTTTTGGGATTGGCTAACTTTGCTTAGCATTATATTCTCTAACTTCATCCATTTACCTGCGAATGCCATGATTTTATTCTCTCTTATTGTTGAGTAATACTCCATTGTGTATATATACCCCATTTTCTTTATCCATTCATCTACTGAAGGGCATTTAGGTTGGTTCCACAGTTTAGCTATTGTGAACTGTGCTGCTATAAAACATTGATGTGGCTGTGTCCCGGTAGGGTTCATATTTAGTAGTCTTCTTACAGTAATGTCCTCACAATCATTTTATCTCCAACTCCTGACTTTGTACAATAACAACCTGGAAGAAGTAACCATTGTTTTAGTCAGCTTTTTCATCACTGTGACCAAAAGACCTGACGAGAACAATTAAAGGAGGAAAAATTTATTGGGGCGCTCATAGTTTCAGAGGTTACAGTCCATAAACAACCAACTTCATTGCTCTGGGCCTACGGTGAAGTAGAACCTCATGGAGGGAAGGCGTGGAAGAGCAGAGCAGCTCAGGACATGGCAACAAGGAAGCAGAGAGAGCTCCCCTCAAAAAGACAAATATATTCCACAGGCAAGCCCCCAATGACCTACCTCCTCTGGCCACACCCTACCTACCTACTGTTACCCCCCCCCCCCCCAGTTAATCCATGCAACTGGAAGAATGCACTGGTTAGGTTAAGGCTCTCATAACCCAATCATTTTACTTCTCAACTTCCTTGCATTATCTCACTTGTGAGCTTTCAGGGGAAACCTCATGTCTAAACCATAACAGCTGTCAGTCCTTCAACTCATTTTATCCTTGGGCTTTCCTAGCCATTTGTGGTCTAGAGAGAGATGAGTTATTTCTGAATGTTCAAGAAGGTGGCTGGGAGCACAGAAGGCAGGTGCTCTTCACAAAGAGATGGACTGAAATAACCTTTAAGACCACTTGGCTCACCTAGGTGGCTAGGTTAGAATGTTAACTTGCTTTCTCATATACTAACAATTTTCAATAGGATTGTACTAAGAGCTACACATGCCATTCTAACTTTAAATTTAGAAAGTAGAAAGAAACAGGGAATATCTTAAATGTATTTTATGTAACTCAATATACAAAACATTATCAACCTGTTTTACATAAACTACTATTAATGAGCTATTTTATATTCCTTTATATCAAGCCTTCAAAATTCAGCATGTATTTTACAACTATAATACATCTTAATTTGTATTAGTTAAATTTTTAGCAGTTGAAGTAAAACAATCTTATCCAAATAATGAAGTTTTTTTTTTTTTTTTTAAATAGAAACTATTTTACATTGATTCAGTGTTAAGATTTATATTTAACTTGGCCATAAACAAATAAAAGTTCAGTTTCTCAGTCTTACTGATGACATTTCAAGTGTCCAGTAGACATGTAGTTCATGGCTACCACAGTGGACAGCACAGTTCTAGACTTTCTCAGTTGGAAACCAAGGAAGTAGAGGCTGTGAAATACTGTTATTTTGTGTGTGTGTTTGGCCTCAAGGTTCTTATAAGCCACATACTGCATACATAGAATAGTTCTATTTGCAGGGCATGGACAAAGGAAAGCAGTAAATTCAGGTAATTTTCTCCAAAATTTACTCCCGGTGATACTGCTAGCTACTGGTGATGAGTCCTGCTTCCTTACATGTTGAAGTACAATATTAGAAAAGCATACCAAGGCAAGCATATAAAGCAGGGCTTTAAGATGTCTACCCCTTTATTTAAAAAGGGGTAGACAAAGGACTTAAAAATAGCATAATACAGGGACACAGCCATATCAAGGTTCATAGCAGCACAATTCACAATAGCTAGATTGTGGAAACAACCCTGATGCCCATCAATAGATGAATGGATAGGGAAACTTTGGCATATATACACCATGGAACACTACTCAGCACTAAAAGAGAATAAAATCGTGGCATTTTCAGGCAAATGGATGGAGTTAGAGAAAATAATGCTAAGTGAAGTCAGCCAATTCCAGAAAACCAAAGGTCGATCAATTCCTTTGCTAGGATGATACTGAATTATAGTGGCAAGGGAGAGGGGAGGAGAGGAATGAAGGAACGTTAAACATAAAAAAGGGGGGAGGGGAGGGAAAGGGGCAAGGGGATAGAAACAATGGCAGAAGGAGTTGGACATCAATATATTAAGTGCATGTATGAAAACTCAAATGGTATGAAAATACTTTGTGTAAAACCAATGACTTGGAAAACTGTGCTCTTTATATGTAATATGAAAGGAACTGCACTCTGAAAGCATATATAACAAATAAAATAAATAAATAAATAAATTTTTATTAAGTCTGTAGCATAATATGAATAAATAAATAAAAGTAAGAGAAAATATTAAAAATAAATAAATAAATAAAAAGGGGTAGACTTCTCCCAGGAGGGAAGAGGGGCCATAGCTGGTATCCTGGTATCCCAAGAAGTGAGGATGTTTTGCCTTTTTGTATGTCCTAGGCTTCCTTTGTTTTTCCTGATCTCTTCCCCTTATCTTTCTCCTTCCTGCCTAGTGACTAGGCCCAGGAGATGCTCAGTGGGATGGCCAAAAAGTGGGGAACTGGTGGGCTGAAGGGTTTGGGAGGAATGATCCAGGCAGGAAGGGGGTCCAGGGCCAATTAATTAGCATCTTTTGCAACTTCCTATAGGGAGAGATGATTCCTGGGACTGGTTACCTTAGCAACTGGTTGGAGCAGGACCACCTTTCTTGATAAGGGTAGAGGAAGAGCCATGAAGGAATTGACATTTCAATCCCTCCATTCTCTGAATCTGACCCTTGCCTATCTGCTTGTCTAACTGGCTTTACCAGTAATATGTTACCAGATGACAGGTCTAAATATGACATGCAAAACTTTTACATCTTCCACATTTTAATGAAATTGTTACAAAACGAGTGCCAACCATCAGTGGAAAATTTCTGTCTCTGGGTGGTAAGAAAAGTAGACTTCAATTCTAATGGGTTTCTTTCTTGCTCTTGGATACAATCTGCTAAAACCTGTTCTTGTGGTTTCTTCATACCTTATACATCAAAGAGCAAATAGACATCATTATCTTTGGGATAGAGAAAATAAAATAAGTTGTGATAGTTAGAATATGACAGATGAAACTAGACATCAAATTTTAAATTGGCAAATTCATTAAAATACATGAAAAGAAAAGATGAATTATACATTATGGTGTTAGGCAATATGGCTTAGGGAAATGTATTTAAAATTATTTTAATACTGCAACTCAATTTAGTATAATTTATTATTTATTATTATTATCTCCCAAATAAATATTATGAAAATCCTCAATAAATAAGTCAGAGCAGTTCTTGAGGGAGTAGGGCCCACTGTGGCCTCTTTATGTCCATTGCAACTCTGTGGGCTTCTTGGCCACCTGAGGCTGCTCTCTTCTGCCCTCAGAAGACATGTGTCAAATGAAAGTTCTGCCACCTGCTTGTAATTCCACATTGAGGAAGTCCAGTGACCTTTGATGGTGCTTCCTCAGCTACACAAGGAAGGAGTTGGGTCAAGATTCTTTCAGTTATGGAAATGCTTTGATGTTCTTCAAGTTGGGGACCATTGCTCCTTTTACCTGGGAAATCCTGTCATGATGGAAGAAAAACAACTTAATAATTGTTTTCATTTTCTTCTAGGACCAGGATCCTGCTGCCTTTGGTGCTGACTCCCTGCTGTTGAATTCCTCCAGACATTATCTGAACATCCGCTACACTCTGTTGCCCTATCTCTACACTCTCTTCTACCATGCTCACACCCAGGGGCATACAGTAGCAAGGCCCCTGTTACATGAGTGAGTTTCCTAACCCTCAGAGAGACCCCTTCTGATAGCAGTTCCATTTGTCTTGTTAATGGTAACAAGGTCCTTGTTAGGACCCATCGTGGGCTCTTGTCTTATGCTGGGTAATTGCACATGCCTCACCCTGTCTCTCTTTCCTAGGTTCTACCAGGACCCAGCCACGTGGGAAGTGCATGAGCAGTTCTTGTGGGGGCCTGGACTCCTCATCACTCCTGTCCTGTATGAAGTATGTTTGTAATCTGAACGTCAGGGTGGGATATTACACTTGTCCTTGTTGCACTCCGGCTGAATGAACCAGATCCTGAGCATCTATGATTGTATTTAAATCTGAATATGTATATAAATAAGAGAAACCATAATGGTTTAGAAATAGAAAAAGAATATTCTTGGTTCCATGTGCCAGTAAGTAAAACAATTTTAATCTTGAAAAATGGCCTCACAACCTGTGTCCTTAGACATTCAGGATGGCATTGACATGCGTTTTGAGTACTTTGGTGTGTGCGTATGCTCACATCTGTGTTTCCCCTTATCCAGAGGGGTGTGCTTTTGGGGTTGGGCTGGGAAGAGAGGATGGAGATGAGGAAGACCAGGGAGGTAAAAAGGAGGGGTGGTCAAAGGTGGGAGTGTTACTCTGAAGTCCCTGCATGGAGTGTGATTTGGGGCAGGGGTGAATGGGGAAGGTGGGGGAAGGATCAGAAGTGTGTACATCTGTTTATAAACACATGAGCTGGGTTTTTGTCTTGGGGGTCTGGCTGGCTCATCTCCTCCCAGCATGACTCAGTGAATGAACTTCCTATGCTTTTCCTAGAAAATGCACAAGCATTGCAGACTTAATTTCTAGGTACAACTTTGCTTTGAATAAACTGCCCAACCTTTCTAATTTCTGTAGTTTTATTAGTGGAGTGGGACAATCCCAGCTCTCTCTCAGGGTTGTTCAAATGACAACACGCAGCGATGTGGAGGTGTTTGAACTGTAAAGTGGGATGCTCTCCTTGCTTTTCGTTTCTCTTTCCACAGGGTGCAGACCAAGTGAGAGCATACATTCCCGATGCCACCTGGTATGACTATGAGACAGTAAGTGCAGTGGCTCCAGGTGTCTCAGAACTAGTCCTCTCACAGAGAGCAATTATAAGCCAGCAGTCTGGAGGGCTCGGGGCAGGATAATCATACAAGGTTTTACATTTAGTTGATCATGGACACATTCGGGATGGTATAACAAAATATCTTATACTGGGTAATTTGTGAACCGCAGAGTTCTATCACCCATGGTTCTAGAGGCTGGTAAGTCCAAGATTGAGGCAGTGGGAGAGGCGGTGTCTGGTGAGGGCTCGTCTTCCTCATTGATGGCTCTTCTCACTGAGCCCTCATGACTTACACACTTAACCAGAGGCCTCACCTCTTAATGTCACCACAATAGGGTATTAGTTTACAAAATATAAGTTTTAGGGGGACGTCAACACTAAAATCATAGTCGAAGACCTTTCCAAATGTACAATGAAATAATTTGAATAGCTGGAGTAGGTTTATGGAAATTTACTCTATCAATCTTGAGCCTGTGCCATTATTGGCCTTTATCTGTAATAATATAAAGAACTCAAGCTCAGTTAAGGAATCTCAGTGTGTTAGTCGGTTTATTGTTACTATAACAAGTACACCAAATGATCACCTTATGAAGAGAAAAGGTTTATTTCAGCTTGTAGTTTCAGAGGTTCTAGTCCATGACTAATTGGCCTGATTGCTTTGGGCCTGTGATGGCATATCATGGCAAGAACTTACGGTGGAGCAAAACCTCTCAACTCATGGCCAGAAAGTGAAAGAGAGAAAGAGGAAGAGGAAGAGACCCTTTAAGTATATACCAGCAATGACCTAAAACCTCTCACTGGGCAGCCACCAGCTATTAAAAGTTTCCACCACCTACTAATAGCACCACATTGGAACCAAACCTTTAACATGTGGACCTTTGGGAACATCCTGATTCCAACTGGCATGTACAGTATGGTATGCAGTAAAGGAAGGGTGATGATTGGAGTCTCAGCTCTGCTCTCTACCTCCTACGTACCTCGGGAAAGTCACTTCATTTGGGAAGTCCCCATTTTTCTCTTCTTTAAAACGAGGCAATTGAACTGGGTGATCTCTCAGGTTCTTCGTAGCCCTCACAGTCTATTTCCTTTTGTCTATTAGGGAGAGGCCATCCAGTGGAGGAGGCAATTTGTGGATCTGCTACTCCCAGGTGATAGGATGGGGCTTCACCTTCGAGGAGGCTACATATTTCCCATCCAGCAGCCGAACACAACCACAGAAACCAGGTAAGCTCCTGTGTCTTCTACGACGTGATTACTTTGGTGCTCTAACGGGACACGGCATTATGGGGAAGACAAATAGAGGCCGAGAGTGGATGGTCCAAGGGAAATACTCCCAGTAAGCAGTCTTCCTCTCCTTCTTTCAAAGTTGGCTCTAAATTCTCATCTGAGTCCTTATTTGGCAGGGGGAAATGTAGCCTCTGATCCTTTACATTTCTATAGTTCTTTACACTTGTACAAATTAAATTATAGGGATAATCACAGTAATAACCCATGAGGATTTCCCTGTGGCCAGAAATTATCCTCAGGTATATCCTCTACTGTGTGAGAGAACCCAAACTAAGTAGGAGATAAAGGGTTATCACATGAAAGTCAACATAGCTTGGAGTTCAGGAGCTCAGGTTCTGGAGATAGACAGTTTGAGTTCACGTCCTGGCTCTGTAATATTCAAGGGACATTGGGCACCTTAATTTTCTGTACTTGTGCTTTTTATTTGTAAACTGGGGAGGATGATAGTCTGACTTTTTAGCATGGCTGTGATTGTTAAATGGATTGATATAGATGACAATGTGTGTAGGCTATTTAGAAGAGTGCCTGGCACACGGTAAGCACCCAAGACGTATTCATTGTTAGGGTGATGGCAAACCAACTTCTAGCAGGCACTGCTTCTCTCCACCAGTCAATCTTAAGATCGCTTCACTAACTTCAGATGCCTGCCTACAACCGACTTCCATGTTTGCACACAATGTTGGGATCTACTAAGTTTCTGTGATGGACTCTGGGAGAATCTGTCCCTGGGACATCAAGGGGTCTGGTTTCACCTGAGTCCATCCCTTCTTTATTCTCTGAAACTGGGAACTGCTCTTTACAGCCGGAAGAATTCCCTGGGACTCATTGTCGCCTTGGACTATAAGAGAGAAGCCGAGGGAGAGCTGTACTGGGATGACGGTGTGACTAAAGGTAGACTTTCTCCTGGGGCCATCTCTGTGGTCCTCAGTGAGAGCAAATCACTGAAGGCTGCCTAATAAGCCACTCTTGTCATGCTGTTTATTTCTGTAGCTTATAATTATTGAGTTAGAACTCATTCTGATAGGTTCTGTTAGTCAAGCACAGGGCATTAAATGACTTCAAATGTCAAACTTCTGTGTTATGCACACTGCCAAAGCAACAGACATCAGTTTGTTTAGTTTACTTAGTCTCTTCTCTGGATATCATTATTTATACAAAGCAATAAATCTTGCTTACATCTTTGTAAAGTACTGCTTCAGTTACTCTTGAGACAGATGCATATAGTTTGTGTAGCATGCTTTTACATTTTAAGCTTTTTGTATGAATACCTCACATAAGTCTTAGCCTGTGGTTACATAAAAATTCCACCCCAAATGAAGTTAGAACTGTTAATATTTATTTGCTATTTATTATTACATCATAAACAAGACATAGACAAGAATGTGATATAGTACATTATGCAAGTGAATAACTGTAATGCAATTCAAAATGTATTAAATGCCAGCAAAACAGAACCACAAAGAGTGATAAGAATTCAGAGAAAGTGCTCTAAGAATCTTCTGTGGAGGTTGACAAAATGGGCAGATTAGATGTTGAAGGAGCCCTAATTAGGAAGGGCTGTTGCAGCTAGCTGGAAGCCATAAGTTCCACCTGATATGTATGTGACGCACCTGTAGGCACCCGCAAAGCTGAAGGTATATAACCGGGTGAAAGCGGTCCGAGTTAGGAGAATGGAGAATTCAGTCAGTCGGGCAGTCACTCGGTCGGTCAGAAGAATCAGAGCGGCCAGAACGTAGGCAGAGCGGTTACAGAAGAGAAACCAGATAGAAGACAGAAGAGAAACCAGATAGAAGAAGTAATGACTGGTCAGAGTTAGGCCGAGGCTCCTGAGGAAGACAGAAGACAGAAGAAAGAAGAAGGAAGAAAGAAGAGAGAAAGAAGCTCCAATCTTTCTCTAAGCTAAGCTCTATCTTTCTTTCTCTCTAAGACAAGAAGACAAGAAGCTAAGCTCTATCTTTCTTTCTCTCTAAGACTCTAAGCTAAGAAGACAAGAAGAAAAGCTCGCTTTAATCTTTCTCTCTAAAAATCTTTCTTTCCCTCTCTAAGCTCTCTAAGAAAGTAGAAGTAAAAGTAGTAATAGCTCTAATCTGCCTCCGAGAGTTTTTCCTCCCGGTTTTCGGTACCAGGCAGCTTACAAGATGTAAAAGTATTTCAGATAAAGGGAAATGCTAGAGCCCTCTGCTTCCCATGGTAGTGGACATGCATCTAACTTTCTCTTTCAGATGCTGTAACTAAGAAGATGTATATTCTGTATGATTTCTCTGTTACTTCTGTAAGTACTGTTTTCATGGAATACACACTGGCTGCTCCTTGATGAGGTTGCTCTTTAAGGTTTTGGTGTTCTATAAATGCTTGGTCACATAAAATAGGGACAACAACATTTGACTATATGTCCTAGAAAAGATTTTAGACAACACTAAAGTGTTTAACCTTTGTCAGATATATAATATGTTCTGAAAAAAATCATCATGAGTTCTATACAGAAATTATATATATAAATTTACATATATTATGTATTTATATATATTATATGTATATAATAATATATATATTTGTGTATATATTTATATATATATTTTTTCTCTGGAAAAAATCATTGCATTGATTTATGTGGTGAGTAAGGACTTCTAAGATGTGTCCTTCAGAGGGGTGCAAATGTGTGTGGGGTGCAGTGTGGTTGATGAGTGAAGTGCTTTGTTGAAGTTGTCTTTTCCTTTCCCACCCCTAAAACTTGCCTTTGAGCACAGGCATCCAGTGGTGGCTTGAAAAGTTTGGAAAATACAGAACATCACTTGCCTCATCACCATTTCCCAAGGGCCTGAGAGGAGGGAAAAACCTCAAGGCTAGTAGAAAGTGGGAGAATTCTAATTTGGTTTTCTTGGAAGTCCAATCATGTGTGTGCAGATATTTCTCTTGTAAGGATCTCTATCATTTTTTCTCTTTTCTTATAAATTCACTTTCATTTTGAGATAAAGATCCCTATGCAGTTGTAATACATAACACTGTACTACCATGTATGTTTTACACGGTTTTCCCTAATCTTACAGAATTGTCGCACAATTTTACAGCCAAGTTATTGACATTGATCCTTTCAGAACATAGAGCATCTCCCTCACCACAAAGATCCCTCTTCTCGCCCTTTTATAACCTACCCACTTGCCTCCTTCTGTAGTCCCTGGCAACCAATAATCTGTTCTCCATTTCTGTAATTTTGTTCTTCTAAGAATTTTATGTAAATGGAATCATGCAGTATATGTAACCTTAGAAATTTGCTTTTTCATTTAGCTTGATGTTCTCAAAATTCTCAAAATTCTTCCAAGTTTTTTTTTTATTGATGAGTAGTATTCCAAGGTATTGTTTGTTTGATAAAGAGAATCTGAAATGTACCCAGTCATGGGATATTCTAAATAAATAAAACTGCTATGGAAATTAATGTACAGATTTTATATGAAACAGAGCTTTTCATTTCTTTGAGACAAATGCCAAAGAGTCAAGTTGCTGGATCTTCTATTTATCCATGTTTAGTTTTTTGTTGTTGTTGTTTGTTTGTTTGTTTGTTTGTTGTTGTTGTTGTTGTGTTTTTGTTTTCTTTTTTTAGTTCCAAAATTAAACTCAGGGGCACTCAACCACTAAGCGACATTCCTAGCCCTTTTATATTTTATTTAGAGACAGGGTCTCACTGAGTTTCTTAGAGCCTTGCTAAGTTGCTGAGGCTGGCTTTGAACTCATGATCCTTCTGCCTCAGCTTCCCAAGCCACTCGGATTACAGGTGTGCCCCACTGTGTCTGGCCCATGTTTAGTTTTATAAGAAACTTCCAAACTGTTTTCCAAAGTGGAGGGGCTGTTTTGAATTTCTACCAGCAAGATATGAGTGACCTAGTGTCTGCATAATCACCTGCATTTGATGTTGTCACTATTTTTTATTTTAGCTATTCTGAAAAGTTTGTGATGATATCTCATTGCAGCTTTAATTTATACTTTTCTGATGTCTAATGATGTTGGCTTGTTTGCCATTTTTAAATTCTTTTGGTGAAATGTTTGTCCTATTCTTTGCCCATTTTCTAATTGAATTATTTTGACATTTAAAAAAAATATTTTTAGTGGTAGATGGACACAATACCTTTATTTTCTTTATTTTTTTTACGTGGTGCTGAAGATTGAACCCAGTGCCTCACAAGTGCTAGCAAGCACTCTACCACTGAGCCACAACCACAGCCCTTGACATTTTAAAAAATATTTTTTTTTTAGTTGTTGTTGTTAGACCTTTATTTTATTTATTTATATGTGGTGCTGAGAATCAAATATAGTGCCTCACACATGCCAGGCAAGTGTTCTACCTTTGAGCCACAGCCCAAGCCACAACTTTTTTTTTTAACTGTTCAGTTTTGAGAGTTCTTACACATTTTCAATATCAGTCCTTCATCAAACATGAGGTTTACCAATACTTTTTCTGTTTTTAGCCTTCTTTCCTTCTTCCTCTTTAACAAGGTCTTTCACAAAGCCAATTTAAAATTTTTGACAAGTCTAATTTCTCATTTTTTAATGGATTATGCTTTTGGCATAATATCTAAGAATCTTTTTTTTTTTTCCCCTAAGAATTGTTTGCTGTCCATAGATCCTCAGTATTTTCCTCCTGTATTTTTTTTTTTTTCTAAAAATTTTGAATTTTTAACTTTTACGTTTAAGTTTATGTTCTGCTTTGGTCCCTTTTGATTTAGGTGAGGTTCAACATTTTGCCTGTGCACACCCAGTTGCCCTCCCACCCTTGCTGAGATGGCCCTCCTTTCTCTCTTGTGTCCCATTGCACCTCTGTCAGGTATCAGGCGCGTTATGTGGGACTTCTTTACAACCATCCAAGTGTCCCTTTGTTCTTTAGTGTTCAGTCCCACTTTCTTTGTTGAACTCAGCTCTGTTGCTTTTAAACTCTGGCTCCCTAAATCAGTTATCTAATTTCTCTGTGGTTCAGTGTCCTCATCTAAGAAACGGAGATAATTAAAGTTTTGACTTCATATTATCCTGAGAAAATTAAGTGAGGCAATACATGTAAACACCTTAGCACAGTGCCTTAGCACATTGTAAGCATTCATAAATTTTAGCTCTTATTATTAATTAAAATGAAAAGAAAAATTTACTGTGTGTGTGTGTGTGTGTGTGTCTATATCTGTGTACCAGCGGGTCTGTGTGTGTGCTTGTGTCTCTGCCTTGCAAGAACCTATCCTGACTGCTAGACCATTCCTTAATGTCAGGGTCAGATGATATAAGTAACAAATCAATAAGAGCCAGGGACCCAAAGCAAACATGAAATACTGTTGAAGGATTTAGGTGTTTCCTGGGGATGACAGTTAGCAGCATTCAGAACCACAGAGAAAGGGGAAACACATTAGATCCCAGAGAGATGTTGAATGTGATGCGCTTACTCCAAACTGGCTTTTCCCCTCCAGAACTGTCTACAGGCAAAGATTATACATAATGATTATGTGGACCCTGACAACCTCATGTTTACAGATATCAGAATCTTGGGAATGGACAAAGAGCCAAGTAATTTTATCGTGTCTTTAAATAATGTTGCCACCTCCATTTCAAGTGTTGTCTACAGTGCTTCAACAAAGGTGAGAAATTGTTTTATCCCACAGGTTCTTGCTGAAAGCCCTGGCCTGAAATTCTGATGAAAAATCCTTCTTTGCTTTTTTTTTTTTTTTTTACTTTGGGAAATCAGATAGAACACTGGCTTGGGGCAGCCACCACATCACAGGCAGGGTGCAGGGGCAACTTTTGCATTCAAATACAAACCCTACCACTCTGCTTTCATTAGGGTCTGAAGAAGATATGGGAGTTGGAACCCTAAGAGAGGACACAATTCTTTTCTAGAAATTTAGAACTAGATGAGCGGAGCCCAGACGAGACACAGGGAAACACCTTTCCATACATTAGCCTTGTTCTGGAGAGTATTTACACATCCTCTGGCTTCCAGACCATCAGGCAGGACTTTATCCACGTAGTTCTACCTCATGTCATTTGCCACTGGAGTCTTCTTTGTCTTTTCCAGGTGGTGACCATTACTGATCTCAAGGGACTGGTTCTGGGACAAGAATTCTCTATTAAGTGGGATCTTTTAGTCAATGACCTGGAGAAGTTCAACTGCTACCCTGAGGATCCTACTGCCTCTGAGGAGAGTTGCAAACAGCGGGGGTGCCTTTGGGAGGTATCCATCAAAAGCAAGTTACCATATTGATCAAAGTTACCATGTTGATCAGGAACTTATAGACGTTGCCCCACAAGTCACTAGGCACCAAGAAAACACTTTAAAATGTTTATGGCCTGAAGGGTACCATGACAGTGTGCCAATATGCATATGTCAACCCTTCAGGACTCATATTTTCCTCAGATATCCACAATCAGAAGAGACTCCTGGCTATTCTGATTGGTTCTCCATCCATGTCATTCAAAATCTTACTTTACATGATGGTGTTCAGGGTTGGCTCCTTCTGTGGGCTGTGATGTTGGTTCTGTTCCATGATTCACACCCTGCTTCTGGTGGTGGGCTGGCGATATTTGGCATTTCTTAGCTTGCACGTGCTGGACTCAATCTCTGTCCTCATGTTGACACATGTGTCTGAATTTCCCCTCCTGAGATCACCAGTCACATTGGATGAGAACCCATCCTAATGACCTCTTCTGCACTTGGATCATGCACAAAGACCTTGTTTCCAACTAGTCACATTCCTAGTACCAGGGCTTAGGGCTCATCTTTGGGGGGCATGTGATTCATCAAATAAGAATGGGCACAGCAGTCTGAGATTTGGTCTGTGCTAACCAGCTTCTGCAGTAATTAGAGTCTCAAGAGTATGGTGTCTGAGGCTGACCAAGAGGGCCTCCTGTTGTTGCAGCCCACAGCTACTCCTGGTGTGCCCACTTGTTACTATGACACCATCCCTAATTATGCTGCCAGTAACATTCAGTACCTGCCCACGGGAATCACCACCGACCTTACCCTCCTGGCGGTCCCTGCATCTACCCGGGCAGCAGCAGCTCCACCATCACCAGCAGCAGCCACTGTCTTCTCGGATAGTCTCTCTGAAAAGATCAGCCTGGTCAGACTGAGTGTGACCTACCATACAGAGAGCATGCTGCAGATCAAGGTAATTCCCATGCTGCCAATTCTGGTTTTCAAGGTGAGTTCTTAACCTACAGGTCTGTGCAGACGAAAGTCATGAAAAGTCTTTTTATCCAAATCTCTCTGTTCATGCATACAGAAGCTGCAAAGACCTTAGAGGGATAAAGGTCAGAGAGTGAGTAGATAGTAGAGGCAGGGTGTGACCTTACATTCATCAGGATTGTGAATTTCCTATAATAATTAATTCTCTAGATCATAAATATTCTCACAGAATTCTTAGCCCTGAAAAATATGAGTCTGCTTTGTGGTTAACACATATGAGAGGCATCAACTTGCTTCTAGAATTTCTAGTTATTTCTTTAGTAGTGGCTCTCAGACTTTAGCATGCATTAGAATCACCTGCAGATGTTAGAACCCAGGCTGCTCAGCCTCACCCCTAAGGTTTCCAGTTCAGCATTCTGGGCTGGCCCTGCCTGAGCATTCGCATTTCTAAGTTCCCCAAGCAATGCTGATCAATGCTTCAGGCCCAAGTGCCGTACTTTGATACCCACTGTTGTCCTCCACTTACCAGAAATACAGTGTGAACCATGTCTGTTTTCTAGTAGATGTTAGTAGATGTGTTTTTTAAAACATGTTTGGAAAACACACACATACACACACACACACACACACACACACACACACACACAAACACACACACACACACAAGTGAAATGACTGTTTCATTTAACCAATGTGCTAAAACAAATATCAGTTCATTTTGAAATCCAAGTTTAATTATGGGGAGATATTTCACAACATTTTAATTAAGTCTTCAAAATCTGGTATGTGTTTGCACTTGTGGTGAATCTTGAGTTAGACTCACACATTTCTGGTGTGCAAAAGCCAAACATGGCTGGTGGACACTGGCTTGAACAACTCTGCTCTTGACGTTGCTTCTCACTTGAGTGTGTCCTCCCTCACTGTGGGCATCCCGTGAACCTGAAGGCTCCGACCAGCTGATCTGGAACAGAGGCTGAGTCTGCATTCCTAATAAACTCCCAGGTAATGCCACTGCTTTTGGTTTAAGAAACAGAGTTTTGAAAAGTAGGGCTTTGGAAAAAGCTTTACCGAAGCCCAAGCTGTGGGCTAACAGCAGCATGAGAAGGGGATGGTCGCCGTAGTGGTGATGGTCCCTGTCCTGCGTGCATGCTGCAGTCCTCTCATTTTCCTACAGACCAATCCTGTTAGATGAGTAGGAATGAATAGTGGGTACAAAGGAGGAACCTGAAGGACTGAAAAGGTGTGCAGCATCTGGAAGCTCCAGTGGTAAAGAGGTCTGAGTCTGTATGGAGACTCAATTCTCTGGTTCCCAGCATTCACATGCATGCTCACAAGGACATTCTTGCAGTTATGTGCACATGTATGTTCATATAACACACATCTAAGCACACACACATTCTATCCACAAGATTCTATACCTTTATATTACAAGATCTCTTGAGTGGGTATTATTGAAGCATTTTTGAAGCTCAGGATCTGGCACAGTAGATAAGGAGGCCTCGAATCTGCTTGCTTGGGATATTCAGTGACTCCTGATGTGGTTCAAGCTGGTCTAAGACAAACAAACAAACAAACAACATGGGAACTGAATTCTGTGGCCTGACATGAGGGGTGTCAGGTCTCAGACTCCATCAGGAAGAGTTTCCTTCTCTCTCCTTGCCAGATCTATGATCCCACTAATAAAAGGTACGAGGTTCCAGTACCTCTGAACACGCCACACTTACCAGTTGTCTCACCTGAAAACTGCCTGTATGATGTCAGGGTTCAGAACAATCCCTTTGGAATCCAGATTCGGCGCAAAAGTTCCCAAACTGTGATGTAAGTGCTATTTATTTATTTGCTTTAATCAGAGTGACTGATGGTAATTATGGTGTTTCTAATTAGGGCAAACAAAATATTAGTCTCAGAGACTCGACATGTGTGTGTGTGTGTTAAAGAGTATGTCAATTTCCTCTTACTTCATTAGAGAATTTATTTTTATGTTAGTCATTAACTCAGAAGGATTAATCAATCTTAGGTTTACAAAACCAAAAGTGTTGTTTAATTTCAAAGAAAGAATTATTTTTTCTATTTGTTAGTCTTGTTAAGTAGAACATAAAACTATTAAATAACTATAACAAATAACCTAGATATGTCTTCTGTATCATGCTTCATTAAGAAATAATAATTGAAGAGGCAGGAGAGAGGGAAGAGAAATAAGGAGAGAAATGGCCTTTCATCATCTTTGGTTCTGTAGACACCATAGACTTCAAGCATTTTCATGATGTTAAGTGTTCAAGGAATTGTGGATTGCCATTTCTCATCCCTCTTCCTGCTGCTTGAGGTCCAGACTTTGCCCAGGGTGAGGCCCCCCATCCCAGTAAAGGTTGTCACTTGTATGTGCATTTGTGTGTTTTCCTGTGTGTGGCTTCTGCTCTCTTTGACTATGTATCTGGTTTTCTCTGTTGTCATCTTCAGTGAGTTATCTGGTCAATCTAGAGAAGTTATTCACATTTCTCTACTGAAAAGTGCTTTTCAGATCTTATTCATTTATTCACATTTGCTGGTATGCCAGGCACTGAGAACTAGACATAAATGATGAATGAGACCTGGTATTTGCCCTCAAGTGGGCCCGTGATCCTGAGAAGGAGCTCTCAGTCTTGCAAAGCACAGAATTAAAATGCAAACATGGAACCTTGGTACTGAGTCATGGCCATTGTTATGACGTGGTCCTTTCACAGTGTTTGAACCTTGATCCAGATGTGCAATGATTCAGGAGGCAGACCTGAGGTCTGCAGCTCAGCTTGGAGGTCTGCCTTTGTGTTGCAGTTGGGATTCTCAACTCCCTGGCTTCACCTTCAACGACATGTTCCTTTCCATTTCTACTCGCCTCCCCTCTCAGTACATCTATGGTTTTGGGGAAACTGAGCACACGACTTTCAGAAGAAACATGAGCTGGAACACCTGGGGAATGTTTGCTCGGGATGAGCCACCAGCGGTAAGGACAGAAATGAAATTAGCAGTTTCTCCTTCGGCAAATTTACTTTTAATTCTTAGGCCAATAAATGAGGTCCTATTTATCAGCCTCATCTTTCTAGCTCTTGGTTGTAAGGTTGTAAGAGGTCACATGTCAATCTCTTTTACCTGTAAAACAAACAAACTCATACACATATATTTTCCATCCCTCCCCCATGGAACACAGATTTTATTTCACAAACCTTTATTAAATATGTTCAATGTTTGCAGCACATTGCTAGATGCTTACCTGCAAATTTAATAAGACACTGTCTTTGCCCTCCAAACGTTTATATAGAGAAAGATTGGTGTGGAGATAATGATAGCACAGTGTATTGAGTTCTGTGATAGAATTGTATAATAATAAGCCACACATGGTGGTGCACATTTACTTGGAAGGCTGAGGAAGGTGGGTCACAAGTTCAAGGCCAGTCTAGGAAACTTAGTGAGACCCCATCTCAAAAGTAAAAATAAATGGGGCTGAGAAGGTAGCACAGTGACAGCACATTTGCTTAGCATATGCAAGGCCTTGGGTTCAATCTCCAGTACCACAAGGAAAAAAAAAGAGAGAGAATTATGTAATAATCAGCAAAGGTGACAGAGGCTTTAGGTCGGGGTGGAAAGGAAGGTCAAAGAAGACTCTACAAAGGAAGTGACACTGAATCAAATCTTTTACATGGAAGATGAGTTTGCTGTTTGGATTATGATCTGGATGCTATTGGATTTTTATCTTTCTATTATCCTCATGACTTTTCAATTACCAGTACCAGAAAAATTCCTATGGTGTCCACCCCTACTATATGGCCTTGGAAGAAGATGGGAATGCCCATGGAGTGCTCCTGCTGAACAGCAATGCCATGGGTAAGACAGGGGCATGTTCCCTAGGCACCACCACAAACAACCTGACCACTCCATTGTCATCTGGGAGATTACTACAAACAAATAAATTAAGGGGCAAGGAAAACAGCATGGACAAACTGACCTTCCATTCATTTGTTCATTTATTCAATACTTATAAATTGTTCCAGAACAGGCATCAATTGTACCATTTGACTAACTGTGGTCCCTTATTTTGCTGTGACACTTCAGTTCCTTTTCACAGATGGTCTAAGCTGTTGAGCGACATATGTTTGGAGTGCTACAAGTCTATCTCTGACTCCACTGGACAAGGGAAGACGTTCTAGAGGAGATAGAGAGTGAAGACAGCAAGTTTTAGAGCAGGCTCTCTCTCCAGGTGTCTTACAGCTCCATGGGTGCTCCTCATCTATCTCTTTATTTTTAAATTTTTACAGATGTGACTCTGCAGCCCACTCCTGCCCTGACATATCGCACCATAGGAGGGATTTTGGACTTTTATATGGTTTTGGGGCCAACCCCCGAACTGGTAACTCAGCAATACACTGAGGTTGGAAGCCATACTATCCATTAATATATCACCAAATATTTATTGGGTATTAGTACTATGTTTTCAGTACTAAGATGGGTCAGTCTTTTTCTTTTTACCTTGAGGTGTCACCACTAGATGATAGCTATCTTTCCTGAAAGTCAGATTTTACTGATATGGATGCTAAAGGCATATTAATATTCCACATGTTTCTTAATTGCTTGCTAAATAGCCTATCCTAAGAATCTCAGTCAGTAATAACCATCACGTTCTCAGGTTTCACAACTAATACAATATAGGGAAATGTTAATCACAGTGTTTCTAGCATTCTTCATCTCCATGGTTGTTCTACATTTATTTGACTTTCTTATTTTTCTTGAGGGAGGCCTCAGATCAGAGAGTAGTCAGTAGAAATTTTCAAATTGTTTCAACCAAAAGCCAACTATCTTTTCTTCTTTTGAAGTTACTTGTATCTATTTTATCACTTTTTAAAGTTTTTAATTGACATAATATTTGTATATATTTATGGGGTATGGTATGATAATTTGGTGTATGTATACAATGTGTAATGATCTTATCAAGGTAATCAGCATTCTTCTGTTCTAGTTGATTGGTCGGCCAGCAATGATTCCATATTGGGCTCTGGGATTCCAGCTGAGTCGCTATGGATACCAGAATGATTCTGAAATCGCCAAGCTGCATGAGGCAATGGTGGCAGCCCAGATCCCCTATGTATGAAATTCCACTCAGTCTCTGGGTTTAGTTATGGGATTCTGTGACTAGTTATATATTGAAAACAGCTTTATAGAAATCACTACTGTGGTTACCTCAGCATAAATCCCTTTGCTGTGGAGCTAGTCTTGTGTAAATATGTAGCTTTTTAAAATCATTGCCTGCTGCCCTTTTGAGTTGAGGTTCAAAACTAAGAGTTGCATGGATCCTTTGGGCACTGGTGGAATGAGCGGAGGGTATTGGCACCCACTGACTTGATGGAACATCCTGCAGTGGCCAAGGAGGCTTAGAAGTGGGGGTCTGGGAGAGATGTATATAAAGTGGCAATAGGCAAGGAAGTGATTAAAATGAAGCCATCCCTTTTTCTAAAATATACACACACATAGCCATATCCTAAGTACCCACCTAGTTCCCTAGGAAAGCCCCGAGAAGTGTGGTCAGTTGGATTCCACAGACAGTGGGCTCCTTCTTCTCTTCTAAAGATCAGTTTTCCATCACTCATTGTCTTTATTGGCTTTCAGTTCACCTCCTGAGATTTTGAAAGGCAATTAACAAGTGGAAGATGAGAACAAATTGCTATGATCTTCCCGTCAAAAATAATATGATACATGTCTATGCTTAACTTTTATATGCATTTTATTATGAACTTATTAAACAGAAATTTAAAAATATAGGGAAATCAGAAGATAAAAATTTCATAGATCTGCCCCACAAGCAATCAATGCTGTTAATATATATAAATCCTATGATTTATATATGTATGGTAAATTATATATAATATATATTATATAAGTCAAATATAATATGTATGTACATTGTATATAAATCATATGTATATAATACATATTAAATTAGTGAATAAAAGGCATTTATTCCAGTGAAGTGAGACAACCAATAAATAAATATTAGAGAATGTTAACTCTTTCTTAAATATGTAGATATTCTATTTATAAAATAATAGATGTTACACATATATTCTAAAATAAAATGATATAGTTCTAAATTGATTTAATTTGATAAGGTTTACTATAGGAAAAAAGAAAATCAGATATATAATCTTTTTTTGTTCATTAGGGAAGCCTCATTTTCTTGAACACTTCAACTAGCTCTTTGTTTGATAAGATCACCAAGATTGAGATTGAAGAGTGGGAAAGACATAAACTGAGGGAAGGAAAGGGAAGGGAGTTCCTGATGGGGGAACAGAAGAAGACAGAGGGGACAGGTGAACTGTGAGCAGGAATCAGAAAGCAATGTCAATCAACAGAATTGAAAAGTCAGTATAGGGGTATTGAGATGGGGAATGATGAGGGGCTGGGGCTGGGGCAGCAAGCCAAAGGGGCTGGAGCCTGGCAGAGCAGTTAGTGTGCCCTGCGGGTAATTGCTGCAGGAGCCTGAGCATCCGCTCCTTCCTGTAGGACGTCCAGCATGTGGACATCGATTACATGGACCGGAAGCTGGACTTCACCCTCAGCCCCAGCTTTCAAAACCTCAGTGTCCTGATAGAGCAAATGAAGAAGAATGGCATCAGATTTATTCTCATTCTGGTAGGTGTGCAGGCAGATTGCATGCCTCTTTCTGTTTCTGTAGTCGCGATTCAAAAATTAAACTATTGGGAAAAACTGGAAAAAATGTACAAGAAACCTCCCACACATCTTGGCATCCTGTGAGTCTTTATTATTTTTTAAAAGTTTTTAAAATCAAATAAAGAAGGAAAGAACAGGTAAACAAAATTGATTGTAAGAGATGATGCTTTGTCATATTTATTTTTCATTGCTGAGTGCCACTGGGATTTAATTAATTGATACTTTTGGAGGGGAGAGTTAGTAACAACTCTGGGCAGAAACACTGAATGTAGGAAAAAAGAAAGCTTCTCACTGTTTCAGGCCTCAGGATGAATAGCTATAGCTCAGTCTCATTTTTAGGAAACTGCAGGTGGTTAAAAAAAAAACTCTTACACTATATCATCATTCAGCAACCATGAGTCTTAGGGGACCCATTTCTCCTTTATTAAGCCCACAAAGAGCTGAGTTAAGATCCAGAATGCCAACTTATAATTTTACATTGGAAGTTACATCTTGGTAAATACCCATAAAGGATTTCCTCTTTCTAGCTTCCAAAATCAGAGCATGATTCTTGTTCATTTTAAAATTTAAATATTTATAGAACATTGGCTATTTGAAAATCGTTGTTTTAGAAAGTGTGTGTGTGTGTGTGTGTGTGTGTGTGTGTGTGTTTTAAATTAATGAATAAATGGCATTGATTCTAGTGAAGGGATACAGCCAACAAATAACTATTAGGAAGGTAACTTCAGATAGTGATGATTTACATGGCAATTGTGAAACAGAGTAATATAGAGAGTAACTGGGGAAGGTTTGAGATGGGCTGAAGGTCAATGTTCACCTCAGACGGCTGCCATAGAATAGAATTTAAAAGTTCAATTTCTTAAGGAGCATTGCTGTTAGACTCCGGAAATGCAATAAATTGTCTCTCTCCACTTGAGGCTAATGTCGTATTAAACTGGTTTATCTCAAGGATTTCTTTTCCAAACATTAGCACACCTTTATTTCTCAAGAATTTTATGGAGAAATATTAACAAATTATTTTAATTCTCAGCTCTCTTTTTTAAAATATGAATTTCTCTGGTTATTGGAAAAGTCACACATATCATATTTCAATATTTGTAGGATTTTTTTATTTCTTTAGTTATGGGTATGAGTGGTTACTTTCTATAATATGCAAAAGGACCTTTGCTTATTGACAGAGATTCTTGCTGCCTTTGAAAGAGGTTGTCCTTCATAAGGGTTGTCTATCTTACTTTTGAGTCCCTGTGGCAACATCCCATTTCAATTGGCTATGTAATCCCCAGTAGATATGTCAAATTATCAATGATTTTTTATTTATTTGACTTTATTTTGGTCCATCATTTCTTTCTGCACTAAATTGTCAAAGTTGGGGAGAAGACTTTCCTTGGGGACGTTTTTTCTCACCTTTGCAGTCTTAAATCATGTCACTGCAGGACCCAGCCATTTCTGGCAATGAGACACAGTATCACACCTTCACCAGAGGACAGGAGGACAACGTGTTCATCAAATGGCCTGACACCAATGACATTGTCTGGGGAAAGGTGAGGCTTGGGGAAGAGCACAGCACTATGTCTTGGTTAGAAGAGGCTCTCAATAAATCTTACAAAAATACACTGGTTAATTAATAAATTATGAATGAGTAGAAATCTGTCTGGTCCTGATTAGCTTAATACACATTAATAAGACCAAGCTTACAATATTTACAATATTAATCCTCTAAGATAGTGAATGCCAGGTTATTGCCTGGAAATGTTCTGATGTCCCACCCTTTATGTATTTCAGCTAGTCATTTAGTAAACATTAAGAATCCCTTAGAGAAAAAGACTATGAAATCCGTGTCTCCTAACCACCTAAACTCAAAACTCACATTCACCTTTGATTTATGCTTACTCAGCCTTTCATCTAAATGAATCACTAAGTCCTATAGATTCTTTTATTTCTTTTGACTCCTTGAATTCCTTTTCAGTGGCCTCAGTCCTCATCCTCATTTATCTGATTTATAGCAGCGGTGTTTTATGTGTACTTCCTGACTCCACATTGCCAGTTCCAACTCTGTTTCTTAATTTTATTATGCTACTTCCTATAGCTCTGGGTACATGCCGTGCTCACGTTGAATATAACCTTCTCAGTGTACCCAGATAATATCTGCACCCCAAGATGAACTCAGATCTTACTTCTTGTGAAGTACTCCATAACTGTTTCAGTCACTGTTTTTCCCTTTTTGGTGTCATTAACCAGAGAGAGTACAGCATATGATGTAGCACTTAGGTGAACTCTTAGAAAACAGGCACTGTTTTTCTGCTATAATCTCCGTAGATACAGATCCTTATAATAAGTGCCCAGTAACTGTTTCCTGGTTGAGTTAATTAATCAACAAATATAAAGTCCTGCTAATTACAGATGAAATTGGTTGATATATGAATGTTTTTTTAAGTGCTATGTATATTTGTGGGTGCCCCAAAGTTATGGTATTGCTTAGAAGTATTGAGACAAGAGTTTATGGCTGTGAATGTAAATCAATCTTATTTTTTAGAGTCACACTTCACATTTATTTTTATAATGGGAATTTTGTTATATGCAAAAATAAAAGGCAGACCAGACAACCAAGTGATTATTTGAAAGATGGTTATTCAGATGACACATTTAAAATGAATTGGGTTACTTATTAAGTTAAAAATAAAATTATGAAAACTATGGAATGAAACAAAAAGATCTTATCCCTGCTTTCACCTAGCAGGATTTCATATGTTGATTTATATTTACAATTTAATTTATAGCCGAGATTCCCAGCATTTGTGGAGATGCATGTCATGAAAGTCGAACATATGAAACATCTCAAGGTCTGTTTGCCATGACTTGAAGGGTTCAATATTTCCTCTTTTTCTCTAGGCTTGGCCAGAGCTGCCCAATGTAAATGTGGATGGATCCCTTGACCATGAAACTCAGGTCAAGGTACAGTCATACATGGATTTTGGACTACACTGCCCCATATATCTGTATACTTAACTTGCTTTATCCTGATGAATAAATAGCTTACACTCTGGTTAAGCAGCTCTAAAGCAAGTGTGCTTGTCTGCTGGTGTTTTTTTTGCAGAAAGAGATACTCAAGTAAGAAATTTAAAAAAATGCAAAAATGGAAAAGTATAGAAGGAAATTATCCAGAGAATCACTTACATGTATGCCTTTAATGGGTTGCAATTTGAATCCAATGTTGCTTTAAAAATAAAGGAACCAAAGTCCAGAATGCTTTCTTGAGAAGAGTATCTGTTATTAACCTTGTAGGTTAATAAATTACCTACATACCAAAGGAAACACTAGCCAGTTGAAAGGAGCAAAGGGCTTGATCTTAGCCCTTGCTACCATATCAGCCTGGCACCTACCAACCCCGCTACTGTGCAGCTTGCTTCTCCCTACATGATGGGGTCCTCCAGAATTGCATTTGATCAGTCAATTGTATCTCTAAAGTTACATTGTTTAGATACTGACTATTGGTTTTCTAGTTGCCATGATTAATTTTCTAGTCATAAAGGAAGTTCTATGTTTAAAAGAGACTCTAAACCCTTTTCTAAGAAAATTAAGAATGAAAGCATCCTTTCCCCAACTCTGTGTCCACTTTAAACTTTGCAACACCAGCAGCAGCAGAACTGAGGTTAAATCAGACATTGAGCTGGATAGGCTCAAACACCTGCTTATCTCCCCTTCCTGGTCCCAGGACTCCCCTTCTCGAACAAGCATGACCTTACTGTGACAATATGTGTCACTCTTACAGCTGTACAGGGCCCACGTTGCCTTCCCTGACTTCTTGCGTAACAGCACAGCTGCATGGTGGAAGAAAGAGATAGAAGAGCTCTATGCTAACCCCAGGGAGCCATGGAAGAGCTTGAAGTTTGATGGACTGTGGATCGTAAGTGCACCCTCAGTTGTTGCTCTTTAGAATGTTTGCAATCAAAACTTGGGGAAGCAATTCAGAGACTAGAAGAAGCAGGGAACTGCAACCGGAGGCATGAAAGGAACAGTGTTGATAGAGAATCTAGGTCCTTGGAATAGGAGCAGCAGAGATTATTGTGGATCTGCCCAGGGACATGTCTTCTGGAGGAGGTGGGAGCCTGCCGAGGAGATGTGCCACTGCTGGAGATGCCAGGGCATGAGGGGAAGGGAGCAGTACCCTGGTGTCTCTGACTCTCAAGCCTCTATCTCTTGCTGGTGCTTTCTGTTGGCTAAACCTACATAGAAGCTTTCAAGCCTGTCCTGCAACACAGGGCAGAACTGGGGACAGGTAAGGCAGAAATCTGAGAGCACAGAGATGTTCACTTTGTAGGAATAGCTTAAAAAGCCCTGAGTGAAGGGCTTCTGGAGGGGTCTCTGGACATGTGTCCAAGGGCCCCTCTATTTGTTTTTCTAAGGATAGGAAGCTTATCAGTGTCATGATTTCCTTCCCCACTATCCAGTGTCCTGAAAACCTAAGCAGGTACCAGGTCAGCTGGGAAGAGTTGCTCAGGTCTCGGTCAGGCTGCAAGAAGCTTGTGATTCACACAAAGACAAACCTATAAGCCCACTGCCTGCCTGGGGGCCTCCCTGACCACTTGAACTTTCAGGGTAAATAGGCACAGAGCAGACAGGTGAGAATGCATAAATGAAACCAAACAGGCAAATCAGACAATGAAGAGATACAGATGGCGTTGAGAAACAAGAGATTCTGATAACTGTGAAGTATTTGTTCCAATCGAGAGAAAGCTCCACAAATCAAAATAATGAATAGTTCCCCAAACAAACACTTGCCTTTGCCTTTAGTATGTCCCACATAAGATAGCATAATATACAAAACTTTAACTTTTCTATTTATAAAGTAGACCACTTTTGCCAAAATACGATTTTATTTCCAGACTGGTTTCTGAGTCATATACAACTTTTCAGGAATGTGTCTACTGCAGAAAATAGACCTTGTTTGTGTTTGGTGCATGCCAGTATCAGAATTAGTCCAAGCTATTGGCTAAGGAAAGGTCATAAGGGAGATCATAGTGGCCCCTGGCTGCAGATACAAAGTGAATAATCCATGGGTAGAAAACAATATGTGCTTCTCTTGTGGTATAGATGAATCAAAACATTTCCTTTGGTTCTGGATTCAGCATTGTTAAAAAAAAAAAAAAGAAAAGAAAGAGAAAAAAAAGGTGGTTGAATGAGATGGATATCATTATCCTAAATTCATGATTGAAGACCTGAATGGTATGAATATACTTTGTATACAAACAGTTGTATGTAAAAAGATGATATATATGTGCATTATGAATTGTAATACATACAATATTATAAATAAAAAATAAATAAAATATAAAAATGTTTTGCTGTTATAATACAACTTCATAAATTTAAAAATATCAAGTGAGCTAGAAGAAGTTTAACACACCATGGAAGCTGCTGTGGACCCTTAAGAGTCCATTTTGGTCAATGCCAGGATTAAGCAGAGTGCCCTGAGCCATTACCGAGATGAGGTTTCAGTTCAGGCTGGCCATCTTCCTGCAGCTAGTGTCCTCTATGCAAAGGCCAAAGTGACCTGATGTGATGGAATCTTCTTTTGCTAACTTACTTCAGGATATGAATGAGCCGTCGAATTTTGTGGATGGATCCGTTGTGGGCTGCCGCAGTGAGGTTCTTAAAAACCCACCTTATATGCCATGTAGGTAAAATGTTACTTTATCAAATTATTGTCCTGTTCAAACCACTGCATGTTTCCCTCTTACTGTCAAAGTGAAGCCTAATTTTTCTTGAGTGTGTGTGTGGGGGTGGGGGGCAGGGAAGAACCACTCTCAACATGATATGAAATCCCAAATAGGATAACCTTAAATAAGTACAAATTAAAACATGACTAGTCAAGTGTAGAAATAATGATATGACGTGGTATGAAAGAAACCAAACAATGGATTTCATTATGTTGATAATGGTGAACTGAATGCTAAAGTTTTTTAAATTGTTCATTTTAGATATACATGACAGTATAATGTATTTGGACATATTATACATACATGGGGCATCACTTCCCATTTTTGTCATTGTACATGATATGGAGTAACACTGGTTGTGTATTAATATAAGAATATAGGAAAGCTATGTCCAATTCATTCTATTGCCTTTATTATTCCCATTCCCCTCCCTTCCCTTCATTCCCCAATGAATTTCTATTCTCTGCACCCCTCCATTGTTTGTTAGCATCCACATATCAGAGAGAACATTTGGCCTTCGGTTTATTGGGATTGGCTTATTTCACTTAACACGATAGTCTTCAGTTCCATCCATTTATTGGCAAATGCCATAATTTCATTCTTCTTTATGTCTGAGTAATATTCCATTGTGTATATGTACCACATTTTCTTTATCTGTTCATCTGTTGAAGGGCACCTAGCTTGGTCCCATAGCTTAGCTATTGTGAATTGAACTGCTATAAACATTGATGTGGCCGTGTCACTATAGTATGCTGATTTTAAGTCCTTTGGGTATAGATCGAGGAGTGGAATAACTGGGTCAAATTCTGGTTTCATTCTAAGTTTTCTGAGTAATCGCCACATTGCTTTCCATAGTGGTTGCACCAATTTGCAGTCCCACCAACAATGTATGAGCGTACCTTTTCCCCCACATCCTTGCCAACATTTATTGTTACTTGCATTCTTGATAATTGACCCAAATGCTAAACCTTTAAATAAACCCCACCCCTCCACACACATTCTTTCAATTAGTGAATGAAAATCTAGTCCTGAGCTTTCAGCCTGTGTTCACAGATAGTTCATGAAGGATACTCCTTGGTAGCCCAGGAGTGCAGACTGAAATGGGATGTTGGGATCAAACAGTTCTCAAATAACAGAATCCTCTCGTCTTACAGAGGCCCAAAAAGAAAGTGAGCTTCTAAGAGCACTGTACCAGAAATTCATGAAGCAGAATCTGGGACCCAGGTTTCTTGATGTCTAGGTCACTGCCATGCAGAGCTGTGTTCCTTAACTCAATTATTCTTTCATTCAGTTTCTCCTTCTTCCCACAGTTATATGTCAGGCAAATGCTGGTGAGATTGAGCAAAACAAGATCTATTCCCTTGAGAACATTACCATCTAGTGGAAAACCCCATCCTGGAAACCAAGGAATTTGTCATTTTGTAAAACCAGTGGTGACAGCATTCTCTAAGTTAGAGTTGAAACAAAACCAAGGGTGTTTTCCCCTGCCATACCCTGTTCTTACCTTTTATAAATGGTATTAAGTAATAGGATGTTGCTTTTGTATATTGAAAAAAAACCCAGAAATTGAACCTGTTACTGGTAACAAAATTGCTGATTGAAATAGAGAAATTACAGAATGAATGTACAAGTTATTTGGGAAATAACTCAACATTTCCCCTCAGATTTGGAATCTAGGGACAAAGGCCTGAGCAGCAAGACCCTGTGCATGGAGAGTGAGCAGATCCTGCCAGATGGCTCCCAGGTGCAGCACTACAACGTGCACAGCCTGTACGGGTGGTCCCAGACCAGACCCACCTACGAGTGAGTGTGTTTTTGTCAATTGCAGCACAGATAATTTTCTACATTTCTGTATTTGTTGTTTCATGTTTGTATTGTGTTTGTACTTACATGATGCCAGCTAAATGGACCAATGTCAAACAGATCAAGCCTGGTAGCCCAAAGGACCCACAGTACCTCTGACTACATTTATCATTTAAGTAGCTAAACTCACCTATTTAAGTGAGAAGTCAGGTGGTGTTACAGTATATTCACAGAGTTGTACATCCATCACTACAATAAAATTTTTGAACATTTTCATCATTTCAGAAGGAAAACCTTGATCTATTAGCAGTCACTCCTCCTTGTCTCCACTTCCTGAGCTCTGGCCAAGACACAGCTACTGTCTGTCTTTAACGTTATCCATTCTGTGTATTTCATATAAATGGAATTGCACAATACTTCTGTGTCTGGCTTCTTTCCCTGGCGTATGTTTTCAAGGTTCATTTATGTTGCAGCATGTATTAGTACTCCATTCCTTTTTATTGATTAATAATATTCTACTGTCAAGATAGAGCACGTTTTGTGTGTCTATCAGCCAGTAGACATTTGAGTGGTTTTAAGTTCTTGGCTATTATGAATAGACATGCTATGAATATTTATTGCAAGATTTTGAATCAAAGTGTGTTTAGTTTCTCCTTAATATATATCTAGGAGTAGAACTTTCAGATCATATGGTAAGCATATATATAATATCTTAAGGATATTAACTCTCTAAGAACTCGCTAAAGAGTTTGGTATTGAAAAATACCACTTGACATTCTTACCAGCAATGGATGAAGGTTGAAGTTCCTTTGTATCCATACCAACATGAGCCATTTGTGCCCTTTTTATTATAGACATTTTAATGGGTGTAAAGTACATAAATTTTTTTCTTCATTTCCCTAATTACCAGTGCTGCTGAACATTGTTTCTTATACCTATTGGCCAATTTACATATCTTTTTAGCAGAAATGTCCATTCAAATCCTTTACCTATTTTTAAGTAATTTGTTTTTAGGATTGGATTGTAAAAAAAAAATCTTCATATAATCTGGATACAAATAATATTAGATGTATGCTCTGCAAATATTTTTTCTCATTCTGTAAATTGTCTTTTCACAGGATGCCCTTTGGAACATACTTTTGTTTTAATTTTAAGGATGTACATTTTATGCAGTTATTTATTTACAAATTTATGTATTTGTCTCTTGTGCTTTTGGTGTTATATCTGAGAAGCATTGCATAACTCAAAGTCATAAATATTTACTCCTATGTTTCCTTTTACTAGTTTTATAATCTTAGGTATTAGACTAAGTTATATGATCCATTTTGAGTTAATTTCTGCATGATTTATGGTATGAGATAGAGGTTTTATTTCTTTTTTCCCCATTTAATTGTCTTGGCACCTTGTAAAAAAAAAATCAACCAACAGTAAATGAGAGTGATTACTTATGGCCTCTCAACTCTATTCCATTAATCTCTATAATTACCTTTTTATAGTACTATACTGTCTTAATTAATAAGATATGAATCTTCCAATTTTGTTCTTTTTCAAGATTGTTTGGATATTTTGGCTTCCTTGAATTTGGTGTGAATTTTAGGATCAGCTTGGCAATTTCTACAAAATAGGCATTATATTGAGCCTGCAGATAAATTAGGGGAGTGTTACTTTTTTACTAATATTAAATCTTCTAATCCATTAATGTGGAATGTATTTCCAGTTCTTCAATTTCTTTCAACAATAATTTTAGTTTTCAGTGTATATGTTTTTGACCATTGTCTCTTCAAATATTTTTCTGTCTCTTCTTCTGAGACTCAATATCAAACGTGTATTTGTGCACTTGATAATGTCCCTTTTGTCCCATTGATTTTTATCTCTCATAGTTGTTTTTATTTTCTGACTACATATGCACACAGAAGATTCATTTTCTTTCAAGAGCTATTCAGAGATCCTTTATGTATGTTTGCTCATGTGGAAAATATAACCTGCTGTTTCTTTTCCTTTCTTTCTTTCTTTTTTGGTACCAGGAATTGAACCCTGTGGTGCCTAACCACTGAGCCACATTCCCAGCCCTTTTTTTATTTTAAGACAGGGTTGCTAAGTTGCTTAAGACTGCTCTAAGTTGCTGAGGATAGTCTTGAACTTATGATCCCCCTGCCTCAGCCTCCCAAGTCACTGGGATTACAGGCATGTACCACTAAACCCAGCCTATAACCTGGTACAGAATGCATTGTACCAGTAAGCTATAGTCATATGTTGTTATTTGGATCCCAGATCTGCCTCCTTGCTCTTTAAATAATTTTTTAACAAGTTTTTCAACTTAGCTGAGCTTCAGTGTCCTAACAGTAAAAAGAGTGCAGGGAGCCCTTCCTCGTGTGGCTGAAAGATGCCACACATGCTACTGGGATACAGCAATGGATCCACAAATAGTTGTCAACCCCTCGCCCCATCCCTCCTCTTCCCTCCATGTAGAGAACCAGATAAATAGATTTGGTTTGTTTTCTTTTTTAGAAATGAAATCCATGCTCTAGGGGCTGGCCTATCTCTTCCTGTCTTGATATGAAGTTGGTTGGGATTCTCAGCAGCACTTTCAGATAACAAATTCCTTCTGGGCAGAAGTTCTCTGACTCCAAAGGGAACAATACCACTACCTGGTGCTCCAAGCTGCCTGGAGTCCCATGGCTGTGTTTACTCAGTCTCGTTCCCCTCCTACCAGAGCTGTGCAGGAGGTGACTGGAAAGCGAGGGATTGTCATCACGCGCTCCACATTCCCCTCTTCTGGCCGCTGGGGAGGACACTGGCTGGGAGACAACACTGCTGCGTGGGACCAGCTGGGGAAATCTATCATAGGTGTGTGGCTTGTTCCTGGGGCCTCTGTTGGTTTTGCGGGGTGGGGTACCCGAGTGTTATTTGGCTACAGTGGGTATGTCTAGATAATCATCTAGGGAGGTTGTAAAGTCACAAGAGTTGAGTTTTTTGTGGGTGTGGGTTTTAATTTGTAACCATTTTTTTTTTCAATATTTTCATTATGAATGGCCCAGGGCCTTGACTAGTAAGGAAAAATTGGTCAAACATTTCCTCTTCTCAAAGGGCCTCTTCTCCTAACACAGCCACATCATCTCATTGCAGGCATGATGGAGTTCAGTCTCTTTGGAATATCTTATGTAAGTCATCTTGGAGCCATTACTAATGCTTGTCAGATTTCAGAGTCAGCAACTTCGAAAACACTCACACAAAGCCTCTCATGCTCTGATGTTTCATTTTCTCAGACTGGAGCAGATATCTGTGGCTTCTATGGAGAGGCTGAATACGAGATGTGTATTCGCTGGATGCAGCTGGGGGCTTTCTACCCTTTCTCCAGGAACCACAACTCCAACGGGACAAGGGTGAGGCAGCTGTTGTCCAGGCTGCAGGCGTTTTGTACCCTCAGCCGGACCTTCTTTTTAATTCACCAGCGTATCATACCTATTTCCCGAGAAATAAAGCACAAAAACCACCAGAGACCTCCTCTTTTTGGAAAACCCACAAAGTTCAAAACTCCAGAGTTATCAATAATTTTTAAGAATATATGATTCATCATGTTCTGAGAATTAGTACCTCTGAGGAAAAAAAGTTTTTATAGTTCCTCCATAGGACGAAAACAGAAGAAGCACCTTTTGCTTTTAAGAATATTGAATTTGTGTTGTACTCAAAAATTCACCTGATATATCAGCGCTGCATTAGAGACCTCTTTCTCTTCACATGTGCAAGTGCAAAGCTGGATCTGGGTCTGGTCCTTGGGGATCGGTGCTAAAAAAAAGGAGCAACATGTTCTAGTTTTTCACATGGCAGGGCAGGATAAAGGGTAGGCTGGAAAGGATGCGAGAAGTGGTGTGGAACCTACATATAGACTATAAGCGCTTGATAACTCTTTTCTGATGCTACAAAAATTGGTGATCTGTGATATGCTGTCTTATCCCTTTAGAGACAAGATCCTGTGGCCTGGAATTCAACCTTTGAGAACTTCTCAAGGAAAGTCCTGCAGATCAGATACACCCTGCTGCCTTATCTTTACACTCTGATGCATAAAGCTCATGTTGAGGGCAGCACCGTCGTCCGACCCCTTCTTCACGAGTGAGTACAGCCTGTGTCCCCACCTGCCGGCCTGGACAGGTCTTGTAAATTACCCTCTGCAACAGGGTGTGTGAATTTTCATATTTATTATTTAAGGTTTACAGATGACAATAGAACATGGGATATAGACCGTCAGTTCATGTTGGGACCTGCCATCCTAATCAGCCCTGTGCTGGAAAGTGTGAGTTTTTCATTGTAGGTCAGAAACCCTCCTATCACATAGTGCAAAACCATAGGAAAAGCATTTTCAGTATCCTCTTGTCTTGTCAGAATCACCATTTACTTTCTAGAAATCTAAAGTTAATCTTTTTGTTTTTTTCCCCAAGCTCACCATTAATGAAAGCTTCACAGTAATGATTAATTTCTCATTGTTAAATTTTGTTACCTTGTGCCCTTTTCCAACTTACTTTTCATAAAAAAAAAAATATTTTTCTGTGTATTTAAAGAAGAAATTTTCAGAATATTTCTAAAAACAATCTCAAATTCTTGACATCCTAATAGAATTCTATTTTTAATATTAATACTACAGAAAATATTTTAAAAGTTAACATTATTTCCTTATTGCAATACTCAATAATGACATGTTCTTTTTATGTTTCAGAACACATTTGAGATCAGTGCTTATTTTCCCAGAGCCCGGTGGTATGACTATAGCACGGTAAGAACAAATGTATTCATGAAGACCCTGGTTGCTCTGTGCTGGCTAACTAGAGCTTGCTTCTGACTTCTGGGCATGTTTTTTCTAAGGCAGTAACTTCCAGCCTTTTCAGCCATTGCAATATCTGTGTAAATGAAGGGATGTATTAAAGCATAAATAGACAAAATGTGAGCATCTGGATCCCACTAATATCTACCAGTCTTCTGGAGAGACAAAAAAAAGACTAGGTTTTCAGAGTCCTAAGCAAAAAGGAAAAAGAGTTTTCTTTTCAAGTTTGCAATATTTTGCTAATTAACTTCCTTGAAAAAAGGGACTTTTAATGGAGCATGCGTTCCTTTAATCAGTTCATCGGCCCCCATGCCTTGCCCGTATGCTCCTTCCTAGGAATCTGCCTACAGATCCACAGGTGAGGTGGTAATGCTGAAGGCTCCCCTAGACCTCATCAACCTTCATGTCAGAGGAGGCTACATCCTGCCTTGGCAAGAGCCTGCCATTAACACTTACTACAGGTAAGAAGAAGAGGTGGGATTTGATGGGCTTGATTGGCCATGTGCAGCACCTTAAGGCTATCCCGTATTTACCAGGGTTATGTGGATAAATAAACAAAATTGCAGATGGGTATTCCTGGTTGGATTCTGTGGGTGCCTTCTGAATAGGATCTGGAGAATGGGTTCGTGAAGTCAGTCTTGGGAAGATCTTTTATATCTAATGCTGTGTGATGGTGGAATGCTTTCCTGGGGTGGAAGCGTGTTTCTCTTCCCACACTATTAAAAATATAGAAGTATTAATGAGCTCTAATGAGCTTCTTGCCTTGTGATGCAATGCTAATTCCAGGGCAACTTTGGTCAATGCAAGATCTCTCTCTCTCTCTCTCTCTCTCTCTCTCTCTCTCTCTCTCTCTGTGTGTGTGTTTATATGCATGAACTCACCCATTAAGGAGAAAAATATTATGTCAAGAAAGGCATATGCAAGCCGGGCGCGGTGGCGCACGCCTGTAATCCCAGCACTTTGGGAGGCTGAGGCAGAAGGATCGCGAGTTCAAAGCCAGCCTCAGCAATGGCGAGGCACTTAGCAACTCAGTGAAACCCTGTCTCTAAATAAAATACAAAAAAGGGCTGGGGATGTGACCCAGTGGACGAGTGCCCCTGAGTTCAATCCCCAGTACCACCAAAAAAAAAAAAAAAAAAAAAAAGAAAGGCATATGCAAACAAATATAACAACCCTGAAGGAGAGAGGTCAACTTACAGTCTGTGGTGTAAAGCCCAGATTTACATGAAAGAGGGCTTTGAGCTGGCTCTTAAATAATGAATAGGATTTCAATGGATAAGCACAAGGAAAAAAGAAATTCTGGGAGGATGAAAGAATTAAAGAGTGGATTGGGTTTGGGGAATAGCAAGCCATTTAGTTTAATTGGAGTATAGATAAGGGAATGGGTCACAAAAATTAAATTCAAGCAGGACCAGAACAGGTCATGGAGGACTATGAATGTCTAAGTAATTTTGATTTTATTCTAGAGCAACCTGAAAGCTATTGAAGGGTTCTTTTACCTTGGGGTTTCTTCCTAAGGACTTCAGACCTCATTAAATTACTTGAATATGTATATTTATAAAGTATGTATATTTCGTTTTTGAAAGTTGAAATTAAATCAAATGTTTCATTAAATGTTAAATGTGCTTCCATTAACTTTTAAGTATCATATTTTATTACGTTTTGCCTCTTTTTAGAATTTTATGTGCATATTTAATATGCTACTTTTTTTCTGGAGAAGTAATATTTTCAACAGGAGCTGTTCTTCATTCTTACAACCTACCAGCTAGTGAAAATTAATTGCTTCTCCCCCCCCCTTTTTTTTTGATAGTCGACAATATTTTATGGGGTTAACTGTTGCTTTGGATGATGATGGAAAGGCCAAAGGTCAGCTGTTCTGGGATGATGGACAAAGCATTGGTGAGTATGAACTTCCCAGAATCCTTGAACATCATTCAGAAAAGCTGTATCCTAGAGGAATTGTGTGTAACCATAGGAACTTAAAGTCTCTCTGTTCTGATATTGGCAATGGTGTGGGGACAATTTTTGCAAATTTTCTCTGCTCATATGTTATGCTACAAATTATTATAGACCAGGTTTATGGTGTTATGGATTTATCCAGGGATGACCTATCCCTATTGAACTCTCTCACTCTGATAAAATAGTGTGGTTACAAATATCAGGCCGACAGTTAATTCATTTGCAAAGGGACATGGACAAGGCTCTATATTATTGGGCCAGCTGGTCACACCAGGCATCTTTTTCCTCATATGTTGGCCTGCTCAGGAAACTAAATTAGAGTTAGAAAATTTCCTGGTAACTCAGAAATGGGGAATTAAGTCTCACCTAAAGGAGACTTCACACTTCACTGTGCTTTCACTCCCCAGTCCAGAACAAGCTCACACTGCCTTGGATGATTAGAACCTACCATTGTAATCAGAACAGCCTCTTTCTCAGACAGTTCTGTGGAAATGCGGACACACTGCTGCCAACCAGCTGCTTTTCACAACTTACAAACTGTGGAACAGAACGTTCTGTCTTGCAGCTTGCCGTGTTTTCTGAAATGTTAATCTATTTTTCACTATTGCTGTTTCTAAAGGTTTCTTCTCTTTAGTTTTCCTTATTATAAAGGTAAGATACTCTCATTAAAGCAGGAAGTGTTCCCTTTAAAAAGTCTTCAAGATAGAAAATTAGGAAAAAGTATGACCACTTTAAATATTTTTGCTGTATTGCCTGTGACTTTTACATTACTTAATAAAATGTTGATTGTTGTTTTTATTTTAGCTGGAAACATACCACAAATTTAATTTGTGAAGCCTACTTATTTTCACTTAACATAATGAAAGACACATTTCTAGATCCTTATAAGCATAATTATGACTTATATATTCTATGAAGAAGATATGCTGTAATTTATGTAACTGTGTGATTGTTCTGTATATAGGATGTTCTCAGTTTTCTTTTTTATGAATCACATTTTGTAGTATTAGCTTGTGTTTGCATTTTAGATTATTTCCATAAAGTGTATTCCTTGAAGACAATTGTTTTCCTTTAATCAAAGAGTTGTAATTTACATAAATAAAATGTATTTATTTTTAAATAGAGCTCTTTAACATTTGACAAATATATACAGTGAGATAACCACCATTATGAATCAAGATACAGGATCTTTTCATAACCCTAAGAGCACCCTTATATTTTCCAGTTAGCTTTTCCCACTCCCACCTGTTACTTCCAGGCCCTGGTAGTATTTGTTCTGCTTTCTCCAACTATATACAGAGCCATATCTCCTAGATTTTATATGAGTAGAATCAGGTAGTGTGTACCCTTTATGTGTCTTTAGATTTTCATTTACCAGAATGCTTTGTAAATTCACCTGTGTTGTTGCTGGAAAAGGAGCTAATTACTTTTTAGTCCTGAATAACATTCCATTTTGTCAATATACCACAATTTGCCCATGAATGTTCTGATAAATACTTAAGTTGCTTCATTTTTGGAAATGTTATTTGGGTATAAAACATTTTGTGATCTTGTCTTTTCCTCTCTCTTGCCTAAAAACATGTGAGTGGAATTGCTGGGCTATATCAGATAAATGCATGTTTAACTTTTGGAGAAATTGCCAAATTATTTTCTAATGTGGCAGTAACTATTTCCTATTATTAACAGCAATGATTAAGAATCCAACTTTCCTCACCCTTGATAATACCTGGTATTATCAGTTTTTAAAACATTAATCATACTAGCCAGCATACTGTACATTACATTTTGGATTTACTTTGTATGTTTCTCAAAACAAATTGTTTCCATAAAAATATGTTTGATTCAAAGGTTAAAAAGTGATAGTCCCTGAAACATTAAAATTACTCTTTTTAGGAATGCTCTTTGTTCTCCCTTTTAAACAAATCAAATAGACTTAGAAATTAAAATTTAAAATACTAAATACTAAAATATGGTACAATTAGATTTAATTTAAATTTTCTGTTAGCAGGTTTTCCTTACTTACATAAAGTAATATGATGGCTATTTCAAGGATAATCTTATAATCTTTAAAAATTCTGTGAGCAGAATCCCATTCTTGAAAAATTCTTCATTAATTGATAAAAGAGACTATAGTGTTTCTTAAGTTGCATTCATTTTAAGGCTAAGTTAAAAATACCTTATGGATTTTGCAATTATTTTTTCCCTATGAGGTAATATTGAAAACTGAGAAGAGAGTCAGTTCAAGGAGATAATTTTTTTTAAATATTGACAAGAGATTGAATGTTTACAAAGGTCAAGGATAGATCATGAAGTAAAACTGACTTTTGAGAAGCAGCAGCAGTTATGAAAATGCCATGAGGAGAATGAATAAAGTAAATACCAACTAAGGAATAAAGTATTCCTCTTTATTTAAGGTTTCACATTTTGTGGTTTTAATTACCTATAGTCAACAACAGTCCAAAAGTCCAAAAGTATTAAATGGAAAATTCCAGAAATAAGTAATTGATGCAATGGGCAGTGTATATGAAATTCTATGCAATCTTAGTCCATCTAACTTAGGATATGAGCCATCAGTTTGTCCAGTGTATCCATGCTGTATATGCTACCCTCTAATTAGTCACTTAAAGCCATTTTCATTATTAGATCAACTGTTGCACTATTTCTTTTTTTATAAACATAGATCTTATTATGCTGCACTATTTCAATGCTTATATTTTATTTAATAATGGTCCAAAGCTCAAGCTTACATAAAATTATATTGTTATAATTTCTATATTTTATTATTAGTTATTGTTAATCTCTTAAGTTATAAATTAAAGTGTATCATAGGTATGTATACAGAGGAGAAAAACACAGTAATAAGCTTCAGTACTGTTAATACTAGTATTAGTATTAGAAACTAGTTTCAGGCATCTGCTTAGGATAGCAGAACATATGCCACATGTATACGTGGGGACTACCTGGATTTCAAGGGGGAGATGTGTAAGTAAAGAATCTTAAACACTGTGAAGAAATATTTAGATTTAATATATTATGTCACTTGTGACTTTGAAAGGATAAGATTCAGTGACAAAAAGAAAAAAGGAAGAGTGTAGGAAATGTAAGGTTAAATTTTGAGTTGAATACACAGACATCACAAGCAAAGGCACCTTTTTGAGACACATGGTAATAAAAAGAAGATCTGCTGGTAGAGTTTTCTGGAGGATACTTATATCCTGGAATTGCAAAGAAGGCATAGTGAGGAACTCATGGAATGAACTCTGTGACAGCAGGAGGACTTTGGATCTCTAGCATTCTAGAAGAATGAGCTAAAAGTAGGGAGAGAAGAATAATGAAGATAAAGATGATGACTAATGATGATAATGAACAGCAATTTTCCCTTTTATTTATTGGTACCTTGTAATTATACACATCAGTGTGCATGCATACAACATAACAATATAATTTGGCCAAATTTGCACTCTAGTACCATGTACCACAAATTTTCACCATTTGCTTTGCTCAAGTATAGTGTTTGTACCTATTGCCATTAAATGGGTACTATTATTATCTCCATTCTACTGAGGATAACACATTTTTACTTGTCTGAGTTTGTGCGACTACTACGTACTAGACCTGAGCTTTAAATTCATGTCTCTCTGACTTGGAAGCCTGAATCCCTACATACTTTCCTCAGCTTTGGGCCTTTATCATCACAGCCGTGGAAACTCTCATGGTTATATGCTTGTTAAATCAGTGCAGAATGACTAACCAAGTCTCCACATTTCATCTATAGCTCTATTCCAAATTTAACTCAGATTATTTTGCATTTGCAACCTCCTGACCCCTCTCTATCTCCATGCCCACTTCCACTCACACATCTCCAAGGTGAACTATTTCTTGAATACTACCTATATTGGGGGGGGGGGGCGTGTTACTCAGAACCCAGAACCTCATGCATGTTGGGCAAGTGGTTGGCTACTATTGAGCGCTTCTCAGGGAATTGATGAATATCCAGATTGGTTTTTGTGACCACATTAAGATATTTTCTGACTTGATTATCTGCTGCAATGGAAGCATTGAGCAGTTGCTTATTTTCTTCTTCCTCTTGCTTTCAGACACCTATGAAAATGGAAACTATTTCTTGGCAAACTTTATCGCAGCTCAGGTAATGCTATTTTGTTGAATTTCATAAATGCTTTTCCAGTTAGTTACAGATTAAACATTATCAGTTAACTGTATAAATATAATATCTCACATTTTAACAGGAGCTCTTTCTTGCCTTTATCAATTCAGATTTGTTTACATTAAAATAGGGAAGAAAAGAAATCCTTAATTTGATAATTATCCAGTATAGCATTATTGTAGATAAAGGAATTTGGAACTCACATTGATCCAGGGAAAGATGGATTCCTAAATGTGTAACATGTTTCCAGGAATGAGGATTTTTTGTAAGCTGTTATGCAATAATGCTGCACAACAGACAACCTCAAACCCTCCGTGGCATGCAAGTATAAGCATTTGGTTATTAGACTGCAAAACTCAGATGTCTGGACTGGATTTGGCTGATACTGGCTGGCTGACAAGTGACCGTAGTCAGCCACTGGTTTTAGTCTGCTTGAGTGATCTTGGCTGCACCTGCTCACATACCTGGTCTGTGAGCTGACCTACAGATGATCCAACATGACCTATAGGATGGTCTGAGCATGATGTTTTCAGGATTATGGAAGAAGGTGCAAATTGACGTGGAAGTTCCTGAAATCACTTCATGAATGGAGTTGACTAATCTCCCACTAGCAAAGCTAAGTCACATGGCCAACCAGAACAGAATATTGCGTTGTCAGGCAAAATTTCCAAAATTACACAGAAAAGGGAGAAATGAAGAGTTGGAGACAACATTACAATAAATGTATCGTGTTGAGTAATTCCATGAATAATCTGTAATTCTAATTAGAGAAAAGAGGATCATTCTGTTTCAAAGCTAGAATTTGCTTCTCTATTGACTTAAAATAAGGATAATTGTAGCACAAATCTACTCTTTTTTCCAGAAATGCTTCAAATACTTGAGGTATCTTTTACATATATCCCACCTGTCTTTATGCATCTCCGGTTAACTTTACATTTCCTCTGTTTTGTGCTTATACTGGTTTCTAAATGTGATTATTTTGTTTGGACTCCAGTTATTCTAGATTTCCCCTAAAACCTGGTTCTTAGAATCAAGAACACAATTCAGACCTCCACTATCCAATATACATGTGACTGTTAAGCCCTTGCAAGTATGGCCAGCCTAATTTGAAATAATTAATGACTAAGTTTGAAGAAAGAGTGTATAATATCCTGTGTTTTATCTTGACTACATGTTGAAATAATATTTTATAAAACTCAACTAAATAAAATATATTTTAAAATCAATTTCTCCTTTTTTTTTTAACTTTTTGAAAATGTGGCTATTGAAAAATTAAAAATTACATATATAGTTTGCACTATATTCCTACAGGACAGAATGAATTTTCATATTCCTATTACCACTTTTTTTTCCTATACCACTTTTTAGCCAGACTATTTTTTACTGATATTACATTGTGTTAATTTTTTAAACACATGTATCAGATGTTTGGCACATAAAAAGTCTCATGGTCAACTATATTTTATTTTCATAGACATGAGTATCAGAGCATACTGTCTCTATCCAGAACTTGCCTCTTTGAAACTAAATGCAAGAGTTTGTGTATTAATTAGATCTGAACATTCCCTGTTTTTATAACATAAGAATACTGGAGTTGAAGACTTTATTTTTCCTCTCAAAATGTTGTTTGTAAATGAAGCTGTTGATCTAGAAATCCTAGATTTTAGTTCTCTTTCTATTACTAAGTTGCACTTTTCTTGTTAAAATTATTTATTATAAAACACAAGATGGCCCTTAAATAACTTTTAAGTCTAAAATTCCATTCTTTTGTTATTTCACAGTAGTGATAAGTGGATTCTTACTTCTGGGATGTTTGATAAATTTCCCCCCTAGAGATCAGTGGCCTGAAATGAAAAAAAGCTGCCAACATTCTGTGGGGTAATTATTATCAGTGTTGCCTGGTTAGTAAGCCCGCTTGTGGGGTAGGACCTGATTTATAGTATTTATTGATTTCTGTATTATAAATAGGTCCACCATCTTAACCAATTTCTAACTATAACTAGTATGCACGATTCCAGGAAATTGAACAATTTGCTCTCCCAAATCAGTAAGAACTAGCCCTAATACACCTATTTGCTTCAAGTGTATACCTTTTTCCTTCCTATATTTTTCCTTTGATTCAGCCTGCCCATTTTTCCTTTGATTCAGCCACAAAATCCTGTTAATTCTTCATAATGACAATTGTACATTTCTTTCTCTTTCTACTGCTACCACCTGAATTAAGACAGTTATAGTTCTGGTCTACTACAACTATCTCAATTTATTGCATAGTTCACAACCTTATCTGACATACTTACAAGCATAACCAGTCTCATTTCTCTTTTCTCTTAGCACCAGCTACAGTAGCCCTTGTCCTAACTCAATGAGTGTACCCTTCTTCAAATTATCCTTGCCTCTTCCCTGTCCCATTCACCTTTATACATCCTATCCATCTTTCCAGGACTTGTGAAGTTCTGTATCCTTACCAAATCTTCCTTGACTGCACTGCTCCTATAGTAACGAATTTTCACTGTGTGTTTCTTTTGGCTTTAGTTACATGGCACCTCATGTTTTATTTCATATTATTTTAACCCTTGCATTGATGCCTAAACAGCTCACAATTTAGCTCACAAAGTTCCTGCATTCCTTGTCAATCATCCTTAGTCTAGGGCTTTTTCTTTAGTCACCTGTATTAACTCTTGTAATGCTGTGCACATAGGCACATTGTCCTTCAGCTACTCACTTCATCTCCTGGAACCTCAGTTTCCTCATCTTTAAAAAAGAGATATTGACAGTTTCTTTTCAAAATTATTATAAATTATTGGTAAAAAGTACATAGGCCTATTTTTGACATCATCAAATTTATTGCAGCAAATATTCAGGAAATGTCTTTATAAAATGATTAACTAAGAATAAAAATAGCAAACCAGTACAACAAAGGCAACTTGAGGTGTCTTAGTATTTGAATGTGAGGCATAAGTTATTAATAAGGTATTTTGTATTTTTCTTTTTATGAATGTTTTATAGAACACCTTGCAAATTCAGGTCATACACAACAATTATTTGAGTGACTCAAATTCACTGAAAGTTGGATATATTAAAATCTGGGGTGTGAACTCTACTTATGTGACACAAGTTGGTTTCAAGTATGACAATTGGGAATTCATGACGACCAATTTCAAGAGTGACCCTTATAATCAGGTATGTCTGAAAGGAATGCTATCATGAGCTAATTTTGTTATTCTGAAAAATTATCAACACTATTATCATCCTTATATGTACATGTATTTCTAATTCTATAAATGTTTGCAACAGATGTGTTCCCAAAAAGTTCAGTGTTGGATTATGCTGTGAAATGCATAGTATGTCATCCCAGGTCCAGTGATCAGTGGTTTGGTGATACCTTCTGTGTATTTACCAATGAAATTGTGTTGTTTGAATAGGTCAGTTTCCCAGGCTGCATAATAGAACTTACTTGTCGGCTCAGAGGCTAAAACAAAGAAAAGAATGATTCCTTAAATTTGCAAAGGTTTCCCTACTCCTTCTTGCAGCAATCATATCTCTGGACAAATTTATGAATCTTTTAGGTTGAAAATTGGCAGTAAACTGTGGTGACCATTCAATGACTATATCTCACTTTTGATGTTTTATTTGGTTAATAAAACGTGACAAAAATAGAAGAACCTTTCAGAGGGTCTTCTTTTGTTGTTAAAGCCAAGTAAACCAGCATTTTGGAAGATGAATTAACAATAGTAACACCAAGGACAACCACAGAGAAAAAAGCACTCTGCTTTAGCACATGACACTATTCAGAAATATGAGTTCAGTAAGCCATGATATAGAGTGTAGACAAGTGAAAATGGATAACTCTAGTTCCTGCTTCTTAAAGGTGAAAAGGGTGCCTGATGATATTTTAATTGTAGAAAATGGCCCTTCTGAATACCCAAATAACTCCTTTTTCTATAGTCTCTTCTAGTTGTTTGCAACATTTTCCCTGAACGATTGAGTTCAGAACCAGTTTTTGCAAGTAACTGTTTCTAATTAAGATGAATACAGAAAATCCTTGAATACCCTCTTTTGGCACAATTCCATAGCACCTCAGATGCCAGTAGGTGCCAGTCACTATTCAAGGTGTTGACCATAGTGAAAGTGTGAAACCAGCCTGCTGCCAGGAACAGTAAGGCCCATGGCAAGGGAAGGAAGTTTTAACCAACACTGGCTTTAATTGCAGCTGTAACATTTGTGACCAATGTGGTTCTGACTGAAAGAAGTGAGTAGGAAGAGATTGCCATCATAGGGTTCTGCACACAGAGTATCTCTCCAAATTAAACTGACGGGATTGCATGTGATCTGGAAAAAAAAAAAAAAAAAGTGTTTGTATCCTGTCACTGTCTTGGCAAAGAATGAGCACAATGTGGGTTTTATTATTGTTGTTAAATGAAATTTCAGATGGGACTAAAATATGGTTAGGAAGTTTTAATGCACCAACTTTATATTTATTTTTTTCTTCTTTTTTCTTTTTGGCAGACACTAACTATTCAATTGACTGACGAGAGTGTCAATCTGGAAAAATTAACTGAGCTATTCTGGATTCATGGTGATCCTGCATTTCCTACTCCACCAATGACAAGTGCCTTTCCGATGAGTACCGAGCCCTCTACATCTTCTACGACAGCTGCTGGTACTGAGCTTCTCACTAGTTCTGTTAGTGCAAGTCCTTCTGCTGGCACTAGTGAAACTTCTGCCACAATCCCTGCTCAAACCAGTTCTACAGGAGTCGTAACTAGTTCAGGGGGTCCTGATACTACTCCTTACCCTGTGACCACTAGTGCTAGCACCAGACTCACTATGACTGTCCCCACCACTATGTTCACAATAAGCACTACCAATGTCACCACTGCCACAAATGCTTCTTTGACCACCAGTAATCCTCCTGACACCAGTTCAACAGTCCCTCTACCAACCACTCCTTCCACCATAGGCACTTCTGATGTCACCACTGCAACCATTGCTTCTCTTACCACCAGTCATGCCACTGACACCAGTGCCACTGTCCCTGTCCCAACCACTCCTTTCACCATAGGCACTACTTATGTCACCACTGCCACCAGTGCTTCTATCACCACTGGTAATCCTACCTACACCAGTGCCACTGTCCCTGTCCCAACCACTCCCTTCCACCATGGGCACTACTTATGTCACCACTGCCACCAGTGCTTCTATCACCACTGGTAATCCTACCTACACCAGTGCCACTGTCCCTGTCCCAACCACTCCTTCCACCACCCCTGCCACCAGGCACTACTGACTGTCCCTGTCCCAACCACTCCTCCACCATGGGCACTACTTATGTCACCCCTGCCACCAGTGCTTCTATCACCACTAGTAATCCTACCTATACCAGTGCCACTGTCCCTGTCCCAACCACTCCTTTCACCATGGGCACTACTGATGTCACCACTGCCACCAGTGCTTCTATCACCACTGGTAATCCTACCTACACCAGTGCCACTGTCCCTGTCCCAACCACTCCTTTCACCATGGGCACTACTTATGTCACCACTGCCACCAGTGCTTCTATCACCACTGGTAATCCTACCTACACCAGTGCCACTGTCCCTGTCCCAACCACTCCTTTCACCATGGGCACTACTGATGTCACCACTGCCACCAGTGCTTCTATCACCACTGGTAATCCTATCTACACCAGTGCCACCGTCCCTGTCCCAACCACTCCTTCCACCATGGGCACTACTTATGTCACCCCTGCCACCAGTGCTTCTATCACCACTGGTAATCCTACCTACACCAGTGCCACTGTCCCTGTCCCAACCACTCCTTCCACCATGGGCACTACTTATGTCACCCCTGCCACCAGTGCTTCTATCACCACTGGTAATCCTACCTACACCAGTGCCACTGTCCCTGTCCCAACCACTCCTTTCACCATGGGCACTACTTATGTCACCCCTGCCACCAGTGCTTCTATCACCACTGGTAATCCTACCTACACCAGTGCCACTGTCCCTGTCCCAACCACTCCTTTCACCATGGGCACTACTGATGTCACCCCTGCCACCAGTGCTTCTATCACCACTGGTAATCCTACCTACACCAGTGCCACTGTCCCTGTCCCAACCACTCCTTCCACCATGGGCACTACTGATGTCACCACTGCCACCAGTGCTTCTATCACCACTAGTAATCCTACCTACACCAGTGCCACTGTCCCTGTCCCAACCACACTCCTTCACCATGGGCACTACTGATGTCACCCCTGCCACCAGTGCTTCTATCACCACTGGTAATCCTACCTACACCAGTGCCACTGTCCCTGTCCCAACCACTCCTTCCACCATGGGCACTACTGATGTCACCACTGCCACCAGTGCTTCTATCACCACTGGTAATCCTACCTACACCAGTGCCACTGTCCCTGTCCCAACCACTCCTTCCACCATGGGCACTACTGATGTCACCCCTGCCACCAGTGCTTCTATCACCACTGGTAATCCTACCTACACCAGTGCCACTGTCCCTGTCCCAACCACTCCTTCCACCATGGGCACTACTTATGTCACCACTGCCACCAGTGCTTCTATCACCACTGGTAATCCTACCTACACCAGTGCCACTGTCCCTGTCCCAACCACTCCTTCCACCATGGGCACTACTGATGTCACCACTGCCACCAGTGCTTCTATCACCACTGGTAATCCTACCTACACCAGTGCCACTGTCCCTGTCCCAACCACTCCTTCCACCATGGGCACTACTGATGTCACCACTGTCACCACATCCTACCTACGCCACCACTGTCCCTGTCCCAACACGAAATTACTCCTTTCACCATGGGCACTACTATGTCACCCTGCCACCACTGGTAATCACCACTGGTAATCCTACCTACACCAGTGCCACTGTCCCTGTCCCAACCACTCCTTCCACCATGGGCACTACCACCATGGGCACTACTGATGTCACCCCTGCACTACCACCACTGCCACCAGTGCTTCTATCACCACTGGTAATACACCTACCTACACCAGTGCCACTGTCCCTGTACCCCACCAGTGCCATCCTTCACCATGGGCACTACTGATGTCACCACTGCCACCAGTGCTTCTATCACCACTGGTAATCCTTCCACCTACACCAGTGCCACTGTGCCCTGTCCCTGTCCCAACCACTCCTTCCACCATGGGCACTACTGATGTCACCACTGCCACCAGTGCTTCTATCACCACTGGTAATCCTACCTACACCAGTGCCACTGTCCCTGTCTCCTTCCACCATGGGCACTACTTATGTCACCACTGCCACACCAGTGGCTTCTATCACCACTAGTAATCCTACCTACACCAGTGCCACTGTCCCTGTCCCAACCAACCACTCCTTCACCATGGGCACTACTGATGTCACCACTGCCACCAGTGCTTCTATCACCACTGGTAATCCTACCTACACCAGTGCCACTGTCCCTGTCCCAACCACTCCTTCCACCATGGGCACTACATGTCACCACTGCCACCAGTGCTTCTATCACCACTGGTAATCCTACCTACACCAGTGCCACTGTCCCTGCACCATGGCACTACTGATGTCACCACTGCCACCAGTGCTTCTATCACCACTGGTAATCCTACTACACCAGTGCCACTGTCCCTGTCCCAACCACTCCTTTCCACCATGGGCACTACTTATGTCACCCCTGCCACCAGTGCTTCTATCACCACTGTAATCCTACCTACACCAGTGCCACTGTCCCTGTCCCAACCACCACCATGGGCACTACTTATGTCACCCTGCCACCATGGTAATCCTACCTACACTGCCACTGATGTCCCAACCACTCCTTTCACCATGGGCACTACTTATGTCACCCCTGCCACCAGTGCTTCTATCACCACTGGTAATCCTACCTACCAGTGCCACTGTCCCTGTCCCAACCACTCCTTTCACCATGGGCACTATCACCAGTGCTTCTATCACCACTGGTAATCCTACCTACACCAGTGCCACTGTCCCTGTCCCAACCACTCCTTCCACCATGGGCACTACTGATGTCACCTACTGCCACCAGTGCTTCTATCACCACTAGTAATCCTACCTACACCAGTGCCACTGTCCCTGTCCCAACCACTCCTTACTGATGTCACCATGGGCACTACTGATGTCATGGGCCTACTGCCACCAGTGCTTCTATCACCACTGGTAATCCTACCTACACCAGTGCCACTGTCCCTGTCCCAACCACTCCTTCTACCATGGGCACTACTTATGTCACCCCTGCCACCAGTGCTTCTATCACCACTGGTAATCCTACCTACACCAGTGCCACTGTCCCTGTCCCAACCACTCCTTCCACCATGGGCACTACTGATGTCACCTATACACCACTGCCACCAGTGCTTCTATCACCACTGGTAATCCTACCTACACCAGTGCCACTGTCCCTGTCCCAACCACTCCTTCCACCATGGGCACTACTTATGTCACCCCTGCCACCAGTGCTTCTATCACCACTGGTAATCCTACCTACACCAGTGCCACTGTCCCTGTCCCAACCACTCCTTCCACCATGGGCACTACAGATGTCACCACTGCCACCAGTGCTTCCCTCACCACTAGTAATCCTACCTACACCAGTGCCACTGTCCCTGTCCCAACCACTCCTTCCACCATGGGCACTACTGATGTCACCACTGCCACCAGTGCTTCTATCACCACTGGTAATCCTACCTACGCCAGTGCCACTGTCCCTGTCCCAACCACTCCTTTCACCATGGGCACTACTTATGTCACCACTGCCACCAGTGCTTCTATCACCACTGGTAATCCTACCTACACCAGTGCCACTGTCCCTGTCCCAACCACTCCTTCCACCATGGGCACTACTGATGTCACCACTGCCACCAGTGCTTCTATCACCACTAGTAATCCTACCTACACCAGTGCCACTGTCCCTGTCCCAACCACTCCTTCCACCATGGGGGCACTACTGATGTCACCACTGCCACCAGTGGGCTTCTATCACCACTCTATCAATCCTACCTACACCAGTGCCACTGTCCCTGTCCCAACCACTCCTTCCACCATGGGCACTACTGATGTCATCCCTGCCACCAGTGCTTCTCTTACCACCAGTCCTGCCACTGACACCAGTGCCACTGTCCCTGTCCCAACCACTCCTTCCACCATGGGCACTACAGATGTCACCACTGCCACCAGTGCTTCCCTCACCACCAGTCATGCCACTGACATCAGTGCCACTCTATCTGTCCCAACTACTCCTTTCACCATAGGCACTACTGATGTTACCACTGCCACCAGTGCTTCTTTAACCACAAGTAATCCCACTGATACCAGTGCCACTGTCCCTGTCCCAACCATTAATTTCACTACAGACACTAGTAATGTCATCACTGCCACCAATACTTCTCTCACCACCAGTAATGCCACTGACACTGTTGCCACTATGCCTGTTACAAACACTTTCTCCACAAGCACTGTGGGTGCTACAGCAAGCTCAGCCACTCAGGATGCCACTGGTCCTTCTGATACCTCTGCTGATACCCCAAGTGGTGTGGTGCCTCCTACAGCTGAGGCCTCTCTGGCCACTACTGCTGCTGCTAAAAGCAGTACTGCATTACCTGCCTCATCTACTTCTTCCCTAACACATACTAGGAATGTTGGCACCACCACTACAATTCCTCATAGAACCACTCGTTCCCCTACTACTCCTTCCAGTGCCGATGCTGGCGCTAGTGCCTCTCTGGTGACCACCTCCTCTCGTGCCGATACAGAGGATACCGGTCCTCACGATGCTCGTCCAGTTGCATCCACTCCTCTCACACATATTGGTGCTGATTCTACTAGCAATAGTTTTCCTCTTATGACTCCTTCCTTCTCTGAAAATCGTACTGATGCTATGAACACCACTGTTGTTACGGAAACTACACCCCTAGATGTGAAGGTCTCTGGCACTGTCAGTGAGATTCCTGTTACACATTCCTTTTCAGCTACGGTGTCTGATGGTTTCAACAGTGGTAGGACTGTTTCTGTAGTGAATACTCTTTCTACAAATACTCTTGCTTCTAGCACTAATCGTCTTCTTTCTGATCCGACTTTCTCCCCAGAAGGAACAACTGCTACCTCTCTTAATCCCACTGATACTGCCATGCTACCACCTTCAGCCCTGGGCCAGGGAACCTCCCCTGTCATAAAAAATTTAGCAAATAGCCCCTCTTCAGAGGGTACAACCTCTAGCACCACAGATACCACCTTTGATGTAACAACTGCTACTGACACGCAACCATCTAGTACCCAAAACTTGACTTCCTTCCCCCCTATTCCTGCAAAGGTTAAAACTGCCTCCACAGAAATCGCACAGTTCACTGCTCCCCGCTCTACTATTACTGTGACATCAGTCTTAAGTCACATAACTCCCGATCCTAATCAAGGCACCATTGATACTTCTACCATAAACACTACAACCACTGCTACGGTTTCACTTACTACAAATACCACACATATCACCACTGCAGGAAGCACAGATGGAGCCAGAGGAGTCACCATGGTTGCCATGACTCCCAGTGCTACTTCTGAAAAAACTGCAACCCAAGGCATGTCAGCTCTGCCTCCTGTAGTTGCTCCTGGTGCCCCCACAGATAATGAATCTGTGGTGGAACATACCAGAAAAATCACTGCTACTCATCCTCAAGATAGCGCCACTCATACTTTAAATACCACTTCCACAGACACTGGGGATACCTAACACCAACCACCACCAATACACACAATGCCATGTAACACCAGTGTCACAGGTACTGTAGATACTCCCACCAGAGATACCCCAACTATTCTGGACCTTAGCACCACAACTGTTTCTACTGAGTACTTGCTCTACTACTCCACACATCATGGTACTCAAGACTCTGCCACTTTTTCATGCACAAACACTAAAGACAGCCCATCTACTGCTAGAGCTACTGGAGATGCCATTACAGCATATAGTTCTACCATGGCTACACTTATATTCAACACAAAACCCACAAATTCAATGACTACTTTTACAGTTCTTTCAAACACTTACATCCCAAGTGCCACAGCTGTCCCGTATATTACAATCTATACTTTAGATACTATAACTCCTCATAGAATGATGGAGGGTGCTTCTGTTATTACATATACAAGAGTCACAAATGCTATAAATGCCACTCTAGTTCCGTGATTGCTGGATCATTACTACAGATAACTCTTTGAAACAACTATTACCTATTCAGATATTCAGAGGATACCCAATCTTATGCTCTCTGTTTTCACAATCATTTTACTCTAACCAGAGCAGATATGGGTACTCCAGCACTGTCAACATTGTAGGTAGGTTCAAGAATACATCCATTACAAACTTTATAAGTTTTCACCAAAGCAGCCAAAATATGTACCATGATTCTTTTAATCATAGCTATTATTTCCATAGACCTATTAATTAAATTTAAAGTACTTCATATATCTTTGCTACAGACTTCACACACTATCTTGGTGTTTCAGATAATAATACATTAGGCTGTATGAATACTTTTGCTGTAGATGTAGTTATAGAAATAGCCTAACTTGTTTCTTGGGTTACAGGACATGATACAATAGTATCACTGAGTGCACTAGTGATACTCATGGCACTCAAGTGACCTTGCTAACAACAGTTATTAATATTACAGATTATTTAATTAGTGATGCTGAAAATAGCACTTTATTTTCCTGAGGACTTTTCCAAATACCGGGGCTACCAATGTAGATATCTGCTATCACACACACTAAAAGTGATATTGCCTTTGATAAAATTTTGGTTGTTGATTGAAGTCATTGAAGTCATTAAATTATGAATATTAAACTTTTTGCTATCACAGAAAATAAAAAATGACTATAAGTAGTAAAAAAACAGTCCCTCAACCTTGTAGTCATTACTTCCATGGGTATTATTGATATTACAGATTTGATAACTATAGGTTGAATATCCCTTATCTGAAATGATTGGGACCAGAAGTATTTTGGATTTCATATAGTTTTCAGAGTTTGAAGCATTTGCATATACAGAATGAACTTACCTTGGGGATATGACCCAAATTTAAACATGATTTATTTTTCATATATACCTTGTATATAGAGCCTGAAGTTAATTTTATGTAATATTTTAAATAATTTTTCTTCCTGAATCAAAGTTTTATGTATGAAATTTCCCACTAGTTGCATCATGTTGGTGTTCAAAAGTTTCAGTTTCAGACTTACATATTAGGGGTGCCCAACATGCACCCCTAAAGTTCTTCCAGAGCATTTACATTCATCTTACTTATGGATTTAGGCCCTTACTGGTACCACCAATGACTAGCTCTGACTCTCCAGAAATCACCCAGTCAGAGAGGAGACACACAGCCCAGGGAAGGCAGTCGTCCCTGAAATCAGAGTTTATGATCTTGTTTACTTTTCCTTTATCGGCCTGGTTTTCCCTTTGTTATTTGACTGTTTTGACTGTTATTTTACTGTTATGTGATACTCTCCTTCCGTGTGTTAGGGATTTCTGCATGTTCTTGGTCTTTTATATCCAAATTCACCATTTATCTCCAACCTATTACTTCCTCAGATCACCCAGAGCCCCCTCAGTAGACTCAGGGTCATTGCCAAATCCAGCCACTTTGGTGCTATTGATGGTTTAACTCTAGAAAAACATTCTCCAAGTACAGTTACAGAATCTGTGCAGTGCCCCAAGATGCTTTCTGGGATCAAACCTATCTTCACTCTAGTAAGCTGTTATTTGCCTGTTTGACTCTTGTTCTCTCATTAGTATATGATAGATTTTCCCAGGGATTCTAGGCTGTGTGGTATCACAATAGATAAATATAGAGACAGATGCAAGAATGTAACTTTCTTCTGTTATGCAAGATACTCATGTTGTTCAGATTTACAAAATGTAAAAGTGTGCCATTCTTTTTTACTACATTTTTTGTGCTTTGGAAAATATAGTTATTTTTCACAAAATATATTATTTATGTTAACATGTGAGAATATATTTGTTATTTTTAATGAATGAAAAATAAACATTGACAAAAATATTTTACAAATGACTCAAATTTTAAATTTGAATGCAGTAGATATTAACAGATATAACACACATAAAGAAAACATCGTGTCTTTACTGAATTTGGATGTAAAGAAGGCCTGAGAACAGAGTTTGAGAACCATTTCTTTGGGGCAACAATATTTCCACTCTCAGGTCCTGGCCAATTATACTACTGAACAGCATGTAGGAGCTCCAGCATCTGTGACTTATTCCTCATGAGTATCCACCACCTTCTACAAACACTTCTGCCCAGCTTTCTGAAGGGGCCATCATAGCTATGCTGTTGTCAGGAACTTTTTGTGGTGCTCTACACGAGGGACACAAGATCATCAGTTAACTACATTTGCCTTGTGGATTTCTCACACAAGCTGTGAGGCTGATAGACCATATGCTGGACTATACATGGCCCTTAACCTGACCTTCCAACTCAAAACAAAATCCTAACTCTATGTGCTGAAGGCCGGCTTCAGCAGCAGGGAAAGGGCTCATCCCGGAAAACGGTGCTGATGGGGAAACGTCGGCGAATGGGAATGATACACACACACACACACACACACACACACACACACACACACACGAGACAGGTTTTAGAAATCCTTCTTCTTTTTACTTTTATCAGCATGGATTTTATACATCCCAACAAACCCAGCAATTTACATTTCAACTATAGATTACATTAAAGAATTCCAGTAATTAACTATAGAAGGTTACTTGAAAGACATTCCAGGGTCAATCATGGAAAAACAAAATAGTTTTGTTTTGGACATTCCAGGGTCAATCATGGAAAAACAAAATAGTTATCCTAAGTACACACTACTGATTAATCTTATCTATACTAGATTTGCTGAAGGATAAGGGAGAGTCTTTTACAGACACATAAAAAGACCATTAGCTTTTCAATGGGTAATGCTATGCCCTGTAGGGAGGGGCTATTAGCAAGAGCTAATCTTTAGCTGAAAAAACCTATCTTGCTAGTTTAGCCAGCTTCTGGCTAGATTCCACAGGGCCATAGAACTGGTTTTATTTTTGATAATTAAATGTATTAAAACCTGGTGGCCATGCAGCAGAAATACATTAAGAGCAGCAGAAATACATCAAGAGCATATACAGACAAAGTTAATTCCTATATAGTCGCATAAAAGTGGCATCTCATCAGCAAAGAGGAGCCAAGTTCAAACTTCCAGGCATTTAACTGGAAGGAGCTTGGGCTCAAACTCATTTGTGTAACCAAGGAAGAACCCAGATTCACTGTCCTGAATTAACAGAGTGGAAATCCAGCTCAATTCCTGGTTTGGAAGAACTTAGATTCACTGCCCTGAATTAGCAGGTAAAAATCCAGCTCAGTTCCGGATAAGAAATGCCGCATCTATGGGCTTGATCATGAACTCCCTCACTTTTACCTTTACAGGGGTAGACCCCAGTATATTTATCTTGTTGATACCACAAACTCACACAAAATAGTGCTCAGTGCGCTAAGGCCCTGGAAGATGCTGCTGCCAGCTGACTCTTGGCCAAAGGATTCCCTATAAGTACTTGAGATTTGGAAAACAGGATGAGTTTGCTCTAATAAACAGCCCTGAATTTGCTGAAACCTAACCCCCTTGTACATGTAAGTGGGCCATAATTCCAAGTGCAGAATTCTGAAAGGTAAAAATACTCTGAAAAATAAAACAACTCAAACAAAATTCTGGACTTGGCCAAATGCCTGAATACATTTGAGAATTGAAACTCAACAGTCAGTGTGTGGGGAGTGGTCCCAGAACCAGGATCAGAAAACATGGGGACAATGCTGACTTGCCACTGTACGGTTAGTCGGCTTTCTATCACTGTGACAAGATACCTGAGGAAACTAAATTAGACAAGGAAAGATTCATTTTGGCTCATGGTGTCAGAGGTTTCCATCCATGGTCACGTGGCTCAGTAGGTTCTGGGCTTGTGGTGAGAGAGACATCAGGGAGGGGATGGAATAGCAGAGAAAAGCTGCTCACTTCACAGTGGCCAGGAAAGAGAGAACCAGAGGCAAGGGGAAAATATACCTCCAAAGGCAAGCACCCTGTAACCCCCACCATAAGTTTCCACCACCTTCCAGTAGCCAGTAGCACCAATAGCTGGACCAAGCTTTTAACTTGAGCTTTTGGGGACATCCCAGTTCCAAACTATCACACACTGACAACACTGGCAAAACTTATGCGTGGACCCTAATTTATAAGGTCTAAGGAAACCTCTGTGACCTACAGTGACTTGAAAACTTTATTTATTGCCTCACTGGGCCACTCACATATGTGATGCTAATTCTGCACTCTGTATTACAAAATCATGTTCTAAATATAAATACGTTTTTTTTCCACACTTCTGATATTTAGATGTTTCCACCCACACAATTACCCTGGTGCACTGTTATTGTTAGCATTACAATGACATTATATTATTAACTTAAACTTCATTTTAAGCATCACTATGTGAACACCATTCCTATCAACTATGTAAGAGTTATTGTACTAATAGTGCATGATTAATTTTCCAATGAAAATTATAGATGATAGATGTTTTGGATTAACAAGGTATTCACTAGAGGCTAGAGGGACTAAGAAACAATTTAAGGAATAGGGGAATTTGGGATGTGTCCTATAGTACAGAAAAGATTGTGGGAAAGCATTTCAGGTGGGGAGTTAATTAGACAAAGAAAGCAACTTTATATAGTATGATTAGCAGATTAAAAAATAGTCCACTCTTTCTATAGCAGAGAATCATGATGGGAGAAAAGGTTTAAAGTTTAATGCCCATAGCCAAATCTTACCATTTGATAAGTGACATCTAAATGAGGATTGGAAGGGTGTCTATTCAAGCAGAATCCATAGGGCTAGAGCATGCTTTGATTTTATATTCCTTCCCCAATGGGGGCATGGAGCATACTCGGCATGAAAGGCGTGGAAGAACTGCTTACGGAGATTGAGAGTCTGTGGAAAGTTGAAACTGGCTTCTAACTCACATCTGGGCACTTATTGAACTGCAGAAAGTCCTGGTCTCCTTAAGTGACATAGTGGAGTATGGAACATGGGCAGAGGTCACCAGAATCTCATGCAGCTCCCAGGGTGTTCAAGCCCATGTGATGCACATGATTAGTTTTCCAATGACAATATAGATGACAGAAGTTTGCATTAACAAGATATTCACTAGAGGCTAGAGGGACTAAGGAACACTTTGAGGAATAGGGGAAGTTGGGGTGGGTACTTCACATTGGGTCTAGGGCCTTGCATGGAGAATTCAGGAGGTGGCAAGGATTGATGTCTCTCCAATGGTGGATGCAGAGCCAGGGCAGCAGTGCTGCAGCCTAGTTTTTTGCAGTGTTCAATGAAGCCAGGAAATTAACTCCTCACATGGTGGGATGGAAGGTGGGTGGGCCAGAGCTGTCATGAAGAAGCACGTCTTATAGGCAAGGGAGATCCCAGGGATAAGAGGCTGTGGAATGGACCACCAAAAGTATAAGCCAAGACTGGGTGGAAGAGATCAAAACAGGTCAGGATCTTGCATCCCACCCTGTACTCGATGCTGCACAAGGGACTTTTGAAAAACTCACTAATATGCCCAAGAGAAGAAAATAGCACTGGGGGCTTGTCACACCAAGGGTACTGATGCTTTGCCACAATGTTAATCACTGGGACTACTTTTCCTGTACTTCCCATCTAGCCATAGAGGAGAACTGAGAAGTGGGGAGTGTGGAAGCACAGACCATGAGCCCCTGTCTCATCACTAAGTGACAGGGTCTGATGAGATACTGTTAAGGAAAAGGACTTCAACTCAGCATCCATCGACGGGAGGGGGGCTAAAATGTAAAGAAGAATGAAGAGGCCACACACCTGCCAGCTGCCCAAAGCCTGGAGCAGGGGATGAACCATCTGCCTGCAACTACAGAGGGGAGGAGTCAAAGCAAATATCCTCTTGCTATTTCTCCCCTGGTACCAGGGATGGAACCCAGGGCCTTGCACATGCTAGGTGATGGCTCCAACACTGAGCCACAGCCACCCCTTGGCTTTTAACTTTTATTTTGAGACACTCTTGCTAAGTTCCTCAGGCTGTCCTCAAACTTGGGATCCTCCTGCTTCAGCCTCCTGAATAGTGGGATCACAGACCTGTGCCACCACACCTAGCAGGATCTGGCTACTTCTGAGTCTTGCAGAGGTGGATCCTGGAAGGGTATTTATTGTGCCCAACTCCCTCCTCTCTCTTTCTGTCTCTGCTTCTTTGCTGCCATGAGGAAGGCAGTTTTCTTTCCCCATGCCCTACCCACCATGATGTTCTGCCTCAACTTAGGTCCAAAGCAATGGATCCAGCTGACTGTGAGCTGAAATCATGAGCCAAAATAATCCTTCCTCCTCTAAGTTGATTTGCCCAGATATTTTGTCACAGGGATGAAAGGCTAACACAGAGCTCTAGTTGAGAACTACATGCGTGAACAACAGAAAAGGATGGCTTTGAAATGGTTAACAGGGTTGATACTGACTATTGAATATGTGTGTATTTATTAGGATCATTTCTTATGGCAAACATATTTCTGCCAGTAAAATTTTCTATGGTTTGTGCGATGACATTGAATGTACCAGTGTTTAGAGTACTATAACTTGAGGCAATCCACTCAACCAACGTTAGTCCCAGTGGTCAGTAAGCCTTGGCCAGGCTCCTGCCCTGGCAGAGAAGGTTGCCTGACGATGCTTTTCTAAAGCTGACTGTGGGCAACACTAAGGTCTTTACAGGACACTTTTGCTTCTCACTAAGCTGTGCATATATATATACATATGTGTGTGTGTGTGTGTGTGTGTGTGTGTGTGTGTGTGTGTGTGTGTTTACTTATTTATGTTTTCTCAACATATGATATAAATAGTAAAACATGTCTTGGAATCAATCATTAAGTCTTCCCTAAGGCAAAAATAGGGCAGATTTACTAGAAGTCCTTTTATTTATTTTTTTTTATTTTGGGGGGTACTGGGGATTGAACTTGGGGGCACTCTACCACTGGGGCACATCCCCAGACCTTTTTTGTATTTTATTAGAGACAGGGTCTCACTGAGTTGCTAAGTGCCTTGCCATTGCTGAGGCTGGCTTTGAACTCGCGATCCTCCTGCCTCAGCCTCTCAAGTGCTGGGATTACAGGCGTGTGCCACTGTGCCTGCCTAGAAGTCATTTTAAAAGGCTGGGATTTCCTAAATCCAGGGTACCTCAGATGTGACACAAAACCATTCTGTGAGCTTTATCACCTTGGCCTACGTTTGCATGAGCTCATGGGACTCTGAGGCAAATGGTACTGATAGAAGCATGAAGTTCAAGCTGCCTATGGTGTCAAGAAGTCCTTTGTCTGACTCAGGAGCCTCATGCATCACAATGACATCTATGAAACCATGGCAAGCCACCTGTTACTTGCAAGTAGGGTATAATCCCAGCTCCTCTGCAGCCCTTAACAGAGTACAAAGTGGGTGTCATGAAGTTTGAGAGTTGGGATGAGGATCTGAGAGACCACTTTTGGACATGCTATTGTAATATGACTTTTAGATATCTAAGTGTAGGTATTAAGTAGATTGTAAGATGTATAAACAGTTCAAAGCTGGGGAATTCTTTTTTAAATATATATTTTTTAGTTGTAAATGGACATGATACCTTTTTTAATTCAAAGTTGTTGTATATATAACAGTAGAATGCATTACAATTCATAATACACATACAGAGCACATTTTTACATATCACTGTTTGTATACAAAGTATATTCATACTATTCATGTCTTCATACATGCACTTAGGGTAATGGTATCCATCTCATTCTACCATATTTTTTTTTCCCTTTATACCCTTTTGCCCCCTTCCTTCCCCTCTCTCCCCATTGACCTTTCTAGTGTTCCTCTAATCCTCCTCTGCTCCCGGTCCCAACCCCACTGTGAATCAGCCTCCTTATATCAGAGAAAACATTTGGCATTTGGATTTTTGAGATTGGCTAGCTTCACTTAGCATTATATTATCCAACTTCATCCATGATATCTTTATTTTATTTATTTTTATGTGGTGCTGGGAATTGAACCCAGTGCCTCACAAGTGCTAGGAAAGTGCTTTACCACTGAACTACAACTCCAAAGCTGGTGAATTCTAGCTGGAGATAAATTTGGGATCATTAGTATAGAGCTAGTATTTGAGGGATGGGACTCAATTATATTAACTTGAGGGATAATGTACATAAATTTTCATACATATGATACCAATCCATTTCCTGTCACTGTAACAAAGTGTTGAAGGCTTATTTTAGCTCACAGATTTAAAGGCCGAGAGTCCAAGATCTGGTGGCCCTATCTGTTTGGCTCTGGTGAATCTCCCTTATCCACATCCCATTATGGTCAATAGCATTAAGAGGAGATCACATGGCAAGACAGGAAGCCAGATACCTGGCAGGGGCCAGCCTGGCTCTTTTCCTAACAACCCATTCTCATGGGAATGAACTCCCTGAGACCAAAATTAATCTTTGTCAGGGAAAAATCCCCCAATGACTTAATTACCTCTTACTATGTATGGTGCCATGGCTTAAAGTTTCCATTAGCTTTTATATCACCACCCTGGGAACTAAGCTTGCAACACATGACCTCTCGGGGATACACTTAAGGCACGTCTATGCCAAAGGGCACGTACACAGAGAGAGAGAGAAAGAGACAGAGAGAGAGAGAGACAGAGAGACAGAGAGAGAGAGAGAGATAAGAGATTGAGATTAGAGCCCTGGGCTATGCCAACATTTAGAGATCTAGAAGAGGAAGAGAGGCCAGCAAAGGACACTGATGATGAGAGGGAACAGCAGGTGGAAAGAAAACTAGGTGTGTGCTGGGTGGGTGGAGTATACCAAGAGGTGAGAAGCCAAGTGTTCCTGAAGGGCAAAAATCAAACTGGAGACAACCGTGCAGCCAAGAGATTTATTCACCAGCCTTTATGGTTGGTTGGAGGTAGAAGAAGTATGGGGAGAGAGGAGTCAGGGAGAGGGAAGTGTGCGAGCTCTGGTGGGAGAGAGGAGTCAGGGAGAGGGGAGTGTGCAAGCTCTGAACAGAAGGTGGGTGCCTGGTCATGCTGGCTGGGGTCTCTTGAGATTTTGGCTAGGGCAGCTGCTGTAGGGCTGGAGATGGTGGGTCTGGAGCTGGTGCAGCGGCAGCTTCCTCTCAGCAGGGATAAGCTATTGCGACTGAGCTCCGGGCAGGCAGGAGCTTTAAGTAGGGATTTCTGGGGGGGGTGTACCAGAGTGACCTTTAATGCTATTGGCTCTTTGCCCAGGGAACAGGGCGACCTTTAAGCCTATTGGCTCCTGCCTGGGGAAGAGAGCGACCTTTAAGCCGATTGGCTCCTGCCTGGGGAAAATGAAAACAGGTTGCTTCTCATGGAAATTTCCATGGGGGAGGTGGCCCATCAGCCCAAGCCTATCTATCAGTTCCAACAAGTAGAAATGGTCCATGGAGTAGTTTTATAGGAGCAAAATCATTGAGAGACAGAGGAAATGGTATCCAGGTCCTATTGAACAGATTTGCCTTTGAAGCAGAAGAAATTTGTTTTCCATTCCCATAGGAGAGCAAGAAAAATATGTGAGTGCAGTGCAGGAAGGGCAGTGTGTTAGAAAATCCGGGCAGAGAGGCTAAGCCTCCCAGGTAGTCTAACCAGGCCACACCCCCTGGGTACCTGAAGACTAGACACCTGAGATGCCTTACTGAGCCAATTATGACACCCCCACCCCCACCCCTTGACCTCCGGCAGCCTATGGAAATGGGGAAAAGGGGTCCTGCTGAGCACTAGTGCCCTACTTAAGCGTGCTCTGGACTGAAACCGTCCGTCCCTTTTTCTCTTTTTCCCCGTCCCTTCTCTGCTCTTCCACACTGCTCTTTCCCTACCCACTTCCTTCCATGTGGCCCTAATAAAGCCCTTTGTCACTGACACGGTGTTCCTGGCATGGGTTAAATTGTCCTACACAGTGAAATTGGTGTGGGCAGGGCGAGGTATTTCTCCCTGTTTGATGATCTCTTGTTTCTCTGAAGTAGTTGATGAGGCCATCCCCTGGGGATCAGGGTACAGGGAGTGGTCGGAAGCTTGAGAAAGGTGAAATAGTCATGCTGGAGAGGAGAGCAGGACTCACACTAGGACAGACGGCTGGGCTGTAAGTGAGTCTGACGTGAGCACACAGGAGTGCTGCTGCTTCTCCAGTGGCACTGCAGGGATACGTTGGGGGAAAGCACGCAGACAGGAAGTGTCATCCTACAGGAGATGCTGCTGTGCAGACAGGAGGGAAAGAGAGGCTGCAACAAGACAGGGTGGTTGTGAGGAAGCAGTTCTGGCTCTCCATGGAATCCAGCCATGGAGAGGAGGGACATAAATAGAGTGAGTGCCAAGAAGCAGGGGCGGTGGGGCTGGGGGTGGGGTGGGGCGATGGGTGTGCTCCCAGAGCTCTGAGGGCTGACATTGCCAGAAGCAAAGGGTGATGCAGACAGAGAGGGCTGTGGTTGTCCCCATGTGAGGGAGGTGGGTGGAGAGGCCAGCAGATGGCAGTACAGTAGCCACAGAGGGCAATAAAGTTCTTTTTTTTTTTAATTTAATTTAATTTGTTATACATGCTTTTAGAGTGCAATATATAAAGAGCACAGTTTTCCAAGACATTGGTTTTACACAAAGTATTTTCATACCATTTGAGTTTTTATACATGCACTTAGTATATTGATGTCCAACTCCTTCTGCCATTGTTTCGATCCCCTTGCCCCTTTCCCTCCCCTCCCCCCTTTTTTTGATTTAACATTCCTTCATTCCCTCTCATCCCCCCTCCCTTGCCACCATAATTCAGTATCATCATAGCAAAGGAATCAATTGACCTTTGTTTTTCTGGGAATAAAGGCAATAAAATTCTTGTCAAAAGTTTTACAAAGAAGCTGGGGTTTGAAAGCAAAATGAAAGCAATTTGAAAAGGAGGAAGCTAGTGTATAATCCCAACCTTCTTTTAGTGTAAGGAGCTGTGGTAGGCACTGCTGGAGGCTCAAGTGGGAGTTTGTTGTTTTCAAAAGGTGAATTCCATGCATGTCTGATTATGTCAAAATGAACCCAACTATTATGTATAACTACAGTGTACTAATAAAAACATTAAAATTTTTTTTTGTTTAGTTGTCAATGGACCTTTATTTTATTTATATGTGGTGCTGAGAATCGAACCCAGTGCCTCACACAGGCTAGGCAAGTGCTCTACTACTGAGCCACAACCCCAGCCCATAAAAACATTTTTAAAAAGTTCTTTGTGGAGCAGTTTGAGAGAGAATGGTGTGAGTGGCTGTGAGTGGGGCTAGACTGGGGCTGTGTGGGGCATTATATGGACCGTGGCGACTTACCCCTGAGGCTGATGTGGCTAGTGAGTGAGTGAACGGGGTTGTAAGTGGAAGCAGAGTTGCCACCGTGGCCAGAGAGATAGGAGCCATTCCCCAAGGCTGGAGGTGATTTCTAGAGGGCACTAGGTGATGAGAAAGCCTCAGAAAAGTTGATGCTGACTCAGTCAGGGGCTGAATCTTAGTCCATTTTCTGTGGCTATAACTGCATACCCCAGGCCGAGAAGTTTATAAAGAATAGAGGTTTATTTATCCCTTAGCTGGGAAGTCCAAGAGCTTGGCACCAGCATCTGGTGAGGACTCTCTTGCTGCTTCATCACAGGGTGGAGGACATCCCACTGTGAAACAGGGTAGATGTGCCAGTGTGGATGTCGCTTCCTCTTCTTATAAAGCCACTCATTCCACCATGAGGGTCCCGCCTGGATCACCTCATCTAATCCTCCCAGACGCCTCACCTCCAAGTTCTATCACCACATGAATGCAGGGATTAAGTTCCTAACACATGAACTTTGGGCAGACACATTTGAACCAGAGCTGGCTGGCACATTTAAACACAAGATACTCAAAGTTTCTGAAAAGCTGCTTTCACCCAAGTCTAGAAGTTTTACCATATGATAAGTATAAGAGTAATACAAGATACTCTAATTTCAAACCAGACAGAGCTTATATTTTTCTTCCTAGCATTTTATAATGTATGATATTAGCAATTCCTAGGACTTTGTTCTGATGTTTCTGTTAGAATTTAGGCAAAGTTCCTTACGCTGGGAATGCCATTTTAATAAAAGGGAAGTTTATTAGGGGCCACGTGTGGAAGGGGGAGAAGAAGGGAAAACAGGGATGGACAGGAACAGGGACAGGTGCGAACAGAGAGAGATTTCAGTCTGGAGGGGGGTGCTTAAATAGCAAAGTGGTGGTCAGAGACCCCCTGGAGTGGGTCCTTGCCCTATAGGCTGCCGGAGGTCAGGAGGTAGTGGCCAGGGCACCTGCTAGCCAGGTTTGCTGGCCAGGCTGAGGCACCTGGGAAATGTAGTCTTTTCACAAAGTACCTGGGAGGTGTGGCCTTCTGCCTGGGAGGCGCTCCCTGCCCGGAATCTAACAGTTTCTAAATTCACTTGAGAAAAATATGGCCTTTTATAAGATTACTTAAATATATGATTAATTAGAAAATGGATAATATTGGTCATCAATGTATTGTATTATGAATGCAACACAACTCTATTCCCAATGTACAGCTAGATAAAAGTTAACCAGAGTAGGAAGAGACTTTCAGGCCTGCATGGTTTAGAGTTTCCACCCCATATGATCATTTCCTCTACTCACCATCTCCCAATCTCATCAGCATCTGATTTAGTACTTCCTCGAAACAAAACAAACAAAAAAACACTCATTGAATTGTTGGGCAGTATTAATTCACAAACATTTTTCTTGGTGCTGAGATAAATGTAGGTTCCTCAGAGGCCTACTCGTAAGTTTTTATTTTTCATCTCTATGATAGACTTTCATGTTTTAGGGAGTGGCACTTATTTTCTGATGGGCCATTCAGATTTAAGTCCCCATGGCTCTGAAGTATCTCTTGCAGACAGTAGTTACCAAAAATCAAAACAAAACAAAAACAATCAAAACACAAGAAAGAAAAAAGTTTGTTTACTTTTGTTTAAATTGTCGCCACCTTGTGGCTATTTTGATAATTGTCTGTAGAATCATAGTTCTGTGTTAGGTAGACACAGGTGACTACTTATTTGTACCTGATGGATGAAAGTAATCCAGGTCCAGCGGCCCAGTACAGCTTGGGAATTGACAGCTTCCATAATGAGAGTTGGCCAAAAGTTCTTGCTTGTGAAATTGATACTCTTCTAAACTGATTTTTCCCCCCAGGTTACTTTTTAATCTCCCTCGTTTTTCATAGTTCCTCCATTCTTCATGGTTTCTGAATATATTCTGAGCTAATTTTATAATTTTAAATAAAATTTTAGTTTTAAATTAGTTCAAAATGGTAGAAAAGTTGCGACAACAGTATAAAGAACTTCGGTGCACTCTTCACACGTATTTCCCAATTATTATTCATAAACTATAAATTATTCACTTATATTTACTTTCTGTCTTTCTTACCCACTCCAGCTCTTCTCTGTTGGTCCTCTCCCTTTCTTTGACACATATGACAGTTTATGGATAATTTGTTTCATTGTACAAAATACTTATGTGTATATTTCCTTTAAAAAAGTCAAGAAACTATTTTGCAATATAACCAAACTAGGAAATTAACATGCATACAATATCACCATCAAATGCACAGACCCTGGTCTGATGTTGCCAATTGTCTAAATAATGTTTTTTTATAGGAAACACAAACAACAGCAACAGCAACATCAAAAAAGAATTTCAGCCAGCAGCCCAGGTTGTGTTTAAATACTCAGTTGTTTGTTTCTGTTTGCTTTTTAGTCTCCCCTACTCTGAACCCTTTCCTCAGTCTGTCTTTTTCTTTCCTGGTTTTGGCATTTTAAGACTGTGAGCCGGCCATCTGCAGAGTTGAGGCTATCATGCATTTTGGCAGAAATAGCCCAGGTGATGTGTCCACTCGGACATCATGCCTGTGGGTGTGTGAGGTGCATTTGTCCATCCCTTGGTTGAGGTGGTGTCTGCCAGGTTTCTAAAGTTATTATTTTTTCTCATCAAAATTAATAAATATGAGGAGATAGTTTGAGTTTGTGTAGATATCTGATTCCTTATCTATTGGTTTTGACATCCATTACTAATTCTTGCCTGAATCAATTCTTAATATATAATTTACTAAACTGTGATGATTTTCTAACTCCATATTCTTTCTATATTTATTACTTGGCACTGGGAGACTTTTTCTTTCTTTGTTGTCATTTAATATCGGGTAATGCCTGGTTAGTGCTATTTCCCAGAGCCTTCTAAATATGCCCCTTCTCAGAGATCTCCACACAGTCTCCCAATCAGCCACTAAGGTACAGACCCCTGGGACTTTCACTTTTACTGGTGTCCACTCTGACTGCTCAGTGCCTGTGCTGTCTTAAAAGGTGAAGCCATGCCGGGCGCGGTGGCGCACGCCTGTAATCCCAGCACTTTGGGAGGCTGAGGCAGGAGGATCGCGAGTTCAAAGCCAGCCTCAGCAATGGCGAGGCACTTAGCAACTCAGTGAGACCCTGTCTCTAATAAAATACAAAAAAAGGGCTGGGGATGTGGCCCAGTGGTCAAGTGCCCCTGAGTTCAATCTCCGGTACCACAAAAAAAAAAAAAAAAAAAAAAAAAGTGTGAAGCCAAGATGGATGCGATTCCTACCCCATTCAGGGAACAGACAAGAACATTGGATCCCAGTTTGGTGGTGCTCAATCTTGAATGCATACTGGAAGCACCCAGAGAATTTAATAGCCTACGACTGCCTGGGTGCTGGCTCTGCCACCCAGATGATTCTGCTACAGAGTTAAGGTTGAAAGCCCATGTGTCAGTGGAGAGGAGGGCATTCCTACTCAGTCTCAGCTAAGCGGAAGGTGAGCCACTGATGAGAAAAGAAATTAAGTTACCAGCCTGATGAAAGGGAAAGAGAGAAAGACAAAGAAGGAGGAGGAGAGAATTAAAGAAGAGATAAAGAAGTGGGGCAAACACACATCATGGATATATGTGGGTAAAGAGCTAGATGAAGGACACAGGAGAATTCTTGCAACTTTTCTATAAATTTGAAATTGTATCAAATATTCTTATCTCACATAAGCCAGAGTCACTGTAAACAGCCTGTGATTCCTTTTGACCTCAGGGAACCATAGAAAAAAAGTTATAAGAGGGAATGAATCTTTTTTTTTTTCAATCTTCCACATTTAATATGGAGTTTTAGTAGAGGAGGAAATTGAGTCAGAGGCAATGTGAGCGCAGAGACCCCTGCGGGATGAAGGGTGACATGCAGGCCAAGTGACAACATTCCTGGAGAAAGTTGGGGTCATCTGTTTCCACCTCAACTTGGAGTATCTTCCTGGTGTAGTGTGCTATTACAGAGCCTGTGAGTTTAAAAGAAGCTTGAAGTCATCTTGTGCAGGCACTCAACCTCTGTGGGAGTGTTGAGAACATTTTCTCAGCAGTGTTCACCTAAGTTTTCTGTCCACATATGTGTGATATGAATGTGACCCTTTAACTAAGGAAGCATATCATTCTCTATTGGCTGGATAAATATAATTTCTTTCCCGAGGCAGTCAGGAGAGGAAATGATTAGGTGGTACTGGAAAAGCCTTCAAGATCAGTATGGAGATTCCTCAGAAAACTGGGAATGGAACCACCATTATGACCCAGCTATCCCACTCCTTGGTTTATACCGGAAGGACTTAAAATCAGCATACTATAGTGACACAGCCACATCAATGTTTATAGCAGCTCAATTCACAAAAGCTAGACTATGGAACCAACCTAGGTGTCACTCAATAGATGAATGGATAAAGAAAATGTGGTATATATACTCAATGGAACATTACTCAGCTTTAAAGAAGAGTGCAGTTATGGCATTTGCCAGTAAATGGTTGCAGCTGGAGAATATCATGAAAAACGAAATAAGCCAATCCCACAAAAACAAAGGCCAAATGTTTTCTATAATATGTGTATGCTAATTCACAATTAGGTGGGGGGGAGGGCATTAGGGAAAAATAGTGTTACATTAGATTAGGTAGAGTGAAGTGAAGGGAGGGAAGGAAGGGGATGGGGGATGGGAAAGATAGTGGAATGAAACAGACATTATTACTGTATGTATATATGTGACTACATGACCAATATGATTCTGCAACATGTACACTTAGAAAAATGAGAAATTATATCCCATCTATGTATGATATATCACAGTGCATAAATGCATTCTACTGTCATGTAGAACTAATTAAAATGAATTAAAAAAAGAAAAAAAATATGGACAGCACAAGGGAAAATAGCTACTGAAGGGCTTGTGGACACTTGACTGTAGCTCCCCAAGGGCAGAGAGATGCTTGTCCCATTTCCTGTTCACTTCCGTAGCACCTGCTCCTGAAGTACACAGATAATGCTCAGTAAATATGTATATGATGATTAAATGTTGGGATCAGTAGTAGACGATAAAACGAGAGAAAGCAAGCCAAGGAGGAATGTGAAGTTGAAGGAAAGGAACAACAATGCCTGGGGGTTGCTGGGCCAGGGACCTGGGCAGAGAGGGCCACTGGGGCCTTCTGGCTATTGCACCTGGGGTGGCTTGAACTCTGCAGAGGAGACCTGAGGGTAAGGCTGCAGCATGGCCCGAGGGCTGGCATTTGAAACCCAGCCATAATGTACTCTGTCCCTTAAAGACTGAGGCTGGAAGAATTTGCTTGGGAAGACTTGTGAAGTAACACGTTGGAGCAGACATGTCAGCTTGCTCAAGAATCAGACAGAGCAAAGGGGAGGAGTGATCTGTTCTGGAAGCTCTAAGTATCTTTCCAGGTCTTATTTTTATCTCTGTGTTCTCCTTGGGTTGTAGAAGATACTGGACTATGTGGAAGATGCTTTAAGATTATTACTCAAAAAGAAAACCTTCATTCCCCTGCATGCTTCCAACAGAGATCATCAATAGTAGATTAAGGTGTGCCAGTTTTGTCCACAATCACCAACTTTGGAAAGCATGGTCAGTGGTAGGAGGGAAAGCCCCTCTATTCCCATGTCATGAGGCTCAGAAGTGGTTCCAATTATTAAGATAAGAAACAGAGACGGCAGGAGCTAAATATGAACACTGAAGATTTTGAAGAATCTTGGAGTGTAGCATCCAGAATTTTCCAGGGAGAATGTAAGGGTAATGAGCCTTTATTCCCCACATCCCAGGTGCACCTCACCAATCCCAGAGGAGGAATGTTGCTCTGCCAGGAAGCAGGGCTATTCTGTTGGACCACCCTTGGCCCTTAGGCAGTGACATGGAGTTTGCCAGGACTGTGTCCTTGGTCTCCAGGGGCTGAAGATCTTTCCAAACATCTTGAAAAATCCAGGGAAGGTGTGCCTTCTAGAGCACAATGAGCAGGGCAATTCATAGACCAGCATGGTGATTTTAAATCCTGAAGGTGCTGAGCTTTTCAAGCTAGGCATACAGACACAATCCCAGAAGGTCCCCGGGAAGCCACCTCCAGTGCCCTTTCCTAAGAGCCAGGGTGTGAGCTCAGCCTGGCTCCACAAAACATTTACATCTAGTTGCTGCTCTGTCTCTATGAAATTTTTGGTCAAGCCCTGGCCTCCAAAGCTAAGGAAGGCCTCTCTGCACCTGTTCTCAGAGCTCAATTCAGCCTGCTTGCCCAGTTAGGCTCCTGATACCTGGTGCTCTGAGTGTGACAATATGACACTTGGTGGGACAAAGATCATCCAACAAAGTAGACCCAGGGGAGGAAGCAAAGGCTGTGCTTTTTAAGTGCTGCCTTTGCAGCAGCCAGGAACTCACACACTTCTGGGGGCCTTACACTGAGGGATGCAGTAGACTGCTCAGCTTCTGGACCAGGGGCTCAAAAGATCTGCTAAGTACATACATAAAAACACAAATGGTGTGAAAATAATTACTGTAAAACCAGTGACTTGAAAAACTGCTCTTTATATGTAATATGAAATGAATTGTACCTCTGCAAGCATGCATAACAAATTAAAATAAATGAATAATTAAAAAAAGAAGAAGAAAGAGATGCAACAGGAAGCGAGTCCAGTTCTATTTAATGGGATGTCTTAAGCTCTGTCCCTCATACACTGGGTCCCTCCCTTTATCACAAATTGCTCTCGCTCTCCACTGTCCCTGTGGCTGCCTCACAGGGAGGACTAGAGGCAAATACCATTAGCAAAGAGATAAAGAAACCCTCACCAGGGCCAAGGGTATGCCGGGGCATTGCCAGACTCCACCTCTGCATTTGAGCCCCTCCTACTCATGGTACCCTCTTGGAAGAGCCGGGGCACCAGACTCCTCGGAGAGCAGCTCCACCATTCACAGCCGGCCTAGGAGCCAGGCCTTCTCAGGAAACATGTGGTCCCATAGCACGTCATGGACAAGGTTCAGGGACGTGGGCAGCGTCCAGGGCCTGCAGTGTCATGGCTTGGGCTATGGTAAGGCACAGATGGGGAACGCCGTGGGGACCAGAGTGGGGAGTTCTGTGTCTGATGATAAGGGGAGGACTGCGCAGAGAGAGGCTCTGGGTACGTGGCACGAGGAGGCGGAATCAGACTTCAGTCTGTAGCGTGGCAAGGAGCCATGAGAGCGTGCCCTGCAGGAACAAGAGGGTAGCCAGGGGCAGGCGCTTCAGGGCAGCAGTGGTAGATCCTGAGAGGGCCACTGGTGCCGCCCTGAAGCCCGCGGGGGTCTTGTCCTGGGGTTCCACTTTGCCTCCAGAGGATTCCAAGCAGGGCCCCCGAGGAGTGGGGATGATGTCAGGAATCCAGCCTGTTATATTTTCTACCACCTCCTGCAGGTCAGGGAAGAAAAATGGTCACTCCAGAAGCCTCCTGACCATCTTCACTTCCTTGAAACCTTACTTGGCCATCCCTGTCCTTCCAGAACTCACAGTTTAACGAGGAGGCTCCTGCCACACACGCAGCCCCCAGCCTCCCACTTCCGACCCTCCTTCCCCAACCCACCGTGCCCACCTTTGCATTTGCTTCCTTTATCCTTCTTTCTCCTGCCTTGGCCCTACACCTTCCCATACCCGTCACCCAGCCCTAGAGGGTGGCATCTCCTGGGACACTCACGTCGATGGTCTTGATTACCACAATCTGCTGGGACTCCCTGCAGGCTCTCTCGGCCTTCTTGATGTTCTCTGGAGTCCACTCAAGGCTGCTCATGACCATGGTGCCCTCCATGGGACTGCCGTGGGTGGCAGGAGCAGGGCAGAGGAAGAGAGAGCCGTTTAGGGTCAACTTAGTGCTTTCACCAATCCTGTATAACGCACGCGTGTTGGCAGCATGAGTTCATGACAGCGTAAACTATCAGAATGTCTTAGAAGTGCATGAGACGATAATAATGAGTTGACAGAAGGAGGAAAATCATCAGAGTGGAGAGTTTCAGAAATTAAGAAAAGGAGATATCTTTAAGGACATGGCTTTTCATGTAGGAGCCACGGGGTCCAGGAGGACTGAGAGAGGGACTACAGTCTGCCATCGCCTGAGCCTGTAGGTGAAATGAAGCATCTGCACACAGGTGCATCTTAGAAGTTTCAGGGATGCCATGAGAGTCCCAGAGAAGATCCTTACCACCAAATAATTTGAAAAGAAATACAGTCTTTGAGCCAAACAGTGCTCATGAGAAAGGCACACAGAATTTATAGGTAAGTGATCCGACTCTTAGCAGTCTGTTCTTATCTGTTTCTCTGAATGATCTTGCTGATAGGGAAAACTTCCTACAAAATTCCTGTGTATCTGAGCTCTAAGTGTCAGAGACTGGCAGGAGCAGGGTTAAGGAGGGCAGGGGCTGAACAGGCCGCCCACCCAGGACTCCTGGCTCACCAGGCGGGGAGGGAGTGGGTGGTCCCCTTTTCCTCCTTTCCAGTCCTCCCCAGATCCCTCCCCGCACACATGTGGGTTTTATTTCCGAGGTGACTCACTCTGATACCTCCTCCCCCAGCTCATGGGCCACGTAGATGATGTCAGGGTAGCCCTGGCAGCTGGAGATGTTATTTCGAGGGTAGTAGAAGAGGAACACAAGACACATCTCATTGAGAGTGCTGGGACCTCCCTGGAGAAGAGGAGGGAGATGGAGAGACAAAGATGTAAAGCAGACAGAGAAGGACTGTGGCAGGCAGAGAGCCTTCTAGGTGGTCACCCTACCAGAGAAGCCCACACTCTTTTCCCTTAGCACAGAGCCAGCTCCTTGAGGGCCTCTTCCTTTCTGGTTCTCCATTTCCAATCAGTGTCCAATTATTGATAATATTTTCAAAGAGACATCACACATATCTGCCCTGTCCTTTACATTTCCTTTGCCACTGCCTCCCAACTAGTATCAGTCACCCATCTGTCCTGGTGGCAATCTGACCTTAGAGCTGGGCAGCTATTTGGTCCTCACATATCCTGCCTCCTATTATCTGCCTCTTCTGTAGCTTTTAGCAGCTTCTAACAGACCTATTAATAGAAGTCCATTTTCATTAAAGAAATTCTTGGATTATATATAATAATTCCAATGAATTTTTTGATTTCTTTCATTAACCTGGCAAATATTTATGCTGTGGAAGAGTTAGAGGCTGCCCTCTGGGAGATATGACTAGGACAGTGTCATCCCTGCTTCAAGGACTCTTCCCAGCCACATCTGTCTCCTTGCCCTCATTCCCTAACCTCCACCCAGGCTCACCGCTCCCCCCACACACACCCCAGGATTCCCTTCTCAGTGGTGTTCTCACTCTTGTCTTTCTCCAGAACTCCCTGTCTCTGTAGGTCCAAAGCAGGACTTGCTCACTTGTGTCACATGATCAGTTCACTGTCTGTCTTGTGATTTTTTTTTTTTCCTGTGAATGTCCCTAGTGCATGATCCCTGTTCTTCTCTTACTGTGTGTATTCCTTTCTACCTCATGTTAGGATCATTTGTAAGGCTGCATTTTCTTCCTCAAAAGCACGGGACCCACAAGCCATTCCCCACACATGACTCAGGTGTGACCATGGTAACAGCAACAGGCATCTGCTACAAGGCGGGCAGCATTCTAGAAGCTCCCCATGCATCAATGCATTGTCATAGGATCTCAGGGGCTAGGTTGAAGTACTCTTCATTAACTAGTAAACTGGGGCACAACGAGGTTAGACAGCTTGCCTAAGGTTAGAGAGCTACTAAATGATGGTGCTGATTTTCAAACAAAGGCCACGAGGACCAGAGTTCATGCTCCTCTCACTCTATCTTTCCACGGTCTAGAGCGGGTCATCGACAGGGAATCCCTGTACCATTCTGGAGGCATGGGGCTCCGAGAACATGAATGGAAAATGCCACTGGAAGGAGGAACAGTCAGAGTCACTGGGTCACCAAAGCCAGGGGCAGAGCTCTCTTTTGGAGCTATGGTTAGCGTGGCCGTGGTGGAGAGAGACACTTACAAAAATCACCGAGTCACGGTCCAGCGTCTGGTAGTGACATTCTATCAGCAGTTCATCTCCCTGTTCAGGGTGAAACATGAAAGCTGAAATAAGTCACAGAGGGGTGGTGTGGCCTTGGCACTTTCTGGGCTGACAACGGTGAGCTCCGATCCCGTTTTCCACAGACTCCGGTCATGCCTCCCCGCCACGGGCTCCCACCGGCTTGATGACCACTCGGTGCGGTAAGTCTCGCGTCTCCTGAAGATTGAAGTCATAGGAGTCATCTTTACAGATGGTTTGGAGTTGTGTTCCATTTCTACAGAGAGAAGGAGAGAAGACAGAAATAAAAAGTTGACGTAGGAAGGGCTCTGCCAATAAAGATGCAGCGTGCAGGGTCTTTCTGGAAACACAAATTGTCCATTAAAATAAGCAAGCAGCCCCTCTTTCCACAGCCTTATGCAGTCACCTCTATTCTGGGGACAGTACGAGCTCCTCCTTATTCTCAACCAAGCAAAATCTTATGCTGCAGAATCTATACCCTTATACAGAAGGGCAAGTTTCCAATCAAGGTCTTCCCTTACCTGTACTGCACAGCCTGCAGCGCCCGCCCAGCCAAGTGGGTGTGGAGCAGATAGCCAAACACCTGGATGTCAGCCACCGGGGTGCCGTTCATCTGCAGCAGGAGGGAGGCACACCTGATTGTTGAGAACCCTGATCTTGCTCCTCTTGTTTCTTCCTTTCATAAGGGAACTAACAGTCACTCCTTTAATTCTTATTAAACTCTTCTACCCTGCTCCCTGACCCCCAAAGCTCTGACACCTTTCCTCCCTTGTATGCTGCATGCTCTTTATTTTCCTGAGCACCAGGCTACGATCATTATAAAAGTCTGGGGCTCAGGCTGTTCAGCTTGGTGATCAGACCAGATCTGTGATGGGGGAACAGGGGATCTCAGGGAAGGCTTGAACTCCAGCTTTACCTCTTCAAACTTCTCCGTCTTACACAGCCCATAGGACATGAAGGACTCAGCCCCTGGGGGAATGAAGTGGATGGGGAATGTGAAGACACCCAGCTGGAGGACTCCCATGTCGTATCTGCGCAGGTGAGAGGTGTAATATATTCGGATCCCTGATGTGTCATATATACCTGGTGCAGAAGGCAGGACAGTGGGTCACAGTGTGTAGAGAAAGAGGTGTCGGAAAGCTGGGGTGAGCTGGGACCCACCGAGTCAGCATGCAACGCATTCCCAACACCTCGAGGAACCAGCAGACCTCCCCAGCCACCCTCCTCTAGGTCCTCCGCAGGCTCACCGGGAAGATTGTGGAAGTTGCTGTAGTGAATCTCTAGTCGGATCCACTGAGGGTCCGAGGGCGTCCCAATAGAGACGCCTACATCATCTGGAAACTGGTAACTCTGTTGGAGGGAGGGGGAGATTTGGCAGCAAGAAGGGCTGGAACGAGGTGCCGATCCAGGGTGCCTGCCTGGTTTGCCAACCTTCACCCCAACCTTCCCTCTCCCCATCTTCCATCAGCCCAGCAATGCCCGCTGCGCGACACTGTGCTCCCCACAAGCCACGCATCACCCCACCACAGGACTCACAGTGCCCCCGACAGCCCAGCCCACGATGACCTGTGAGCAGAGGGAGAAGGCAGGGTCGGCCCCGTAGCATTCGCTGATGCCCGTGGGGAGCACGCTGGCATTGCCGCAGGCGTACACCAGGATGTGATGCACCAGAGTCTCGTTGTGCTCCACCAGCTTGGGCTCGAACTAGACATAGAAAGGAGGGCAAACTGGGGCCAAGGTTCCCTGCATTCAATCCTTATTCTCCCCACCCCTTTTTCTAGCTAGAACTATGGCATTACCCGCTTCTCTCTGCTTCTCTTCCTCTTCTCTGTTTCTCTTCCCTGAGCTCTCGGTTTGCCCAGTGCTGCCTGACTCTGCGGTCAACTCTTTAAACTCTTCCCTGAAAGCACAGCGCATGGTGCCACACCCAGCCAGGGACATTGCAAGGCCTCGGACTCTCTTTAGTGTTAGGCTTGGGTCTGGAATATCTACCAAAGCCTCCTGTCGCAGGCCTGGTCACCAGTGCAGCAATGTTCAGAGTTAGGGGTTTTGGAAGTGATTGGATCATGAGGGCTCCGACTTCAGTACTGGATTAATCCATTGATAGGTGAACAGACTAATGAGGGGTTGGTGGAAACTGTAGGCAGTGGAGATGTGGTTGCAGGAAGTAGCTTCTCTCGGAGGGAGTGCCCTGGAAGTGTATTTCTTGTCCTTGGTTATCCCTGCTCCCTACTTCTGCCGTCCATGAGCAGAGAAACTTCTCTCTGCTGCACCCTTCTGCCATAATGTTCTGCCTTACCTCAGGCCCAGAGCAATGGGATCTGCTGACTGTGGATTGGCACCTCCAAAGCTATCAGCTCAAAGAAATCCCTTTCCTCCTCTAAGTTGTTTTTCTCAAGTATTTGTTACAGTAACGGAAAGTTGACTAACACACTCTAACCTCAATAGGTGCATGATCTCTGAGAATGTATCCACACCCAATTTTCTACAACAAAGTGGCTCCTGTACAGGTGGCCCTTATCTTAAGATCATATTTTCAGGTACTTGATTCAATTAAACACTCATGTGTGAAGTTAGATGACCCAGTTTGAGTTCACTCTAGCTCTGTTGACTCCGTGACAACCCATACCCACAACCCCTTCCTGCCTTTACCTCCTTCTGGGCTAAGAGAGCACAATTCTGGGGTTTACTCTTTGCTCTGCAAATGCTATTAATTGGCAACCTCTGTGAAAAAATCTCTGCTGCATTGTGAGGCTGGAGTAAAATCGTGCAGGCAGGTATAGTTCTAGGCTCAGGAAATTATACTAATACCGCCCCCACCAAGCCCCAGCTGTCGCCATTCCCCCAGCTACTTCCGTATGGCTTCTTCTCAGCAATTTTCTGAACTTCAAAGTTCAGAGACTCTGCTTGAGTGCCTTCCCCACGTGGCAACCTCCCCAATCCGTTCACATACCTTGTAAATGTGATGCTTCTTGCTGACAATGGGGAGAGGAAGAAAAGTACAGGCATAGGTGGTGTCGTCCTCTGGAATGAGGAACTGGGGAAGGGGACACAGAGGGCAAGCAGGGTGAGGGTGGGGTTCCCAAAGATGCTCACTTTAGGGCTAATTGGCAGTCTTTGGGAGTGGAGTAACCTCACCCCGAGGAACACGGGGTGTGAGAGGAGGTCTGGGTTGAGTGCAAAGATGGAAAGGAAGCAGGAGGCAGGGGTGGGGTGGGGTGGGGGCTTACATCAGTGATCTCCAGGTCGTGGATGATGATCTCCTCGGGGACATCCAGATCGTCAGGGTGGAACATTTGTAGGAGGAAGATGGACTTGACAAAAGTCCGCTCCGGATCCAGCTTCAGCGTGTCATCCAGGCCATAGGCAGTCAGCACCCTGATGGTGTCACTCTGGAGGTGCCATGGTCCCATGAGAAGCACTGCACACAGACCCGCACCCTGGGCCCCCCTCAAGCCACGCATGTTGACATGGTGGCATGGGAAGCAGTTTGGCCTGCAGACTAGTCTGAACCTGGTTCCACTCTGAGGCTAACTTGCAGGACACCTTGAGCAATCAGAGCATTCTCACGTTCCCTCTCTGTGCCTGGGCCCACAGCCTCAAAATGAAAGAGTAGAGCGAAACACTGGAATTCTAACATTCTCAACTTCAGGGACCCTGGGCAGTGTTCTTCAAGGAGGAGTGGGTGTTGAGTCATTGGAGAGCCACCACTCTGTGGAGACTTTGTGGATTTCCAGAGGTGGCACAATTGAGGTAGTCCCTGGGATGTTCCGGAGGGACAGAAGCCCTAGGAATTGTGTGACTGGAGGCGACTGTACCTCCCCAGAAGCAAAAGCTGTGTGTGGTTTGTGCTTTTCTCCCTCCCCTACTTTACCGTGATGTCTTGATCATGAGGATCACAGGAGCGGAAGGGCCTGGAAAAGCGCATGGTTGTATAGACAGCATCTTCTGTTAGCCCCAGCAGCTCGGCATCCTGGCTCCCATCCTCCTCTAGGGTGTTTTCATCCACAAGGTGCTGATCCTAGGGTCCAGTGGAAGTTGAGGAATAAGAACCAGGTTCCCAAATCATCATGCATTGGGGCAGTAGGTGTCCATTTATCTCCCACAGGGCATCAACACCACAGAACCCAGGTCTGCTTTATTATGTGGTTTCCTCCTAGGGCAGGGCACAGCTTCAAGGGTTGGGCTCTCAGAGCCTGTGTTTCAAACAGCATTGAGCTTTTCCCAGTGACCTGCATTTAGTAGCCTGTTAGCAAAAAGGGGTGCAAGAGTCTCTCACAGTCCAGTGGTTGGGTTCTCTTAGCAGCCTTGAAGACATGCAAACTGGAAGACCTAGACTATGAACTCTAGGCTAGATCATTCCTGGAGGGAGATACCAGCAGTCAGCAGGGGTTCTGGGAGTGTGTTCGGTTATGTTTGGAGAATGTGGATGTTTTCTGGACACAGAGTCATCTTCAACCCAACGAAGGTGCTCATCCTTGGAAGGGAGCCACACTTAGACTTACCGAGAAATAGACATGGCCATCAGGCAGGACTCCTCCAACAACCAGATCACTTCCCACCACGGTGTAGCGATTGCTGATGCCCAAGCCCACCCAGCCAGCTGTCCGGACCTGGAGCTCAAAAGTTATGATCTCAGCCTCAAAGTCAAAGTCCCAGAGCAGGAAAACGACATTGGAAGGATCTAGGAACCTGGAATAGCGCAGGCGGGAGGTGGGGCCGAGGTGGCTACTGTGACAGTTGTCTGACAGGGCCAGGAGTAGAAAAAGGTTAAAGAGAAGGACACAGGTCATGGCGCCTGGGACCTGGAGCACCTCTCCTGCTGATGAACACTCAAGAGCTCTGGACTTATATGTCTGTACCTGTGCCAGGCACCATGCCATGAGGGAGGGTCTGGTTAGGGATCTTCTGATCTGATTATCCTCTCGGTTCTGAGTGGTGCCACTTACATAACTGGAGTTCAGATGTGTCCAGAGAGGGGGACAAGGGCAGGGTTCTCTCACCCTGCAGCAGGGACCCAGCATGAAATCCTCCTGAGTAAATCACTCAGGTTTCCTACCTCAACTGCATGTCAATCTCCTGCCCATGGAGACCCTGCAGAGTCAAGGAGGATTTGGCTTCTCCCGGCTTTTCTTCCCCTCCATGTCCCTCTCTCTGCCTCTCTGTTTCTCCTGCCTTTGCTTCGCTCCCCCATCCTTTGATATCCTTACTAAGCACTCTGCCTCTGGCATGTTCTCCCTACCCCCAGCTTAGCTGGGTGTTTTCCGTCTTGTCTTTGTGTAGACGGAGGTACTGGAGGGTGTGTGTGTAAACCTAGCCTCTCAGTCCTTGGTGTCCTGTAGGAAGGAGGGACGTTGTTGGGAGGGGTGAGAGGGCTCTGCTGTGCATCTCCCGCAGCCATCTTTGCTACTAATCCCAGAAAGGACACCTAGAGGTGACAGAACCACAATCAGCTTTCCAGGTGGGCAAGTCCAAGTCCAGAGCAGCTTTGATTTTCATCACATTCGTGGGGAGGAAAAAGAAGGGGAAGAAGTGAGGGGAGAAGAGGGAGAAAGTGAGCAACAGACATGCACTTACTTGCCTTTGGGATGCCTTGTGCTTTACTCTTTCCACCAACTGCCTCTCAATGGAGCCACATTTTACTGACTCTCCCGGGAGGCTCAGCCTGTTTTCTCCAGGTGCAAACACATTGGTCTTATTGTTTTATTATACAAACAATAACAGCACAATAATAATATCAGAATAACAGAGTGGAAAGAAACTTCAGACCCACTTAATTTTCCGAAAGTTCCAATCCATCTACTCTTTAGATGAGGAAATGGGAGCATCAAGGGGCATGCCCTGGGTTTGCTCTTTCTATTATTTTCTTAGACCCGTGACACCACAGGACAGCAGAGCCTTGAATGTTCTTCCTCCATGGTTCATCCTGATGGAGGGAGTTGGTGTCATTTGCTGGCTGCTTCCTAGGCAGGGACCAAAGGCTCACTCTAGCTCCAGACTTAGTTCCTTCTGGTTATTGACATAGCCAACCAAAGGCTGTGGTTCACCTCACCTGACCCCTCTGCCTGTTCTCTGCTTGGAGTGGACATGTGCCCAAGGGCTTCCCCAACACACTCCGGCCCATGCATCCCCACACAGGAGTGCGGCTCACGGGGAGAGTGCTGGAGTGAGCTGCGTGTGTCTGTGTCTTCATTCAGTGCCTACATAGTCTTTGAGTCACATATTGAGCTCATGAGCTGGCGAGACTGTTTGCAACTGGGGTGGCATGGGGGAGAAAACCAAATGTCCTGAAGGGGCAGCCACCACCTCCATCTCTGGGCCTGGCAGAGAAAGCAGGGGTCCAGGCAGCCATCTGGAAGCAAGAGGCTTACTGTGGCTGGGAACAGAGTGCCCAAGACTGAAGACAAGGTCATACTTGGGGAGGCCCTGACCTTGAGGAATAGGAACACCAGGGAGGAGATAACAGGAGTACTGGAGACACTCTGATCCCAATCTCATCTGAGGATTAGGCTGAAGACGGGGTGGTAGGGACACAGGACAGCCAGCCCTGTAAATGGAGAAGGGCCTAGGATCCTTTATCCTGCAGTCTGTCTTGCCAGCTGAAGCACCGTTCTCAGGGAAGAAGCAGGGAGCCAGCCATTATGGACCCAAGGAATCCCTTCTCCTGGACCCTCGTCTGTCTGACACAGACCACTGCTGCACCCCCATTTGGAGGGCCCTCAGGGAGATCGGGGGTCTGGGTCACCCTGGTTCCTGTTTTCATTTACCCAGGGTCTATGATGGGCCTGGCTCTGAGTAAAACCCAGTGCAGTTCCAGGTCTTGAAAGAGTAAAGTTCAGTTGCTAAACTGGTCTGTGTCTCTATACTGTCATCCGTGAATTGCTGAGGTTGGAGAGAGGGTAGACACAGGGCCTTATCAATAGCTTTTCTCAGATTGTTGGTTTTCTAACTGGAAAGAAGGAGGCCTCTTCTCAATGATACACAGTCAAGAGAACTTGTGCTTCCAATTTCAGTTGATTACTAAGTGATAGGCAATTGAAGACAAAAGTTACCATTAACTCTACCATATTTTAATTGGATTTAAAATTTACCACTGCAATAATAAAATCCAGTTATTACCAAATACTTAGCCTATGCCAAGCTCTATTTTAAGCACTTTTTCATGTACTGATGCATTCACTCTTGCAAAATAGTTCTCAATGTTATCTCCCTTTTGTAGATGAAGAAACTGAGGGCCACCAGGCAGGAGAGACAGCAAGTGAGCTGTTGGAAAAATATAATTAGATATTATACAAGTATACGTGAGTTACTAAAAAATCAATTAAATAGGATTAAATATATTTAATAAATCAATATATGTGCTTAATAATTAAATGTTATTTTAAATAAATAAGAAAAATCCCCACAAAGGTAAAAGAAAAAGAAAATAACTTTATTAATAAATAAGCATTAAATGGAAAGTGAAGCACATGAATTTCAATTCACTAAAAAGTTGCAAAGACAGAAAGGAATCTCACCCTGTGATATAGCCAAGCAGATATAACCCACCATGAACATATTCTCAAGATGAACTTGGAGGGCTTCACAGCCCTATTTTTCAGATATCCTTCATCATATACTCACTTGGACCAACCATGTTGGTCCAAGGAAAATTTAAAAACTTCCTATATCTTTATAACAGAAGGTAGCTTTGCAACTTGGAATAAGGTTTTTACTTTAATTTGGACTTCTGTACTAGGCTCTTTGCTAAGTTAAGTTAGGCTTCTACCTGAGTTAAGACAGGTTCCTAATGGAAGGCTGCTACTCCCTTGGGACCTGGGAGATAAGGGCACCAACTCTAACCCTGATGATTAAATTTCAAAGAAATGGTCCTCAGGTCCTTGAGAAGAAGTCATTCTTGGATTTTAAAGCTAGCAAGGGGCTAACTGAGCTTTTCAAAAGATTTTCAAACATTCCCAACAGACAGGAGGAATTTATCATTCCAAGTTCTCTAACGAAAATGCTTCAAGCAAAGAGAGGGTGAGGAAGGAGTCTTCCCTTTTTCTCCACAGAATTTTGTATTGGTCCTCACAAAGTCAGACACAGATCACTGGAGATGAGTGACCATCATCACACACCTGTCATACATGGTCATGCATCAATGTGGCCCTGTAACAGCCTCCTCGTGTAAGTGGAGCATGTGGGGCAGAGATGACAGCTCAGTTCTATAAGCATCACTTGATTACGTTGAGATATTTTGATCCTTTGCAAGGATCTGAGGCTTGGATTCTGACTACCTCCAGGTATATTTGGGTGCAGGAGAGTGTGCCAGGCCTGGTCCCTTCAACAAGGTCTTCAGTGGATGTGGGGAGTGTGGGTGAGAATGGGAGTGCATGGGGGAGCTCAGGAAGCAGCAAATCACAGGAACCTTCTGTTTGAACTTTGTGCTTCAGAGAGGTCAGACAACATATTTGGCTTCCTGATGAGGCCACGCCCTTTGGCACTTCAGGCCTGAACACCCAGCCTCCATTGGCTGTCTTCTAGGGTATGATCCTGCTTTGTCTCACAGCCCTTCAGGCGAGAGCCAGAGGGGCCAGGGGATGGGGCCATGTTCCGTTCTGTGCAGCTGGGCGCTCCTGGCTGCAGACTGGAGTGCAGGTCTGATGGCAAGCAGGGGAGGCCACTGGGTGGGTTGAGGAGGAAGAGAGAGAGAGAACTAGAGCACCACAGGCAGAGAAGTTGCTCCATAATCCCGGTCTCTGAGAATGCCCCAGGAACAGCTGCTCACCCTGGCCAACTGTCCCTTCTGCTCCTTGCAGCCTCCTATCAGTATTGCTCATGGACTCCCTCTCCAGAAATTAGCTCAGTTTGTTACCCCTGTGGCAAACACTCTCTGTACCTTCGCTTCCACCAGCCTTTGTGTTTCAGACCCCTCTGCAAGCCTGGTGGAGCAAAGGCCCAAGTGGGTCCTGGTACCACGTGGACAGGCTGAGACTCTGCGCTGCATCCTGAGGCATTCCCAGTACCCCTGGATGAGCTGGTACCAGCAGGATCTCCAGCAGCAGTTACAGTGGCTGGCCACTCTGCAGAGCCTTGGGGACAAGGAGGTTATATCCTGTCCAGGAGCTGATTACCTGGCCACACGGGTCAGTAACACTGAGCTGAGGCTGCCCGTGGCCAGTGTCACTCAGGGAAGAGTCCTGTTCTGCACCTGCAGCAAAGACACAGAGAGAAACCCTCCTTGGGCATTTGAATAAAAACCACATACACAGACACCCCTGGTTCCCAGGCTCTCTTCTGCCTGCTTCCTCCCCACCTTCACCCTCCCTTCTGCCATAACCACAAGTGGACTCCCCTGCTGAGTTCCCATTTGACTTTCTCTGCTTAAATAATAGCACAGCAACTTCACCCCAGCTTCTAGAGGGCTGGAGTGTGGACACTGGCTCTGCCACTTGTGTTTTTTGTGGAAGTCGCTTATCCCACCTAAACCTCAATCAACTAGAAATAGTTGTTCTTTCCATAGTTTGCATACAATGAAAAGTGTATTGCATGGTAATGCCAGTATCAATCCCAAAGGGGAAAAGCCTGGAGAAATTCTGGGAGCTCAATAAAGGCATGGGCTGAATTGCTGAATGTGTAGCCTCCCATTCACCCCCCTAGAATAAACTCCCACTTTTTTCTAATGACATTTCCATTCTCATTACTCTTGCTCACCTCATTCCTTGTACCTCAAACTCAAGCTGATCTTTAAGAAAGTAAGATCCCCCAAAAGAGCAGGGTCTGGATCTGCAGGGGAGGGATCCCTGAATATTGTCCCATAAAGCCATGAGTCAGAACTGGCTCTGAGGCCATTCCTAGAATGAGGAGTGGCATGAGAAGGCACAATCTCCAGGCTAAGGGTTAGGAAGTACCTTGGAAGCTTGGAAGTGCAGAATGAGGGGGAGATGAGGGGGAGGGAGGGAGGGAAAGAGAGAGAGAGAGAGAGAGAGAGAGAGAGAGAGAGAGACCCTGAGCCCACAGGAAGGGGTACTGTAACTGAGCCACTCTGTGAGCAGCTGCAAAGGAAGATGCAAGGTACCCCGGATGTAATGGAGCTGTGAGTTGTGCGGTAGAGACACTGGCAGGGCTGTTTACTAAGCTGGCAGGGCTGTTTCCCTAAGATGTAGGGAAGTTGGCTTGAATGAGGTTTCTCACTGGCTGGAGAGAAGCTTGGTTGTGGGGGAGTGGTTACAGGTAGCCACTGGGAGCTAGGGGGTGGTGGGACAAATTTGCAGGAGAAGGGGAAACCGAGAGCATGAGGAACAGCCCCCCAAACAGGCTTGGACTGCTACCCTGCTTTGCAATTTCAACCTGTCACGTCCCAGCCATGAGAGGTTACAGAAAAATATCTGCCGTATGTTTTATGTTTAAAAAACTCTCTTTTAGTCAGGCTGGATAAGGCCCAGGTGCCTGAATAGGAGGAAGTTACATATCAGAATATTCTTTGGCTCTCTGATTTATTTATTTTGTGGACTTGATAAATAGTTTCTGCTCTGGTTGGAGAAAGAGAAACACAGGTGTTACATTGAAATGTTTATGTCCCCTCCCAAATGTATGTTGAAATTCAATCCCTAGTGCACTAGGGTCCCTTAGGAGGTGACTAGGCCCTGAGGAATACTGCCTTGTCAAAGGGCTCCAAGGAGAGAATTGGTTATTTTTTGCCTTTTTGCATTCTGCCCTGTTAGGATACAGCAAAAAGGCTCTCATCAGACATCAAATACAATGTCGTAATCTTGGACTTGCCAGCCTCCAAAGCTGTAAGAACTAAATTCAGTTGTTTTTAAACTATCTAGTCTCAGGTATTTTGTAATAGTAGCACAAATGGACTAAGACAATAGGTATAAAGCAATGGTAACATAGATTTCCCAATCCTCCCATGGCAAAGCCTTTTTGAATGCCAGCTGTGTAATAATACCATGCCACGTGACTTAGATGAGTCCTCTTTTTCATTCCCAACAATCCAGAGACATATGATTGGTCCCACTTTATAAAGAAAGCAGGACCAGAAAGGCTAAGTTAGTTAATTATTAATCCCAACTCCTAGTGCTTTCTACTAAGCTCTAGATCATATTTTTACAACCACCAGCTAAAGGTGGAAGGGACTTATTATAATGGACTTGAATCTTTTGGTCTTGGTGAAAATAAAGGTAATAAATGATGATCTAAGAATTGGATGAGCTCTCAGTGGAGGGCAGGCGGTAGAGATCAAAGAGTGGGGTGATATCTCGTTGTATTTGTGATTTGTGTTCACCTGACAATTAGTGATGCTCAAGGCTGGTTTTGCTTTATATATTGATAACAATTACCTGTGTGCTACTGTGCTAGGACCACACCTTCCAGGGATGCTTGAAGAAAACAAGCAGAATTCTTAGGAGATAGAAGTTCAATCAATATATCCTGTTGTTCTCCTTCCTGAGATTAAGATTTATATGAATTTCTTGGGAGTTGCTGAGGCTCTGTCCTTATAGGCACTCAGAAGAAGCAAGACAGGAGGAATGGGCACAAATTCTTTGTGGAAGATTTATGTATTGTAGTAGAATTTTTCAGGGTCAACTTGGAGCAGTGCTGGGGTCCAGCCCCAGTCAGGGGGTACAACGCCAGCGCTCAGCGAAGTACGGAGGCAGAGAAGCAGCGATGGTGAAAATAACACACCGACACACGGGTCAGGCTGTGGAATCTTCTGCTGGTTTATTTTCAGTTTGTACAAGTATATAACCAACATTTCTCGGCATTACACAGTCTTTTACATCATAAAACTTAGGAAAGAGGCTGAATCATCTACTGATTACATATCAGACATACATATAGAGGCTTCGTACAGATGAAGAGTTACAAGAACTGCATGTAACTATCTATCTGCGTATGTTGTAATTTTTACACCATATCTCTAACTTAGTCATTCTTTCTGCACACTGTTTAGGCTGTCTGATAAAAGTCAACTCTCTCTATCTGGGATTCCAAAGCACTATTGTTTTTCTTTTATAGCAGTTGTTTATAAAACCTAGAAGCAGAGAAAAGAGGGAGGCAAGGCTGAATGTTATCTCATGAAAAACTTTTTGCTCTAAGGGATTCATATCTACTTTAAAAGTAAGAGAAATTTATTTTTAATCACAAAAAGACTTGTAAAGCTTATTAACTAGAAATTAAGTACTTATAGAAAAAGATTTGTGTTACTCTTTTCAAGAAAAGATAAATGTACAGAGTTAGTCTGGATGTAAATAATTGCAATAGGGATACCAGGTGGCCATATATGTGACTAAAGAACTGAACAGCAAGTAGAAGTCAAACTTAACTCTTTCAACACCATGCTATCTTTCATGAAAAAGGAGAGGGCTTTATAGAAAATGCCACAACAGAGCAGGATAATAATTGTGTTCCCTGAGAATTCTCACATTAAATGCTCCTCTTCAGAAGATTTTGGTGATCCAATGGACAGGACAGTGTGCTCTCAACTCCTTCCTCATGCTTCCAAATGCTTGTGGAAGGGCTTTATGAACAGAGCGAACAATGGAGCCAAGTGGAGCACGTGCCTGGCCAAGCATCACAGACTTCTTGTAAGTCTGACCTGGATACCAGGTCTACTCTCTTGTAGACCTGCAGTTAACAACCAACATCAATTATCAACATCGGTTTATCACTGTATCCCATGTTTCCCACCTACCACGTAGAGGTAAAGGGGGCCTTTCTATTGCAGCATAGTAGCTATTTGTCCTCACTGAAAATGAATGTTCTGGATTTGAATTTTCCTTCCCCACCCATCACCAGTGTCCTAGCATCCCCATCCTCAAATTGCCTGAATGTCTGATGCATTACACACACACACCAAAGGAATATATTCTGCAACTGAGGAAGTCATCTCCTAGTGCTCATGGTGAAACCTGGGGATGGCATCCAGGCCCGTGGAATTCAGGGACCTCACCATTTGTCAGGATACCCAGAATCAACTGGCCTTATTAGCATTAGTGTGACCTGTTGAAATCTGTGCACCAGTTCAAGCTGAGAAACATCTTCAGAGGTTGAGATGGTCTCCTGAAAAATTGTTTCAATGCCACTTGTTTCTCTAATAACTAAAATTTCAGTTAATGGGATACATGAATGTGAAGCTCTCACAATTGTGCTTAATAATTCATACACAAAACTTTTCTTCCAGGCATCCCAAGCTAGGTGTAACTGATTTGGTGGTTTTAGAACCCTTGGGAGGACAATTTATTCTTGGAAGTTGCGTTTCCTGAGACAGGTTCTTTTCTCCCTCAGCTATACTAAAAGGCTAGTGGCCACAGGCTGAACTCCTTGAAACCTGTTTTTGCTTCTGCTTCTTTAAGCCTCAGTCAAATAGCCAAAGGACTCTCTCCCTGTAAACCTACACATTAAAATTCTGTGGTGATAACTGAAGCTGCAGATTTGAGATGAAAAGACAAGTAAGGAGGGAAGAAAGAAGTCAGAGTGACAGCTGGGAGAAAGTAGAGCTTCTAGGCCGACTGCTATGATATAAAGGGCAAGCATATATTAAGAAAATTGGGCCTGGATTCTGTTTGTCTGCTATGTCACAAACCCCAGGTAACTTTTGTAGCAACCTAATTTGTCTCAGATAACCAGAGTGGAATCCATCCATGCCTGGTGTAGAACCCTATGTGGGCACACAGAAATTAAGTGCAATGACCCTTTAGTCCCCATCCTTAACTACTCCTCCCAACCCATTCTTCCATTTAGCTCACTCCTTGTTAGAATTCCTTTTTCCAGTTGTTGCCAAAAACCCATATTGTCTAATTCAGGAAGGAGTAGAAAGTGTGGTACCCCACGTGACTATGGAGTGGCCCCTTTGTCTATTTGTTAGAGAGAACACCATGTCCACTTCACAAACCCAAATCGTCTAAGAAGTTTTAAGTTTTCCATCTTTATTTATGTGGGAGGAAAGGTTGCTGTGTATGAGTGAGAGGTATGCATGGCACCGTCCTAGGAATCCATTTAATTAATTCTGAAGTTGGACATGGGAGACACTGTGTCACATGGCCCAGAATTCCTGCTGTGGGACCTCAGTTGTTTTGGATTGTATTTTGAATCCAGGACATGTAGTGAAAAATACTAGCATAGATGCCGACATCGGCTCTCAAGACACATCCATCTGCAAAAGACAGGATTCCGTGAAGTACTCCATCGCAGACCACGGGGGCCGCTGAGACTTCCTGCCAGCAGAAAGAAAACCAGGTTACCTTCCACAGTCCCCACAAGAAACAACAGGGCATAGTTAAGGCAGAATTAATTAGAACATGTTACCCTGCAAGGCACCCTCCTTCCTGGCACAATGCCCACACAGAACATACTCTGCTTAATAATGTGTTGGGTTTTGTAGCCTTTTCGACAATCATTCTCAGAGATTACAGAGATGTTCACATTCTGCAGTGAGTCGGGTTCCTTGGCTAAAGAAAAGAGAGAAGTTGAACTTCCTCAACAATTTTCCTGCATACCAAATCAGCGTTACTTTCTCTCTTTTTCAACTTATTTCTCCTTCTGTCTTAAGAAAGGAAATATTGTGTGAATAGGACAACCGTGGTAGTCAGGATGACCTGGATACAGGTTACCACATTATCAATTTCTTATAATACAAGTGCCTGTCTCCTTAGGAATGTGATTAAATGAATAGCTACAGACAGTCTATTAGCATTTGCATGAAAATTTTGGGCTAAGATAGCTGGCAGACAGGTAACAGAAAGCTATATTAATTTGACTTTTTTTTTTCAGGAAATCAGAATTTTAAGACATAGAAGAAAGCTTAGGTAGAATATTTAGTTTCAAAATCTGTATAGAACACTTTCATTGATTAAAAATTGCTATCCCTTTGATGGTTTTCTGAAGAAATGAATACTATCTAGAATGTTTTCAGTTTAAAAATACTTTGTAAATTTTAAACTAGGTTATCTCCTGTTGCCACCTGAAGCGATGGCCGCTTGGAGCAACGAAGCCGCGGGAAGACGTTCAGAGGCGAACTGGAAACAAACAGCTTTTTATTCTGATAACTTTTCTCTCTGGCTCTAACAACGACTAACACGCGCCACACACACCACCAAAATGGCGCAGACCCGATCAGCAATCTGGCTCAAGTCCCTCGAGATCCCGGACCAAGTCCTGCGAGATCCCAGGCCAAGTCCCGTGAGACTACGGAAGGTGGCAATGCCCAAATATCCATGGCCCATAGTCAACCGCAATTTAAGCCATCTCCCCAAACAGGGTTCCTGCATTCTCCCTCCTGCTGTCTTGCATAAGGGAGTACTGATTTAGCACAATATTAAGTATATTTCTTGTGCTTTATATTTTAATATTTATTTTTTGATATTTCAAGGCTTTTAAGTTGCTTTATTGCTTGAAATGCTTTGAAAACATCTTAGTGTTGTGCTTCACATTAGTATGAAGGAAATTGAAGCTCCAAGATAAAATGAAATTAGGACTAGAAACATATGTCTTCTTTCCACTGAAACCACTTCTATCCATGCTTGAAAGCAGAGATGAAAGAAAGATACGCAGGTAAATGGCTTAAATTAAGGACTCCTTGAGTAATGGACAGGGAAAGGGAATGGTCTGAAAGGGATGAATGTGGAGGCCTGGGAAAAGCTTCATCAGCAGAATTGCAGACACTGAGACAAGAGCATTCAGAAGCATGACTAAGTCCAAGAGAATGTCATTGAATTCAGCAGACATCACACATGTTGCAGACTTACCGACATCACAAATGTTGTAGCCCCAGGTGGTCACCATGCACATGGTATCCACTTGGACCGGTTCATTGGGCAGTTGGACCAGTTTCACATAGTTATTGAGATGAGCCACTCTGTTCAACTTGATTAACATGATATCATCTTGGATAGAAGAGATTGAGAAGTATGGATGATGAATTATCTTCTCATAGCCAATCACCTGCACATTAGCTTCCTTGCTGTTTGATGGGTTTGTGATTCCCAATATCACCTGAAGTTTCCTGGAATGATATAGATGTTCACAACAGTGCTTAACATAGATGGACTTCTCCATCCTATGGACCACTACCCCACAGATGTTTTTGTCTGCCACTGAATGCCCCTCAAAGATCTTCCTAACCCCATTTAATTGAGAGAGAGAGTTCTGGGCAGTGTCCTATCTGAAAACCCAAAGGGTAGTGTGGCTTATTACTCACGGCAAGTTGCAATGTGCAGCTGTGATTACCCAAAGTGGGTGGATCAGGACTCCTGTGCAGGGCAAATAATCAGATTTCAAGTAGGCCAAATAAGGGGGGGTGATGCCATTTGTGTAAAATGGATCAAAGGCAAAGGCAACTGGAAAGAGAGACATTGACAAGAAATTCTGAGATTTTTCAATAGTCACTGAAAAACCAAAGGAAAATCATGGAATAGGCTTCCCCAACCCTTCTCTCAATACCTTTAAGTGTAATCTAAACCTATAAATTGACTTTGTTCTAAAATATGAAGAAAATAATAAATAGAAACGTCTATTTAAAAAAATCAAAAGGTGTTTACCCTTTTAAGTGACAATAAATATTCTTCAAATAAGCTTTCTTAAACACTTTCCAAATCCAGTGTATGTAGTATAAAATCAACTCATTTTTAAAGGCCCTTTTTGCCAATTTTAGAATACTTTCACAAGTCTTATTCCTTTTCTCCAAAAATAATGCAAGCAGAATGACCTACACACCAATACGAGGACTTTATCACACTGCCATGCCCTTGAGTTGGGAAATCCCTGCCTCACTCCCATTTTCTCACCCCAATATTAATCCTGGTCTAGAAAGGTCCAGACTCAGCTCTTTCTTAGGAGTGGATCTGGTTGGGTGTCAGTGTCCAGGCCTCCCCAGAAGCATACAAGCCAACAACCCAAGATCAGGCAGGCAGGCACTGTCACAGGGAGAGAGCTGCTGGGGACAGAGACTCAGTCCTACATCTCAAGTCTGCCATGGTGCCTCCTGTCTTGATCCATCTTTCACTTTTTTCCTAGGATTTCTCTTTGGTGAACACAAAGCCCACTGTGCAGATAGATACTCACGAGACAGGTGTGAGAGAGCCCAGATGAGGATGAGCTTCATGATGATGGGAAAGCCTTTTGCCGGGGACACGTTTCAGCTCAGAGTCTCTGGAAAGCAGGGTGTGGGGAGGAGGGTGGGAAAAGGATTACATTAGATAAAGCGAGAGGAGCTCCAGGGTTGAAATAGAAGTCTTATCCAAATTCTTTCAGTGGCAGGATTCAGTTCCCAAAACGGTGTTTATCTTTCAAACGAGACGGTTGGTTTCTGCTGTTGGAGGGAAAGGAAACAAGGTTGGTGACTTTGTCCCCGACACAGGAGAAAGTATTTTTGGAGTCCTGAGTTCCCCTAGCTGCTCCTTGCAGGCAAGAAATTACCTAACCTGACAAAGTTGAAGTTCGAAGTGTCTCCACAGCCTCCCCCTCTCTGGTTTCTGCAGGCAGTTTCCTCTCTAAACTACACTGACCCCTCCTGTCTCTGTGATGCTGAGCCCCATTTGTGTGACACTGGCTGGACGTGCACAGGCCTCTGGCACTGACATGGCTCCCTCTGCCTAACACTAAATTCCTCTTTGAAATACCTTAGTCCTTTTCTTTCTGGAGCATCTTGAACCGATGCTGGGAATGTATCGATGCTAAGTGCAAAATGGTAGAATCACTTAAGAAAATAGTTACCATTTACTCACAAAGCTAAACATGGCCCTGCCATGGAATCCACCAGTGATGCCCATTGAGTTGAAAACTTATGTCCACAAATAAGTCTGCACATGGATGTTTACTGAGACTTCATTTAAAATTACCAACCCTGGAAGCCACCCAAATGTGCTTCAGTAAGTAAGTGGATAAACAGGGCAGTGCAGATGCAAAATGAAATGTGCAATTTTTAAAAATGAGTGACATGGAGAAAAGTTAAATGTGTATTGTTAAGTGAAAGAAGCCAGTCTGAAAAGAATATACAAGGTGTGACTCCAATTAATGACCTTCTAGAAAAGGCAAAATTACAGACAGATCAGGGGTTGCCAGGGCTTGGGGAGAAACAGGGATGAATAGGTTGATCACAGGAGAATTTTAGGGAGGTACAGTTATTTTGTATAATACAGGAATGGTGTACACAACAGTATACATTTGACAACACCCATAGATCTGTACAAAATGAGGAAATTAGTTAATACATCAATGTTGGTTCATTGATTTCAGCAAGTGTACCACATTGAAAAGTGTTAATAAGAATAGATTACTTAGTGGTAGAGTCTTGGTGGGCACACTGTAAGACTTCTAGTATCTTTGTATGCTTGGAAAATTTCATAAAATGCTGGAGAAATGTTTTAAAAAATCTGGGTATGTGCCTTAGTGTACAAAATTCAAGGCACTTCCTAGTCTACATGGTGTGTTAGAAAGGGGTCTCCAGGCATTATACTTTACCTGGATCTTACAGAAAGGCTGAGAGCTTGTGTAGTATAAATAGGAGAGAAAAAATAACCCCAGGAAAGGGAAAAACTTTAGCAAAGATATGAACACCTAAAACAATATGGCACATTTATGGAAATATAATCAAGTGTTGGAGAAAGAGTTCTCAAGTAGGTAGAGAGATGAGTAGGAATCACATAATGAAAGCTTTCTTACATAAGCCCCATCCATGTAGCATAAGACTGGTCTAACTCTTTGTCATGTAGGAGATAAGAACCAAGAAAAGTTATTGAATCTTTTAGACCCATGTTTATGCCCTACATAATCCCCTTCTCTACATTCAAGAATATAGCCAAGGTGATGGTGTGTCACCCATGTGATCGTGTTATTATATAATAACTTACATGTGTGTGTGTTTTTTTGTGTGTGTGTGTGTGTGTGTGTAGCTAGTGAGCAAACACAGGCTCTCAGTACTGGTTTGATGAAGTAGTAGCTGTGCTTAGGAAGCCATTTTGAGAATACCCAGTGGCTGGGAACCTTTGTCAATCAAGTACAGCACAAGCACCTGAGCTGGGCTTTCAGCTGGCAGACAGCAGAGGGTCAAGGTCCTGTGTCACATCAACATAGGAAATGGATTCTTCCAACTTGTATAAGCACAGAAGCAAATTCTTCTCCTGCAGTCTTGTTAGACAATCCAGCTAAGTCTGGCCTGAACTACCTATCCACAGAAACTGTAAGATGATAAATGTGTGATGTTTGAAGTCAGGATGTCTCTGGTGAGGATTTTAATGCAGCATGGAAAGTTGATACAAATGTGTCCTGTGTGCCAGTGCTTTATCAGATATCAATGATTTAATGGTAAGGGAGATGAGGATCTTGTGCTCACGTATCATAGTCTGATTAAGGACATAGATGTCGTAAAAATCACCATCATGAATGTCATGGTGTGGGAAGTGAAGTGGAGCAAAGAAACATTTAACAGAAGACCACCCCCCTCCCCTTTGGGAAGTGATTTCTGAGACTTGAAGGATAAGTAGAAACTAGACAACTGAAAAGATGAGGAGAAGTCTCTGGAAAGATGAACGAGGGTCAAAAGAGCAGAGAGTATGAGCAGAGAGACCAGCAAGGAGACACAGCAGGAGACACAGAATAGACATTTCAGAAGTTCTACAACTGGAGAGAGAGCAGTCAGGGAGCAGGTCTAGGAAGCATGTCTTTGGGTTCTGTATTTTAGATGAGAGGATTTATCTTGCTTAAGTGATGGCAGGAAGAAGCCATTAGAGAGGAAACGTTAGATAGGAGGTGCCAAAACACACAGGAAAAATTTATTCTTAAGTTCTACAGTGGTCAGGTAAAATAGTCTATGGTGTCGTATGATGCATTTCAAAATAATTAGAAGGTCTTGAAATTTCCCTACAAATAGAAAAAATAAATGCTCAAATACATACATAAATACGTTCAATGTGTACAAATATATGCATACAAATATGTGCATAAATAAATTCAATCCACAAAGAAGATAATCAATAAAGAAGTTGGTAAGGAAGTTAGGGGAGATGGGTGTGTTTGTAGATTTGGTGGTGGCAGGCTGTACTAGAAGATGTCTCCCATGCTCCCAAGCCAGAAGGCATCTGCTAAAACTGAGCATTGCATCCAAGCTGTGAGAAGAGAGGAGACGCTCTTAAATGGCTTCTGTGACATTAGACAAACAATTGACAATTGACTTGGAAAACACAGAATTAAGTGCTGTAGGCATTTCAAGAAATGCTCAGTTGAGGGCTTTATTAAAAAAAATAATAAAAAAGGAACAATGTTGTCACAAATACAGAGATGTGATTCATTAAGGGACCAAGAAGCCTGGGCAGTGAATCAGGGCTAGGAAGAGGGGAGTGCAGGGATAAAGCTGGGAGAGAAGGCAGGTTGAGAGAGACTCACATTTTGAATGGGACCAATGGTTACAGTATACATGGAATCTTACTACATTCTTTGTCTTCCTCTATCATTTATTTTCTACCTTCAGGTGTTATTCATTTCCACATATTTTTCTAGGACGTGTCACACTTTTATTTATTTTTTCTGACTTTTAATCAAGAATGTCCTCAGTTTTATGATACCTCCCCAATTGTTGGCCTCCTTGGTAGTTCCTCCCGTGATTCCGCCTAAATACTTAGATTTATGCCCTCAGAGATTATTGTTCAACTCCATGGTAACAGTTGCTACAAGAATGGACTAAACAATGGCAAAAGGTCATTCCATAACCAAGCACGTACATCCAGCAAAAGCAGTGTGTACTAAATAGCTGGTGGTACCATAATTTTTATGAATGAACAAATAGTTGAGGTGTTGCTAAAGTTCACATGATAAAGAAAGCAGCAGTCATGACATAAATTTCTGGTGCCTTTTTTTTTTATTGAATATATTCCCCTTGGACCATGTCTAGGAAGAGAAAAGACAAAGAGAGATATGAATCCAGTGTAGAAAACACGAAGAGATCATGCTGAGGGGATGGGAAACAGGCACCTTAATAGGACTCCATGATTTTCAGGATCCATCTCGAATAGGCATGGACTTCTGTGAAGAATCCCTCACTTCCCAGAGTATAACCTTCTTTTGCCCAGGTCAAGATCCCATGCACCCTCCCATTGCAGATGGCTGGAGCAGCTGAAACTTCCTGCCAGGGAAAAGGAACGTGTTGATGTAACTTTGTCCTCACGTAAGAGTAAACCCTAAGAAGTGATGTATCATAGTCGCAAAACCATCTGAGGGGATGGATTTATTTTGCTTGAGAGGTGACAAGCCTTTCTTCACATCCAGAGAGGTCTCACCCTTCTCAGTTCAAGTTTGCCCCAACCTGAGTGTAAGCAAGGGAAAGGACAGATGGTTGACCCCAGATCTCTCCCACTCTGAGTAGGAGAATGAATTCCAGACTGAAGACTGATGGCCGAGGGGAGAGGACTTCAGCTCTTTCCCCTTTACTCTGTGGAGGGCTTTGGGGATGAGCACCCTATTGTCATCTCTCCGCCCCGTGAAGCCCACACTGTCTTACTGTATGGAACATACCTTTAATTCAGATATGACGTTTAGAGGTTGTCCAAAACACATGATGTTCAAGTTTGTTTTTTCTTCTTGTTGGAGCCTATCCTGGCATTTATTATCAGAAAGAGGATATTGGTTTGTCCACGTCATGACGTCTGGATCACTGACTGTGGGAACAAGAAGATTAATGGACTCCAGGGTTATATCATCATATAACCCCTATGTTATAGATGAATTCATCCCTGAGAATATTTGGATCCACATTCCACCCTTCTTAAGGTTCCTGGTTCAGAATCTCTATGTGGGAGAAGCAGAGTCCTAAGTTCCCTTCAATCAGTCACCAAATCTTTAATTCTCTCTCTACTGTGCATTACATATACACCTTTGAAACAACTGTGTAAAGATGATGATGGCCACAGGAAGATGGACAGTAACAAGGTCATGTCTCCCATGGTCTACACACCACCTTTTCCTTTTAGCATCTACTTCGTTTTCTTTACATTGGTAACTATTTTTATGGGGTGTAGAACTACTTTTCAAATTGAAGTCATGTGTTGCTAATGATGGTTTCCTGTTCTGAGAAATGCCACATCAGGCAATTTTGCTGTAAGAACATCACAGAGTATACCTCACAGACCTAGATGGGACAGTCCACTGCACACCCAGGCTATGAGGGGGAGCCAATGCTCCTAGGCTACAAACATATACAGCTTGTTACTGTACTGGATAGTGCATGCAATTGTAGCACAATGGTATGGATTAATGTATGTAAATATATCTGAAAAGATACAGTGAAAACACTAGACAATAGGACTTTTTCAGCTTTATTATAATTTTAAGGGACCAGTGTTGTATGTCTTCTATTACTGAAACATATGGTACATGATTTCAAATAGATTATTTATAAATTGATTATTTAGAAGTGTGTTATTTGTATGTAAAGACATATTTCTCCCTCAGAAGTCATACAGTTCATCTCTTTCATAACAATTGTTTTTATATGGTCAATTTCAGGATACGGGGAATTTAGCTACAGGATTGTGTAATTTTAACCTCTGGTAGAGAGAGTAAAGGAAGAAAAAAATAAAAAATGACTAGAGACTGATCATACTAAGCCTGGTGGCTCTTAAGGAGCAGGATTTTTTTTTTTAAGACATAAAGTGTCAGAACAGAAAAAAAAGAGAGAAATTATGTTTAGTTTTATGTTTTTATGGGTCCTAATTAAAATATGCTTAACAAGCTAGATGAAATAAATTACTTGAAATAAAACATTCTTAATAAATATCAGGAACCTTGCAGGAGATCTTGGAGAGGGATGGTCTCTCACTATATATCTGGCATGTAGAGCCCATACCATAAAAATCTTTGTGTGGTTTTATTTTGTTTAAAAATGGTATGTAAAGGAGTACTTTTGTAAGGTGTGATTCAAATTGCTTTAAATAAGACTTAAGTCAAGGACAAAAAACACATGTAATTTGTTCAGAAAGTATATTCACTTAAGATTCCCAAATACTTTGCTTGTAAGTTGAAATGTGAAGTTGCAACACACTGAGGATATAAAAGTTCCCACTTCTTTTTTACTTTATTTGTTTTTTTACAGAACAGACAGGCCATTTGTAGGTGCCAGACACAGGGTTTAAACCCAATTCAACAGGTTTTGACAATGCTTAAAGAGAGCGTAAGTGGTTATTAGCAGCCACATGAAGTTATGTGCCAACAGATGCACTAACTTTCTTCACAAAGTGCCCTTGAGAAGACAGGCATCTCCTACAGACATCAAATCTCTCTGCTCATCCAAATTTGGGCTCACATGAGGAGGATGCATGCCTACAACATGGGTGGTGACTGTTTTTCTCATAAGGATGTGTGGCTAGAAAGACTCCTGTAGGAAGTCATAGTAATCAACTCTCTATGGACCACCCAAGTCTCTGCCTCTATGGGGTGATCTCAGATGTATCAGGAGGGATGAGATTAGTAATCTTGGCAGGGAGCCAGCTCTGGTAATAGGACAGGTGGGTCTTCAACCACCCTCCTCTGTCTCAGGGTCCCCTGGAATGAATGAATCACCATGGCTCTGCACAGGCTGGGTTTTCTGTGGTGGGGAGCAGGACAAAAGCTGTTGCTTCACCTTGTCATGTAAGCTTTGTTTTTCTTCTCTCCCTGCTCCATGAAGTTCAGGGTGGGCTCTTTGCAAGTCACAATGAGCAGCCACCCTCCTGCCCCTGCTGTCCGTGCATGAGGACTCCCAGCTTTCCCATCTTTATTTTAAAATCCCGAGTTCCCTGGCCTTAAATGTTCTAGACATACAACAATTACTGCCTGCTCCATTTGTTGGTGCCCCATAGCCGATCTCTGAATTTTATCTTTGGCCTCCAATTATGGCCCCATAAAGCTTGGTAGGAATCCCTCCAGGAGCAAGAACATTGCCTCATACTAGCTCTTTCCCTTAAGTGTATGTCACCACACATTTTCCCAGCTCCAACCTCCCCAGGATGAAGAACACAGAGTCAAACACTTACGATTTTTGTAGTCATTCCAGATCCAGGTGGGGATAAAGCAGGACTCATTATATTTCAGGGGCTCCAAGGGTATGGCAATGGTTCCTACATATTTGTTGAGTGACACAGGCTTGGAGAGTTTTATCATCATCAGGTCATTTTTCAGAGAGTTTGGATCAAATTCAGGGTGAGTCACATTCAATACATACTTCTGTTCCTGCTCTTTGTTATTGATGATGCTGGGTTGATAAACTCCATGCCGAATTTTGATGCTTTGGAAGAAAGAAAGAAAAAAAAAAGCAAGGAAAAGAGGAGAGTCAAGAATATCACACTATAAGAAATGCCAGAAGTCACCTTCTCCTGTCATCTTAATTTCATTTATTAACCTGAAAGCTGCAGTGATGTATCCTTGTCTGTAGGATAATAGTTGTTGACAAGACCATTGTACCATAGACACACTTATATGAAACTTGACATGTAACACACTCAAGAGAGTCAGTTGTTAAGATTTGGATAATCTGAATCAGTAGGTGGTGGGATGGTACCATAGTCAGTGATTCTACAGTGCTGTGTCTACCCTACACTATCTTGACCATGCACATAGCACACACCATTTCTGGATATTCTTAGGTGTTTTGGTGATTTTCTCAGGCTCAGGCCACTATACTTACCATGTGTTTTCTACATTGATCAAGACGCACAAGACTCTACTAATTGTGGGACTGTCAGAAGACTTTTTCCTTATAATCCCCATTTAGACTCACTCACCTCCATTCCCAGCAGTCCAACCATGCAACATATCTAATCATTCCTGGGACCCTAATAACCTGCCAAAAGCAGTTCACGGGTTAGATCTGGGTGATAGAAAGAACGTCTGGTTTTTCAACTCTTAAGTCCGGGAGGATGAGAACTGACTTATTTCCTGTCTGTTCCTCCTGGTACAGAGCACAAGCTTTCAAGCTGTATTGGAATAAACAGTCTTGAAGAACCAGGTGGCTGAGAGTTGTGAGTTTGAAATGGTCCTTTATACTCTTGCAACTGAGCGAGACTCCCTCACATGACACATTTGCATGCTCAACAAAAGTTGCAGATGTGACATTATTGTGCACATTATTGTGCTCCACGCCCTCCTGCCCTTCTGTTACCTGCATGGTGAGACTCTGGCTAAGAGGCAGAGACAATTCTTATCCTAACATCCCCTAACCTGTTATACTCAATCAATACAATTCCTCAGTTGGCCAAATACACTATTATCTTTTCTACGGCAGAGACTATAAAAATAGTGCTCCCTGGGTCTGGAATACCTTCCATGCTGTATTTGTCTGACTGCTTCCTCTTCTTGTTGCTCTCATGTCTTCAGAGAGGCCTGAAATGTCACCCTATATACTGCTCCCTTACATTGCAGCTTGATGTTCTGTTTTGTGCTTTATGTTTGGCCATTTGCTTATTTTGGCTTCTTCCTCTACCAGAATGTAAGCTCCAAGTGGGAAAACTGATTTCCATCCTGTTTTCTCACTGTCTTCTCAGTGCATGAAAACAGCCGTTGCTATAAACTAATGATGAGAGAATATTATTCACTTCCCATGAAAATCTTATGACATTTTCCTCTTGATCTCTACTTAAACCACCCAACTGTGTATTCTACTGGGAAGAAGATTCTCTATCTTCATGGATCCTCCAATTCCATCAAAAACTTGTTGGGCTATTTCATCAGACTTCCTTCTACTTGAATAACCTCTCCCAAATTCCACAAGTAAAGGGCTACTTACGGTAGGAGGCAGTGGGCAGCTGTCAGTACCCACTGGGGATGGATGAGAGATCCCACACAGGGCTCTGGGATGGACTTCAGGTAGACCATGTAAGGAATAGTAAAATCATCTGGTGGTTCTTTCTCTTCTTTAGAAACCTTTGTCACAGTGACTCCTAAAGAATTGAGGGATCATAGGTAGGTAGAGAAACAAAGAAGAAAAGAGACTATGACGGTCTAGGCCGGTATTCTGTAATGGAAAGTTTTCAGGGATAGTATCAAGTTCTTTAATTTATTTTTGACATTTTAAAAAATATGAGGAAATCATCCACGCCACCTGAGCTATACACAGTAAGGAATTTGACATGTATTTTTGCTTGAGATGAAATTATATTGAAGTTTGGTGACACTAACTTATGGGCTCATCTCATGTTGATGAGAAATGCTCATTGAGTGTACTATGTGTTATAAAACTGAAAAACTAAACAAACGCTCTAAATAGATTATTTTAAAAATTAACTTTTGACAAGAATGGGGTAACAAAACAAAGACCGCCTGACTTTGAAAGAAGTGGGATCACAGGGGCTTCCAGAGCCCCAGACCTGCCTTGCCTTCCCTTTCTAGATCCATGTCCTCAATTAACCATCTGCTCCAGGAAAGGAAAGTGTAGCTGTGCAGGAGAAAAGGCAGTCTAGAAAATCACATGCTCATGAGCTTGATGAGAAGGTCCCAGGACTAAATAGGGCATTGCAGTGGACACATCCTAAGTTGCTCACAGGCATCAGAGGGGCTCAGAGAGCACGTCCAGAGGACAAGCTGTGCATTCAGAGTGCTTTCTTTGATCTCCTGCAGCAGTTACTGCTTTCTTCAGTTGCCCTCCATGTCCTAGCTCTTTGTTGTGGCCATACACCTCTCCTCCCAACCCTTGCATATCACCCTAGGTAGGAATCAGGCCCAAACTCTCACCAGTTATGCTCAAGAGCATGAGGATGAGACAACCCTTCATGGCAGACTGTGCTCCTTCAAGAGCAGAAAGTTGATCCAAATCTGAGTCCCGAATCCTTGACAAGAACAGCTAGAGAATTGAGAGGTAAGGCGAGAAACAAGGGTCTTACAGACGTCTTCAAACTAGTTCTTATCAAGATCCGTTGTGTAAGGAGCCAACTCAGATGTGGGCAAAGGAGAGGAAAGGACAGACCCAAGCAAGCTCTGGTGCCTCTTCTCTGATCCCTGGAGTCTCCCAACACATCATTATATACCTGATGACCTCTTCCCTCCATCTCTGTGACATAGCCTTTTTTGTTGCTGTCCCCTCCTTCCTTTGTGACTTTAAACCTCTCTCCTTGCCCTTCCCTGCATCTCCTTTCTTCCAGAGTCCCTCTGCTATCTCCACTGACTCACAGAACACTGGGGATATAAAATGCATTTGATAAATCTTTTCTCTTTCCTTTCTCCTTAGTTTGGTGATGAGGAAGTTGTGATTCTCACAGAAGTTAGTAGCAAAGTCAGAACTCAGAACAAGGTCTCAAGATTCCCTGTGGCAAGGTTGAGCTCCACATGGGCCCTGTGTGCTCCCATGAAAAATGGATAAGTAAGAAATTCTCTCACCCTTTTGTATTCTAGAAAATGAATTACCATCAAGAACCCCCTTCCCACAAGACTTGGATCAGACTTTCCATGCACTTTTCCTTTCCTCGTGGCTCCATGAAGACATTGAGTCACTCCTTTGTTGACCTGTGACAGGTCAATGAGATCTTTCCCCATTTTCTTGTACCTGCTGATGAAGCCAGACAATGATCCTCCAAGTCCTCCTCTTTTGTTTCATGAATGATGAGCTGATATCAAACAGTGTATTCCCTTCAAACTAGATGCTCTCTTAAATGAACATTTTCTATTAATACAACTGACAGAGCTTCCCCACTGATTGTAAAACAACCCAGAATCTAAACCTCTTAACTTAAATTTACTTATCCCTCCCTGTGAAGATGTAGGACAAAATTACCCTGCCAACATGCTCAATATTTTCAGAGCTGGGATGCTCTCCTATGGAATAGTGAATAAAACCAAACTTTATATCCATTGCTTTTTCTAAATGTACCACACTCCATTTTATAAGATAACCTTACTATGATACTTTCCTGTCTCCCAAAGATAGGTGATAAATCAGGGTTCAACCCCATATTTTATAGAGATTGAACACATGCAAAACAGGCATCCCTGGACTGACCTTTGCCATAGTAAATGAAGAACTGATCAGTTATGAGAGACCATAAAAATAGCATTCCTCTATTTGTGAAAAATGATATGCAAACTTGGAGGGTCTCAAAATAAATTTCTTGGTATATATATATATATATATATATATATATATATATATGTATATATATGTATGTATATTTAGTTGTAGATGGACACAATACCTTTATTTTATTTATCTATATGTGGTACTGGGAATGGAACCCAGTGCTTCATGCATGCTAGGCAAGCGCTGTACCACTGAGCCATAGCTCTAGCCCTCAAAAGAAATTTCACTGCCTAAGATATTATGGTATCTAATCCTAATATCCATTTTTCATCATCTTCTGGCTTTTTCCATTCTACATTGGAGCTGCAAGTGAGATCTCAAAATCATCTGGAGAAGGTTTGGCAGGGTGCCTGGTAAATAGTAAATGTTATATAAACAAACGTTGTTTAAGTGAAATAAATGTGACTTTAGGATCCCCACATTTTGAAGACCTTCTGAGATCCCATTTTATCTTAATGCCTAAAATCGTGTTGGGAGATCCCTAAATATTTCTCACAGTTCAATGTATGTTCCTGTGACAGTGAGGATCATGGGCTCTGGAGTCCAGCTGGGGTTCAGTTCCTGAGGACTTACTAGCTGTCTTATCCTGAGAAAAACATTTAACCTCGTTAGGCTTCAATATTCTAATGGGAAGAAATATTAGTATATATTTTCATAGAATCACTGTGAGGATAAATACTATTTAAATTACTAAAGCATAGTGTGTGGTACAAAGAAAATAGTTAATATTTGCTACCAATTGTTCCTCTTACATTTTTTTTTTTTTTTTGCCTCTGCAAAAGTGAGAAATTATTCTTGAGTCCTGTAACAAGAAGAAAACCAAACAGAAAACTTTCAATATGTTTCCAGTTCTCAGAATGGTTTGTTTTGGTTTCAGCACTGTCCTGGAACTTGGTTCCTCCTGAGGTCAGGAACTGAGAATCCTTGAGCATTGGTGGATTTAAGGTCTCCCCAGCCCACCACGGTTCTCTTTTGGGGAAAGTGCATTACTCCCTGCAGTTCTGTTTCACTTGGGACATCCCGTGACCAACGTGAGGCTATGAGAAATTGCAGGAGGATAAGAATGGGAAGGTTAGCACAGGACACTTCCAGAGCTGCTGCATGCTGTGTTCAGGGCCAGTGGCTTTATCCCTAGAAATTAGTGTCAAGGGGTTTATAAAATAGTAATGACTAACAGTAATTTTTTGTGAACTAAATATCCTAGAAATTTCACTGACAACAAGTATTATTATCTTTCATAAAACCTAACCCCTGTTTATTGGGAAAAATTCAGAAAAAGGACTCCAAAATGAAGCAACAATAATAAAACACCAGAATTTCATTCAGAGTGGTCCACTGTTCACACGTCAGGCATTCCAAAGCTTTCTTTTTGCTTTGTCCCGTTCTGTGTAATTTTCCCCTTCACCATAAAATCAATAGTTCTTTATTTTAAAAAAAGTTTCTTTTTCATCCTGCAGATGTAGTTTCTATTTCTTGCCTGGATCTTGGATGATACAGTATTTAAAGAAAATATTGTGGGAGCATCCAAAGCTACAGAAAACTAGTTTTCAGTTGAACACAGGCCATTGTCTTTGTATCCTTGAGCAACTGTGACCCCTACCAGCCTGCTGGTTCTCCTTACCCGGGACATGGCTGGCTTCTTATGGAAAACCTCACCTTTCATCCCATGCTGGTCTTGGAGCTCATCTACAGGGTTATTCTATCTCATTCTCCAGACCAGATTGAACTTTGAAACAAAGTAGGAAAAAAAAAAAAAACTGTTCTGGACAGTCCTTGGGAAATTGAAGTAGAGAATTTGTACTGTACATCATACAACTGGACTTTTTAAAAAAATATTTATTTATTTACTTTAGTTGTACACAATGCAGTGCATTTATGTTTACGTGGTGCTGAGTTTCGAAACCGGGCCGCGAACGTGAGAGGCGAGCGCCCTGCCGCTGAGCCACAACCCCAGCCCCACAACTGGACTTTTATAAAGATCTGTCTTTATTATATTTTTAAAAGTGTCTTCCTCAGTCTTATCCTTTCTTACCTCTTCTCTTTTTAAAGGGCCATTGTTCTCCCAATTAGATCTCACCTTCAGACTGCACAGCCCACACAGTAAAACACATACAGTTAGCTCTCACTTGGCAGGGTGAAACGCTTTTCATGCCAAGTAGCTTATGAAAATATGGATTCAACAAAAATGTTGATGATTATGATTGGAGGACGGGGGTCAAATTACTCAGCTAATAATAAAAAACATTTAAATCTTGAAATGAGGTTTTTTAAAAAATATATATGTAAAGCAATCATAAAAATAAGGGAACTGATTAAACTACAGTACAGCCAATTTATTCTTCCTAGACAAGGCACTATTGAGCACCTGTCTTCCTGAGGGCTAAACAATCCTAACAGGGAAACAAGAACAACTAAATCAAAAAGGACTTTAGGAGATTAATGAAAAGGTTATGGATTTTATTATTTTTATTTTTGGTGATATGGGGATTAAACCTGGAGATGCTCTACCATTGAGTTATATCCCTGTGCTTTTTATTTTTCACTGTGAGACAGGCTCTCACTATACTGCCAGGGCTGGCCGGGAACTCAGGGTCCTCCTGCCATCATCAGCTTCCTGAGTAGCTGAGATTAATGGGGGAGGGCCACCAGGCCCCACAAGGGTTATTGATTTTAAGACTTCAGTTTTTAAGTTCAAAGAGTTGATCATTAAAAGTTGCAAAGTGTGGGGGTGATGTTGCAAACCTTGGTGACAACACAGCTGATGAGGGTTCTGTTGGAACAGTTTGTGTTCCATCATGTGTGAGTTTTTGCTCCCGTGGGAGAAGGGGCCACACACAGTGCAAGTGCAGGGCCCTGATGAGCAGGTCCTCAGAAGTCAGCTCAGCCTGTCCTCGAGGAAGTGAAGTGAGATGATAAGGGACACACCAGGGTGGCACGTCCTGTGATTCCTAGGAGTGCATGATCTTTCATTTTACAACCTTCTATTTCTTACTACAGATATAGAGTATCAATGTTTTGAGAAATAATTACAACACAAACTTATGTGAACCATAAAATTTCTTCTTTTAAATAAAGGCAAAGCAAATCTTCCAGCAGCTCCTTGGTCATATGACTTTATTTTCTACTTGGAAAACAAAATTGTTATTATTGCCCTCAGTTCTTGGAGCTAGAAGCTGGCCTTGGAGAACACCTGTGATCTTTCACTTGTCTCTGCTCTAGGTTCCTTTCCGTTTAAGAAGTCTCAGAGGCAGAGCTGATAAGACAGAAGGAAACTGCAAATGTGACGAGGAAGTAGAAATAAGCGTGGTCTGTTGAAATATGAATATGGATTATGCATATCAATGTCTTTTAGTGACATTCATGTTACTATAATGAAATACCTGAGTCATTTGACTTACAAACATAAAAAAAGCTTATTTTGACTTCTAATTCTTGAGGTGTCAAAGATTTGGCAGCCCAATTGCTCTGGGTCTCTGGCCAGGGCAGCACATCATGGCCAGAGCATGTGAACCATTTACACAGTAGAGTGATTCATTTAGATCATGAGCCAGGAAATAGTGAGAGAGACTGAGAGACAGGGGTCCCACTGTGCATTTGAAAGCGTTTTCCCAATGATCTAAGGACATTCTACTAGACCCCACATCTTTTTCTTTTTCTTTTCTTTTTTTTTTTTTTTTTGTGGTACTGGGGATTGAACTCAGGGGCACTCGACCACTGGGCCACATCCCCAGCCCTTTTTTTGTATTTTATTAGAGACAGGGTCTCACTGAGTTGCTAAGTGCCTCGATATTGCTGAGGCAGGCTTTGAACTCGCGATCCTCCTGCCTCAGCCTCCCAAAGTGCTGGGATTACAGGCGTGCGCCACCACGCCCGGCTAGACCCCACATCTTAAATATACACAGCACCTTTCAATATTGCCACTCAGGAGACCAGAACTTTAATACACAGAACTTTGATAAAAACTATTTGGCTATTTTCATGTGTGGAAATACACACACACACACACACACACACACACACACACACACGTGTATATATAACCATGGACTACTGGAATAGTGTTAGAGATGGTGTTACAGGACATACATAACTAACGGATTAATTTTCTTGAAGGAATTTGTTGTGCTTTAGGTAAGAATACTACATCAGTTAGTGGATGAAAAATTAGTTGCTTATTCTGTAGAAGCTTAGAACTTGTAAAAAAAAATAGAGAAACAAAGGGACCATTGAAAACTGAGATTATCTCAAGGGCTTTGATAATCACATAGCCTTAGAGGGGATAGATAGTGAATGTGAATGAATGGTGCTATTAAGAACTAATGAGTGTGTCTAAAGAATTTTGAATTCTTATACTTTCAATGGATTGATATTCTTTATTGAATTGAAAAGGAAACTAAAATAATAAAAAAAAATTGTGAGTATTTGTGAGTATTTACATTTAGAAAAACATTTTTAAATACAGGTTATCTCCCAAAAGTTAATAATGGTTTGCATTAATTTTCATTTTCACATGGAAACAAAAGGTATATTTATTTAGTCAACATGCTATTAACCTTTATAATTTGAGTTGTTTCTGATTTCTCAAGGTAGGTAGATAACATACCATAAACATACCTGATTATTCTGGTGGAGATTGTTCTTGCCATTCTAACATCCCCTTCTTCTTTTGGCAGCAATCCTATTTTAATTCAGCTAAACAGTCATAAACTTGACTTGGCTGTCAAGTCCTTGGATTCAATGAAGCAAGGATCAGAGATATACTAAAAAGAAGTATGTCTGTTCTGATGTGTGCTTATCTTCCTTGTGATGAGCACAGGTTTCTTCCTGTACTCACCTCTCTTGAGATGTCTATTATAGACTACTTTTTGTGTACCCCTGAATTCCTATGTTGATTTTAGCCTCCAAATAGTTGGCACTGGAGGGTGGAACTCTTAGGAAGTAATTAGGTTTAGATAAGGTCTAGGGGATGGAGTCCCCAGGAAGGGCTACATGGACTTGACAGGAGGCTGAGGGTGTAATTGTGGTTTGGATGTGAGGTGTCCCCCAAAAAGCTCACGTGTGAGATAATGTGAGAAGGTTCAGAGGAAAAATGATTGGGTCATGAGAGTCTTAACCCAATCAGTCAATTAATCCGCTAACAGGAATTAACTGAGTGGTAACTGAGGTGGTGGGATGTGGCTGGAAGAGGTGGGAATTGGGGATGTGGCTTTGGGGTATATATTTGTAACTGGCAAGTGGAGACCTCTCTCTCTGCTTCCTGGTCATCATGTGAGACACTTCCCTTTGTTACATTCTTCCACCATGATGTTCAGGTGCACCTTGAGCACCAAGGAATGGAGCTGGCCTTCTGTAGACCAAGATCTGTGAAACCATGAATCCTTAAATAAACTTTTCCTCCTCTACAGTTGTTCTGTTCTGGTCCTTAGCAAAAAAAAAAAAAATAAATAAATAAATAAATAAATAAATAAATAAAAACCTGCTAAAACAGTAAGTACACCAGCAAACTAGGAAGCTGGCTCTCCCCAGACATGCCTTGGGTGTTCCTCACCAGCTTCCAAAACTGTGAGAAACAGCATGTGGTGTATAAGGCACCCAACTCTGGTATTGTTATAACAGCCTGAGCTGAGACACAGGGCTCTCTTCACCTGTCTCTGAGGCTGCATTTTCCCATGCAGTCCTGTTCCGTGTAATCCAGTGTGCCTGGGCTCAGGGCTTAGTGAGTCTTTCCAATAGATCTGCCTGGGAATCCTGTGTAGAAGCTTCCACTGTGAACCTTTTCTGGATGATCCATAGGAACAGGAAGATTTGGGGAAGAGCTGAAGAGGAAACCAAGGCAGAGTATGTGGGGTGCACTCTCAGGGAGGGCTGAGGGGGACAGATCATACCGCTTTAAGACCATTAAAACCTAGGGTAATACATCTATTTTCTGCAAAGTTGTCCACATTTGTACTTTCTATGGCCTCTAGTTGAAATTAGTACCTATTCTGGGCTTGGACTTGAAGAGACAGGTGGTGGGAGTGGGGCTGAGATAGTCTCCAGAGGCCATGCCTGCTATAGCAATGATTTTCCAGCTAGAACTTGGAGAACTGGGACATATATGTAGGTGAATCCTTGGAAAATGTAAGAAAACTATAATTAAAAATTCTGCAGCTAGACATGTCCTTTATCCTGAAATTCAGATGGTTTGAAGAATAAAATGCAGAACACCTGTCACAGAAGCAGTCATGCACTATGGATAGGGACAGTTTGGGCTTCATCGAAGCTTTACTCTGAAGTATTTTGATGACTCAGGCAATTGATTTTAACTCTCGGTGCGTTAGTGTTGTCATTTGTTGTCAGGAACTCTTGATCTACCAAGAAAAATGCATCACCAGATGTATATTATAGCCCAATTTCCAAACAAAATACATGTAATATGTTAATAAAGAACCTGGTAATTATTTTTTTTAAATAAGGTGTTAGCAATGACATCTTTACTTTCTTATCTGCAATGCCACCAACAGAGTCTGCTGCATAGTGATTGATAAGTTAAAATTAATTAGGTTTGATGAAGAACTAAATAAACTTCAAATTCTGTCCATAAAAAAGCAAACGGTCTATTAACCTTCTTACATGGTATCTAGTTTCAATAAAAATCTCATCAAAACCAAAGCAAGGACCATTCTTGGACAGATGTACTATGCAGCAAAATGGTTTTATTGAGATATTAATTTCAGGCATAGAAGGAAGGAGAAGTTCACTAGCCGCATTGGATCATGAAGAGATAAAGGCATTTAGTTGGCAGTGATGGTCTCCTGAATCCAGTCCAAGTATTGGCAGACCTTGGTGTAGACTCCAGGTTTGCCCTTCAGAGCACAGCCAGTGCCCCAGGAGACAATGCCCTGGAGCTCGCCATTGCAGACCACAGGGCCACCAGAGTCACACTGAAGAAGAAGTAAAAGAAAATCAGAGCTCTTCTCCATGTCCAGGGGCAGAATGGGCTGCATGGGGTTCCATCCTTATCCTTGGGACATACCTGCAGGATGCTGATCCTCCATGAGACACCTTCACTACCCCTGGAAATCCAATCCTCATTCTACATACCTATTGTTCCTCTTTTCCTGTAGCCCCTCCTACTTCTGTAATAGCGCCACAGGATCAAGCCAAAGGTGAGGACTGGAGAGATTGAATGCCATCCCACCAGCCCTGCTCCTCTTACTGCTATTCCATTCCACCAGACACCCCTCAGAAGGGTGCCTGGATATCAAGGCTTATGCATCATCTTCTTTACATCTATTTTTTTCCCTTAACATTCATCAGCAATATCACAGGAAGAAAACTTATAATTGTCTCATCGATACTGCTCACTTCTCACCATCATTCCTGGGGTCAGTTTTACAATAGTCTATATTTCAGAAAAGGAAACAAAAATATGATGGAGAAGAAGAGTGAGACAGAGCTGGACAGAGACAGAGTAGCAGAAACTCACCTGGCAGGAGTCCTTTCCCCCCTCCAGGAAGCCCAGGCAGAACATGTTGCTAGTAATCCTGCCTGGGTAGGCCTTATGGCAAGCAGTGTCAGAGAGCACAGGAGCATCCAGACACTGCAGAAGATCAGGATATTTGACTGTTGAGTGAAACAGTGCAAATGGAAGATTACTCACAACATGGCTTACCCACCACACTTCCTGTCTTTCAGGATGTTCCCACTGTTATCCCAGTTGCCAATGACTTCTAATTTGGGAGAATTTTTTCGATATAATCAACAAGTTCTTCCTGCTCTAACCATAAAATTAGTGGGCAAGATCTCAAGTCCAGAGACTTTTTCATAAAGTGGGAGTACACTTCAGGCAGTAGCAAAACCCTCAGCCTCTGTTTCCCTCCATGGGCCTACTTCTCTATCACTACCCGCACTTCAGTTAAATACTTTTATATCTTTATTACAAGTTCATTTCTGTTGTGTGTTCTGCATGCTCTCAGTAAAGGAATCTTCCCCACTTAAATAGTATAATCTAAGACTGCTTATTTCCAATAATAGCCTCTGAGTTTTGCCTTGAGTAAAAATTTGGATTAAATAATCCTACATGTGTATTTCCCTCTGGTGTTCTCAGACTTGGTACCTGTGTTCATGGTGACATTTACCTCCAGAGCTCAGGGTGTTGCCCCAGCCAGACACAAGACACTCAGTCCCCTCAGTTGGACAGGATCTTGGCAGAGAGATAGTGGACACTCGAGAGCTGATGGTAGCAGGTGATTTCAGTTTCAGAAGCATGATGTCATTATCCACGGTGTCTTTTGAATAGTTGGGGTGCACGATGATCTTGGCTGCATCAATGAATTGCTCATCACCCTCAATGACATTGATGTTGTGTTCTCCCAGACGCACCTGAATATTCCTGGTTTAAGAATTAAAAGTTTCCTAAGTATGAACATGAACTTCTCCTTCTCCTGATCCCCCAATCATGAGCCCAAACACAAATACCATTCTCTTCAAACTCTCAGTGACATGGGCAATCGTGTACGTAAGGTAGTATTGTGCACTACCAAATGTGGATCAGGTCAGAGAATTCCTTAGATAAATTTCACTGCTAATAACTAATCATAGCCCATCATCTTGTTAAAACAGTAAGTATAGGAATAGAAACCAAATGACCCAATAACATAGTTGGAGATGAAATGGAGATTGGTGGAGATTAACCAGCACCTGCTACTTCTCCACCAGTTAGTGTCACTGAGTATCATAGGATGATGAGATGACGAGACAGGAGTGATAATTATAACAGAATACTTAGGGAATGGAAGGAATTATGCAATTTTAATGTTTCACTGGGAATACTATGATGCATTTTATTACCTCCACACACCATTGTCTTTTGTGAAGTGATGATGGGTAGGAAGGACTCTACTGAGTCATATTCTTAAGCTAATTCTGGGGATAATTCATCAGCCACTATTTCCCCTCATCTTTAGTACCATCATTTAGGAAGACATCAAAAAAAAGAAAAAAAAAAAAAAAAAAGGGCATTGCTGCATGGAAACTGTCCCTCAATACATCACACAATACTTGGGGGTATAATTGTGCTCTGAGGATCTGAAAGCTTTGTCCCCAAACATCACTCTGTGGTTTGCCCCATTGTGCTCTGGTGGTCCCATAGAATAAATTGATCTTAGAGAACAGCATTTGAGCATTGGTCACTTACGGCCTGTAGCAGTGAGCTGCGGACAGTACCCACTGGTCACTGATGAGGGAGCCACCACAGTTGTGGAAGCCAATGTTGAGGGACACCTGGTAAGGCAGGGAATTCTTCTCACAGGTGTAGCCCCCAACAATCTTGTCATCATCGCCATCAATGGGAAACGCAACTGACAGGAAAAAGTTGAGCACTTTCAGTTAAACAGACCTGTCTTGCAATTTTTACTCCACCATGAAGTTTTTGCAGATTAATCAGAAAAGAGATGACAATTTTTTTATTGTCACAATGAAACAGAACAAGGTGGTTTAAGGTATTTTTTTAAAAAAAATATTTCCTATATTTACCACTTAACACTTGTAATATTACTGTTAATTAGCATCTAGTGTTTTAATTTATGCTTTAAATTTGACATTTCATGTTCTTATATGTTGCTTTAACACACACACAACAAACACACACACACACACACACTCTTACACAACACATGCCTGACCACCATAAGGAATGCCTTTTACTCAAAACCCTGCTTCCCAGCTATGGAAATAGGTAGAAATCTCCCTAGAAATCTTGTTGGTGTATGTCTGTGCTGGTGGATGTGGTATTTGTATTGGACAGTTTTCTGCATAAGGTAACAGGAAAAACCTTTTAGAAGTCACCTCAGAATATTCTGGTCTGGAAGGAAATGAGAGTTGTATACTTTTATTCTTTCAATTTGTCTTCTTGGTTCAAGTCTAAATTTCCATTAAATCATCTTACAGAACATTGTTTCCCCTCCCCCCCACACTGCCCTTAACCTAATTATCTGTGTAACATTTGTCAACGTCTCCAGCATATTCTAGCATGGCACATTGATTTGTCAAGATTCCTTACCATTCCAAATGTCTGTGATTCTATTATATGAGCCTGATTTTTCCAATATTTTAAAATGAGGTTAGGAGAGAAGTTTCCAAAAATGAAACTACATGTATCAAATTTAAATCAACCCAATTTGGGAAAAAGTACTATTACTTTTTAGTAGTATAAAAATTACTGGTATCAAAATAGAAATAGTCATTTGTTTATTTTTTCATGACTTAATGACATGTGGCTTTATATAAGGAGATACCATTAGGAACGTTGTAACAAAAAATCTAAAGTTTTTGTTCTTGAAAATACTAAACAAATACCTTTGCCTGTTAGATCTTGGGTAAGAACTAGCTCTTTAGTATCCAGGAGACCCAACCTTTTTTTTTTTTTTTTTTTTTTTTTTTTTGTTAATGGGGTTTGAACTCAGGGGCACTCCACCACTGGGCCACATCCCCAGCCAGTTTTTTTGTATTTTATTAGAGACAGGGTCTCACAGAGTTGCTAAGTGCCTCGCTATTGTTGAGGTTGGCTTTGAATTGATGATCCTCCTGCCTCAGCCTCCCAAGTGCTGGGATTATAGGCGTGTGTCCCCCGCACCCAGCCAGAGATCCAACCTTTGACATTAACAACCTTTTCAAGAGGCATGAATTAGTTTCATTTTTTAATTCCAAATTCTTAGAGAGATCAAGACGAGCACTCCTTTCCTGTGAACTATCCTTTCCCTTTTTCTCCTTATTCATAGAATTTGCCAGGATTTTTAGGACAAGTTTGGCTTTTCTATGCTGTTTATTTGAACCTGTCTTGAAGACCGTGACCTTCGTAGGGCAAAGGAGATTTCATTATCCTAACGCTGTGTGCCCGACCCTGCTGTTTAGACATTTTACCCTTCCTGAATACAGAGCCTGTATCCAGCCTTCACGGTTGTTTTCCTGAGCACAAGGCAATCACACACAGAGGATCCACACCTGTGGATTGTTCCTTAAGACAACTCACCAGCAGCTCCCAGGATAGCGAGGAGAATGAAGGTCTTCATGGCTGCTCACGGGGTCTGGACTGGGAATGGGATGGAGGCTTTCCACCCACAGGTATTTATACCTCCAGTTTGTCATTGACACCCCTGGCCACAGGAGCCAGAAAAGTGATTTCACTGGAAACTTACATATCTAAATTTAGATTCACTTCTCTGAAACATAGAAGGTGACTCAGCACCAAATTTAAACATCTACATTTTCCATTTTTACAGAAGGTTGTGGGAATGGAATTGAAAGACCCACCTGGTGGGAAGTATTCCCCACAATAGGAAAATAAATTGGAGTGAGGTCATAGGTCACAGGTCACAATGCTCCAGGTTTCTGCATTCCCAGACAAAAACCTAAAGTCCTCTGTTTTCTCAAGTGTGAATGTTTGTCCTAAAGAATATCTGGAGTTCTTCTATGATTTCTTTCTTTAGTGTTCTATAATTTTCCTTGTAGAGGTCTTTTACCTCTTTCGTTGATTCCCAGGTATTTTATTTTATTTTTTTGATGCTATTGTAAATGGGGTAGTTTTCATCATTTCCCTTTCAGAGGCTTTGTCACTGATGTACAAAAATGCCTTTGACTTATGGGTATTGATTTTGTATCCTGCTACTTTGCCGAATTCATTTACTAGTTGTAAAAGTTTTCTGGTAGAGTTTTTTGGGTCTTCTAGGTATATTATCATGTCATCAGCAAATAGTGCTAATTTGAGCTCTTCTTTTCCTATCTGGATCCCTTTAATTTCTTTCATCTGTCTAATTGCTCTGGCCAGAGTTTCCAGTACTATGTTAAATAGCAGTGGTGAAAGGGGGCATCCCTGTCTTGTTCCAGTTTTTAGAGGGAATGCTTTCAATTTTTCTCCATTTAAGATAATGTTAGCTCCGGGCCTTGCATAAATAGCTTTTATAATGTTGAGATATGTTCCTGATATTCCTAGTTTTTCTAGTGTTTTGAACATAAAGGGGTGCTGTATTTTGTCAAATGCTTTTTCTGCATCTATTGAGACAATCATATGATTTTTATCTTTAAGTCTATTGATGTGATGTATTATGTTTATTGATTTCTGAATATTGAACCAGCCTTGCATCCCTGGAATAAACCCCACTTGATCATGGTGCACTATCTTTTTGATATGAACTCAGAAGATGGAAAGACCTACCTTGCTCTTGGATGGGTAGAGTCAATATTGTCAAAATGTCCATACTACCAAAGGCATTATACAGATTTAATGCAATTCCAATCAAAATTCCAATGTCATTTTTCAAAGAAATAGAAAACGCAGTCATGAAATTCATCTGGAAAAATAAGAGACCCAGAATAGCCAAAGCAATCCTGAGCAAGAAAAGTGAATCAGGGGGCATCACCATACCAGACTTTAAATTATACTATAGAGCAATAGTAACAAAAACAGCATGGTATTGGCACCAAAACAGACTGGTGGACCAATGGTACAGAATTGAGGACACAGAGATTAATACATATAATTTCAGCTATCTTATATTAGACAAAGGCGCCAAAAAATGTACAGTGGAGAAAGGATAGCCTCTTCAACAAATGGTGCTGGGAAAACTGAAAATCCATATGCAACAAAATGAAATTAAACTTTTATCTCTCACCATGCACAAAACTCAATTCAAAGTGGATCAAGGACCTAGGAATTAGACCAGAGACCATACGCCTAATAGAAGAAAAAGTAAGCTCCAATTTCCAACATGTCGGATTAGGCCCCAAGTTCCTTAATAAGAATCCTGTAGCGCAAGAACTATTACCAAGAATTAATGAATGGGATAGATTTAAACTAAAAAGCTTCTTTTCAGCAAAAGAAACAATCAGTGAGGTGAATAGAGAGCCAACTAATTGGGAACAAATATTTAATACATGCATATCAGATAGAGCACTAATTTCTAGAATGTATAAAGAACTAAAAAAACTTAACACCAAAAAAAAAAAAAAAAAAAAAAAAAACCCAATCAATAAATGGGCTAAGGAATTGAAAAGACACTTCTCAGAAGAAGATACACATTTAATCAACAAATACATGAAAAAATGCTCAACATTGCTGGCAATTAGAGAAATGCAAATCAAAACTACTCTAAGATTTCATTTCACTCCAGTCAGAATGGCAGCTATCAGGAACACAAACAACAATAAATGTTGGAGAGGATGTGGGGAAAAAGGCACACTCACACATTGCTGGTGGGACTGCATAATGGTGCAACCACTATGGAAAGCAGTATGGAGATTTCTTGGGAAAATGGGAATGGAACCACCATATGACCCAGCCATCCCACTCCTGGGTCTACTCCCAAAGGACTTAAAAACAGCATATTACAGTGACACAGCCACTTCAATGTTTATAGCAGCACAATTCACAATAGGTAGGTTGTGGAACCAACCTAGATGTCCCTCAGTAGATGAGTGGATAAAGAAAATGTGGTATATATACAAAATGGAATTTCACTCAGCAATAAGAGAGAATAAAATAATGGCATTTGCAGGTAAGTGGATGAAGTTGGAGAACATAATGCTAAGTGAAATTAGTCAATCTCAAAAATCCAAATACGAATGTTTTCTCTGATATAAGAAGGCTAGTTCACAGTGTTGTTGGATGGGGGTACACAGGATTAGAGGAACACTAGAATGGCCAAAGGAAAGGGAGGGGGAGGGAGGGAACAAGGGGGGAGGGACGGGGGGAAGGAAGGAAAAAAAATTTGGTGGTTGAATGAGATGGATATCATCATCCTAAATGCATGATTGAAGATCTGAATGGTACTTATATATTTTGTATACAAGCAGTTGTATGTAAAAAGATGCCATACTTGTGCATTATGAATAAGTAAATAAATAATTAAAGTTTAAAAAAAAGAATATCTGGAACTTGTACCCTCAGTGTTAATTGACATTGGCTCTTGCACATGTATATACTTAGTGTCATGGTAGTTCTGATCTTGTATATCTAATATCTTGTATGTTAACTTTTCATTTAAGAAGAAACAACTCATTCTCCTGAGAAAGGATAAGTTTGTTCTTATTTCTAATTATAATAAAAAGAGTAAAGTAAAAACAAAAATAACAACTTGTGTTTAGATTATCTAAAGTTTTCTCTAAGTAGGCAATATAGTAGTCCCCCTTATTTATGATTTCATATTTCATGGTTTCAGACAACCAGGACCCAAAATATTAAGTGGAAAATTCTAGAAATAAATAACTCACAAGTTTCAAATAACTTTAATTATAACATATTGTTCCATTTGTTGCATTTTATTATTAGGCATTGTTGTTAAGCTCTTGCTTTGCCTAATTTGTAATTTGAACACTTCATACTTATGTAGGTATAGCAAAACCATCCTATATAGGAGTTGGTAGTACATGTGTGATTTCAGATATCCACTGGAGACTTGAAATGTGTCCCTCGTGATAAGGGAAGAACTACTCAATTCTTAAAACTTTCCCTGTATTAATGTAGTAATCCTCATAAGAACTATGAAAGCTATCTGTTATCTTTCCCACATTGCCGGTGGGAAAACTAAGGACACAAAGGTGTAGGGGACTTGGTAAAAAGCACACAGGAAGCATCTGGCCGCATTGGAATTCTTCTGTGTCAGGTTCTGTGGAAGGGTATGCGTGCCTCACACTCAGCCCTCACAGCCAGCATGATGAATGTTGTGCTGTAGCTTTCACACTGTGAGAAGCTTAGAGAAGTCAACCTTGTTTTCAGAGTCCCATAGCTATGGACTGGTTGATTAGAGCCTTCAGACTCAAACTCATTTCAAGGTCCACGTCCTCAACTGGGGCACCTTACTCATAATAGGGGAGGCAGTTTGAACTCTATCAAACTCAAGGCTAACTTCCAGGAATATACAGAATTCTGAAAAATCCAAGAAATAGGTTCTTGGAACAAGAATTAGAACTGATGGGGAAGGACACAAGAGTTAGTGATTCTCAAGGAGAAGTAGCCTCAAGCTGGAGACAGTAGCAGGATTCTACACCGATACCATAAGTCTGAAATTGCCTACCAGGACGTTATTTCCATTTGAGCAAATTATCACTCTTGAAGTTGCTTCTCATTTTTTGTTTGGTTTGTTTTACTGTTGTTTGAAATTTTGCTGTTGTAAAGACAACATAGTCAAAAGCAGAGTTTCCCAGCCCTGACACTGTTGACAGTTTGGGCCAGATATTATCTGTATTCAAACTATAGCATCCTTAAAAATAAGCTCTGAGAAGTGACTGAGGTTCCATGTGAAATCACAGACTAAGGTTCCATGTGGAATCACATGTATATTTACATATATGATCATATATGATTACATATGTATCTATAATTACATGTATATATTAATCCCTCTGGATTGTTGGGATAATCTTAGAGTGATTATGTAAACATTAGGTTAGTTTAGTGGAAAGAATTTGTGCCTCAGGGTTAGAAGACTATATCAGTTACTGGAGAAGAGTGTGAATTATCTTATTCTGAGGAGTTGGGAAGTTGTAAAAAACATATTGAGAAACAAAGGGATCATCGAGTACTGTGATTCCCTACAGATGTCTGGAAATTCCATTCCAAGAAAGAATAGAAACTGAAAGTGAATAGATGGAGCTATTCACAACAAATCAATCTCTAAAACTAGACTTCAACAGATTGACATTGTAAAATGAATTGCGAAGTAAAACTGAAATAAAAATTACAGCAAATATTTGTACTTAAAAAAATTAAAATCTTAGTTACTTGCCAGAAAAGATGAGAATGGTTTGAATTAAGATAATGAATTGAATAAGTTTTCTAGGGAAAAAAATTCATGTATTTGTCTTAATAAATTAATTTTCTTAGATAACTAATCTTAAATACATATTGAGGTTTATGATTCATGGGAAAAATATCAATTAGATTAGGAAGTATACCCAGTTGAAATGAAATAACATCTTTCCAACCTGTATATTCTAGAAGAAAGTAAATATATGTATATATTTAAATACAATATGTATATTTACTAAGTAGCTAAGCTTCTAAGTAGAGGTATTAGTTCATTTGAAGTAGCTATAATCTGTTATAACTGTAAAGTTGATAGTTGAGAATAATCTTCTCCAAGTTTCGTCAAGATAAAAAATATATGCATAGCTGGGCACGGTGTCGCACGCTTGTAATCCTAGCACTGGGGAGGCTGAGGCAGGAGGATCATGAGTTCAAAGCCAGCCTCAGCAATGGCGAGGCACTTAGCAACTCAGTGAGACCCTGTCTCCAATAAAATACAAAAAAGGGCTGGGGATGTGGCCAGTGGTTGAGTGCCCCTGAGTTCAATCACCAGTAACAACAACAACAACAACAACAACAACAAAATATATATATTTGTTACTAGAATCAGACACAGCAAATAAAAACCTTTGTTCCTATATAGTTGCCCCTAATCTCAGTTTGCTACCTCTCTGCATTTTTCTATGTGCTAAAAAGACATTATGCCTCCCTGGATCTCACTGAATCATGAATGAGGCTTTCATATATAAGTGGTCTCCTTGGACTCTTCCATGTGGCTCTCTATTTTAAAGTGCAGGTACTTTTAAAATACTTGTTTATATATTTCCTTTCATTAGGCTTTAGCAGAAGTAGGCTTCCCAATCATGCATCTCTTTCCCAGTGTCCTTCTGCTCACTCGTGTGTCCTGTTAGCCTCACATTCTCTTGGCCTCTTGCCCGCTTACTTATCGACATGTATCTAGCAGGGGGTCAGGTTGTCACTGTATGTATCGCTGTTATATCCTTAGTGCATAAAAAAGAGCTGAGAATCTCACAGGTCCTCAGTAAGTGTTTGATGAGTACATGACTGATTAATGAATGGAATACTTATATTTTCTCCACTGAAGCATACACCACATTTATCCAGTCCTCTATATTTACTGGAGTTTCTGATTTTTCAGGGTTAGGTAGATAATGCATCAATAAACATATGTGATTACTCCAATGCACATTGTACTTAGTTTTTTTTTTTTTTTTTTTTTTTTTAACATGTCCTTCTCTCTGTGACTCTCCTAACTCAATCTGATTAACCAAAGAATAGGCCCACCAAATATGAGATTTATAAACACTGGGTTTCAGGATCCACAATTAGATTTTAAAGGAATATGGCCTCTGTACTGAACATGTACAAATGTATCCTTCTTTTCATTATAAATCCCTAACAATATAGCAATACAACTGCTTACATTTCCATTGTGTTAGTATTATGGTGTGGATATGAGGTGACCCCCAAAAGTCCATAGGTGATGCATGCAAGAATGTTCAGAGGTGAAACAACTAGATTATGAGAGTTGTATTCTAATCAGTGGATTAATCCAATTGAATGGATTCATTGGGTGGTAACTGTAGGTAGGGTATGGTTGCAGAGAGTAAGTCACTGGAGGTATGCCTTTGGCCTGGTGCCTCACTCTCTCAGCTTCCTTGCTGTCATGAACTGAGTAACACTCTTCCACCACTGTCTTCCACCATGACGTTCTGCCTCCCCTCAGGCCCAGATCTGTGGAGTTGGTTGAGACCATGAACTGAACTTCTGAAACTGTGAGCCAAAATAAACTTTTCCTCTTTATGTTGATCTTGTCTGGTCTTTTGGTCACAAAGATGAAAGGCTGACTAACACAATTAGGTACCATAAACAATGCAGAGATGATGTTAAGTCCACACAAGGAGATGCCCAGGTTACACACAAAAAACTACCTCTTATTTTTATTTTTATTTTTTTACAAAGGAATTGAGTATCTGCAGATTTTGCTGTCTGTGGGGAATCCTGGAATCAATTCCTCACAGTTACTGAGGGATGACAGAACCAAGAAGGTTGTGTTGGTTGCAGAATGAAAAGTGTGCCCCTTGCTCTGAGGCTCTGTTATGCAACTTAATTATAAAGTAATCAACACAGTTTTATTTAATCCATGGTTCAGTTAATTAATCACTATAAAATGTCCTCGGTGGGATTACAGGAGGGGAGATTTCAAATAAATTTTCTAAGAACAACTTTATCCTTCTCCCTAGATGTATAGATAAGGGAGATTGTATATCTGAGAGGCATTTTGTGATGAGAAGTTTTTATCCCTAGGCTAAAGCTGACAGCAATGAAAGCACAGGGCAGAGACAGAAATAAGGTGATGGCATTTTTTTAAGTTGATGAATCCAGCCATCTATGACGCCCTCCTACTCCTAGGCTTCCTTTTGTGCATTTCTAAAGACATTTTGAAGGGGCTGATATCGGAACTGCATGCTTCCTAGGTGGTAAGATCACATTACAAATTCTGTACTAAGTGTAGATTTTAATAGAAAGAATTTCTAAGACATAAGTCCAAAGAAAAAGAGCAAGAACATCCACATTTTAGTAGAAATTCACAAATTGTGAAGGGTTAGTCTTTAAACAAAGCAATAGACTGAAAGTGACAAGCAGAGTTATGGAAATGTGCTATTGAAGACCTTGAGAACAAAGGATTTGTCTGGCCTTGACTCACCTTCCTTGGGCCTGCCCTAAGTTCCCCTCATGAATGCACCTCACCTCTCTTGTGAGGTGTCTGAACCTCCCTTACCTGAGGTATAAGGTAACAGTGGTTTGGTGGTGGTGATGGCAAGGATAGGGAAATCTTAAACTCATTTGTTTCTAGAGAGAATCCTGAGATGTTTAGTTAAGATCCATCTGAAGCTACTTATTTAAAGAGACATTTTATGCCTAAGTGTCCTTCAACAAATGAATGGATAAAGAAAATGTGGTATATATACACAATGGAATATTACTCAGCCATAAATAAAAATGAAATTATGGCATTTGCTAGTAAATGGATGGATCTGGAGACTATCATGTGAAGTGAAATAAGCCAATTCCCAAAAAACCAAAGGCCAAATTTCTCAATTTCTCTCTGACATGCAGATGCTAACTCACAATAAGGGAGGGGGAAGGAAGAATAGAAGTTCACTGGATCAGACAAAGAGGAATGAAGGGAAGGGAGGGGGAACAGGAATAGGAAAGATAGTAGAATGAATTGGACATAACTTTCCTATGTTCGTATATGAATACAAGACCAATATAATTCCATATCATGTATAACCAGAGTAATGGGATGTAGTACTTTATGTATGTATAATATATCAAAATACATTCTACTGTCTTGTAAAACTAAAATCAACAACTATAAAAAGAGAGGTTTTATATATTGTCAGTTTAGACATACACAAATATACAGGAGATTAGTTGAAAACAAAGGAAATAAAACAAAAAAAATGTTAGTTGTGACTAAATACTTAAGAGCCTTGAACACAGGCTGAGGAAATTCATGTCATTCTAGTGGCTGTTATAGAGCTATAATAGGAAACTCAGAGACTATCCCCTGAACTATGTATATCCAGAGTTATAAAAAGGTTGGAAAGCAGGTCACGAGCACAGGTTTCTTCCTGTGGTCCCCTGTCCTGAGTTGCTTAGTGCAGACTGCCTGTTTCTGTCCCCATGAAGTCCATATGTTGAAGCCCTCACCTCTGATGAGATGGCACTAGAGGATGGAGCTGTTGGGAGGTAATTAGGATCTGATAAGGTCCAGAGGATGGAGCCTCCAGGAGGCGATTTATGGATTTGACAGGAGGCTGAAGGTACCTCAGCAAACCAGGAGGCCACCCCTCCCCAGACATTCGTCTGCTGGTGCCTTGATGTTACTTACCAACCTCCAGAATGGCATGAAATAGTGCAGAATGTAAGGCACACAGACCATGGTATTTCTCTTCAGCAGAGACACTTTGCTCTGAGCTGAGACACTGCTCTTTTCACCTCTCTCTAAAGCTGCATTTTCCCCATTCAGTCCTGCTCTGCACACTCCAAGGTTCCTGTGCTCAGAGCCCAGTATGTGTTTTCAATCGTCCCATAACAGATCTGCATGGGATTCCTCTGCAGGGACTTCCCCTGCAGGCCTTCTCTGGATGAACCATGGGAAGATAAAGATGTCGGGGAGAGCTGGTGGGGAACCAAGGCAGAGTGTGTGGGGTGTGCTCTCAGGGAGGGTGGAAGAGGACGGATCACACCTCTAGGGCCAAGACCTTTATCTCAGGGGAATACGTGCATTTTCTGAAAACTTCTCTGCATTTGTACTTTCTTTTGTGTATACTTGAAATTATTACCTAAACTGGGCAGAGACTTGAGGGGACTGGTGGCAGGAGTGGGGGCTCAGATAGTCTCCAGAGGCCATGTCTGCTATAGCAACAAACTTCCAGTTGGAATACAAGATCTTGGAGAATGGGAACATATATGTAGGTGAACCCTTGGAAAATGAGGATATTTTAAAAATTCAGCATGTAGAGGTTCCCTTATGTAGGCTTACAAATCTTCAGAAACCTTGTAGAAAAAAGAAAGAGAAAACTTGTGTCACCGCAGCAGCAATGCATGGACATAGTGTGGGCTTCGCTGTGGCTTCACTGTAAGCTGTTTAGATGATTTAGGTCAATTGATATTAATTTTGTGCAATTTAGTGTCATTTTCTGTTCCTGAGTTTGAAAACGAAAAAAAAAAAAAAAAAAAAAAAAGGCAAGAACAAATGTGTATTGTCAAATCTTAAATCAACAGTTTCTGAAATATTGATAAAGACTCCTGTAATTATGTGCTCAAAGTTTGATGATAACAGTGAAATTTTTTATCTTTATATCCACAGTGTCTCATATAGAGTCTTCAATACTAGTCGGTGGCCAGTACATTTGGTTTCATTAAATTGGATGAATGACTAAATAAACTTTCAATAGCTCTTCATGAAAGAAGCTCCAATGTCTGTTCACCTTTTTACTTTGAGGCAAGTTTAAAGAAAAAAATCACTAATACCAAGAAGGACCGTTCCTAGACGGTTATGTTGCAGAATAATATGTTTTATTTAATTAGTGACTTCAGGCATATAAGAATCTTGAAATTCACAACTGGGGGTGGATCATGAGAGAGAAAGGACTTTAGTTGGCAGCAATGGTCTCTTGAATCCAGTCTATGTAGTTGCAGAACTTGGTGTAGACACCAGGTTTTCCTTTCAGAGTACAGCCTTTGCCCCAGGAGACAATACCCTAGAGCTCACCATTGCAGAGAGGCACCCTGGGGAAGAAGAAAAGACAATAAGAGCTTTTGTTCATGCCCAGAGGGGAGAATGTGCTCTAAAATATTCCTCCAGGATCCAGGTGATATGTATTTTTTCCAATTTCTGATCCTGTCTGAAAATCCAACCCTCGATCACTTTCTATATCCCTATTGTAATTGCTCTTTACCAGTAGCCTCTCATCTTTCCTTAGAAGCACCATAGGTCCAAGAAATGGTGAGGACTGTAACAGATTGAATTGGTCCCACTTGCCCTGCTCCTCTTACAAGGGTTCCATCCACCATATACCTTCTCAGAAGGGTACCAGGATGAACTGTTTGCATACCAGGTTCTAGGTCTCTTTCTTACCCTCTTTTACTCTACTCATCATTACCACAATGAGAAAACTTGTAATTTATCCAAAAGCTGTTGATCACCTACCACAATCAGTTGCATGGACTTCATAGTCTTCTGTTTCAGAGAAGGAGAAATATGGTGGATAAGAGAGGCTGTTCTGGATGAAGAAGGAGTAGCAGAAACTCACCTGGCAAGAGTCCTTTCCTCATTCCCGGAAGTCCAGGCAGAACATGTTGTTAGTGATCTTTCCTGGGTAGGACTTGTGGCAAGTAGTGTCAGAGAGCACAGGAGCATCCAGACAATGCCGAAGTGAAGGAAATTTGACTGTGGAAAGCAAGAGTGAAAAGGGAAGGTTATCCACAGTGTTCCCTGATTCCATTCTATTTCCTCTCTTTCACAGAATTCCTCTTCAGTCATTTTTTGTAATCTGCATGAACATTTTATCTAGATTAGCCAAAAAGTTCTAATCAAGTGTTTATTTCTTTGACAGGAGCATCAGTAGCCACGGATGTCAAGTGCAAAGGCAATTTTCTTGAGAAGGTGTATGCTTTAGACAGTAGGTAATTATGAATGTATCTGTTTTGTTTCCCTCTCCTTTTATTTTTATATCTGTGTACATCTCTAATAACACTTCAGATAAACACCTTTTTATTTGTATTATAAAGTATTTTTTCTTTGTTTTCTTCATGTTCTCACTAAAGAAGTCTTACAGATTTTATTTAGCATATTATAAGAGAGCCTATATCCAAAGCTATCCTTAGGCAACCTTGCCTTCAGAGAAAATTTATACTAACTGAACCTCAACGTGCCTTTGACCTCAGTGATCTCAAACCTGGTGCTTGTGTTCCAGTTAACACTTACCACCAAAGCTTAGGGTATTGCCCCAGCACTGAGTCCCAACAGATAGACAGGATCTCGGCAGAGAGATTGTAGATATTGAAGAGTTGATGGTGGCAGGGGAGCTCAGTTTAATCAGCATCCTATCATTATTTAAGGCGTGTTTATCAAAGTTGGGGTCCCAGATGATCTTGGCTGTGTGAATAACTGCTCATCTCCCTCAATGACGTCAATGTCATGTTCTCCCAGACACATTTGGAGATGGCTGCACTAAAGATTAGAAGTGTCCTAAGTATCCAACCTGAGTTTCTCTTTCCCTAAATATTGTGGCATCTTTTATAACATCTTAGTGGCATCTTCCTTAAGGACAGGGCAAAATTGGTACAGCCTATGGTGGTCCGCCAACAATATGCTGCCCTCAGCAATGCTGATTGGGAGCCCTATGAACTAGGCCACGGTCCTTGACAGGATGTGGAAGTCTAAATCATCCATGGGAAGCCTTCCCAAAGGCGACTGTTCTGTCCCATGTCTTCCCCTGGGCCGCTGCGGCTTGCTGGCCTTGGGTAAGTCCACCTAAAGTGCTAGAGTGGCAGCCAGAGACGGGTAAGATCTCCAGAGAGGAGACAACCTAAGACAGGCGCACTCTCGAGTAGTGTGGGCTCCCATCAATAAAACAGAAAAGGGGAAAAGAAATGTTGGGGACATTAAGAACACGTCAGCCAAAAACATGACTTCCTGATATATGGACTTGGCCTTAGCCCAGGGGTGTTGCCCTGACACATGACAAAAAATCAAACCACCACAAGGATAAGCTAATGGCTGTTCCTCCAATGTGATCTGCTCGTGTTCCCTATAACCTTTCTGTTGATAAAACCCTCTCTTTTTTCATGAAAGATATCATGGTGCTGAAAGAGTTAACTTTGACTGCATAGGTTCTCCTATTTACTTGCTGTTCTGTTCTTTATTCACACATATGGCCACCAGGTGTCACTATTTCAATTATTTAGATCCAGACTAACTCTGTACATTTATCTTTTCTTGAATTTAAGTTAAAAACATAACAAACATAGAAAGAATAACACAAACCTTTTTCTATAAGTACTTAATTCCTAGTTAATAAGCTTTAAGAGTCTTTTGTGATTGAAAATAGATTTCATTTAGATTTAATGTAGATATAAATTCCTTAGAGTAAAAGTCCTTCAGAGTTAACATTCAGCCTTGCCTCCCTCTTTTCCCTGCTTCTAGGTTTTATAAACAACTGCTATAAAAGAAAAAAAATAGTGCTTTGAAATACGAGACAGAGAAAGTTGACTTTTATCAGACAGCCTGAATGGTGTGCAGAGAAAACAGTTTCAGGGAATTCGTGAGAAATAAATTTTTACCCAGACTAAATATATATTATTAGATATATAATAAATATATTAGATAAAAATGACAAAATTATAATATGCCCAGTCACGTACAGGGCCTTGAAAAGGTGTAAGTGACCTCAAAATCTTGAAATATATAAAATAAGAAATTTAATATGTCTAAAATGTAATCTATAAATTAAGTCATGTCTGTAATGAAATCACAAAAGAAAGTATAAACAATTTGTACTGCCAAAAATTATACTTAAATACCTACAACAAGGTGAAGGTAAAGAGAGAAGATTCCACAGCCTGACTCGTGTGTCAGTGTGTTATTTTCTTCCCCATCGCTGCTCCTCTGCCTTCGTACTTTGCTGAGCGCTCGCGTTGTACCTCCTGCTGAGGCCGGCCCCCAGCACCTAAATCCACAATCATGACCATGAACACAAACAGCATTCCCATCAAGCATTGTTCATTTGTAGCAGTGAGCCCCAGACACCACCTGCTGGTCACTGATGAGGAAGCCTCCACATAAATGGTAGCCAATGTTCAGTGACACCTGGTACAGCAGGGAATTCTTCTCACAGGTGTAGCCTCCAACAATCTTGTCATCATCAGGAGTGGGAAAAGCACCTGACAAGAGAAAATTTGGAAATTCACTGTTAAACACATCCATCCTGCAATTTCTATTCCACATGAAGTTTTCTTAGACTAATCAGAAAAGAGATGACAGAGTTCTCTTTTCTTACATATTCAAGAAAAAGATTAAGGGTTTATAAAAATATGTATCATTCTATACTTTTAGCACACACTCTTCTTGTGTAATTATCATTAAACATAAAATTTTTAATAGATGCTTTAAGTGTGATATGTTGTGTTTTTATAAATGTGCATTATACCCATTCAAAACAGAATTATGCATGGGCACCCCCAATTTCAAGAGCGATCAGACACTTTACACTATATATGCTTGATCACCACTGCCCAAAGCCATAAAATCATGTTTACATAAAACTTTGTTCTGTAGACATATAAACATATAGAAAGCTTGTCACTAATATTACTGTGATGTGTTTGGTCAATGGGAGTTTGGTTTTACATAGCTATCTCAAGGGAACATAAAAAAAACTTTTAGAAGTCAACTGAGAATATTCCTCAAATATTGTACTTTTATTCTCCCAATTTGTTGCCTTGGATCTAACCTAAAATTTCTACGAAATCATTTCGTAGCTGGGAATGATGGCACATGTCTTTAGTTCCAGCTACTTGGAAGGTGATGCAAGAGGATCATAATTTAGAGGTCAGCCTGGGCAATTTAGTGGGACTCTGCTTCAAAATAAAAAATTATAAAGTAGGCTACATTCAGTGACAATGCATTTTTCAGCTTAATCCCCAGTATTGCTTGCAAGTGCACCTGTGTGTGCACAGCCACCCCCCACACACATTGTTTTATAGCACATAATAGGATTCTCCTCTACAACATCACCACTGATCCCAGTTATCCTTACAATATTTACCAATGTATTCAGCAGTTTGCAGTATGGCCCACTGATTTGTCAAGATTTCTTATAGCTCAAATTCTGTCATTATATAAGCCTATTTTTCCAATATTTTAAAAATAAGTTTTAGAAAGGTGACTTCAGGTTGTATGCAGATATGTTAAATTTATCTCAAATTAATTTGTTTAAAAAATCACAATTGCTTTTTTAAGTTTTTCTATGAACAATATCATTGGGATTTTAATTGTCAAAATGGCCATACTACCAAAAGCATTATACAGATTTAATACAATTCTTATTTAAATTCTAAAGACATTCTTCATAGAAATAGAAAAAAAAATTGTGAAATCTATTTGGAAAAATAAGAGACCCAGAATAGCCAAAGCAATCCTTAGCAAGAAAAGTGAACCAGGATGCATCACAATACCTGACTTTAAACTATATTACAGAGCTATAGCAGCAAAAATGGCATGGTATTTGCACCAAAGAAGACATGTAGACCAATGGTACAGAATAGAAGACACAGAGACAAATCCACATAAATACATTTATCTCATACTAGACAAAAGTGCCAAAAACATTCATTGGAGAAAAGATAGCCTATTCAACAAATGGTGCTGGGAGAACTGGAAATGCGTATGTAGCAATCTCTATCTCTATCTCTTTCTCAATCTCTATCTCTCAACCTGCACAAAAATCAACTCAATGTGGATCAAACACAGACCCTGGGCCTAATAGAAGAAAAAGGAGAGCCAAATCTTCATCATGTTTGGCTAGGACCTGACTTCCTTAACATGACCCTTACAGAGCAAGAAGGAAAATCAAGAATCAATAAATGGTATAGATTCAAACTATAAAGCTTCTTCTCAACAAGGGAAACAATCAGTAATGTGAGGAGAGAGCCCACATGTTGGGAGAAAATCTTTACCACATGCAACTCAGATAAAGCATTAATTTCTAGGATATATTAAAAACTCAAAAAACACAAAAAATAATAATCCAATCAACACATGAGCTAAGGAACTGAACAGACACTTCACAGAAGAAGAAATATAATCGATCAATAAATTCATGAAAAATGTTCAATATCTCTAGCAATTAGAGAAATGCAAATCAAAACTGCATGCAGATTTCATCACACTCCAGTCAGCAATCGTCAAGAACACAGGCAACAATAAATGTTGGCAAGGATGTGGGGGAAGAGACACAGTGATACACTGCTGGTGGGACTGCAAATTGGTGCAATATTATGGAAAACAGCATGGAGATTCCTCAGAAAACTTGGAATGGAACCACCGTTTGACCCAACTCTCCCACTCCTCAGTTTATACACAAAGGACTTAAAATCAGCACACTACAGTGATGCATCTGAGTCAATGTTTATAGCAGCTCAATTCACAATAGCTAAACTATGGAACCAACATGAATGGATAAAGAAAATGTGGTATATATACTCAATGAAATAATACTCAGTTTTAAATAAGAATGAAATTATGGCATTTGCAGGATATGGATAGAGTTGGGGAAAATCATGCTAAGTGAAATAAGCCAGTGCCAAAGACCCAAAGGCTGAATGTTTTCTCTAATATGTGGATGCTAATTCACAATTAGGTGGGAGTGGGGGTGGGCACAAAAGGGAAGAATAGAGTTAGATTAGGTAAGAGGAGTGAAGGGAGATGATGTGTGTGTGTGTGTGTGTGTGTGTGTGTGGTGTATGACTGTATAACCAATGTGATTCTGCAACATGTATAATCAGAAAAATGAGAAGTTAATCCCTATCTATGTATGAGATATCAAGCTGCATTCTACTGTCATTTATAACTAATTAAAAAGATTTAAAAATCCTTTCATAGTATAAAAATTAGTAGTGTCAAAAGAGACATCTCATGTTCACAATTGAGTGGCATGTGATTTTATGTGACAAACATAACACTAGGAAAATTGTCACAAAAACAAACCAATGTTTTGATCTTGGAAAATAAAGTTTCTTTGGCTGTTAGACTCCCTGGGTAAATACCAACCATTTAGCATTCAGGAGACTCAGGTTTGACTTCCACACTTTCTTCAAGGATCAAAAATATGTTTTAGTTGTTAATTACAAATTCTTAGGTCAAGACAAACACTCCTTTTAGGTGAACTCTGCTTTTCTTTTCTCTCCTTCTTCAAGGAATTTACCTGGAAGTTCAAGACAAATTTAGCTGCTCTATGCTCCTCTGCTCTGTCCGTGGCATCCATACTTTCGACTGAAAAGTAGTATTTAATTACCACTCATCACTTTGAGCTTCTTGAGTCCAGTACCTGTGTACATCATTCCTAGTCGTTTTCCAGAAACAGTGCACATGTTTACATAGAAGATAGACACCTACGCATGGGTTCATTAAAATGACTCACCAGCAGCTCCCAGGGTGGCACTGTCCCTGAAACATGGAAGGTGATACAGCATCTATGTTAAACAACGTCATTTTGCCAGAAGGTTATGGGAATGGAAGTGATAGACCCACCTGGTATGAACCTTTCTCCTCAGTAGGAAAATGAATTGGACAGAAGTCATAGATCAGAGCTCCAGGTTTCTGGATTCCCAGACAAAAATCTTAGGTAATTGGCTGTTTTAAAATATGTACTTTTCCCTAAGGACTACCTGAAACCGTGAACCCTTGGTGTTTAATTAACTTTCGCTCTCGCACATGTATATACTTTGTCTTATGATAGTTCTCATCTTGTATATCCTTGTTAGATTTTCATTATTAGAAGGAACTACTTGTTCTTCTGAGAACCTGAGAAAGGGAATTTTTTTTTTTTAAAAATGTAGGTAATTATAGAAAAATTCCCTTCTCAATAATTGTTTTTTTTTTTATTTTTTATTTGTTCTAATTAGTTACTTATAACAGTTGAAAGCACTTTGACACATCATACATCAATGGAGTATAATTTCTCATTCTTCTGAATGTACATAATGTAGAATCACACCAGTCATGTGGTTATATATGTACATAGGTATGTACATAGGGTAATAGTGCCTGATTCATTGAACTATCCTTCCTACCCCATACTGTTTCCCTTCCCTTTGAGAATGTGGGGAAAAAATGTACACCCATACATTCCTGGTGGGACTGCAAATTGATGCAACCATTACGGAAAGAAGTATGGAGATTCCTCAGAAAACATGGAATGGAACCATCACTTGACCCAACTATCACACTCCTTGGAATATAATGAAAGGACTTAAAATCAACCTATTACAATGGTGTAGCCACATCCATTGTTTATAGCAGCTTAACTCAGAATAGTTAACCTATGGAATCAACCCAGGTGTCCTTCAACAGATGGCTGGATAAAGAAAATGTGATCTATTTGCACAATGGACTATTACTCAGCCTTAAAGAAGAATGAAATTATGGCATTTGCCAGTAAATGGGTGGAGCTTGAGAATATCATTCTAAGTGAAATAAGCCAATCCTCCAAAACCAAAGGCTGAATGTGTTCTTTGATATGCTGATGCTCATTCATAAAAAGGGTGTGGGTTAGGGAAGAATAGAACTACTTTCTATTAGTAAAATTGTTTTTATTTGAAAAAATAATAGAAAAAAGGGAAAGTAAAATGATGATAAAAAGTTACTATATTTCAGGTGTATGGTAGTCCCCCACATCTGTGATTTCACTTTTTAGGTTTAAGTTACACAGGGACAACCAGGACTCAAATATACTAAATGGGAATTAATTCATAAGTTTTAAATAACATTTTATTCAGTGTATTGTATATTAGCTTTCTTTCTTCATTAGATATAGTTGTAAATATATCTTGCTACACCTAGTTCATAACTTAATCTTTGTCATGGGTAAATATGTATGTGGAAAACTTTATATATAGAATTTGGTAGTACATGCAGTTTCAGGACTTAGAATGTGCCCCTCCTGATAAAAGGAAACTACTGTATTCTAATTTAATAATCTTCATGACAACCATATGGAATACCTGTTAACAGCCCCATTTACAGATAGATAAATTAAGGCAGCCTAGGCATAAGTGATTTGCACAAAATCACACAGCAAGCCCATGGAAGAATGATACCAGAGGAAATATGGCTTTGAGTCTGTGCTCTATTGAAGGCAAGTGAGGAGAACAGTGGCACAGAATGGGAGAACAGTGTCTGAGATTGGGGTCTCTGATGACCTCATGGCTGTGGCATGCTTGGTGTCTGGGAAAGTTTCTGTGCAAAAGTGCAGGATGTCTAGCCACTGTGGTAATGCCCTCCCAGAGGAAGCTGTGTTACTGTCTTCTCAGCCTCAACCTTGATCTAAGGCACAGAGCTCCTGGGAATAGAGGAATTTTCTTACTAGACAACCACAATGTTTCACCAGCTCTGCTGATCCTGAACCTGCCCACCTAACAGTAACTTCAAACAATGGACTTTCTTGAGAGCTACACAAAGCTCCTAACATTGCACACTGCAACTACAGAATGCAACTATGAGAAAGCCACATAATGTTGCTAACCCTGTAACTTTCCTGAATATAAAGAATAATGCTTGCATAGTGTTTAATCTGATAATGAGACATATATGAATGAAAATTGCTGGTGTAATTCATTAGACCTGCTTCTCCATCAGAAAGCAGCACTCCACCTGATCCCAGCTATATCTTCAAAGCCTGCATCCATTAAGTCTTTATTTTTCTTATCCTCCTTCTCCCCTCCTTCACCTCCTAGATTGGCATAGCTGGTCTTGGCAGGCAAGAATTCTTGGCTGACATTAATGCAAGTGAAGTGAATGTCTCCTGTGTATTGGACAAGGAAGGGGTGTCTATGCACCAACTCCATCAGAGATACCACTATAAATGTTGTATTATAATTTTCAACATTTTGGAGATTGAGATGGGAGTCTTAGAGAAGTCAAATATTGTTTTCATAACTTCACAGCTCGATCCCAATAAACATTTCCTTTTCTAGTTATTCGCAGGTATTTTGGTCATAGTGATGAAATGTGTCTACCATAATAGCATCCTTAAAAATAAGCTCTATTATGTGTCTGAGATTTCATCTTTGAATTTTATATATACACATACTCACAAGGAATATATAGAATAATGTTAGAGGTTATATATCAAGAACAAGTTAGTTTTGTTGAAGGAATTTGGGCCTCAGTATGAGAACACTAGTTCAGTTAGTGAATGAAATTATGAGGTGGCATTCTATAGATGTGAGGAACATGGGAGAAAAAGTGGAGAAACAATGATACCACTGAAACTGTGATTCCAATCAGAAGGCTGAATACTCCATTGCCTACTTGGAATAGAAAATGAATGTAAATAATCTGAGCTATTAAAGAGAAAATGAGTATCTCTAAGACTGAAGATGTTTGTATTTGTATCCTTTTGGTATATTACAGTCTTAATTAAATTTTAGCAGCAAGTCTGAAACTTTACTATGACAGGGCATATTTACATTTTAAAATTTTAAATTTATTGTCATAGAAGATAAGAATGGTTTACATTAAAATAATGAAACTAGTAAGATTTCTAGTGGATAAGAGGCTTCTATTTGTCTTATTAAAGAAAAATTTCTCAGATAAAATGATCATGAGCAACCTAGATATTCATTGCTAGTTAGTGTTTTACTAACAAGGTTTACTAGGTTCTGAATCTCATCTCCTGGAAAAACCAATGTCTGAGAGACAAGGGTTTTGGAGAATGAAAGACTTCATCGAATGATCAAAGAATGGAGAGGTGAGTGCCCTTGCTCATAGAAGTTTCTCAACCCCAGCAATGAGGAGTTACAAACAGAGGGTAAGAATAATGAGGGCTGGGATATGCAGAGGAGTAGTCCTGTCTTTTCTGGGAATAGACAGAGCTCTTCCAGGCACTTGGGCACCACTTTTTTTCACTCCTTTCAGGACTTTTGTTTCTGGTCATAGCATCTGGTAGTTTTTTAGCCTTGAGCAAGCAGAGGGAGAAAGATAGATATGAGTAAATTCTAAGGCAACTTACCTTGTATTTTAATTTTGGGCAAAATGTTTCTCAAATGATCAACATGTTTACAGGGAGAGCTGAGTATAACCTGACCCAAAAGGTTAAGGCATCAAAGAAAACAGACACAGAAGGCAGACAGATGCCAAGCAATTTCATCCTGTTACTGTCCCATAAGACACAGTAGGCCCAGGGAATGAATCTGTTTCAGCAAAATCAGCCTGATACTAGCTTCATAGAATGAGTTTGGAACGGTTCCCTCCTTTTCTATTTCAGGGAATAATTTGAGGAATCTTGGTGTTCATTCTTCTTTGAAGGTCATGTAGATCAGTCTGGTTCTCAGCTTTTCTTGGTTGGTAGACTTTTGATGGCATCTTCTATTTAATTGCTTGATATAATCTGATGAAATTGTGTATGTCCTCCTGATTCAATTTGAGTAGGTCATATGTCTCTAGATATGTGTTAATGTTTTCAAGATTTTCTATTTTATTGGAGTATAAATTTTCAAAATAGTTTCTGATTATGTTCTGTATTTCAATAATATCCATTAGGATAGTTCCTGTTTCATCACAAATTTATAATTTTTGTTTTCAATCTCTTTATCTTCATTAGCATGGCTAAGGGTTTATCAATTTAATTTATTTTTCAAAGAACCATTTTTTTCTCCCAATTTTTGAATTGTTTCTTGTGTTTCAATATTATTGATGATTTCACCTCTGATTTTAATTTTTTTCCTGTCTTCTACTGCTTTTGATGTTTTGGTGATTTGTTCTTTTCCTAGGGCCATGAGAAGTAATGTTAGGTTGTTATTTTGTTGTTTTTGATAATTTTCTATACTTTTGGGGAATTAACTCAATGCAATGAACTTTCCTCAGCACTCCCTTCATAGTGTCCCAAAGATTTTGATATGCTATGTTCCTATTCTCATTTACTTCTAAGTATTTTTTTTCATTTCATCCATCATTTCTTTTGTTATCACTTTGTCACTCAATAGTGTGTTATTTAGTTTTCAGGTGTTGGAGTAGTTTCGATTTTTATTTTATCATTGATTTCTAATTTCATTCCATTATGATCTGATAAAATGTAGGGTATTATGTTTTTTTTCTTGTATTTCCTAAGAGTTACATTGTGGCATAATATATGGTCTATTTAAGAGAAGGATTTGTGTGCTGCTGGGAAGATAGCATATCTGCTCATTGATGGATGAAATAGTCTGTATATGTCTGTTAAGTCTAAATTATTGATTGTATTATTTAGTTCTATATTTTTTTTGCTTAGTTTTTGTTTGGAGTATCTATCCAGTGGTAAGAGTGTCACCCAGAATTATTGTGTTGTGGTCTATTTGACTCCTGAAATGAAGAAGGGTTTGATTTATGTACATAGATGCTCCATTGTTTGGGACATAAACATTTATAATTGTTATGTTAAATTGAGGTATAATACCTTTAAGCAGTATAAAATGTACTTCTTTGTCCCTTCTGATTAATTTTGGCTTGAAGTCCACTTTATCTGAAATGAGGGTAGAAACCCCTTCTTGTTTACAATATCCATGTGAGTGATATGTTTTTCTGCCATATTTTCACATTCAGTCTGTGGATGTCTTTCCCTATGAAATGAGTCTCTTTGAGACACTGTATTTTTTGTTTTTTTTTTTTAATCCAAAAGACTAGTCTATGTCTTTTGATTGATAAGTTTAGACCATTTACATCAAGGTTATTATTGAGATATTATTTGTATTCCCAGTCATTTTCATTTATTTCTAGTTTTAAATTTGATTTAGTTTCTTCTTCAACTGATTATTCCTTTAGTGTAGTTCCTCTCATTGCTGGTTTTCACCTTTTTTTTTTTTTTTTTAATTTCATCTTCATGGAATATTTTGTCGAGAATGTCCTGTAATGAAGGATTTCTAGTTCTGAATTAAAAAAAAAAAAAAAAAAAAAACAACAACTTTCATTCATTTTGAGAGATTTTTATTTCATATGCAAATCTGAAGCTTAATTTTGATGAATATAGAATTCTTGTTTGGCATTCATTTTCTTACAGAGCTTACCATATATTATTTCAAGATCTTCTAGCTTTGAGGGTCTAGGTTGAGAAATCAGCTAAGATCCAAAATGGTTTCCCCTTAAATGTAGTCTGATATTTTTCACTCACAGGCTTTACTATTCTCTCCTTTTCTGTATGGTAGTTATTGTCATTTTGATATGATTTGGTGTGGGTCTGGTGTAATTTTGTACATTTGGGATGCTGTAAGCTTCTAGTATTTGATTTTCCATTTCATTCTTTAGATTTGGAAAATTTCTGATATTATTTCATTGAAAAGCTGGGTATACCTTTAGTTTGTATCTCCATGGCTTCATTTCTCCCAATAAACCTTTAATTGGTCTTTTCATGTTCTCTTCATAATTCTTAGAAGTCCAGTTCATGGTTTATCAACATCTTTTCTTCATAGTCAACTTTATTTTCAAGATTATATATTTTGTCTTCATTGCTTGAGATTCTGTCTTTCAAGTGGTCTAGTCTGTTGGTGATACTTTCCATTGAATTTTCAATTTGGTTTATTGATTCCTTCATTTTGAGATTTCTGCTTGATATCTGTTCAGAATCTCTATATTTTTATTAAACTAATCTTTTACCTCCTGAATTTTTTCTCCTTACATTATCTTTACATCACAGATCAGTTTAACTATATACAGTTTGAATTATTTATCTGTCATTTTTTCTTCTGTGTTGTCAAAGTATGCTATTATTGGAGCATCTTGGTTTGTTTGTGGCAATTTGTTCCTTTGATTTTTCATGTTGTTTGTGCATCTACCCATCTAGCAGTGTGGATCTGAGACAGTACATTTTCTACCCTGTATATTTATACTGTCCCTGAAGGTTTCTATTACATCATATTTAAAGGGAAGACAAATAATTACAGCATCTCTGCAAACAACACAATGCCTTAAAGCAAATAGTCATCCTACTAAGATGTCTACAATTTTGTCATTATAAACAGAAATGGTCTGTTCGATTATTGTCTACAAATAAGCAATAAGTTTGTAAAAGGGGTTTCTATTTCAAATTGTAGACAAAGAGAGAAAAGAAGTGGTATAACGTGATATTTATGTGAAAGAAGGAGAGACAAGAGAAGTAAGATTTTATAGGAAGAGTGAAAGAGTGATTAATAGAGGTTGGCTCTTAGTAGGAGAAAAGAGTAAAAGAAAATCTAGAAAACAGAAAAAATGAACAGACTATATCTATCTATATCTATCTATATCTATATCTATATCTATATCTATCTATATCTATATCTATATCTATATCTATATCTATCTATCTATCTATCTATATCTTAAAATTTAAAAATAATTAAAAGTAGAAAGAAAAAAATAGAGAAAAAGAATATACCACAAACCTGTAATATACTATCAGACATCCCTGTCCTCAATAAAATGATGATGAAAAATACTTGTTTTCAAAAATGGTGGAAATGTGAAAGAAAAAAAAAGAAAAAAGATCTCTATGAGAAATAAAACAATTGATTCCATTGGAGTTCAAAAGTTTTCAGGCTTTCCTTCTCAGTAGGTACATGGGGTTGTCTGGTATATGATACTACATAGCTCCACCCTCTGGAAGGGTGGGGTTGCTAGGGTGAAAGGATTAGTCCTGGAGGTGGAATTCCTGGAAGCAGGGTGTAGCATTACATATGCTTCAGCCTCTTTGCTGGGTGCCAATTGGACTGGAGATTTTAAGTCAGTTCACTTCAAGAGCCTAGCAATTGCCAGTCCACACTGGAAGTCTGCACCCCAGGTATCTCCTTAGGGTTCCACTCATGCGGTATAGCAGCCTGTTCTTAAACCCCATGATTCCTGGTGTCTGATTCTGACTCTCAACTCAATCTCTCCTGCCCCCACCCATTTGAATTCCCAATCAGGCATTTTGGTCCCAGCCAGTCCTGCAAGGAATCAGATTGGAACAGGAAGGGAAGCCAGGTAGGATTCCCTGACCAGTATTTCCCTGTGTAAACCTCCTCTGTACTTGATTTTCTTCTGGTCACTTAGGCATACATCTTGTCATGCAGCATGGGTTTATGCAGCTTGTTTTTCAAGCAAGACTTGGGTCTGCCTAAAATAGACTTTCCTAGCTGATGGCCCCCACAACTATGGCTGCAAAATGTTTCCTTCCATTGTCCTCCGCACATGCTGATGAGAGAGATGGCACATCCCTCTTGTACATGGATACTGTGCAGCACAGCTTACTCTTTTTTGGGGGGAGTGTCTCTGATGTCTACACTCTCTGTACCCAGACATAACTCAATCTTCCTGAGAATGGGGTTCCTTTAATTCCTTTATTGCTTTACTGCATTCATGGAGGGACTGTTCTGGCTTGTGCCTCTAGCAGTTCCCATGGCTGTGGGTTGGCAAACTTTCCCACTTATTTTAAGATATACGATCTCTTCAGTCCAAGATCTGTTTTGAGTGTCCAGTTTTAAATTTCAGGAAGGTACCCCCAAATTTGTGATTATTCAATCACCTTGCAGAAAATCTTGCTGTTTGCTTTTCTTGGTTCATGCCACAGAGACACTAGGAAAGGGATCCCTCTATTCTGCCATCTTCCCTCTTTGCTTTCCTTTTCCTTACAGCATATTCACATCATATTTGCTATGTTTGTTGCCCATTTACCAATCAAACAGGATTTGCACTGCTTATTTGCAGTTAGGATAAAAACAAATTAAAAAGATAGGTGAAAAGGAGACAAAAAGAAGAAAAAAGGGATGACAACTTTCATTGATAACCATGTTTTTTTAGAAGATGGGAAAAGAAGTTTTATTTGGTATTTCTCTCTGGACTCCCTCTATCCTGAGATGCCTCGTATAGACTGTCTGGTGTGTCCCATGAAGTCCTTCTGTTAAAACCTTCACCTCTGATTAGATAGTACCAGAACGTGGAGACTTGGAGAGGTAATTAAAGTTAGACGAGGTCAAGAGTATAGGGCCACCAGGATGGGATTCATGAATTTATAAGAAGGAAAAGAGAGTAGAGCTGGCTGTTTTGGCAACAGGAAGACACAATGGTAGGAGGCTGAGGGTACATGGCAAACCGGGAGGTGAGCCCTCCTGGGGCATCAGGCCTGCTAACGATTTGGGTGTTCCTCACTAGCCTCCAGAACTATGAGAGACAGTATGACGGGTAAGGCACCTCACTCCGAGATTGTTACAGTACCTGATCTGAGACACTGTGTTCTCTTCACCTATCTCTGAGGCTGCATTTCCACCATACAGTCCTGCTCTGTCTACTCCAATGTGCTTGTGCTCAGAGCCCACTGAGTCTTTTCACAGGTCTCGTAACAGATCTGCATGGGAATCCTGTGTAGGGATTTCCACTGCAAACCTTCTTTGGATGATCCACACGAAGATGAATATTTGTGGAAGAGCTGGCGAAGAGCCAAGGCAGAGAGTGTGGGGGTGTACTCAGCGAGGGTGGAAGAGGACAGATCACACCTCTAGAGCCAAGACCTTTGAGACCACAGGGTAATACATCTATGTTCTGCAAACTTATCCACATTTGTACATTTTTTTGTAGACAACTAGCTCAAATTAGTACCAAAACTGAGCCATGAGTCAAGGGATTGGTGGGGGGACTAGGGCTCAGATTGTGTTCCAAGGCCAAGCCTCCTATAGCAATAATTTTCCAGTTGGAAAACAAGTTGATCTTGGAGAACTGGAACATATATGTAGGCAATTCCTTTGGGACAAAAACTACAAATTAACAAATTTCTACATCTAGAGATTTCTCTCATCATCATAGATTTTCAGAAGATTCAAGAAAAGTGAAGAAAGAGCATCTGTCACAGAAAAATCAAAGCACTTGGGCTAACGAATGTGCTGTTCATTATGGCCATACTGTGAACTCTCTCATAAAATTGGGCAATTTATTTTAACTCTGTGCTTTAGTGTGTGCTGTTATGAACACATAATATAACCCCCCAAATAGAGTAACAAAAGTTTATTTTAGCCAAATCTTACACATAAAAAAAAAAAAAAACTAAAAGCAACATATTCTAAATATTGATAAAGTACCTTGTACTTACTTGCCAAAAAACAAAATCTGGTGACTGTATAATTATATCCACAATGTCACACACACACATCTGCCATAGAGTAAGTAATAAGTAAGTTTATTAGGTTGCAAGAGTGACTAAATAAGTTTTCACATTATCTCTGTAACAAGAAGCTCAATGGTTTGTTAACGTACATAACCTGTGAAGATGGTAAGAAATCATTAACAGAACTTCCAAGGATTATGGGATAACTTCAAAAAACCCAATGTAAGATTTATCAGGATAGATAAAGGCACAGAGATTCAAACTAAAGAAATGCACAATCTCTTCATTGAAATAATATTCGGAAAATTTCCCAAACATGAAGAATGAATTGAAAAATAAAATATAAGAGGCCTATAGTATACCAATTATACAAAAACAGTTATAATAGATCTATGCCAAGGCACATTAAAATGAAAATCCCTAGCATACAGAATAAGGATATAATTTTAAGTGCTGGAAGATAAAGGAATCAAACTACGTGTAGTGGGAGATCAATTCAGATCTCAGCAGATTTTTCGGCCCAGACCCTCAAAGCCAGGAGATCTTGGAACAATACATACCAAGCTCTGAAAGAAAATGGATACCAACCAAGAACCTTATTTTCAGCAAAATTAAGCTTCAGATTTGATTATGAAATAAAAGTCTTCCTTGATAAACAAAAGTTAAAAGCAAGAAAGCCTACACTAAAGCACATTCTCAGTGAAATATTTCATGAGGAGGAAATGAAAAGAAGCAATGTAAAATCAGCAAAGGGAGGAATTACACCAAAGGAAAGGCCAATCAAAGGAAAAACCAAGTCAAGTTAGAAACCAAAAAATAAACCTCCCAAATGACTGGGAATACAAAAAAACACATTTCAATAATAACCCTGGATATCAATAGCCTGAATCATGGCAAGCACATTTAAAAGACATAGAATGGGTGATTCGAGTAAAAGATTACTTCAATAGGGAAATAGAGGCTTTCCAAACAGAAATTCCAGAAATGAAAGAAGCAATTAAAAGCTCAATTGAAAACATCTCCAACAGAATAGACCAAAGATAGACCTCAGACAATGAAGACAAAATATATAATTTAAACCATACTTGTTAATAATCATGACTTTGGGACAGCATAAAAAGACCAAACTTAAGAGTGATTGGCGTAGAGGAAGGGGCAGAGTTTCAAGCCAAAGGAAGAGTAATCTATTTAATGAAATAATTACAGAAAAAACTTGAGGAATGAAATGGAAAACCAAGTTCAAGAGGCATACCGAACACCAAACAAACAAAATCTCAACATCTCACAGGAGAAGAGAAAGGAAGCTAACACAAGAGAAAGGAAGCAATCACATACAGGGGAAACCAATCAGACTATGTTCAGATTTTTCAACCCAGACCTTAAAAGCAAGGAATGCATATTTCAAATGTCAACCAAGAATCTTATATGCAAAAAGCTTTAGATTCGAAGATGAAATAAAAACCTTCCACGACAAGCAAAAGTTAAAAGATTTCACACTCGAAAGCCAGCAGGCGATTTTTCATGAAGAAGAAGAGAAAGATGATGCACAAAGGGAGATATTAAACTAAAGGAAATACCAACCAGAAGAAACCAAATCAAGCTAAAGACCATAATTCAAATAAAAATGGATGGGTTTCCAATAATAACCTTCTAAACTCGCCAATCAAAATCAGATTACAGAATGGATTAAAAGATGTCAAAATTTGCTGTCTCCAAGAAAACACACCTCATAGAAAAAGACATCAACAGACTGAAAGTAAAAGGCTGGGAAAAGAATCACATGGCGGCGGAAGCAAGAAGGATATTTCGTTCCATTCTCATATCAAATAAGGTAGACTTCAAACCAAAATTAATCAAGAGGGACAAAGATGGATATTTCTTATTACTTAAGGGAACCATCCATCAACAGGATATAACAATCATAAATCTGTATGCCCCAAATAATGGAGCACCTACATTCATCAAACAAACGCTTCTTAAGTTCAAGAGTAAAATAGACCACAACACAGTTATTCTAGGGGACTTCAACACACCTCTCTCACCAATGGATAGATCATCCAAACAAAAGCTAAACAAAGAAACTTTAAGCCTCCTCAAAACAATTAACAATTTAGACCTAACAGACATATATAGAATATTTCATCCCTCAGTAAACGAATACACATTTTTCTCAGCAGCACATGGCTCCTTCTCCAAAATAGACCATATATTATGTCACAAGGCAACTCTCAGCAAATATAAAAAAATAGAGAGACTACCCTGCATGCTATCGGACCATAAAGGGATAAAATTGGAAATCAACGACAAAACAAGGAATAAGAAAAACTACTCCATCAACTGGAAGCTAAACAACATGCTACTGAATGAACAAGGGGTTGAAGAAGACATCAAAGAGGAGATCAAAAAATTCCTAGAGGTAAATGAGAACACAGATACATCATATAGAAATCTCTGGGACACTATGAAGGCAGTAGTAAGAGGAAAAATTCATTGCACTGAGTTTTATTCCTTAAGAGGGAAAAAAAACCAACAAATAAAATGACTTAACATCACACCTCAAAGCATTAGAAAAAGAAGAACAGACCAACACCAAGAGCAGTAGAAGACAGGAAATAATTAAAATCAGAGCAGAAATTAATGAAATTGAGACTAAGGAAACCATTCAAAGATTTGACAAAACTAAAAGTTGGTTCTTTGAAAAAATAAACAAAATTGACAGACCCTTAGCAATGCTAACGAAAAGAAGAAGAGAAAAAACTCAAATTACTAACATTCGTGATGAAAAAGGGAATATCACAACAAACACCTCAGATATACAGAATATAATTAGAAATTACTTTGAAAACTTGTACTCTAATAAATAGAAAATACTGAATGCATTGACAGATTTCTAGAGTCATATGATTTGCCTAAACTGGATGTGGAGGCTATACATAATTTAAATAGATCAATTACAAGCGAAGAAATAGAAGATGTCATCAAAAAGCTACCAACAAGGAAAAGTCCAGGACCTGATGGGTTTACAGCCGAGTTCTATAAGACTTTCAAAGAAGAACTAATACCAATGCTCTTCAAACTATTTCAAGAAATAGAAAAAGAGGGAGCTCTTCCAGACTCTTTCTATGAGGCCAATATTACATTAATTCCAAAGCCTGGCAAAGACACATCCAAAAAAGAAAACTTCAGGCCCATATCTTTAATGAACATAGATGCAAAAATCCTCAACAAAATCCTGGCAAATCGGATACAAAAACATATCAAAAAGATAGTGCACCACGATCAAGTGGGGTTTATCCCAGGGATGCAAGGCTGGTTCAATATTCGGAAATCAATAAACATAATACATCACATCAATAGACTTAAAGACAAAAATCATATGATCATCTCAATTGACGCAGAAAAAGCATTTGACAAAATACAACACCCCTTTATGTTGAAAACACTAGAAAAACTAGGAATATCAGGAACATATCTTAACATAATAAAAGCTATTTATGCAAGGCCCCGAGCTAACATTATCTTAAATGGAGAAAAATTGAAAGCATTCCCTCTAAAAACTGGAACAAGACAGGGATGTCCCCTTTCACCACTGCTATTTAACATAGTACTGGAAACTCTGGCCAGAGCAATTAGACAGACAAAAGAAATTAAAGGGATTAAGATAGGAAAAGAAGAGCTCAAATTAGCACTATTTGCTGATGACATGATAATCTACCTAGAAGACCCAAAAAACTCTACCAGAAAACTTTTACAACTAGTAAACGAATTTGGCAAAGTTGCAGGATACAAAATCAATACACATAAGTCAAAGGCATTTGTGTACATCAGCGACAAAGACTCTGAAAAGGGAAATGATGAAAAATACCCCATTTGCAATAGCATCAAAAAAAATAAAATACCTGGGAATCAACCTAACGAAACAGGTGAAAGACCTGTATAACGAAAATTATAGAACACTAAAGAAAGAAATTATAGATGAACTCAGAAGATGGAAAGACCTACCTTGCTCTTGGATAGGTAGAATTAATATTGTCAAAATGTCCATACTACCAAAAGCATTATACAGATTTAATGCAATTCCTATCAAAATCCCAATGTCATTCTTCAAAGAAATAGAAATAGCAGTCATGAAATTCATCTGGAAAAATAAGAGACCCAGAATAGCCAAAGCAATCCTGAGCAAGAAAAGTGAAGCAGGGGGCATCACCATACCAGACTTTAAATTATACTATAGAGCAATAGTAACAAAAACAGCATGGTATTGGCACCAAAACAGACTGGTGGACCAATGGTACAGAATTGAGGATACAGAGACTAATACATTTAATTACAGCTATCTTATATTAGACAAAGGTGCCAAAAATGTACAGTGGAGAAAGGATAGCCTCTTCAACAAATGGTGCTGGGAAAACTGGAAATCCATATGCAACAAAATGAAATTAAACCTTTATCTCTCACCATGCACAAAACTCAATTCAAAGTGGATCAAAGACCTAGGAATTAGATCAGAGACAATACACCTAATAGAAGAAAAAGTAAGCTCCAATTTCCAACATGTTGGATTAGGCCCCAAGTTCCTTAATAAGAATCCTGTAGCGCAAGAATTACTACCAAGAATTAATGAATGGGATAGATTTAAACTAAAAAGCTTCTTTTCAGCAAAAGAAACAATCAGTGAGGTGAATAGAGAGCCAACTAATTGGGAACAAATATTTAATACATGCACATCAGATAGAGCACTAATCTCTAGAATATATAAAGAACTCAAAAAACTTTACACTAAAAAAACAAATAACCCAATCAATAAATGGGCTAAGGAATTGAGAAGACACCTCTCAGAAGAAGATACACGATTAATCAACAAATACATGAAAAAATGCTCAACATCGCTGGCAATTAGAGAAATGCAAATCAAAACTACTCTAAGATTTCACTTCACTCCAGTCAGAATGGCAGCCATCAAGAACACAAGCAACAATAAATGTTGGAGAGGATGTGGAGAAAAAGGCACACTCATACATTGCTGGTGGGACTGCAAAATGGTGCAACCGTTATGGAAAGCAGTATGGAGATTTCTTGGAAAACTGGGAATGGAACCATCCTATGACCCAGCCATCCCACTCTTGGGTCTATTCCAAAGGACTTAAAAACAGCATATTACAGTGACACAGCTATCTCAATGTTTGTAGCTGCACAATTCACAATAGCTAGGTTGTGGAATCAACCTAGATGTCCCTCAGTAAATGAGTGGATTAAGAAAATGTGGTATATACGCACAATGGAATTTTACTCAGCAATAAAAGAAAATAAATTAATGGCATTTGCAGGTAAATGGATGAAGTTGGAAGACATAATGCTAAGTGAAGTTAGTCAGTCTCAAAAATCCAAGTACCAAATGTTCTCTCTTATATAAGGAGGCTATTTCAAAGTATTGTTGGATGGGGTACATAGGAGGATTAGAGGAACACTAGAATGGTCAAGGGAAGGGAGGGTAAGGGAGGGAGCAAGAGGGGAGGGGGGGGGGGAAAAAAAAAAAGGTGGTTGAATGAGATGGATATCATTTTCCTTAATGCATGATTGAAGACCTAAATTGCACGAATATACTTTGTATACAAACAGTTGTATGTAAAAAGATACTAAATATATGCACTATGAGTTGTACATATTAAAAAATTATAAAAATAAAAAAAAAATAAAAAAATAAATAAATGTAAAAAAAAAAAAAAAAAGACTCAATAATATACGGACTTTAAGAAACTCATCTCACAGGAGAAGACATCCACAGACTGAAGGTGAAACCTATGCAAAAATAACATATCACTCACAGGGACTGCACAAACAAAGCAGGGGTTTCCACCTTCAGATCAGATACAGTGGATGTCAAACCAAAGTTAGTAAAATGGAATAAAGAAGGATATTTCGTATTGCTGAAGGAAATCATACATGAACAATACATAACAATCATAAATACCTATGCCCCAAATAATGGCGCATTTACATACAGTGAACAAACTCTTCTCAACTTCAAGAATCAAATAGACAACAAAACAATAATACTGGGAGACTTTAATACACCTCTCTCACCACTGGGTAGATCTTCCAAACAAAAACTAAATCAACAAACTATAGAACTCAATTACACAATCAATAATTAAGATGTAACGGACATATATAGAATACCTCATCTGTCAATGAGCAAATACACTTTTTTCTCAGAACATGCATTCTTCACCAAAATAGACCATATGTTATGCCACAAAACAAGTATTAGCACATACAAAAAAAAAAAATAGAGGTACTACCCTGTATTCTATCGGATGTAATGGAATGAAATTAGAAATCAATAATAAAATAAAAAATAAAAGCTCCTTCAGCACATGGAGACTGTATAATATGCTGTAGAATCATGCACAGATAACAGAAGACATCAGGGAGGAGATAAAAAAAAAATTCTTAGAGGTAAATGAGTTCTACAGTATAACATATCCAAAATCTCTGGGATACTACGAAGGAAGGAAAGTTCATTGCATTAAGCTCATTCATTGAAAGAATAAAAGGTCAACAAATAAATGATCTGACATTACACCTCAAAGCCCTAAGAAGAAGAATAAATTAACACTCAAAGTAATAGAAGACAGGAAATAATTAAAACCAGGGTTGAAATTGAAATAAAAGAAAAAAAAATTGACAAAAAAGAAAAAAGCTGGTTCTTTGAAAAAAATAAATAAAATGGTTAAACCCTTAGCCACCCTAATGAAAAGAAGGAGAGTGAAAACACAAATTACTAAAGTTCATAAAGAAAAGGAAAATATCACAACAGACACTATTGCAATACAGAGGACAATTAAAAACTATTTTGACAATTTATACTCTAGTAAAATAGAAGATCTTGAAGATACCGTCAAATTTCTAGAGGCATCTGATCTGCCCAAACTGAATCAGGAGGACATACACAATTTTAACAGATCAATTTATAGCAAGGAAATAGAAGACACAGTTTTGGAAAAATTAAAGCTATTCTGAGAACAACAACAACAACAAAAAAAAAAAAAAAAAAAAAAAAAAACCCAAAACAACAACAACAACAAATCTACCAACCAAGAATAGCCCAGGTCCAGACAGATTCTTAGCTGAGTTCTACAAGACCTTCAAAGAAGAATTAATATCAGTACTCCTCAAATTATTCCATGCAATAGAAACAAAGCTCATTCTATGAGGTTAGTATCACCCTGATATCAGAACCAAAGACACATCAAGGAAAGAAAACTTCAGACCAATATCCCTGATGAACATAGATGCAAAAGTTCTCAATAAAATTCTGGAAAATTCCATACAAAAACATTGAAAACATAGTGCACCACAATTAAGTGGTGTTCGTTCCAGGGATGCAAGGTTGGTTCAACACACAGAAATCAATAAATGTAATTCATCACATTAATAGGCTAAAAGATAAGAATCATATGATCATCTCAATAGATGCAGAAAAAGCATTTGACAAAATACAGCACCCCTTCATGTTCAAAACACAACCAGAGACATGAAAAATTGTGCTCCATTTGTGTACTATGAATTGTAGTGCACTCTGCTGTCATGTATAACAAAAGTAGAACAAAAAAAAAAAAAAAAAAAAAAAAAAGATGGGAACCATCATAAGAAAAATATGTTCATGTGCAAGAGCCAAAATTAATTAAACACCAAGGGTTCAGTGTTCCAGATAGTCCTTAGGAAAAGGGCCATACTTCAAACAACCAAAGACCTAAGATTTTTGTTTGGGAATGCAGAAACCTGGAGCTCTGATCTATGACTTCAGTCCAACTTATTTTCCTACTATGGAGAATGGTTCCTACCAGGTGGGTCTATGACTTGCATTCCCTTAACCTTCTGGAAAAATGATGTTGTTTAACATAGATGCTGAGTCACCTTCCATGTTTCACAAACGTGAGTCTAAATTTAGACATGTGAGTTTCCAGTGAAATCACTTTTCTGGCACCTGTGGCCATCTCTATCAATGACAAACTGTATGTATAAATACCTGAGGGTGAAAAGCCTTCCTCCCATTTCCAATCTGGACCCAGTGAGCAACCATGAAGACCTTCATCATCCTTGCCATCCTGGGAGCTTCTGGTGAGTTTTTTTTAATGAACGAAACAGGATTCTATCCTCCATGTAAATGTGCATGTTTTGTCTGGAAAATTCACTATGCATGATATACACAGTTGCTGTACTCAAGGAGTTCAAAGTGTTGTCGAGGGATAATTAAATATTACTTTTCAGTGGAAATTATGGAGGCCATTACAGGTTCACAGTGGAGGGGCATAGAGCATCGAAACTTGTCCTGAACTTCCAGGTAAATTCTTTGAAGAAGGAGAGAAAAGGAAAGGATAGTCCACCTAAAAGTAGGGTTTCTCTTGAATTAAGAATTTGGAATTAATAACTGAAACAAGTTTTGGCTTGTTGCAGAGAGTGGAGAAGTCAAACCTGAGTCTCCTGTATACTAAACAGCTGGTATTTACCCAGGGGATCTAACAGCCATAGAAACATTATTTTCCAAGATAAAAACTTTGGTTTGTTTTTGTGTCAATTTTCCTCATGTTATCTCTCTCACATAAAACCGCATGCCATTCTTTCATAATTTTTATACTACACACTAATTTTTATGCTACAAAACGTGAATACTAATTTTATTTCCCAATTGGTTTGAGAGAAATTCAATATATGGGTCTTCACCCTGAAATATTATTTCTTAAACTTATTTGAATATAGTGTAAAAATAAGGTTCTTATTATATAATGACAGAATTTGGAACTATAAGAATTCTTGACCAACTCTTTTTTTTTTATCCTAAATGCATGATTGAAGATTTGAATGGTACAAATATACATTGTATAGAAACAGTGTTTTGTAAAAAGATGCTTTCTATGTTTATTATTAATTATAATGCATACTACTATTATAAATACAACTTTGAATAAAAAAAAAGAAGAAAAAAGAAAAAAATATTATTTTTCAGTTTTCACCAAAAAAAAAAAAAAAAAAAAAAAAAAAAAAGAATTCTTGACAAATCAGTGGGGACCATACTGCAAACTGCTGAATACATTGGTAAATGTTGTAAAGATAACCTGGGATAAGTGGTGATGTAGATGGGAATCCTATAATGTGCTATAAAACAATGTGCGTGTGTATGTTGGTGGGGGGTGGTGTACACGTGCAATACTGAGGATTAAACCCAGGAGTGCTTTTACACTAAGTTACATTGTAGCCGACATTACAATTTTGTATTTTGAAACAGGGTCCTATTAAGTTGGCCAGGCTGGCCTCATACTTACCATCCTCCTGCCTCACTTCCCAAGTAGCTGGAACAACAGAGATGTGTCATCATTCTCAGCTATAAAATGATTTAATAGAAATTTTAGTTTAGATCCAAGGCAACAAATTAGGAGAATAAAAGTACAATGTTCTAGGAATATTCTCCATTGAATTCTGAAAGATTTTGGTATCAAAACAGCTTTGCAAAACAAATATCCAACTGACCAAACACACAACAGTAATATTAGTGCAAAGCTACCTGTTTATGTGTCGATAGAACAAAGTTTTATGTAAAAATGATTTTATGTCTTTGGGCAGTGGTGATCAAGCATATATTGTGTAAAGTGTCTTATCTCTCTTGAAATCGGGTGTGCCCATAGGTGATTTTAGGTTGAAGGGGGTTAATGAACATTTTTAGAAACAACACATCACACATAAGGCATTTATGAAAATTTATATATTTAATGGTAGTGACACAAGAAGGGTGTGTGTTAAAAGTATAGAACAATACATTTTTTTTTTTGTAATCCTTAAACTTCCTTTTCTTGAATATGTGATACAAGAGAATTCTGTCATCTCTTTTCTGGTTAGTCTAAAAATGTCTTCCTGTGGAATAGAAGTTGCAGAATGGATGTGTTTAACAGTGAATTTCCAACTTTTCTCTTGCCAGTTGCTTTTCCCACTCCTGATGATGACAAGATTGTTGGAGGCTACACCTGTGCAAAGAATTCCCTGCCCTACCAGGTGTCACTGAACGTTGGCTACCATTTATGTGGAGGCTCCCTCGTCAGTGACCAGTGGGTGGTATCTGCGGCTCACTGCTACAAGTCGTAAGTGACCTGCATTCACATTCCCAAGTTCTAAGACCAGTTTATCCTCTAGCTGAGGAAGCATAACTGAAGTTATACTGGATGGATAAGGAATTCAGGTTCTGAGACCTGATAATTCATTCAGAATTGTACAAAGTGTTGAGGGACTTACATGGAGCAGCACTGTAGAGTTTCCTGGTGTTTTTTCTAAATGATGGTACTAAAGATGTGGAGGGGACACAGTGGCTGGTGAAGCACTCTGAGTCAAACATGGTCCTCACCATCACAGCCTAAGCAGGAAGCAATGGCACATGGGGGTGAAGAGAGGCATCATAATTCTAGTACACCATAAAAATAAGCAAGACACATTCTGCTCCCTTAAAATTCTGCTGTCTTTGAATCCAGCCTCAGTTCTTTGTGATACTCATTGATGCCAAAGGGAGTAAAATAGCAGGTTCTACAAATCTCATTTCCATCTCCAACTCTTTCTTTAGGGCAATATTTCCCATTATTAGACCTTCCTATTGTAACACAATGGATGTCCTGGTCTGTACAAGCCATGACACTGGCATAAGGACCTCTCTAACCTGCAGCATGTGTGGTGGTCCACAGTGCTGCCTTAAGCTCACAATCCTCCGTGTGACCAAATGCTTGATGAGAATGCTGTTTGTGTTTATGGTCATGATTGGGGATGTGGGGAAAGAGAAGCTCAAGTTGGACACTTCTGACTTTTAATGCAGCCGTCTCCAAGTCCGTCTGGGAGAACACGACATTGATGTCATTGAGGGAGGTGAGCAGTTCATTCAGGCAGCCAAGATCATCCGGCACCCCAACTTTGATGAAGATACCTTAAATAATGACATCATGCTGATTAAACTGAAATCACCTGCCACCATTAGCTCTCGAGTGTCTACAATTTCTCTGCCGAGATCCTGTCCATCTGCTGGGACTCAGTGCCTCGTTTCAGGATGGGGAAACACCCTGAGCTTTGGAGGTAAATGTTAACTGGAACCAAGCACCAGGTTTGAGATCACTAGAGGTGAAAGGCACATTGAGGGTCAGTTAGTATAAATTTTCACTCAAGGTAAGGTTGCCTAAGGATTGCTTTGGATATAGACACTCTTATAATATACTAAATAAAATATGAAAGACTTTTTTTCCTGAGATCATGGAGAAGATGAAGAAAGATTACTTTCTGATAAAGATGTCAAGGTATTTATCTAAAATATTCTTAGAGTTGTGCAGAGATGTAAAATAGATGCATCCCTAATTACCTACTGCCTCAAGTCTATACTTTCTCAAGAAAACAGCCTCTGCATTTGACATCTATAGCCAGTGATGCTCCTGTCAAAGAAAGAAACACTTGATTAGAACTTTTTGGATAACCTATGTAAAATGGTCATGTAAATTATATGTCACTGGCCTCCTGAAAACCTGAAGAGGAATACTGTGGAAGAGTGGAAATAGAGTAGAATCAGGGAACACTACAGATAACCTTCCATTTTCACTCTGGCTTTCCAGTCAAACGTCCTTCACTTCTGCAGTGTCTGGATGCTCCTGTGCTCTCTGACGCTGCTTGCCACAGTTCCTACCCAGGAGAAATCACTAGCAACATGTTCTGCCTGGGCTTCCTGGAGGGGGGAAAGGACTCTTGCCAGGTGAGTTTCTGCTACTCCTTCTTCATCCAGAACAGTCTCTCTTCTCCACCTTATTTCTCCTACTCTGAAAAGCAGAGGACTGTGTAGTCCATGCAACTGATTATGGGAGTTGAGCAGCAGTTTTGAGATAAATTGCAAGTTTTCTCTCTGTGTAATGATGAGTAGAGTAAAAGAGAGTAAGAAAGAGACCTAGAATCGGGTGTGCAAACAGTTCATCATGGTGCCCTTGTGAGGGGGCATATGGTAGAATGGAATCCTTGTAAGAGGAGCAGAGGGCTGCCTTCAGTCTGTACAGTCCTCAAGATTTCTTGGCCCTATGGAGCTCCTAAGGAAGGAGGAGGAGCTACAGGTAATGAGGAAGAATAATAGACATATAGAAGGAGATTAAGGGTTGGATTTTTCAGGAGGAGAAAATATATATCATTACAGAATCAGAAGTTGGAAAAAATATATACCACCAGGATCATGGAGAATTGTTTGGACTCCCATTCTCACCTCTGGGCATAGGAAAGAGCTCTGATTGTCTTTTCCCATTTCCCCAGGGTGACTCTGGTGGCCCTGTGGTCTGCAATGGCGAGCTCCAGGGTGTTGTGTCCTGGGGCTTTGGCTGTGCTCTGAAAGGCAAACCTGGTGTCTACACCAAGGTATGCAACTACCTAGACTGGATTCAAGAGACCATCGCTGCCAACTAAAGCCTCTCTCTCTTCATTATCCACCCCTTTGTATCAACTTTATTTTCCTTCTATATTACCATGGAGGACATCTTCATGTCTCTTTCTTATCAATATACTGATCCAATCACTAATCCTACTATGCAAAAAATTAAATAAGAATTCATTTAATTCTATACCATTTCTGTCCATGTATGATCCTTGCTTGGTATCTATAAATATTCTGTTTAGTCTTGGAGCTAGTTATACATGTTAACTGACAGTTGAGCTTCTTGTTATAGAAAGAATTTGAAAGCTTATTTAGTCACTCACCCACTCTAATAAATTTACTAATCACCTACTTTATGATAGATGTGTGTGTGTGTGTGTGTGTGTGTGTGTGTGTGTGTGTGACATTGTGGATATAATGATAAAGTCGCCAGAATTGTTTTTTCAAATACATACAAGGTACTTTATCAATATTCAAAAAATGTGTGTGTGTGTGTGTGTGTATGTGTGTGTGTGTGTGTGTGTGTGTGTGTGTGTGTGTGTGACATTGTGGATATAATGATAAGGTCACCAGAATTGTTTTTTCAAATACATACAAGGTACTTTATCAATATTCAAAAAGTGTGTGTGTGTGTGTGTGTGTGTGTGTGTGTGTGTGTGAGAGAGAGAGAGAGAGAGAGAGAGAGAGAAACAGAGACAGAGAGACAGAGACAGAGAGACAGAGACAGAGAGAGATTTGGCTTAAATAAACATTTGTTCCTGCTTCTTTTGGGGGTAGATTGTGTGTGCACAACAACACTTATGAACAGAGGTAAAATGCATTTCCCCAAATCATGAGACAGCTCACAGTACAGCCACAATGAAGGGCACTGTCAGTATCCCAAGTGCTTTGCTTCTTCTGTGGCAGATGCTCTCTCTTTACTTTTTTTTCAATCTTCTGAAAATCTATGATGATGAGAGAAATCTCTAGATGTAGAAATTTGTTAATTTGTAGGGTTTTTTTTTACCCAAGGAGTCACCTATACATATGTTCCAGTTCTCCAAGATCTACTTGTTTTCCAACTAGAAGATTATTGCTATAGGAGGCTTGGCCTTGGAACACAATCTGAGCCCCACTCCCCCACCACACACACCAATCCCTCTACTCCTGGTTCAGTTTTGGTACTAATTTGAGCTAGTTGTCTACAAAAAATGTACAAATGTGGATAAGTTTGCAGAACATAGATGTACTACCCTGTGGTCTCAAAGGTCTTGGCTCTAGAGGTGTGATCTGTCCTCTTCCACCCTCCCTGAGTGCACTCCACACTCTCTGCCTTGGTTCTTCTCCAGCTCTGCCACAAATATTCATATTTGTGTGGATCATCCAAAGAAGGTTTGCAGTGGAAATCCCTACACAGGATTCCCATGCAGATCTGTTACGAGACCTGTGGAAGGACTCAGTGGGCTCTGAGCACAAGCATATTGGAGTAGATAGAGCAGGACTGTATGGTGGAAATGCGGCCTCAGAGATAGTGAACAGAACACAGTATCTCAGATCAGGTACTGTAACAATCCCAGAGTGAGGTGCCTTACACATCATACTGTTTCTCACAGTTCTGGAGGCTAGTGAGCAACACCCAAGTCTTTAGCAGGCCTGATGCCCTAGGAGGGCTCACCTTCTGGTTTACTATGTACCTTCAGACTCCTACCATTGTGTCTTCCTGTGACCACTAGGGTCAACTCTACTCTCTTTTTCTTCTTATAATTTCATGAATCCCCTCCTGGTGCCTCAATCCTCTGGACCTCATCTAAACCTAATTTCCTCCCAAGGCTCCACTTTCTAATTGTTATCTAATTAGAGGGGATGGCTTCAACATAAGGACTTCAGGGGACACAACGTACAGACTATACTAGGCATCTCAGGACAGGGGAGTCCAGGGAGAAATACCAAATAAAATTTCTTTTTCCATGTACTCAAAATCTAGTCCTTGTTTTGGGAATGACATCAGGGACAAAGACCAAGCTTTTGGTAACAACCTTATCACCACAGATAATGGGAAGGTTCAGAGACCTAACAAGAGAAGTGATGTATTAAAGATGACTGATCAGCTGGAGCAAGAGGGCCCAACCTAGTGCACCTACCTTGCTGAGCTCAGGAAATAGGAGGCAGGGGCATGACTACCTGCTGCCTCGATGGAGCAGGGTATGACCCTGCTGTATGGAGATGATGACTGCTCTATTGCTCCCCACTTCCAATGTGTGGCTCCCCCCACACTGCCTCCATCTTGGGCCACTGCAGCCACTGCTATAGTCCTTACCACATGCTAGCCACCACCATGAGACAACAGACAGGGGTTGGAGGCAGGTGCCTGCTGTAGTACTGCATGCCACATTGCTGCAACACCGAACAGGCAGCCCAATGCCATCACGTTGCCCACCCTTCTAGCCCCATCTCTGAAAGCAGTTGCCTCCATCTTGGGACACCAACACCACCATTTTGGATTACCTCAGCTGCCACCTCCGCCATCTTTAGTTGGGGCAGATTCCATCTTGTGCAATTGTCTGGGTCCTGGAAGTGCAACATCAAGTACTTACAAGTTTCACGCTTCTTCACTACTAACTTTCATCTAGGGGCAATAACCACCACCTGGAAGATCATCACCAAGGTCCCTGCGGGCCTGGTTACACCAGAAATGTTCCTAATAGGCGTGCTAGACACCATCTTGTTGTAGAGGTAAAAGAGAGGCTTGCATGGGGTCACCTCTTTCTCTTTTTTCTACTGCTAACAGCCAACTTCTTTTGATTCCCCTTTCAACCTTTTTATAAACTAATGTTTCTATATTCTCACATCCTACCTCATAAACATCTCATTTTACACCCACCTGGTCTCTCTCTGACTAGCATTAGAAACTGTAAACCCTTATGCAAATCTGCAGTCTATATGGTACATGATAATCAAACACATCTTTTCTGTTTATAGCGATACATCTGTAATTGTCTAAATAGGAGATATTTGATTTATGGATGCATATTTTTCGTATTGGGTGCTGTAAACATTGATCTCCTCATTAAAAGTGAAGTATTGGTAACCTGCAGGGATACTACAAGATTATAGGATAGAAATTGTAATACCTCAGATCCACACTGCAAGAGAGGAAGACACAAGAAAACATGAAAATACAAGGGAGAAAATTGTGTCAAACAAACCAAGATGCAACAATAAAAGATTCCATTGACAGTGTAGTAGATGAAATGTCAGAAAAAAGAGTTGGGAATGTACGTAATTTAAATAATCTACAAATCAAAGAATGACATAGGAGGGCAAATACAGGCAACCTTGGCTCACTCCAACAAAGCGGCAAGAGGGCAAATACATGTAGCAAAAGATTACTTCAGGACAGAGATAGGGATTCTGAAAAAAAAAACAAACAAACATAAATCCTTGAAATGAAGGAAACAATAAACCACTTTAAAAAGTCAATAGGAAGCATTACCAACAGACTAGATCACTTGGAAGACAAAACTTGAGACAATGCAAACAAAATATACAATCTTGAAAATAAAATTCATCAGGAGTGTGAAAAACAACTGACAATAGAAAAGTTGGAAACTCACTGTGCAATTCCTACTCTGCCATGAAGATTTTTTTGACTAAAAGTTCTCTTTTCACACACAATCAAAACAAGGAGGTTTAAGGACTTATTAAAGTTGAACCCAGGAACAAGTCTCAAACAAAATGGACCCTGGGAAGCCCTTCTTTTTTCCCTTCCAGTTTAAGCCAATTGACCCGGATCACGTATAGTCAGCGATCCTGTTAGTGGAGTCAAGGCTGCACCTTTGGGTAGTTGCAGAATGGCACAGCGGAAGAGTGGCTCAGGGGATTGTGTGACAGCAGCTGAATGGCACCGGGAAAGGGACGCTCCAGAAGGCACCCTTTCCCCACGCCCACCCACAGTTGTACCTTCTTGGGGCTGGTGCGCTAGCCTCAGACACGCCCTCCCCTGCTGGTTGCCAGAGTCTCACCCAGGTGTGTGCTGTTCTCAGAGCACGGGCGGCTCCCTGGATGTCTGCAGCTACTTTTCCTTTCTTCTTTGTTTCTTTGTCCCGGTCAGCCACTGCTTTCCTCAAATATGGCGGTGCTCTCCTCAGGCTCAACAGCAGTTCCGAAGATCTCTTGTTCAGGTCGCAGCTGTGCAGGTCACACTTCCCCCCGGGAGTGGAGGGGGCTTTTCCTCAGGTCGGGCCCTGCGTGCAGCAGCAGGGAGCTGCTACTCTGGGCCCTGGAGGCCAGGCGAACTGGCGGCTGGATCTCTCCTTCCAGGCGGGAGCCTACCTCTTGTTCTGGTCGCAGCTGGGCAGGTGGCCCTAAAGCCATACTTGAGAAAGCTGCAGCCTATTGATGAACCCTGAGATAACATTGGGATTGACATGATACCACTCCTTGAATTAGAAGCAAAGTGAACTTTTCCAGAGCCTGGAAAATGTAAAAATGGAGGTTAACTCTTATTGAGTTTGGAAATGCAGGCAGTAGAGTTGCTCATTTGCCTTTCGTTTCAAATAAGGGGTTTGTTCACAGCCTGCTCTAGAGTGAGGAGTCAGTCCCTCAACTTCCTCATGAGATCTGGCTTTCAGAGGTAGAAGCCATATTTGCTCATAGTCAACATGAACGGATGTCAACATCAAATGCATCTGCCTCCCTGTTCACCCACCTCCCCAGTGACAGACCAGCTATGGGCACCAGTTAGCTATTTTATGTGGCACAGTTTAATCTCAGTTTATTCAGGAAAATGGGCCTTTCTACCGTATTCCATGGTTATAGCCTCTTCATACTTGGCCCATTTAGACAATACAAATTCCACCACATGATCAAAGATCTGAATTTCAAGCTCTCCTGTGATTGGTTTTCTAATTAGAAGACTCAATGATGTATAAAAAATGCTAATGACCCCCACAACCTCCCAATCCAGTCCCACCTTCTGTTTGTGACCCATATTGACACTCCAGTGTGTTCAACACCCCGCTTCTGTGTGTTCATGGAAACTTTTAAATCCTCAACAAAATTCTGGCAAATCGGATACAAAAACATATCAAAAAGATAGTGCACCACGATCAAGTGGGGTTTATTCCAGGGATGCAAGGCTGGTTCAACATTTGGAAATCAATAAACATAATACATCACATCAATAGACTTAAAGATAAAAATCATATGATTATCTCAATAGATGCAGAAAAAGCATTTGACAAAATACAGCACCCCTTTATGTTCAAAACACTAGAAAAACTAGGAATATCAGGAACATATCTCAACATTATAAAAGCTATTTATGCAAGGCCCAGAGCTAACATTATCTTAAATGGAGAAAAATTGAAAGCATTCCCTCTAAAAACTGGAACAAGACAGGGATGCCCCTTTCACCACTGCTATTTAACATAGTACTGGAAACTCTGGCCAGAGCAATTAGACAGACGAAAGAAATTAAAGGGATCCAGATAGGAAAAGAAGAGCTCAAATTAGCACTATTTGCTGATGACATGATAATATACCTAGAAGACCCAAAAAACTCTACCAGAAAACTTTTACAACTAGTAAATGAATTCAGCAAAGTTGCAGGATACAAAATCAATACCCATAAGTCAAAGGCATTTTTGTACATCAGTGACAAAGCCTCTGAAAGGGAAATGATGAAAACTACCCCATTTACAATAGCATCAAGAAAATAAAATACCTGGGAATCAACTTAATGAAAGAGGTGAAAGACCTCTATAAGGAAAATTATAGAACACTAAAGAAAGAAATCATAGAAGAACTCAGAATATGGAAAGATCTACCTTGCTCTTGGATAGGTAGAATCAATATTGTCAAAATGTCCATACTACCAAAAGCATTATACATATTTAATGCAATTCCAATCAAAATCCCAATGTCATTCTTCAAAGAAATAGAAAAAGCAGTCATGAAATTCATCTGGAAACATAAGAGACCCAGAATAGCCAAAGCAATCCTGAGCAAGAAAAGTGAAGCAGGGGACATCACCATACCATACTTTAAATTATACTATAGAGCAATAGTAACAAAAACAGCATGGTATTGGCACCAAAACAGACTGGTGGACCAATGGTACAGAATTGAGGACACAGAGACTAATACATATAATTTCAGCTATCTTATATTAGACAAAGGCACCAAAAATGTACAGTGGAGAAAGGATAGCCTTTTCAACAAATGGTGCTGGGAAAACTGAAAATCCATAGGCAACAAAATGAAATTAAATCCTTATCTCTCACCATGCACAAAACTCAATTCAAAGTGGATCAAGGACCTAGGAATTAGACCAGAGACAATACGCCTAATAGAAGAAAAAGTAAGCTCCAATTTCCAACATGTCAGATTAGGCCCCAAGGTCCTTAATAAGAATCCTGTAGCACAAGAATTATTACCAAGAATTAATGAATGGGATAGATTTAAACTACAAAGCTTCTTCTCAGCAAAAGAAACAATCAGTGAGGTGAATAGAGAGCCAACTAATTGGGAACAAATATTTAATACGTGCACATCAGATAGAGCACTAATTTCTAGAATATATAAAGAACTCATAAAACTTAACACCAAAAAAACAAATAACCCAGTCAATAAATGGGCTAAGGAATTGAAAAGACACTTCTCAGAAGAAGATACACAATTAATCAACAATTACATGAAAAAATGCTCAACATTGCTGGCAATTAGAGAAATGCAAATCAAAACTACTCTAAGATTTCATTTCACTCCAGTCAGAATGGCAGCTATCAAGAACACAAACAACAATAAACGTTGGAGAAGATGTGGGGAAAAAGACACACTCATACATTGTTGGTGGGACTGCAAAATGGTGCAACCGCTATGGAAAGCAGTATGGAGATTTCTTGGAAAACTGGGAATGGAACCACCCTATGACCCAGCTATCCCACTCCTGGGTCTATTCCCAAAGGACTTAAAAACAGCATATTACAGTGACACAGCCACTTTAATGTTTATAGAAGCACAATTCACAATAGCTAGGTTGTGGAACCAACCTAGATGTCCCTCAGTAGATGAGTGGATAAAGAAAATGTGGTATATATACAAAATGGAATTTTACTCAGCAATAAAAGAGAATAAAATAATGGCATTTGCAGGTAAATGGATGAAGTTGGAGAATATAATGCTAAGTGAAATTAGTCAATGTCAAAAATCCAAATACTGAATGTTTTCTCTGATATAAGGAGGCTAGTTCACAGTGTTGTTGGACGGGGGTACATAGGAGGATTAGAGGAACACTAGAATGGCCAAAGGAAAGGGAGGGGAAAGGAGGGAGCATGGGGGGAGGGGAGGGAAAGAAAAAAAATTGGTGGTTGAATGAAATGGATATCATTATCCTAAATGCATGATTGAAGATCTGAATGGTACTTATATACTTTGTATACAAACAGTTGTATGTAAAAAGATGCTCTATATGTCCATTATGAATTGTAATACATACTACTATTATAAATAAAAAAGAAAAAAAGGATTTATTTAAAAAATGTATTATTCTATAATAATTTTAGCACACACCCTTCTTGTTTACTATCATTAAGCAAATATTTTTTAATAAATGCATTAAATGTGATGTGTTGTGTTTTTATAAATGTTCATTCCACTCCCTCCCCTCCCCCACACACAGTTTCACGCATGGGAACTCATAGATTTGAGAGACATCAGTCACTTTACACAATAAGGGCTTGATCACCCTGTTGAAGTCATAAAATAATATTTACATAAAACTGTGTTTTAGAGTCAGTAAATAGATAGAATGTTTTGCAGCAATATTACTATTGTGTGTTTGGTCAATAAGATGTTGGGTTTGCACAGCTGTATTAATCAAGGAACATAAAAAAACCTGATAGGTCAACTGAGAATATTCCTAGGACACTGTATTTTATTCTCCCAATTTGTTGCCTTGGATCAAACCTAAAATTTCTATTAAATCATTTTAGATAGCATATACATTTACATAGACGATAGACACCTGCTGATTGGTTCATTATACAGACTCGCCAGCAGGTCCAAGGAAGGCAAGGAAGATGAATGTCTTCATGGTTGCTCACTGCGTCTGGATTGGGAGTGGGATGAAGACTTTTCATCCACAGGTATTTATACCTCCAGTTTGTCATTGACAGACATGGCCACAGGTGCCAGAAAAATAATTTCACTGGAAACTCACATATCTAAATTTAGATTCACGTCTGTGAAACATGAAAGGTGATTAAGCATCAACATTAAACAACATCATTTTTCCAGAAGTTTATGGGAATGGAAGTCATAGACCCACCTGGTAGGAACCATTCTCCATAATAGGAAAATAAATTGGAATAAAATCATAGATCAGAGCTCCAGGTTTCTGCATTCCCAGACATAAATTTAGGTAATTGGTTGTTTTAAGTATGTACTTTTTCCTTAGGACTTTGGAACCCTGAACTCTTGGTGTTTAATTATTATTGGCTCTGGCACACATTTATACTTGTCTTATAATAGTTCTCATCTTTTATATCCATGTTAATTTTTTATTATTAGAAGGAACAATGTGCTCTCCTGATACATGGAAATTTGTTCTTTTTTAAAAAAAAATTCTAAGTGAAATAACCTAATTCCCCCAAAAGCAAAGGTCAAATATTTTCTCTGATATGTGGATGCTCATTTACAATTAGGTTGGGGGTGAAGGTTAGGGAAGAATAGAGTTACTTTAGGCAAATTGTTCATACTCAAAAAAGTAATAGAAAAAAATTGAAAGTAAAACAATGATAACAAGTTACTGTATTTTTATTTTATACTAGTCCTCCATATCTGTGATTTCTCTTTTCATGTTTAAGTTACTCAGGTTCAATCAGAACCCAAACATGCTCAATAGGATATTCTAGAAATAATGTTATAATAAATTTTAAGTAACATTTAGTTCAGTTTATTGTACATATCTTTATTTCTTCATTAGATGTAGTTGTTAATCTCTTAACAGCACCTAGCTTATATATTAACCTTATCATGGGTAAATATGTATGTAAAAAGCATTATATATAGAATTTGGAAGTACATGCAATTTCAGGACTTAGAATGTGCTCATCCTGTTAAGTGGGGACTACTGTATTCTAATTTAATAATCTTCATAACAACCATATGGAATACCTGGTAACAGACCCCAATTACAGATGGACCAATAAAGGCACCATAGGTATAAGGGACTTCCACAAATCACACAGCAAGCCCATGGTAGAATTATATCAGACGAAATCTGATTTGGAGTTTGTGCTCTTTCAAGGTGAGAAACCTTGGCTTAGTTTAATGCCAGTGAAATGAATGTTTCCTGTATAGGGGGCACTGAAGGGGTGTCCATGCACCAACTCTATCAGAGATACCACTATAAATGTTGTACTATAATTTTCAACACTTCAGAGATTGAGATGGGAGTCTTAGAGAATTCAAATACTTTTTTCATAGTTTCACAGCTCTTATGGTAAATTCAGAGTACACAGTCAATTGGTCTCATTTCAGGACCAATTTCCTCAATGGTAATGCCATAATTCTACTTCAGCTAGGATAGAATAGTCAGATTCTACGCCTCCACAGTAAATCTAAAACCACCTACCAGGACAGTATTTCTGCTTGAGCAAATGATCACTCTTGAGGCTATTTCTGGGTATGTTTGTTTTATTTCCATTTAATACTTTCTGCATGAGGACATCATAGTCAAAGGCACAGAGTATTAACCTTGATACTGTTGACATTTGTAGCCAGACGTTGTCCTTATTCAAGCTATGACCACTATGGTTTTGATATTAGGTGTTCCTGGAAAAGCTCATGATAGAAAATGCAGGAATGTTCAAAAGTAAAATGATCATATAGTGAGAGCTAACCTAGTCAGTGGATTAATCTGTTTGATGGATTAGCAATTTGAACAGAATGAATAGATGGTAACTGTAGGCAGGTGGGACATGACTGGAAGATGTAGGTCGCTGGGGGCATGCTTTTGGGCAGTATATATGTTTTCCCAGATCCTTGTGCTGTCTTCCTCTGCTTCCCATCTGTTCTGAGCTGAGCAGCCTTCCTCCACCATGACATTGCCCCATGATGTTCCGCCTCACCTCAGTCCCACAGCAATGGAGCCAGCTAACTGTGGACTGAGAACCCTGAAATCATGATCCCAATAAACATTCCCTTTTCTAGTTATTTTCAGGTATTTTGGTCATGGTGATGAAAATGTGTCTACCATAATAGCATCCTTAAAAATAAGCTCTGTTATGTGTCTAAGGTTTCATCTTTGAATTTTAAATATACACAAATCCACAAGGGATTTATAGAATAATATTAGAGTTTATATATCAAGAAAGAACAAGTTAGTTTTGTTGAACGAATTTGTGACTCGGTGTGAGAAAACTAGTTCAGTTAATGAAAAAAATAATGAGGTGGCATTCTCTAGGTTTTGAGAACATGGGGGGAAAAATAAAGAAACAAAAGGATCCACTGAAACTGTGGTTCCCAACAGAGGGCTGAATATCCTGTAGCCTACTTGGAATAGAAGCTGAATGTGAATAAACAGAGCTATTAAAGAGAAAATGAGTATCTCTAAGACTGATTGTTTGTATTTGTATCCTTTCAATCTTTTACCGTCTTAGTTGAATTTTAAAAGCAAGTCTAAAACATTACTATGAGGGAACATATTTACATTTTAAAAGATTAAGAAGTTATTGTCATAGAAGATAAGAATGGTTTACACTAAAATGATGAAACCTAGTTAGATTTCTAAGGGAAAAGAGGCATATATTTGTCTTATTCAAGAAAAATTTTCTCAGATAAAATGATCATGAGCACACCTTGATACTTATTGTTTCTTAATGTGTTACCAAAACTAGGTTCTAAATCTCATCCCCTGGACAAAACAGCATCTGAGAGATTTTGGAGGTTTTGGAGAAAGAAAGACCTCATTCACTGATCAAAGAATGTAGAAATGTGGGCCCTTGCTCATAGAAGTTCTCAACTCCAGCATTTAGGGGTTACAGATATATCACTTCTTTTCACTCCTTTCAGAACTTGGTGTATCTGGTCATGTCATCTGGTAGTTATCTCCAGCCTTGAGGTAGGAGCAAAAGAGATAGATATGAGTAATGTCTAAGGCAAGTTATGCTTGTATTTCAATTTTGGACAAAATGTTTCTCAAATAATCAACATACCTACAGGCAGAGCTGAGTAGAACCTGACCCAAAAGGTTAAGGCAGCAAAGAAAACAGACACAAAATGAAGGCAGATACCAGGCAATTTCACCCTGCTACTGTCCCCATAGACAGCTACAGGCCCAGGTGAAGAGTTAGTTTCAGTAAAAACAGCCTTCACATTTCTGAAAGTTAACCCAGGCAACTGCTATCATCATAATCCACACACCAGAGATGTTATCTACAGCCAAGTTAGTGGGAAATTAATAAAATATTGTCCAGTCATATGTAGCTAAGCTTCTAAGGATAGATATGACTTCAACATAGTTATGAGTTTATAATTAAAGAGTCAAGTTCTCCAAATTCCTGGGAGCAAGAGATAAATAAACATATCCTTTACTGTAATTAGATATACCAAGTTAAAAAAAATGCCTTATCTCTACGCAGTTGCCCCTACTCTCAGAATATTATCTTTTTGCATTTCCTTATATTCTCTATAAATACCACATGACACTCTCTGGATCTTATTGAATCATGAATTAGGGATTTATTTATAGTTACTATGCTTCCATAAACTCCTCTGACTCTTTCAAATGGCTCTTTATTTTAAACTTCAGTAGACTTTGATAGATCTTGGATAATTTTCTTTGATTATATTTTAGAAAAAGTTCCAATTCCCAATCAAGCATCCCTTTATCCAGGTTCCTTTTTTCTTAAAAAATTATTTGTTCTAATTTGTTACACATGACAGTCAAATACATTCCCCCTTATTGGGCATTAGTATCTGCATATCAGAGAAAACAATGGGCCTTTGGTCCTTTGGGATTGGTTTATTTTACTTAGCATGATGTTCTCCAGCTCCATCTATTTACCAGCAAATGCCATAATTTCATTTGTCTTTAAGGCTGAGTAACATTCCATTGTGCATATATACCACAGTTTCTTTATTCATTTATCTGTTGAAGGACACCTGGGTGGTTCCATGGTTTAGCTATTGTTAATTGAGCTGCTATAAACATTGATGCAGCTGAGTTGCTTAATGCCTCACTTTTGCTGAGGTTGGCTTTGAACTCGTGGTCCTCCTGCCTCAGCCTCCCAAGCTGCTGGGATTACAGACATGCACCACAGTGCCCACCTTCAGTATAGTTTTAATTTGCATTTGTATAATTGCTAGAGATGTTGAACATTCTTTCATATTGATCAATTTTATCTCTTCTTCTGTGAAGTGTCTGTTTAGTTTCTTAGCCCATTTATTTTTGGGGGTTATTTGTTTTTTTGGGTGTGTTAAGTTTTTGAGTTTTTTGTATATCCTGGAGATTAATGCTCTCTCTGAGGTGGAGGTGGTAAAGATTTTCTCCCATTCTGTAGGTTCTCTCTTCATATTCTTGATTGTTTTCTTGGCTGTGAATAAGGTTTTTAGTTTGATTCCATCCTGTAGGTTCTCTCTTCATATTCTTGATTGTTTTCTTGGCTGTGAATAAGGTTTTTAGTTTGATTCCATCCCATTTATTGATTTTTGATTTTACTTCTTGCACTTTAGGAAACTTGTAAGGAAATAAGTTCCTAATCCAACATTATATATATTTGGGCCTACTTTTTCTTCTATTAGGTGAAAGGTCTCTGTTCTAGTGCCTAAGTCCTTTATCCACTTTGTGAGTTGAGGTGAGAAATAGGGGGTTTCATTTTATTTTGCTACATATGGACTTCCAGTTTAACCAGCATCATTTGTTGAAAAGGCTCTTTTCTCCAACGTATGTTTAAGGAGCCTTTGTCTAGTATGAGATAACTGTATTTATGTGGGTGTGTCTCTGTGACTCTGTTCTGTTTCATTGGTCTTCAATTCTACTTTTTGGTTCAATACCATACCGTTTTTGTTACTATGGCTCAGTCATATAATTTAGGGTCTAGGTATTTTGATGCCTCCTGTTTCACTTTTCTTTCTAAGGATTGCTCTGAAACTTCCAAGTCTCTTATTTTTCCAAATGAATTTCATGACTGCTTTTTTTATTTCTATGAATAATGTCATTGGGATTTTAATAGGAATTGCATTAAATCTCTATAACACTTTTGGTACTATGGCCAATTTGACAATGTTAATTCTGCCTATCTAAGGGCATGGGAGATTATTTCATTTTCTAAGATTTCTTCAATATCTTTCTTTCTATTGTTTTTTATTATAGAGGTCTTTTACTCTTGCGTTAGATTGATTCCCAAATATTTTATTTTTTTGAGGCCATTATGAGTGGGGTAGTTTTCCTGATTTTTATCTAATTAGATTCATCATTGATGTGTAGGAACACAATTGATTTATGGATGTTAATTTTATATCCTGCTACATTGTTGAATTCATTTATGAGTTCTAGAACTTTTCTGGTGAAAATTTTTGGGTCTTCTATATATAGAATCAGGTCATGAGCAAATAGTGCTAGTTTGAGTTCTTTTCCTATTCATATCCCTTAAATTTATTTAATCTAATATCTATGTCTAGAGTTTCAAGGATGATGTTGAATAAAAGTGGTGAAAGAGGGTATCCCTGTCTTGTTCCAGGTTTTAGAGGGAATGCTTTCATTTTTCCTCCATTTGGCATGGTGTTGGCCTTGAACTTAGCATAGATAGGTTTTACAATGTTGAGGTACGTTTCTACTATCCCTAGTTTTTCTTCTAGTGTTTTGAACATGAACAGGTGCTATATATTGTCAAATGCTTTTTCTGCATCTATTGAGATAATCATATGATTTTTGTTTTTTAATTCCAATAGAATTTTTTAATTCCATTGATGTGATAAATTACATTTATTGATTTCTGTATGTAGAACCAGAACCAACCTTGCATCCTTGAACATGATGCACATCTTTTTAATATGTTTTTGTATGCAATTTGCCAAAATTTTATTGAGAATTTCTATCTGTGTTCATCAGGGATATTTGTCTAAAATTTTCTTTCCGTGATGTGTTTGTCTGGTTTTGGTATCGTGGTGATACTAGCTTCATATAACAAGTTTGGAAATGTTCAGTAATTTTATATTTCATGCAATAATTTGAGGAGTTTTGGTGTTAATTATTCTTTGAAGATCTTCTAGAAATAGGCTGAGAATCCATCAGGTCTTAAGATTTTTCTTAGTTGGTAGGTGTTTGATGGCATCTTCTATTTCATTGCTTGAAATTGATCAGTTTAAATTGTGTATGTCCTCCTGATTCAGTTTGTGTAGGTCATATGTCTCTAGAAATTTGTTGATGTTTTCAAGATTTTCTATTTTATTGGAGTATAAATTTTAAAAATAGTTTCTGATTATCTTCTGTATTTCAGTAGTGTCCATCATGATATTTCTTCTTCATAAATTTTAATAATTTGAGTTTTCTCTCTATCTTCATTAGTGTATTTAAGGGTTTATCAATTTTATTTATTTTTTCAAAGAACCAACTTTTTGTTCTGTAAATTTTTGAATTGTTTCTTTTATTTCAATTTTATTGATTTCATCTCTGATTTTAATTATTTCCTGTCTTCCTGTGTTTGATGCTTTGGAGATTTGTTCTTTTTCTAGGGCCCTGAGAAGCAGTGTTAGGTTATTTTATGTTGTTGTTGACTTTCTATTCTTTTAAGGAATTAGCTCAATGCAATGAACTTTCCTGAGTACTCTCTTCATAGTGTTCCAGAGATTTTTATATGTTGTGTTGCAATTCTCATTTATTTCTAAATATTTTTTAATTTTATCTCTGATTTCTTCTGCTATCCACTGGTCACTCAATAGTGTGTTATATAGTGTCTAGGTGCTAAAGGAGATTCTATTTTTAATTTTATCATTGATTTCTAATTTCTATTTTTTCCCCATCCTTTCACCTTCAGCCTGTGGATGTCTTTGCCGATGAGGTGAGTCCCTAGAAGAGAGCATATTGTTGGGCCTTGCTTTTTAATACAATATGCCAATCTATGTTACTTGATTGATGAGTTTAGGCTGTTAACATTCAAGGTTATTATTGAGATATGGTTTGTATTCCCTGTCATTTTTATTTATTTCTGTTTTTTTATTTGTCTTAGTTTCTCCTTTGGTTGAATGTCCCTTAGTGTAGACCCTCCCTTTGCTGGTTTTCACTTCTTCTTCTTTTTTTTTTTTTTTTTTTCCACTTCATACTCATGGAATATTCTGTTGAGAATGCTCTGTAGTATAGGCTTTCTTGTTATGAATTCTTTTAATTTTTGTTTATCATGGAATGTTTTAATTTCATCTTCAAATCTGAAACTTAATTTTGCTGGATATAAAATTCTTGGTTGGCATCTATTTTATTTCATGTAGAGACCTATTTGAGGAGATAGCTAGATGGCGGCTAGCTGAGAGCCATAAAGGTGTTCAAGTATTTTCACCTGATATTCATGCATTTATCTAAGAATCTTTTTATGCTTGTGAACACTGTGTGATGCACCTATAAGCTCGGGCTGTTAGCACTTGTCCTTGTTAAGGCAAAATGTATTTAACCGAGTGAGGTTAGTTAGAGGGGTGGTTGGAGTTGGAGAGGTTGTTGGAGCCAGAGAGAGAAGTTAGAAGAATAAAAGAACTTTTTCATTTCCAGTCTGCCTCCGAGTTTTCTCCTGCGGTATCATTGCTGCAAGCGGCAATTGCTGCAGGCAGTGACAAGTGGTGGCCCGAACGGGGAACTCGGAATCTGCAGGTAAGAACTGAGAAATTTATAAAGATGGGTGTGAAAATAACCAAGCACCGAGTAATAAAAGCTATGGAAGAGTTTTTTGATATAGCTGATAGTGTGGAGGAAAGTGATTGTGAAAGCATAGCCTCCGCTGAGTCAGATAAGACCAGTAAGGATAGTATTGGTGTGAACTCAAAAATAATGAAGATAAGAGCTGCAAAATCTATCCGAGACTTGTTGGAAATAGATGAAGAGTATGTACTCTCCATAGAATCTGAAAATCAGGATGTTACTACCAGTGAAAGTGATAGTAGCAAGGAGGAGCCAAATAACCATGAAAGCACAGCCTCCTCCGCTGAGTCAGTTAAGACCAGAAAGGACCGTCAAGTAGAGGAACCACTTGTGCCCTCTGCTCCCTCATGGGTGGAATCCATTACTGAAACCATGAGGGGTATTTATGAGCATATGCGTGCCCTTGAGGCAGAGATTAACGACCTTTCTGAGCGCTTACGCATCCTTGAATGCCAAAACCTGCAGGAACATTGGGGACCTGCCAGTATTTGAAAATGAAAATGGGCAGAGGTACCACCAATCCCTAGACTTCAAAATAATAAAAAACTTCAAAGAGGCAATAATGACCTATGGGCCCCAAGCTCTGTTCACGTTGAGCATGCTGGAGTCCCTTAACACTTTAACTTTAACCCCCTTAGACTGGAAAGGCTTATGTAAGGCAATATTGAGCTGGGGACAATACCTGATATGGAAGTCACAATTCCAGGAGCTTTATGTAGAAACAGCTAGAAGAAATGTGACTGCAGGCTTCCCAGACTGTGATGTAGATATGCTAACAGGTGAAGGACAGTTTGCTGAACTACAACTACAAATGCAATATGATCCTGGTGTATATGCACAAAGAAACGCTGCCACTGTTAAAGCATGGAAGACCTTACCAGGAACAGGTGATTTGCAAGGCAGCTTATCTAAAGTAATTCAGGGGCCTAATGATCCATATGCTGATTTTGCTGACAGACTCTTAAGAACAGCAGGCAGAATATTCGGGGATATGAAGCAAGCAATGCCCTTAGTCGTCCAGTTGGCATATGAAAATGCCAACAAATATTGCCAAGATGCTATAAGACCATGGAAAAATAAAAAGGACCTTTCAATATACATTAGATTATGTAAATACATTAATGATGCCTTTGTCACAGGCAATGTGATTGCAGCAGCAATGAGAGGTGCTTCCCCTCAAAATTTCACAAGGGCTCAACCTAAAAATTATAATCAATCAGGATATTCCAGGCAATATCCCCAAAGAGAAATAAGACCAAGCTCATACCGCGCCCCAGGCCGCTGCCCCAGGTGTAAAAAGGGGAATCATTGGGCCAATAAATGCAGATCTAAATTTAAGATCTATGGAAACATTTTGTCTAGAAACTCAAAAAAACGGGGCACAGGGCCCAATGCCCCGGGGCCCACAAATGTACGAGGCATTAGAAGAGGAATATCCTCAAACATCCATCCAGATGATTCCTTGTCACAATTCCTCCTACCCATTGACTCCCTTGTCAGAGGGACAAGGGAGTGCAGGACTAGACCTCTGTTCCACCGCCCGAATAGTATTAACACCTGAAATGGGGGTTCAACTGATTCCCACAGGAGTTGGGGGACCTCTTCCCTCAGGAACTGTAGGACTTATCCTCAGGTGAAGTTCTAAAAGCTTATTAGGTTTTCAAGTAACACCAGGTGTTATAGACTCTGATTACCAAGGAGAAATAAAAATAATGCTTAGTTCACCTAGAGGCATTATCTCTGTAAATCAAGGAGATAGAATTGCTCAGCTGCTTTTCCTTCCCAGTTTACACAACTCATTCAAGAGTATGCCGCAGAATAGGAACAATAGAGGATTTGGTTCCACTGGCTCGGGACCTATGGCTTGCTGGGTTCAGGATTGTTCACGGAGGCCTATGTGCAAAATAAAAATTCAAGGCATAGAGATGGAGGGGCTGATTGATACTGGGGCTGACTCTTCCATCATTAATCTACGACAATGGCCCAAGCACTGGCCTCTGCAGAAGGCTTCAACCAGTTTAAGAGGCTTGGGATATACTAACACCCCAACACAGTGCTGCAATTTTAAAATGAGAAGATAATGAAGGCCATAAAGGAACTTTCCTACCTTATGTTTTGACCAGCTTGCCAGTTACCTTATGGTAAGAGATAATTTGCAACAGATGGGGGTACACCTCGCAACCAAGCCCGCAGGTGTTAAAAATAAAAATCTACAGGGTCCTAACCCTATTAAGCTAAATCATCATAAAAAAGGTAAAGGATTTTTTTTTTTAGGGGTCACTGAGAAAACAATTTTGAAAATACCATGGCTTTCTGATAAGCCAGTTTGGGTCCCTCAGTGGCCCCTATCTAGAGAGAAATTATAAGCCGCCCACCTACTAATCCAAGAACAACTAGAAGCAGGACACATAGAACCTTCCACCTCTCCCTGGAATTCCCCCATATTTGTAATCAAGAAAAAATCAGGAAAATGGAGACTGTTACATGACCTTAGAGAAATCAATAAAACCATGCAAATCATGGGCCCTACCCAACCTGGACTTCCTAATCCTGTAGCTATTCCTAAAAATTTCCATCTTATAACACTTAAAATAAAGGATTGTTTCTTTTCCATTCCTCTACATCCTCTGGATGCCCCCAGGTTTGCTTTTTCAGTTCCTTCTATCAATAATAATGGCCCTGATAAAAGATATCAATGGAAAGTTTTACCCCAGGGAATGGCTAATAGCCCCACTATATGTCAAATCTATGTAGACAAAGTTATTTAGCTGATCAAGAACAAATACCCAAACCTTATGTGTCTCCATTATATGGATGATATTTTACTTGCTCATCCTAATTAAGAAGTCTTATTTACCATATTCAGTAATATGTCAGAAAACTTAAAACTATATGGACTAAACATTGCTGAAGAAAAGGTTCAAACTAGATCTCCCATGTTATATTTAGGATTCAAAATTATGGATACTTTCATTAGGCCTCAAAAAATTTTAATAAATAAAGAACATTTGACCACCCTCAATGATTTCCAAAAGCTGCTGGGATACATTAATTGGCTTCACCCTACACTAAGCCTCACTACTGGACAATTAAAGCCCTTATTTGATATCCTTCACGAGAACCTGATCCATCTTCACTGCGAACATTGACTCCTGATGCTAGGGAAGCTTTAAAGTTGGTAGAAAAGGCCATTAAAGGATCCCATTGTGATAGAATTATTTTTGCTCAACCGCTGATATTGATTATTATTTCTTCATAATATACACCCACAGGAGTATTTTGGCAACAGGGACCTTTATTATGGACACATTTACCCCTCTCTCCTAAAAGTACAATTGAGTCTTATACCTCCATAGTGGCTAAACTTATTCTTCAAGGACTTAAGACTTCTACTAAAATATTTGGCATTCACCCTGCTACTATTATTACTCCCTATTCATCGTCACAGGTTGAATATTTGTGCTTCAATGATAAGGATTGGGCTATAGCTAGATGCTCTACTTCTGCAAATTTTGATAACCATCTTCCTAAGTCTCCTATACTATCTTTTTGTATCAATCATCCCATTATATTTCCACAGGTAATAAAAAATCAACCTATTCCTAAGGCATTAAATGTATTTACAGATTGGTCCTCTAATGGTACTTCTGCAGTAGTCACTCAAAAAGAAAATATGATTCATATTACTGGTCAAAAATAAGCCCAATTAGTTGAACTTGGAGCTATTATTATAGCTCTTGAAAGTTTTAAAGAACAGCCTATAAATATTTTTTCAGACAGCCACTATATTGTACATGCTGTCCCTAAATTGGAACTAGCAGGCCCAATAGCATCACATACTCCAGCCTTTAAATTGATTTTTCAAATTCAAAACCTTTTAGGGGAACGTAAAGAACCTTTGTTTATTGGACATATCAGAGCTCATACTAATTTTCCTGGTCCTCTCCATGAAGGTAATCAAAAGGCCATGCCCTCACTCAAACGATCTTTATATTTTCAGCAGTCCAACAAGCTACCTTGTTCCATTCTCAATTTCATGTTAATAGTACTACTTTACAGTAAAAATTCAAAATAACTAAAGAGCAAGCGCAAACAATTGTGAAGGATTGTCAATCTTGTGTGACACATTTGCCCAATCCACATTATGGGGTTAGCCCAAGAGGATTAATGCCCAATCATTTGTGGCAGATGGATGTCACTCATGAGCCAAGTTTTGGAAAATTGCGATTTATTCATGTGACCATAGATACATGCTCAGGCATGATTTTTGCATCCTTACATGCTGGAGAAAAAGTTAAAGATGTTACATCTCATTGTCTACAAGCTTTTGCTGCATTGGGCAGTCCCAAAATGCTTAAAACAGATAATGGCCCTGCATATACATCCTCATCTTTCAAACAGTTTTGCACAAAATTCAATATATTTCATAAAACAGGTGTCCCGTACAATCGTCAAGGCCAAGGTATAATTGAACAAGCTAATCGCACACTCAAAATTATGCTATTGAAGCAAAAAGAAGGAAAGTGGACAAATCCTAGGGACAGATTGGCCGTTGCCCTGTTTACCTAAATTTTTTAACTTTAGATTCTAATGGATATTCGTCTGGAGACAGACACTGGAATCCACACCAACAACATAAACCTTTGGTTTACTGGAAGGATGTTCTTTCAGGTACATGGAAGGGTCCAGATCCAGTATTAATTTGGGGGAGAGGATCTGTTTGTGTTTTTCCACAGCATGAATCCTCCCCAATATGGATACCATCTAGATTAATAAAACAGGTACCAAATCAAAAGGACCAAGATGAAGTTGTTGAGGAATCAAGATTAATAAAACAAGTACAAAATCAAGAGGACCAAGATGAAGTTATGGAATGATTCCCTTAAAAGAGTCCTTCAATAAATTCACAACTTAAGTCTCATTCCTCCCAGCCGGGATGAGAAGATCTCTCTTTAGTGTACACACAATTGTATTTTTTTTTCTTTTTATATATGTCTTTATGTCTGTGCATTTGTCTAAATTTCATGTAAATGTGATATCACAAATATATGTTTGAATGTTTGTGCGTCTGTCCAGTGTGACGTCACAAATAACAAAAGCAAGTGCTCATGAAAATTAATATCATAAAAAATATATATATCCATATAACTTTAATTTATTTAAGTTTAGAGTATTCAAATTGGAATAACAATTTAAAACTGAAAGTACCTTCAATTTTGATTTATAGGTGTCTCTGGAACTTCTCTTCAATTAAAAATATGACTAATACTGTATAACCTGATATTTTGGTATTTGACATGGGATTTTTTTTTTTTTTTGTAATTAACTTTATTTGCTTAATAGCTGATTAATTTGAATTATTTCAACAGGTAATTTCATAGAAGGATCGCTGTGTACACAGAGACTCGGGGGTTCCAGCTAACAAATTATTTTTCCAAAGTGCTCTTAGTTTTTCTTTAATTTGTCTTTAATGCAGTGTTTTTGTCAGTTAAATACCCTCAGTCTTTCTTCAATTTGTTCTGAAATTGATATTTTGCCAGCTTATATTTGTGGGAGCTCAAGCAGCAATGTGTGTGAGCAGAGATCAACTTTAATTACCTAATCTAATAATTCCATTTTTTAGTTTGACAACTCGCCTCTTGACTCAGTGCTGGAATGGCACTGCCTTTCCTCTAATAATTGATGCTTTAGTTTCTAGGTAGCGGGCCCTGAAGATTTGCCGGTGGCATTGTCTAGACATAAAAATGACGGCTGCTGCTACAGCTGCAGTGATCACGGTCGCTACAAGCATCCCTGCTGCTCAAGCATCAAATAACCTCACCAGCAGTGTGGCCTCTGCTCTACATGCATGGGGCCTCCTAGATCAACGTGTTATAACAAGCGGACATTTTGATCTTTCATTGTTTGGGACATTATGGGACAATGCCTTGCTGATATTTGTCTAGAGAACTCAGTGCATTACTTGATGGAACTTAGGGCAGCTGATTTGCTTAAAGAACTTGATACGGTATGGAATTTGGCTCATCAGCAGAAGGCTTATTGCCTCAAAACCGCAGCATCTCCTCACGATTGGACAGCTGTTAGTCAACACACACAGTCGATCCTGAAGGGCTCGATTGGATGGCTGGTAGCCAGTGATGGGTAAGATCCCCAGAGGGGGACAACCTAAGACAGGAACAGTCGATCCGGATGAGGTCTTCACCCATCCACGGGACAGTCTCATGTGGCCGACATATCAACCTATGACAGGAGTCAAGGGAACAGCCTTGATTATCCGATGACGGGTAAGAATGTTGGTTGCACATGGGATGCCCTAGGGCATTCTCTCTTTTAAAAACAAAAGGGGGAAACATAGAGCCCTATTTGAGGAGATAGCTAGATGGCGGCTAGCTGAGAGCCATAAAGGTGTTCAAGTATTTTCACCTGATATTCATGCATTTATCTAAGAATCTTTTTATGCTCGTGAACACTGTGTGATGCACCTGTAAGCTCGAGCTGTTAGCACTTGTCCTTGTTAAGGCAAAATGTATTTAACCAAGTGAGGTTAGTTAGAGGGGTGGTTGGAGTTGGAGAGGTTGTTGGAGCCGGAGAGAGAAGTTAGAAGAATGAACAAACTTTTTCATTTCCAGTCTGCCTCTGAGTTTTCTCCCGGGGTATCATTGCTGCAAGCGGCAATTGCTGCAGGCGGTGACAATTTCAAAGCTTGAAATATATTATTCTAGGACCTTCTAGCTTTGAAGGTCTGGGTTGAGAAATCAGTTGAGATCTGAATTGGTTTCCACCTATATGTAATTTGATTTTTTTCTCATAGCCTTTAAGATTTTATCTTTATTCTCTGTGTTAGTCATTCTCATTTTAATGTGCCTTGGTATGGATCCGCTGTAATTTTCTACACTTGGGGTCCTGTAAGCCTCTTGTATTTGATTCTCCATTCCATTATTTAGGTTTGGGAAATTTTCTGCTATTATACCATTGAAAAGATCGTGCATTCCTTTGGTTTGTATCTCTGATCCTTCATCTATTCGGATGACTCTTAAATTTGGTTTTTTCATGTTATCCCATAATTCTTGGATGTTCTGTTCATGGTTTCTTACCATCTTATCTGCATGCTCAACTCTACTTTCAAGATTATGTATTTTGTTTTCATTGTCTGAGGTTCTGTCTTCCAACTGGTCTAGTTTGTTGGTGATGCTTTCTACTAAATTTATAATTTGGTTTACCGATTCCTTTATTTCAAGGATTGCTGCTTGGCATTGGTATTTTTTTCATGATCTCTAACTCTTTATTGAAGTGATCTTTCACTTATTGTATTTTTTCTTTGATTTCACTCCTTATAATGTCCTTTCCTTCACATATCAATTTAACTATGTACAATCTGAACTCCTTCTTGGCATTTCTTCTACTGTGTTATCAGTGACTTCTGTTGTTGAGGGATCTCAGTTTGTGGTGCTTTCCTTTCTTTTCTTTTCTTTTTTTTTTTCTTTCTTTTTTTTCATGTTGTTAGTGTGTTTTCCCATCTAGAAGTATGGATCTAAGGCAGCATAAATTCTACCCTGTAGACCTATAGTGTCCCTGAAGGTTTCCAGTGCCTTGCCTTTAATGAGAGACCAATATCAACAGCACCCAGTGTACACAATATGTAGCCTGAAACCTAATAGCTCCCACTAAGGCATCTACTGCTTTCTTGCATTAAACCAAAATGATGAGTTCAATAACTATCAATAGTATAAACAGAAAATTTGTTAAAATGGGTTTCAATTTCTAATAGTGGATGAGAGAATAAAGGTAGTGTATTATGCAATTTTGATGAGGGAGGAAGAGAGAAGCTAGAAGTAAATTTCATAGGAAGAGTGGAAGAGGAGCTGACAGAGATTGACTGGAGAAAAATTGGAAAGAAATCCAAGAAAATAGACAAGAGAGAGGAAGGATACAAACAAGAGAAAAAATTAAAGACATAATAATATAACAAAAAGTGCATAAACACCATTCATTTATCATTGTCCTCCACACAGTGATGCTTAAAAAACATCCTGTTCCAAATATGGTAGAGATATTAATGAATCAAAAAATCAAATAAATCTTGCTAGAAAGTAGAACTGTATCTGTCAGTGTTCAACAGTTTATCAACCCTTTCTCTGACATCTCTTAGGATCACCAAACCCAGATCAGCCCTCGCCAACCCAGTCACTATCTCACCAATCTGGGCTTCAGATACCTCAGGCTCCACCACACTGTAGTCCTAAGATCTCAATGCTGCTCCTAGTTGCAGGGAGACCACTAGGGATACACTCATGCAAAGGAGTAACCCCAAGATGCAGCAGCAAGATAAGCGCCACCAGCACTCTCAGCAGGAAGATCCCAGGCTCCTCCCAACCTGTAGGCACCCCCACATGGGACTTACAGGTCCTAGGTAGAGTCCCCAGACATAGGCTCTTGCATTGGTAAACCTGCTAGCACCTGTGCCCCTGGCCCTGGCTGGTATCCCCAAATGGGTGCAGCTACATCCAACCAAACCTGGAGTCTCCCCCACAGCAATTCTCTAGATTATGGTAGCAGCAGTAGTGATGGTGGTTTTAGTAGCAGGCAGTAGGTCAGCGGCAGTGATGGCAGCCTTGGCAGTTGCAATTGCAGCTGTGGGGGCAGTGTCACTGGGCAATGTCTGGGTGTCAGCAGCAGTCTTGGCTTCAGTTGCATCTGGGACAGTGGTGTCTTCTGTGGCAGCAGCATCCAGAAAGAAGTCCTTCAGCTGACCTCAGGCTGACAGCAGAAGAATCAGAGGCAGCAGCAATGGTGGTAGTGGTGCAGGCAGCAGTTGATTGACAGGAGACCTTTGTTTCAGTGGCAGTGACCATGAGGTAGCTTCAGAAGTTGCACCCAAGGTAGCTGAGGCCATTCCCAGAGAAGAGACCTCCAGGCACAGAAGCATCTCTGTCATTTTTTTCTGCTGCGTTGTCAAAGTATTCTATTAGGGGAGCATCTTGGTTTGTTGAGGCAGTGTGGATCTGAAGCAATACATTTTCTACCGTGTAGACTTATAGTGTCCCTGAAGTTTTCCAGTACCTGACATTAAAGGTGGAGACAAATAATAAGAGGACCCATTGCAAACAATACACAGCTTTAAACCAAATAGCTCTTACTAAGATGTCTATAGTTTTGGTGCAATAAACAGAAATGATCTGTTCAATTATTGTCTACAGTATAAGCAATAAGTTGGCAAAACGTGTTTATAATTTCAAATTGTAGACAAAGGACAGAAGTGGTGTAGTATGTGATGTTTATGAGGAATAAGGAGAGACAACAGAAGTAAAATATTATAAAAAGAATGAAAGAGTGATTAATAAAGGCTGGCTGTTAGCAGGAGAAAAGAAAGAGAATCCAAGGAAACAGATAAGTGAGAGGAATAATATACATAACTTAAAATTTAAAAAAAATTAAAAATAGAAAAAAGTAATAAAAGAATATACAACAAAACTGTAATATACTATTCAGACATCCCTGTCCTATCCCTATCCTCAATAAACTGACACATGGATAATACTTGTTTTCAAACATGGTAGAAATTTGGAAAGAAAAAAAAAAAGAAAAAAAAGAAAAAGTTCTTGATGAGAAATTGAACAATTGATTCCATTGGCATTCAAAAGTTTCTTAGCTCCCCTTCTCAGTAGATATGCAGGGTTGTCTGGTATATGATGCTAACTCCACCCTCAGGATGGGTGGGGTTGCTAGGGTGAAAGTGTTAGTCCTGGAAATGAAACTCCAGGAGATAGGGTATTGCTGAAGGCCTGCTTCAGCAGCAGGGAAAGGGTGAATCCTGAACAACGCTGGTGGGGAGAGTCAGCGATAAGATGGAAGGGATACACACGAGTCAGGTTGCAAAAATCCCTCTGCTTTATTTTTCTCTCTTGCAAGTATATAAACACACTTCAAGGCAGCTCGCATTCTTTTTTTTTTTTTTTTTTTTTTTTTTTTTTTACATACAGTCACAAGACCCAGGGAAGCTGCAACATTCTTATCGTTTACCCAACTTCTCAAGGTTTTGTACAAACATACTGTTTTGTATCTTCTGCGATTTTGTTACGTTTATCTGCAGTAGTCTGAGTTCAAATTTGTCTTCTTAAGAATTCCTTTTAGCCATTCCTGCGCACACCTGCACAACTGCCTGGAATACAAAGCGCTTTCTATCATGATCCTGTTTACAGTCTAGGGGCAGGGAAAAAAAAGGGGGGGGCAAGCCAGATGCTAGTCCTGAAGGACTTTGTCTTAATTAACTTCTAAGTAACTATTCTAAGTTATCCTGAAAACAAAAGAAGTCCATTTCAATTACAAAGAGGCTCTAATAGCCTCTTTTTGGTGCATAATGATTATAGCAAAAGAGGTTAAAATAATTGTCATTTATTAAGCTGCTTTTCTATAGTAATTAATAGTAGTAGTAGTAGTAGTAGTAGTAGTAATAATAATAATAATAATAATAATAATGGAATGTTAATAAAATTCCAGCCACGGATTCCACAAGGCTTTAAGTTTCCAAATCAGTTTCATTCTATTAAGATAGAGACATTTGGCGACCACATGTGAGAATAAAAGGTGAAATAGTAAGAAGTAGCAAGAACATATACAAAGTTAACTCTTATAGCGCTGCACAAGAGTAGTATTTCTCAAGCAATTAGGAACGAAGTTCGACTCCCCGAATTAATGGGAAGGAACTCGGGCTCAACTCATTTACATAAAGGAGAAGAACTCGGCTTCGAACCCCCGAGCTAACGGGGTGGGGGGAACCTGGGCTCAATTCCAACATAGTGTGAGAGATGCCACAGGGTATAGGCTTAGGTAAACTCCAATCCCTTCACTGGGTGCCAATTGGTCTGGAGATTTTACATCAGTGTACCTCCAGAGCCCAGCAATTGCCAGTCCACACTGGAAGACTGCACCCCAGGAATCTCCTTTGGGTTCTACTCATGTAGCGTAGGAACCTTTTCATGCATCCCATGATTCCTGGTCTCTGATTCTGTCTCTGAACTCAATCTCTCCCACCACCGTCCTTTTGAATTCCAAATCAGGCACTTCTCTCCCATCCTGTCCTGCAAGTAGCCAGATTGGAAAGGGAAAAGAAGGCAGGTAGGTTTCCTTGACCAGTATTTCCCTGTGTACACCTCCTCTGTTCTTGATTTTCTCCTGGTCCCTCAGGAGTACTTTCCATCATACAGTGTGGGTTTGCCTGGCTTGTTTTATGAGCCAGACTCGGGTCTGCTAGTAATTGGCTCCCAGCTGATGGTCCCCATGCCATGACTACAAAATGGATCCTTCTGCTAACCTCTGTGCAGACTGCTACTTGAGATGGTGGCTTCCCTCATGTACACGGATACTGTGCTGCACACTTTAAGGTTTTTGTGGACAGTGACCCTGATCTCCAAACTCTGTACCGGGACATGCATCAATCTTCCTGAGAATAAGGTTTTTTTTTGTTTTGTTTTGTTTTTGTTGTTGTTTGTTTTTAAATACCTTTACTGTTTTACTGCATTCATGGGGGAACTGTTCTAGCTTTTGCTTCCAGCTGCTGCATTGGCTAAGGGACTGGGGCTCTTTCCCCCTTATTTTATGATACAAGATCTCCTGAGTCCTAGATCTGTTTTGTATTAAATTACAGTAAATCCACCCTAATTCTTTCTCATTCACACACCTTGCTGAAAAGCTGCCTGTCTGATTTTCTTGTTTCAAGCAACAGAGCCACTAGGGAAGTGACCCATCTATTATGCCATCTTTCCTCTCTTCTTTCCTTTTCCTTACAGCACTATTTACATCATATTCTATTTATTTTTTGTCTATTTATCAATCAGAAAGTATATACTAGTAAGACAGGATTTGCACTGTTTAGAGTTAGGATAAAAACAAATTTAAAAGATAGGTATAAAGGAAACAAAAGGGAGAAAAAGGGGACTGCAACTTTCATTGAAAAGTCTTACACTAAAGTTCCTCATACTCCTTCTTTCAGTCAATTCTCTCTCCCATATCTACCACTCCTCAAATTCTGGGTAACCTATAAATCTTCACTTACAATCTTAAAGTCACTGGAAAGACACCCACTTGTATAAATTACCTTGTAAAATATCTCTGATCCAGGGTTACATGAACCCAGGGTTAATGAGCTCACTAATGCATTGATTTTTAAAGTAGATTGAACAAAGAAAGATACAGAAATCTATTGTTGGGGGCCAGCCCCAGCCAGGGGGTACAACACGAGTGCTCAACGAAGTACAAAGGCAGAGAAGCAGTGATGGGGAAAATAGCACACCGACACATGAGTCAGGCTGTGGAATCTTCTCTCTTTACTTTCACTTTGTTGTAGGTTTTAAGCACAATTTTTGGCAGTATAGATTGTTTGTACTTTCTTTGGTGATTTCATTACAGACATGACTTAATTTTTAGACATATTAAATTTCTTATTATATATATATTTCAAGGTTTTGAGGTCACTTGCACCTTTTCAAGGCCCTGTACGTGACTGCCTAGGCATATTATAATTTTATCATTATTAATCTAATTAGTTTGGGTGAAAATTTATCTCTCACGGATTCCCTGAAACTGTTTTCTCTGCAAACTATTTAGACTGTCTGATAAAAGTCTGGGATTCCAAAGCACTATTGCTTTTCTTTTATAGCAGTTGTTTATAAAATCTAGAAGCAGGGAAAAGAGGGAGGCAAGGCTGAATGTTAGCTCATGAAAAACTTTTTGCTCTAAGGGATTTATATCTACTTTAAAAGTAAGATAAATTTATTTTTAATCACAAAAGACTCTTAAAACTTATTAACTATAAATTAAGTACTTATAGAAAAAGATCTGTGTTATTCCTTCTATGTTAGTTTTCTTATTTTTCAAGGAAAGATAAATATACAGAGTTAATCTAGATCTAAATAATTGAAATAGCGACACCTGGTGGCCATATGAATAAAGAACTGAACAGCAAGCAGAAGTCAAAGTTAACTCTTTTAGCACCATGATCATGAAAAAGAGAGGGACCAACAGAAAGGTTATAGAGAATATGAGCAGATCACATTGGAGTAAGAGCCATTAGTCAATCCTTGTGGTGGTTTGATTCTTCGTCATAAGTCAGGGAAGCACCCCTGGGCCAGGCCAAGTCCATATATCAGGAAGTCATGTTTTTGGCTGACATGTTCTCAATGTCCCCAACATTTCTTTTTCCCTTTTCCGCAGATGGGAGCCCATTGTACTCGAAAACGCGCCTGACTTAGGTTATCTTATCTCTAAGATCTTACCCGTCATGGGCTAACGTCCTAGCACTTCCAATGGGCTTACCCAAGGCCGGCCAGGCCGCGGTGGCTGGGGGGAAGGCATGGGACAGAACAGTCACCTTTGGGAAGGCTTCCCATGGATGACTTAGACTTCCACATCCTGTTGAGGACTGTGGCCTAGCTCATAGGGCTCCCAATCATCATTGCTGAGGGCAGCATAATGTTGGCGGACCATCATAGGCTGTACTGATCTTGCCCTATTCTCAAGGAAGATGCCACTAAGATGCAATAAAAATGCCACAACAATCTATAACATAGGGAACTTTTTCAATATTATCTATTAACCACATAGCACAGAATATACCCACATTAGGATCCTGAGAAGTGCCAATCACTATAAACCAGCTTCTGATTACCATATTGATGTCATCCCTACATACCTTCCCATGCCCATCCCTTACAAAGTTTTCTTTAAAAAGATGAACCCAAGACTTTAAAAGAAATCTTACTCTCAAGATAACCTACATTTTCCCCTGATTGAGTACTCCTCATTTCTAAATAAAATTCTGAGTCTCAATATCTAATGCATACTGGATTGTTTTTCTATCACATATGTCAAGGAATGCTTCAATCTGAGTTGAGGTACCACTTACTGTTGCATCCTGACATACCCTCTGCTGAAATATACACTGCTATATCCTTACTGTATAGAACACAGCCAGAAATGTCACTAATCCTCGACAAGTATATGAGTTAGTGATTGGATAAGTGAATAGAATCTTTTTCTTCATTGAAAGGTATACCACATTTATTGAATCATTCCTCTATTAAAGTTATTTATAATGTTTCTGATTTTTTAGGGTAGGTAGGTAGTGCATCAATAAACATACATGATTATTCTAGTGGAGAATATTCTGGCCTTTTTAACATATCCTTCTAATGATAACTCTTATAACAATAATTTTGTTAACCAAACATAAATAATTCACCCTCCTAAGTCTTGGGTCAAGGAACCTTGGATTGGATATATTAAAAAAAAATCATTGCATGTGTATTAAACATGCACAGGCTTACATGGTTTTGCCATTATTTGCTGAACAAAACAGGGTAGCAATTGTTTATGTGGTATTTCCATTGTATTAGATATCATAAACAATCTAGAGATGAGTTAATGATACAGGAAGTTATGCATAGGTTACATGCAAATACAACACCATTTTATATCAAGGAATTGAGTATATGCAGATTTGGGTATCCATGGGGAGTTTATGAACCAGATGTTTATGGTCACTATGGAATCACAGTACCAAGAAATTCATGCTTATGGAAGAATGAAAAGTTTGCCTCTTTTGCAATGCTCTGCCATGTAGCCTAATTGTAAAGTAATCCATATATTTTTATTTGATTATTGGTTGAGTGTGTTGTGACAGCTTTCTGTAAAGGAGACACTATAAAATATCTTCTGAGAGTTTTAGGGAAAGAAATTTTCAAATAAATTTTGTGACATCTCATTTCTTTCCTTTGTTGTCAGACAAGGGTGAGTGTGTATCTGACAGTCATTTGTGATCTTGAGGCTTGAAACTTATGCTAAAGATGAAAGTAATGAAAGCAGAGGGCAGAGACAGAAATAAGGTGATGACATTTTTAAGTGGCTGAATCAAACCATTATCAAATCATTCCTACATCTAGACTTCCATTTATGCATTTTAAAAGATGTTATGAGATAAATATTCTGGCAACTAACACCTATGTGTTATATTCAGGTTTATGCATTTTTTTTAAATTGTAGGCATCTATTTGTGTTGGATGAATAGCCAAAACACATGTTGTTATTTTTAAAAAGCACAAATAATTTACATCATAACAGAAGTTCAGAAATTGTGAAGAGTTAGTCTTTAATCTAAAAAAGCTGAAAATGACAGGAAGATATATTGAAAAGTGCTCCTGAATTATATCAAGAGAAAATGATCTTCCAGCAACTCAGGAGACTGAGGCAAGAGGATCACAAGTTCAAACCAAACCTTAGCAACTCTGTGAGGCCCTAAGCCACTTAGAGAGTCTCTGTTTCACAATAAAATAATAAAAAAGAGCTGGGAATGTGGTTCAGTTGTTCAGTTTCCCCGAGTTCAATCCCTGGTCCCCTGACAAAGAGAAAAACAAAATAAACAAACCAATTTAACTGGTGTGAAATGAAATCTTGGTGTAGCTTTGATTCACTAGAGATGTTGACCATTTTTTCTTATATTTGTTGATCAATTGAGTATCATCAGTCAGAATGGCAGTCACCAAGAATACAAACAACAATAAGGGTTGGCAAGGATGTGGGTGAAATGCACACTCATACATCACAGGTGGAACTGTAAATAGGTTCTGGAGAACAGAATGGAGAATCCTTAGAAAACTTGGTATGGAACCACCATTTGACCCAACTATCCCACTCCTTGGTCTATACCCAAAGGACTTGAAATCAGCATACCATAGTAATGCAGCCACATCAATGTTCATTGCAGCTCAATTCATAATAGCTAAACTGTGGAAGCAACCTAGAGCCTTTAAATCAATGAACAGAGAAACTGTGGTATATATACACAATGGAATATTTCTCAGTAATGAAAGAGTATAGAATGATGGCATTTGCAGGTAAATGGATGGAGTTGGATAATATCATGCTAAAGTCAATCCCCAAAAAACCAAAGGCTAAATGTTCTCTCTTATAAGAGAATTCTGCTCCATAATGAAGGAGGCATGGGAAACATGGAAAACTTTGATTGGGCAAATGGGAGGGAGGGTAGAGAAGGGGTATGGGGGTAGGAAAGATGGTGTAATGAGATGGACATCATTACTCTAGGTACATGTATGACTGTACATATGTGTGTGCTACATTGTGTACAACCAGAAAAATGAAAAGGTGTGTGGCAATTGTGTACAACAAATCAAAATGCATTTTGCTGTCATTATCACCCAATTAGAATAAATAAATAAATTGATTTTTGAAAAGGAAAAATTGATCAACTATATATTAAAATTAATATTCAATATTTTATCAAAAATTCTGTTTTCTATTCAAGAAGTTATCACATAACAAAATATTTGAAAATTAAAACAACAAACCAAACCAAAACAAAAACTAACCTGTTTGTTTTGCCTCACTTTTCTGTGGGACTGCACTGATGAATCATTTTTAACATCTCACTTCTCTTGTGAGGTCTCTGAACCCTTCCTTTATCTGATGGTAAGGATGTTACCTAAAACTTGGCTCTTGTTTCTGATGCAACCCCTAAACAAGGACAAGGTTTGGAGAAGAAGGAAAAGGATATTTATTGCTTTGCCAGCAAAGTAGAAGCACAGGGCACCCCTGTCCCAGAGACTGATTCTGACTATCAGGGGGAACAGAGGGCTTTTAAAGAGATGAGTCAAAGGCTGCTGTTCCCAGTCAGGGGTCATAACTCATTTGTAGCCTTGAGAGACAGCTATTTCTGAGGTCTCCTGGTGCCACACTTAACATCAGAATTGCTTTATCCTGTTCCTGTGTGTGTGCGTTCAAGGACAGAAAACTCAGCCTAGGATTAGAAGAGGGTGAGTCTTGTTTCTCTCAAGGTTAGAGTGGGGAGAGGGAGAAGAAAAAGGGAAAAACACACCCAATCCCAGTCGATTTTAAAATAAACTGCCATGCCAGAGCAGCAGGGACATGTTCAAAGCATGAAGAGAACCCCATTACAAGGTAAGTGTGGAGTGGTGGGGTGAGCAAAAAATGTTTCAGAGATAACAGTGAAGACTTGAACTCATTTGCTTAGGGAGAATCCTGAGTGCTTGGGTTAAGACAGAGCTGAACATACTTATTGAAACAGAGAGAAGATTATATATATATATATATATATATATATATATATATATATATATATATATATATATATATGTATATATATATGTGTGTGTGTGTGTGTGTGTATGTGTGTGTGTGATATAATATATATGTATATATATCATATCACACACACACACACATATATATTTATGTGTGTATGTATGCAAATACACATCCCATTTAAATCATGCCAATATCTAAAAGTAATTCAGTAAAAACAAAGAAATAAGACAGAGAATGTGCTATGTATGGTGGTGCATGCCTGTAATCCCAGTGACTTAGGAGGATGAACAGGAGGATCACAAGTTCAAGGCCAACTTCATCATTTTAAGGAGACCCTGTCTCAAAATAAAAGGGCTGAGGATATAGTTCAGTGATAGCATGTCCCTGGGTTCAATCTCCATTACTGTGAAAGAAAGAAAGAGCATAAAAAGAAAAAAAAAAAGAGGTCAATTGTGACTAAATAGTTAAGAGGACTAAATTTCAGAGGATATCAGTGTATTCAGGGTGGGATGCCTGCAGACAAGAGTGTTGAATATCCATCTAAGGACTTCCACTTCATCCTAGGGAGTCTTAAGGCTCTATTTAGGGGTTTTTCTCTTCAAATACTTTCCTGAGTTGTAAAAGGCTACAAAGTGGGTCATGGTCCCACTCTGTTATGGCATTTCTCCCTGGACTCCCCTCTCCTGAGATGCCTAGTACAGACTGTATGTTGTGTTTCCCTGAAGTCCATTTGATGAAGCCTTCACCTCCAATTAGATGGTACTAGAAAGTGGAGGCGTGGGGAGGTAAGTAGGTTTAGATGAGGTCCGGTCCAGTGTATGGAGCCACTGGGAGGGATTCATTGATTCATGAGCAGAGAAAGAGACTAGAGGTGGCCTTCTTGGCCATGAGAGGACACCATGACAGGAGGCTGAGGGCACATAACAAACCAGGAAGCCAACCCTCCCAGGACATCAGGCCTGCTGGTGCCCTGGCTGTTACTTACCAGCCCCCAGAACTGTCAGAAACAGTGTGTGCCCTGCACCTATTCTGGTACTGTGACAGCACCCTGAGCTGAGGTACTGCTCTCTTCACCCCTCTCTGAGGCTGTATTTCCCCGTTCAGTCACGCCTCATCTACTCCAATGTGCCCAAAGCTTAGTGAGTCTTTCAATAGATCTGCCTGGATATCCTGTGTAGAAGTTTGCACTACAAACCTTCTTTTGATGACTTGTGAGAAGATAAAGATTTGAGGGAGAGCTGGGGAGAAACAAAGGTAGAGTGTGAGGCATGCACTTTCAAGGAGGGCAGAAGGGGACATCACACCTGTAGGGCCAATACCTTTGGGACTACAGGGTAATAATACATCTATTTTCTGCAAACTTATCGACATTTGTAACTTTCTTCTGTCTGTAGCTTGAATTAGTACCAAAACTGAGCCATGACTTGAGCGGTGTTATGGTTTGGATGTGAGATGTCCCCCAAAGACGTGTGAGAAAATTCTAGAGGGTTCAGAGGGGAAATGATTGGGTTGTGAGAGCCTTAACCCAATCAGTGAATTTATCCCCAGATGGGATAACTGAGTGGTTACTGGAGGCAGGTGGTGTGTGGCTGGAGGAGATTGGGCATTGGAGGCACAGCTTTGGGCTGTATATTTGTATCTAGCAAGTGGAGGTTTCTTTTCCTGCTTTCTGGTCTTCATGTGAGCTGCTTCCCTCCACCATACTCTTCTGCCATGATGTTCTGCCTTCTCTCCAGCCCTTATGAATGGAGCCTGCTGTCTATAGATTGAAACCTCTGAAACCATGATCACTTAAATAAACTTTTGTTAGTCTACAGTTGTGTTGGATGAGTCTTTTAGGCATAGCAGTGCAAAAGCTAACTAAAACAAAGGGACTGGTGGTAGCAAGGGGACTCAGATTTTCTCCAGAGGCTATGCCTGCTCTGGCATTAATCTTTCAGTTGGAAAACAAGAATTGGAGAACTGGAATATATATATATATATATATATTATATATATAACATATATATGTATGTATATACATATATATGCAAATCCTTGGAAAACAGAATATATACAATTTTAAAACATTCTACATCTAGAGTTTTTCCTTATTATCATAGATTTTCAGAAAATTAAAGAAAATCAAAGAGAGAACATCTGTCACAGAAATAGCAAGCATTTGACATAATGACTATGCCCTTCCTTGTTGTCATACCATGAGCTGCCTCAATGAATTTGGGTAATTTAAGTATGTACTTTAGTGTCTATTGTTATGAACACATAATCTACCCCAAAAGAAGTAGTAACAAATGTTTATTTTGGCCAGATCTTATATAAAAATTATTTTTCCAAAATGTTGATAAAGTGAAATAAATAAATAAATTTCTGGTGAATTCATCATTATATGAACAATGTTGCACAGATCTTCTGGTACATTTATTAGATTGGATATGTGACCAAATAACCTTTCAAATTCTCTCACATGAAGCTCAACTGTCTGTTAATATACATAGCTAGCAGCAAAACCCAACGGAATATTTATAAATACCAAGCAAGGAGCATACTTGGACAGATATGGTATCGAATTAAATGATTTTATTGAGATGTTTATTTTTGCATAGAATGATTAGTGATTGGATCAGTATATTGATAAGAAAGAGACATGAAGATGTCCTCTGTGGCTAATCTAGAGGGAAAGCCAAGTTGATACCAAGGGGTGGATAATGAAGAGAGAGAGGCCTTTAGTTGGCAGCGATGGTCTCCTGAATCCAGTCTATGTAGTTGCAGACCTTGGTGTAGACACCGGGTTTGCCTTTCAGAGCACAGCCAGTGCCCTTGGAGACAATGCCCTGGAGCTCGCCATTGCAGACCACAGGGCCACCTGAGTCACCCTGGGGAAGAAGGAGAAGACAATCAGAGCTCTTTCCTATGCCCAGAGGGGTGAATGGGCTCCAAAACATTTCTCCATGATCTGGTGGTGTATTTTATTCCAACCTCTGATCCCATATGATAGACCATATCTATGCCTGAAAATCCAACCCTCAATCTCTCTATATCCCTGTTGTTCTTCCCCCTTACCCAGAGCCCCTCCTCTTTCCTTAGTAGCACCATAAAACCAAGAAATGGTGAGGACTGTGCAGATCGAATGTGGTCCCACTTGCCATTCTCCTCTTACAAGGGTTCCATCCCACCATATGCCTCCTCACAAGGGCACCATGATGAACTGTTTGCACACCAGGTTCTAGGTTTCTTTCTTACCCTCTTTTACTCTACTCGTCATTACCACTAAGAGAAAACTTGTAATTTATCTCAAAGTTGTTGATCTCCTCTCACAATCAGTTGCATGGACTTCAGAGTCCTCTGTGTTTCATAGAAGGAGAAATATGGTGGAGAAGAAAAATTGTTCTGGATGAAGAAGGAGTAGCAGAAACTCACCTGGCAAGAGTCCTTGCCCCCCTCCAGGAAGCCCAGGCAGAACATGTTGTTAGTGATCTTGCCTGGGTAGGCATTGTGGCAAGCAGTGTCAGAGAGCACAGGAGCATCCAGACACTGCAGAAGTGAAGGATTGTTGACTGTGGAAAGCCAGAGTGAAAATGGAACATTATCCCAAGGGTTCCCAGGTTCCGTTTCTTTCTGTCTCCTCTCTTTCATAACATTCCCACTCTTTTCTTTACACTTTCCAATACTTGTAATTTCAGGGAATCTTAATTCCTAGAAGATTGTTCATAAAGGTCTAATCAGGTGTTTCTCTGATGGAATCCTCAGCAGCTAGAGATCTCAAAGACAGAGACTGCTTTCTCAAGCAGCTGTGTATCTCAGGCCGCAAGGAACACTTTAGCCTCTGTTCTAGTTACCTTCTCTGCATATTGTTCTTTGCACACATATATAATAACATTTCAGAAAAATACTTTGATATTATTTATATTTTTCTTGGTCTTCTCCATGATCTCAGGAAAGAATTCTTATCCATTTAAATTAATATATTCTAACATTGCATCTGTTCAAAACTATCCTCTGGCCACCTTGCCTTGAGTGAAAATTTATTCTGACATTCAATGTGCCTTTCACCTGTAGTGTTCTTAATCCTGGTGCTTGTGTTCTAGCTGACACTTACCTCCAAAACTCAGGGTGTTACCCCAACCAGACACAAGGCACTGAGTCCCCGTAGAGGGACAGGATCTTGGCAGAGAGAGAGTGGACACTCGAGAGTTGATGGTGGCAGGGGAGCTCAGTTTGATCAGCATGATGTCGTTATTTAAGATGTCTTTTTCAAAGTTGGGGTGCTGGATGATCTTGGCTGCCTGAATGAACTGCTCACCTCCCTCAATGACGTCAATGTTGTGTTCTCCCAGACGCACCTGTATCCGGCTGCATTCAAGGATTAAGTGTTTCATGCTGTCCCACTTGAACTTCTTCCCCTTCCCCTAATCTTCACTTATTGGTGGAAGCACAAACTCCATTCTTTTTGCATGCAAGGTGTTACCAAAGAAGGTGCAGCTTATGGATCTTTTTAGGCAAATATCACTACACACAGAGACTCACTCCCACATCTTGCTAGATTAGTAGGGCATAGAAATAGCTACCAAGGAAACAGTCAATATCAAAAGGGGATTGGTGACAGCTGCTATTTCTCTTCCAGTCTGGATCACTGAGCACCATAGGAAGATGATGTAAGAATCATAGAGGTAGCAGAAAATTAAAGGAGCAGATGAGTTATGGTTTTGTGTAATGTATTATTGGAAATAGGATGCATTTCATTAGCTATTTTATTTTACTGATTAAGCTGTGATGATTAGGGCTGTATATTGATCCATGTTCATTTGCCATTGCTAAGGATATTTCATCCACCACCATTTCCCCTCCAGTTACTTAGTACCCAAGAGTAGGATGAATCAGGAAACTTTATGGATTCTGCTCCATTTAAGGTCTCTCAATACATCCTACAATTCTTGGATGAATAATTAGTCTCTTAAGATCTGAATGCTTTACCCATTAAGCATAGTTCTAGTATGTACTATTTGTTTTTTGCTGGGGGGAGAGGATAAAATAATCTTAGAATTCTGGAATGTGAATGCGGGTCACTTACGGCTTGTAGCAGTGAGCCGCAGACACCACCCACTGGTCAGTGATGAGGGAGCCTCCACATAAATGGTAGCCAACATTTAGGGACACCTGGTAAGGCAGGGAATTCTTCTCACAGGTGTAGCCTCCAACAATCTTATCATCATCATCATCAATGGGGAGAGCAACTGACAGAGAAAATTGGGTAACTTTTCATTAAATCCATTTTGCAATTCCTACTCCACCATGAAAATTTTGTACAAGACACAGGAAAGAGATGACAATATTCTCTTGTTTCATATAATCAGAAAATGGTAGTTTAAGTTATTTTTTTTTTAAATATATCATTCCATAACTTCAACATGAACCCTTCTTGTATCCCTATTAATAAGCATCTAATTCTAAAACTGCTTTAAATGTTGCGGAGGTCCGTGGTGATCTCCACCGGAGGTGCAAGGTGGCACAATCTATCGGTGGGGCTGCCAAAGTGGGTTGTCAGCCGGGGGGTACTACGCCAGCGCTCAACGTAGCACGAAGTAAAGGAGTCAGCTGGTGGCAGAAGAAATCAGCACTCAGACATGAGTTAGGCTGTGGAATCTTCTGCTGGTTTATTTTCAGTTTGCACAAGTATATAAGCAACATTTCTTGGCATTACACATTTTTTTTACATCGTAAAACTTAGGAAAGAGGTTGAATCATTTACTGATTACATATTAGACATACGTATCAAGGTTTGTACAGATGGAAAGTTACATGACCTGTATGTTAACTATCTGCGTATGTTATAATTTTTACCTCACATCTCTAACTTAGTCATTCTTTTTGCATACTGTTTGAACTTGTTTGATAAAAGTTAATTTTGTCTGACTGGAATTTCAAGGCACTTATTGTTTTTCATAACAAGAAGCAGGGAAAGGAAGAGGCAGCTTTGAAGGACTTTTGTTCTAAAGATTTGTATTACTACATTAAACTATTTTGAAAATAAGAGGTATTTATTTCCAATTACAAAAAGACTCTTAAAGCTATTTAATTAGGAACCTGTTATTTTAGTATAGAAAAGGTTTTTTATGTTTTTAGCTCTAGATTCTAGAAAAATTAATTTATAGAATTAGTCTCATTATAAGTAATTGAAATAGCGATACCTGGTGGCCACATGTATGAATAAAAAACAGAGCAGCAAGTAAATAGGAGAACCTACACAGTCAAAGTTGTTAACTCTTTCAGCACCATGGTATCTTTCATGAAAAAGGATTTTTGGCTGGGGGCCTCCGCCCAGCCCTGCCTCATGAAGATATCACAAAATGTGATATGTTGTGTTTTACATGTGCACATTATTTGTGTACACACACACACATATATACACACACACATATACACACACCCATGAACTCAAAAAAATCAGAAGCTTTTTACACAATGAATGGCTAGCCACCAGTACCTAGGATTTAAAGAGTACTTTTACACAGAACACTGCTCTGTAGGTATACAAACCAATAAGAACCTTTGGAGTCCTCTGACTGGTTTTGTGGTGACTAATAAGGTGTTTTATTGTACAGCAGCCTCCATCAGATTTTGTATTATTCTTTCCTTGAATTAAATGTGCATTTTGTACTTTCATACTCTTCATTTCTCTCCTCAATCCTAGCCTAAAATTTCCATTATGTCATTGTAAGATTTCAGCATGATATGATTTCCCTCCCCAACATTTCTACGTATCCCAGCTATCTTTCAAATGTTTATCAATGTATTCAGCATTGTGAATTGTTGTCCATTGATTTAATATGATTTTGTATTGCTCCAGAATTCTGTGCCTTTATTGTGTAACTTCTATTTTTCCAACATTTACCCATAAATTTAAGAAAAAATGTTTCCATGCATGTGGTTAAATGTATTAAATTTATACCTGTACAATTTTGGATTAGGCAGCATTAAGTTTGAGTAGTATCTAAATAGAAATTCACATTTGTCTATTTTCCTTCACAAGTGAATGATGGGTGACTTTATTACAGACAGATTTCATTAGAAAACTTGTCATGGAAGACACAATGGGAGTGGGAGGAGAATAGAATGTCCTCTTAGACCTTTTGGGTAAATAATCAGCTCTTTAACATTCAGGAGCCTCAGGTTTTGATGTTCACAGCCCATCGAGGAGCACAGAGCAAGTAGTCTCAGTTATTAATATCAAATCCTTACAGATGTCAAGACAACACTTATTTCATGTGGACTGTCCTCTCCTTTACTTTCCTTCTTCATAGAATTCACCTGGAAGTTCAGGACCAGTTGGACTTCTCTATGTCTTCTGCTCTGAAGGACTCCTGTCACCATGACCTTCCTTGCACTAGTGAGCTCTAATTATCTCTAACCCTAGAATTTTCAACATTTTAAGCTTCTTGGGTACAGAGCCTCTATATAACACCTGTGGTTGTTTTCCCCAGCAGAACATGAAAACGTACATAGAGGATAGACACCTGCTAATTGGTTCATTAAAAAGACTCACCAGCAGCTCCCAGGAAAGCAAGGAAGATGATGGTCTTCATGGTTGCTCACTGGATCTGAACCAGGAATAGGATGAAAGCTTTCCACTGGAGGTATTTATACCTCCAGTTTGTCATTGACACCTATGGTCACAGGAGCCAGGAATGATTTCACTGGAAACTCATATATCTACATTTAGATTAATTCCACAACACATGGAAAGTGACTCAGCATATAAGTTAAACATCCACAATGTTCCACTTTTCCAGATGGTTATGGGAATGGAATTCACAGACCCACCTGGTGGGAACTCTTCCCCATAATAGGAAAATAAGTTTGAGTAAGGTCACAGGGCAGAGCTCCAGGTTTTTGCATTCCCAGACAAAAATCTTAGCTCCTTGGTGGACCCAATTGTGAAGTTTTATACTAAAAAAAAAAAATAATCTGGAACTGTGGGCCTTTAATGTTTAATTTCAAGTGTCTCTTGCACAATTATACACCTGGTCTTATGCTAGTCATCATCTTGTAGATCCATGTTCACCTTTCTGTATTATCATGAACAACTTATTCTTCCAAATAATGGAAAGTATTTTAATTTGGAAGTATAATTGTTAAAAAGTAAAAGTAGAAGAATGACAATAGGTAGCATTTATCTTGAGTTTTCTATATGTCAGGGTGATTTTGTTTTGTGGTATGCATGGTTTCACTTTTCACAATTTAAGTAACACACAAGCAATCCCCAGAAGTACTAACTGGAAAACTCCAGAAACAAGTAACTCAAGTTTTCATTAATTTTTTTATTATACTATATTGTCATGTTTGTTTTATTTTGATATTAGGTATTATTGTTGTTGTTTTTTCATAGTGCAGGGTATTGAACCCAGGGTCTTGCCTATGCTAAGCAAGTGCTCTGCCACTGAGCTATATCCCAGCCTTTGTAGTTGACCATTTACTCTGCCCATTTTTACTAACTAAACTTTGTCATATGTGCATAAACTGTGTCATAATATTTGGGAAGAACATTATGCACAGGATTTGTACTATCTGTAATATCAGGAATCTACTGGTACTGGCAACATATCCTGGTGGATAAGCTAGGAGTCCTTAGTATTCTAAGTACTCTGCATGCATTAATATAGTATTCTCATAATAACCATAGAATATCCTTCCTATCATCCCAGGAAAAATTAAGATTACCAGACTCTGTGCTCTTTTGATATTACCCAGGTAAAATCATATTGTTGGCTGATGATAATGTAAGTGGACTGTGTGGACAATTTCCATAGAGTGTGACAGGTTCTGTGGAAGGGGGGGGTATGTGCATCGACTCTTTTCAGTGTCCACATCTTCAACTGCAAAACTCACATAATAAGAGAGAGTGTATATGATAACATATTCTGGAACTGCAAAAAAAAAAAAAATGGTTCTTGGAGCAGAAATTGCTGAAATTGATGGAGAATAACACAAGTAGCCAGAGGAAGTCAATCTGAAGGAGAAATAACCTTTAGCTGTATAAAGTAGTCAGTTTCTACACCTCTACAATACATATGAATTTGACTACCAGGATATGATTTCTACTTAAGTACATTATCACTCTTGAACTTGTGTATGGTTTGTTGTGTTTCCTTTTGACTTTTTTGTTGTTGTTGTTGATTTTGCCCTAAAGACAAATTATGGAAATTCACAGTTCCTCCAACCTTGACATTATTAAGATTTTGGTACAGATACTATCCACATACAACTGTATAGCATACTTAAAAATAAGTTGTAACGACTGACTATGGTTTAATAGGCACATTGTATACTTATATATTTGTATATGCATATACATAATCCTTGGACAGTTGGGATAATGTTAAAGGACATATGTGATAAACAGGTTTGTTTTATTGAAGGATTTCATGCTCAGAATAAAGACACTAGAGTAATTAATAAAAGAGAAAATGAGTTGTGCACTGGTAAAAAAGAAAAGTGGAGAAATGAAGGGAATCATTGAAAATACTGCTTCAGGGTAATGCTCTAGAAGTCTCAGAGCCAATGTGGGAGAGAAACTGGTGTGAACAGTCTGAGTACACTAAAACCAATGAGCATCTCTAAGCCTGAAGATATTTGCCTTGCCTGTTCAACAGATTGGCATTCTAAATTGAATTTTGAAAGGAAGACAAAAATATTCCTAAGACAGTCAATATTTTTATTTTTGAAAAATCTTTAAAGTGCTAGTTACTTGCCATAGATGAGAATGCTTTGCAGAAAAATAATGAAGTCAATATGATTGGAAGGGAAAAAGATACTTGCATTTGTCTTATTTAAAGACAATTTTCTTAATAAACAGAAATTGAGCATGTGTTGAACTTTATTGCTTTGTCGTGGCAGAACAGAAACTAGATTATGAAATTTCTGCTGCTGAAGTGAATTCATTTTTTTCCCAGATGATATACCCAATAAGAACAAATAAGTTTATTTACATAAGTACCTAAGCTTCTAAGTAGAGACAGTACTTCATTGAAATAGCTATAACATTTCATAACCATGAGGTTGACAGTTGAGAATTATTTTCTCCAAGTTTCCATCAGCAAAAGATAAATATATTTATGAATTCAAATAATTAGTTACAGCAAGTAAAAAACCAACCCCTGGTCAGTTACCCATCATCTCAGATTTTTCACTTCACATTCCCTCATACTTCTACAAAATTGCCGCACCTTCCTGTATCATGAATTATTTACACTCCTTATGTTTCAGTAATCTCCTGTGACTTTTCTGAGTGGATCTTTATGCTGATCTCCAGTACATTTTGGTGGGTCTTTCATACTTTTCTTGGATTTTGCTTTAAGCAGAAGGTCTATGCTTGCCCATCACCCTTCCCTTTATTCAGTTCCCCTTTCCTCACAGCATGTGCTCTGATTAGCATCATATTCTACTTATTTGCAATCTATGTACCAAACAGAATGCATATGCAAGGAAGTCAGGGTTTACAGGTTTTTGTTTCCTCATTTTATCCTTAGCGCATAAACCAGAACCAGAAATATCACAGGCCATCAGTATTTGACCAAGTAACTGATTGGCTAAATGAATAGAAAACTTAAATTTTTTCCATTGAAGGAAATACCATGTTTATTTTTTCAATCCTATATTCGTGTTTATTTGTGTTCTTTCCCTTTATAGCACAGGTAGAGAATTCATCAACAGACGTGTGAGTAGTAGAGACTGCTCTTGCCTATTGATCTTCTCCTTTTTCTCTTTGTAACTCTCCTAGCTCAACTTAGTTAATCAAACTGATACCAAATAGGTCCTCTGAACCCAAGTTTCTACACACTTGGATTCAAGTAACCATGCATCAAAGATATTTTGAAAATAGGTCATATGTGCACTTTCTTTGCATTATTTCCTAAGAAATACAGTATAACCACTGTTTGCAAAGCATTTCCATTGTATTATGTCCAATAATTAATCTAGAGGTGATCTAAAGGTAAGGGGGATATGCACAGGTTATATGCAAGTACCATCACATTTCATATAGAAGACTTTAATAGCTCCAGATTTTGTTATCTCTGGAGAATCCTATCAACTCTTTATGGTTACCATAAGACCACAGTGCCACCAAATCATGCTTACTGCAGAATGAACAGCCCACCAATGCTCTACCTCATAACTTAATTGTAAATATATTGGTATAATTTCACTTGATTCCTGGTTCAGGATATGTAGTAACTGTTTTCAGTTAAGGAGATACTTATACAATGTTCTCTGCAGGCTTCTGGTGGTAAAGATGATCTGAAATCAGCTTTGGGGAACAACTTTATACCTTTCCCTAGATATAGGTGGAAGGGAGAGTGTAGTTCTGAGAGTCATTTTGTGTCCTCAAAACTTGATCCTTAGTGTAAAGCTCACAGTAATGAAAGCAGAGGGCAGAGGCAGAGATAAAGTATGAGGTTTTTGAAGTTGCTGAATTCAAACATCCTTGAGGCTTTCCTACTCCTTGTGCAGTTTGATTTTTTTTTTTTTTTTAGGTTACTAGTGTCTGAACCCAGTGCTATACCACTGAGCTACATCCCCAGTATATAGTCTGTTTTATGTTGAGACAGAGTCTTGCTAAGTTACTCAGGTTGGCCTTGAACTTGTGATCTACCTGGTTCAGCTTCCTGAGCAGCTGAGATTGCAGGTGTGTGCCACTGTGTGCAGCCATTTTTGCAGTTTGAAGACCTTATGAGACAGGTCAGGTTGGAGCTGAGTGCTTCCTATATTTTATGTTTACATATAGGGGCTTATCTTTTAGTAAGATAAAGTTCTAATGTCTAAGTTGCTACTAAAAAGAGTTTAAAGAATTTACATGTTTTGGAAATTCACAAATCATGAACAGTTAATTTTTTAAACAAGAGTGGAAACTGACAGTAAGATGTATCGAAAAGGGGCTATTGGATGACATCAAAGACAAACAATATGTCTTTTCTTGCATCACTTATCTGTGGGATTGCCCCCATGTCTTTAATGAAACTCAGTTCTATTTTTAGGTCCCTTTGTAGCAAGGGTCCCTTTCCCATAGCCAGGATTCACTTTCTTGCTGCTCAACTGCTGGCAGCTTATTTTTTAAAAGACTTTTTTTTTTTTTTTCCCTTTCCTCTTCTCCCCTTTTCCCTCCCTAACTCTGAGAAAACAAGGTTAACATACCACCTGTTCTAAGCAGAGCCATCTGTCTTTCCACTTACCTAACCTGATCAAGAAACTCTGGGAATGCGAGAAGAGTGCTCTGAAAGATCAAGTTGAACATTCTTTATATCTACTGGCACTACTTGGAAAACAGCCCTCGTGTTCCCCTGTTGAAAGCCCTCTGTCCCCTTGCCCAGTGAAAATGGCAACTTCTGTGGCCTGGGTCTGTCTCCTTACTCTTTTGCTAGCAAAGCAACCAAACCTCTTTTTCCTTTTTCTCAAAGCCTCATCCTCATTATTGGATTGTCCCTGGGGACAGGAACTTAGTTTTCAGTATCAAACTTGACACCCCCAATGGAACCTGCGAGTGGCTGCCATTCTGGACTCCTTGGGCAGCTCTGGGGCTTCAAGTGAGAGTTTTGAGACATGACCACTGGAGATTTGGGAGATGGTAAATTTGCCTCAAGTTGGACTGGAGGAGCTGTTCCTGAAAGCAAAGGGCGGGGGGGGGGGGGAGGTTACTGAGAGACCATCCTGCCAGCTGCCAAGGCTACTTCTGCTTTGGAAAACTCCTGCATTCTCTCCCTAAATGGGTGATGGTGTAGTTTGATCCTCCATCTGGTCTATTTGAGAAAAAGAAAACTAACTGTAATAAGATCATGACACCTTGGCTTCCTGGCAAGTCTCCTAGTGTATATGCTAAGACCCTTGATCCCTGCAAGTGTTTTTCCTCCAAGGGAACATTTGGTTCCCCTTCGTGGGGACATCTGTGTCACTACTGTTGTATGAATTCTGGTTACGTGGGACTTAGGAACATAGGGGTTTCATGCCTGTCTGTTCTGTTCTTCACCCCCACCATGTGGGGTTTGACCTGAGGGCCTTGCACAGGATAGGCTACTAGGTAAGAGCTCTATCATTGAGCTGCATCCCCAGAATTCTGATGTTTTTAAAAGGTTCCTATTGGTTTATTGGTCTCAGATTTGGGAATTCACTCTAGAATTCTGTCTCTGTTTTTCTTGGTGTCTGTCACTGGCCTTTTAAGACATGGGCAACACTGTGTCAGTTGGTACTAGTAGTCTCTTGGGAAAGATCTTGGCTAAAGGGATGACACAGTGCTATAAGCCAATGACTAAGAAATAAGGTGGTGTTTTTACTGCAGCATAGTCTGGTCGATGCATGATTTGAAAGGTAAGGAAATGTGGCCACTCTATGGTCTTCTGAATTATTATACAATCTTGCAGATGGAGTTGGTCTGCCAGAGGTCAGATAAATAAAGATTTTATATGTGCAAGCACTAATACAGTTACATGATAAGGATTCTTAATGGCCAGGAAGTAAGTTGATGGTGCAAAAAAGGCACCATCAACTTACTTCCAGTGTGCAAAGATAGCAGAACATTAGTTGAAAAAGTGGTTGAGGGAAATTCAAATCCTTTCAACCCAGTGCTGCTTGCCTGCACTGCTGGTTGGCCTAACTCCAGCTCTGGCCTCAGTCCCAGGTGGCTGCAGATCATTGCCAAGGGTCACTGAGGGTTGGAGATGCTGCCCAAGCTAAAGAAAAAAAAAATCATGAAAACGTCCATTGGCCCTAAAAATATTTTGGTGAGTGGAGCAGGTGGAAGCCCCGAGGACTTGGCCTCTGCCTCAGTTTCCAGCCTGCCTCTGGTTCCAGCAGACTCTCCTCTGCCCTCAAAGAACATGGCGGCAGCTACTCAGTGAGAGATACTGATCTAGGTATAGGAATAGTCTCCCTTATAAAAACCCAGCAGGATACTTCATTGGGCCAGGAAAACACCTGTTGCTAAGGCCGGACAAGTCCCACTACAGCAAGACCTCACAGGCATAAATGCACGGGTAGACCAACAATCACGGGGGAGAGAAACAACACCACCCCCTGGCAGGGGTTAGAGAACTGATGTGTGAAACACAAAAACCACAGTGTCTTCAGTCAGACTTTGAGGCTCTGGGGCAAAAGTATGAGTCAAACAGAGGAACTGCTACTGCTGGAGCAACAGGGGCCAGGCCGGCATGCAAAGAGGTGTCACTTCTGTGGGAGCCCAGCTCTGGCTTCCACATCCAGGACCTAGGGACCCCTGGGCCCTGGCTGTAGTATGAGGCCACAGCAGGAGAGAAACAAAGGCCCCCTGGCCTCTCCTGTGCTCTTTGCTCCCTGGCCTCCCACACTCTAACAGCTGTTCTCTCTCTCTGCCCACCAGCAGACACTTCTGGGTAGAGCCCCGTGTTCTGCCCAACAGGCTGAGCAGATACAAAGGCCTCCTGGAATGTCTGCATGTACAATTACCTGCATTTTGGCTCTGATGGTTTCTGCAGAGAGAGGCCCCTGAAAACGTCCATCTGGTCAATATGACCTTCAATGAACAGAGAGCCCTGGACATAAGGAGGAATCTTCACCAGGTGAAGGGGGCAATTGGCATGAGCTGGACGGTATTGCCTTTAAGGAATCAGCACCTGGGAGAAGCAGAAATCAAAACCAAAGCTTGTTTTGCTGGCAGCCGCTGCAAAGGGATAATCAAAAAAGCCTTAAAAAGGATTTTAAAGGAGGCCTGGATAAAATTGGCAGTGGGGACAGCAACATCCACTGCCACAATCCCTTAAATGCAACCTGGGAGAAGAAAAACCAAGGCACAGCTCTCACAGGTTGTCCCATGCCTCTCCTGGGATGAGATTTGTTGTGTAAATTGGACACACAGATAACCTTCTCACTTCAAAAGCAACAGCTCCATTTGCAGGTGCTGCCAGAACTGTGTGCCAAGATTCAAACTTTCACTTGTCAGTCAGGAAGAGGAAGCTGAGTTCACTCCACTGGAGGTCTGTGCAGAAGAAAGTAAGGCTATTGGGCCAACAGGACCAGGCCAGGAAGGGTGGTCAGCATTTTCTCATCAAGATTTTACTCAAGGAGGGGGCCTCCTACTTCAAAAAGAAACAAAACCCTTAGAAGAGAGATGTTTATAGGGATAAGCCTCTTCCAGACAAATTTTTAAAACATAGAATGAGTTGGTTTTGTTAGATTCGTTACAGGGCCTCTTTCCTGCCTGCTAAAATGCCTCACACTGATGAATAATGATTTGTATAAGACTTGAGAGCTATAAATGTCCAGGATATTTACATGACAGTCAGTATCAAATCTCTATACCCTGCTGACTGTGATGCTAGGGGACTATAGCTGGTTCACAGTGCTGAACTTAAAGGATACATTTTTCTACATCCCAGTAGGAAAAACTCCCAATTCCTGTTTGCTTTTGATTGGCAGGACACTGATACCACAGTAACCACCCAGTATTGCTGCACAGTCCTACCTCAGGGATTTAAAAACACTCCTACTTTATTTAATGAGAGTATAACAAAAGACCTACAAGGATTCTGACTAAATCAAGGAAGCTTGTGTGGATGACCTGCTAATAGCTATCCCTGACCATAAACACTGTCTTTCAAACACTATTACTGTATTAAGCCTCCTTGCAGATACAAGGTGTCTGCTAATAAGGCTCAGGTTTGCAAAGAACAAGTCACCTATCTGGAATTCCAGGTGAGCAAAAAGAACCCAAAGTTTGATGTCATATCAGAAATAGGCTATCTTAAGCCTTAAAAAATCTCAAGAATCAGAGGTGGGTATGTGAGTTCCTAGAAATGAAAGGATTATTCTGTACTTGAGTGGCTAATTCTGGAATAAGAGCTAAGCCTCTGTATGAGACCTTAAGAAAAACAGAAATAGAGTCTTTTCCTTGGGCTCAAGATTGCCAAACTTCTTTTTTTAAAAAATTAATTAATTTATTTTAATTAGGTATACATGACAGCAGAATGCATTTTGATTCATTGTACACAATTGCTGTAGAACTTTACATTTCTAGGGTTGTACACAATATAGCATCACACCATATGTGCAGTCATACATATACCTAGGGTAATGATGTCCATCTCATTCCACCATCTTTGCTGTCCCCATGTGCCCTCCCTACCCTCTCTTCCCTTTGCCCAAAGTTCCTCCATTTTTCCGATGCCTCCCTCCTCCCTGTTGTGGATCAGCATCCACTTATCAGAGAGAACATTCCGCTTTTGGTTTTGGGGGATTGGCTTACTTCATTTAGCATGATATTCTCCAACTCCATCCATTTACCTGCAGATGCCATAATTTATTCTCTTTTAATGCTGTGTAATAATCCTTTGTGTACATATACCACAGTTTCTTTATTCTTTCATCTATTGAAGGGCATCTAGGTTGCTTCCACAGTTTAGCTATTGTGAATTGAGCTGCTGTGAACATTGATGTGGCTGTGTTACTATAGTATACTGATTTTAAGTCCTTTGGATGTAGACTGAGGAGTGCGATAGTTGGGCCAAATGGTGGTTCCATTCTCAGTTTTCTAAGGAATCTACATACTGCATTCCAGATTGGTTGCACCAATTTGCAATCCCACCTGCAATGTATGAGTGTGCCTTTTTCCCCACATCATCACTAACATTTATTGTTGCTTGTATTCTTGATAACTGCCATTATAACTGGTGTGAGATGAAATCTTAGTGTTCATTTGCATTTCTCTAATTACTAGAAATGTTGAACATTTTTTTTCATATACTGTTGATCGAATGTGTATCTTCTTTTGAGAAGTATCTGTTCAGCTACTTAGTCCATTTATTGATTGGGTTGTTTGCTTTTTCTTTTCCTTTTTTTTTTTTTTGGTGTTAAGTTTTTTGAGTTCTTTATATATTCTGGAGATTAGTGATCTAGCTGATGTGTGTATGACAAAAATTTGCTCCCAAACTGTAGGCTCTCTGTTCATCTCACTGATTGTTTCTTTTGCTGAGAAGAAACTTTTTAGTTCAAACCCCAGCACCACAAAAAAAGTAGAAATATTCAGACATTATTACCCTATGTACATACATAACTATATGACCAGTGTGATTTTGCATCATGTAAAACCAGAAGAATGAGAAATTATACACTATTATAGATGATAATAAAAGTGCATTCTACTGTCATTTATAACTAATTACAATACTTATAACAATCTAAAGACTGAAAGGCAGCCTACTGTAAAGAAGCACAATACATAGAAATGTAGCATTTTGATGATTAGCCAATAGTTTCATCCAAATGCCCCACATCATGGGAAACCTCAGAGCTCTGCTTGTAGTGGTGGACATCTTCTCAGGGTGGGATGAAGCTTATTCCACCAAAACAGAAGGAGGTTTGCAAATAACCTAAGTCCTCTTAAAGGAACTGATCACAAGACACAGGCTCCCCTCCTGGAAGAAGGGTGACAGTGATGCATCTTTTATCCCAAAGTCACCCAGCAAGTTAAGCAAAACACTGGCTGTCCTAAGGAAGCTACATAGATCCTAGAGACCCCAATTTACAGGAAAAATGTAAAAGAATAAATCACATCTTTAAGAAAATGATGATAAAGATTTGTCAACAAACCCACCTTCAATGGGATAAGGTGTGGTCAATTGCTGTCCACATACAAGTAACCCCAGAAATAGGCTGAAATTGAGTCCTTATAATATTGTATATAGGAAAACCCTACCTAGTATCTTGGGGAAGAGTATGAATGTGACTATAGCAGAAAAAAACTAGATTAAAACAGCAAGGCAGTTAAATATGGACTGCTGTGCATGAGAGTGCTTCTTCCAGGTCCCCTCCAAGTTTCAACTCACCTTTCCATCCTTTCCAGTAAAAGTCCGGAAAAAAAAAAAATACAGCAGCAACAGGTAAAAACCTTCCATTCCAGGATCCTCCTTAATTACCCATTCCCAGAAAGAAGCAGCTTGGAGATGTCATTGCCCCTTTTTCCATAAAAAGGAAGGGTACAAATTAATAGTGGGAAAAATGTAACTGGGGTCTACTTCACATAAAGTGGTCCACTTCATGATTTGTTATAAACCTTGCTGCTCAACCACTGGCAGCCTACTTTCAAGATGGCATCTTTATTTTATTTATTTATTTAATCTAATTTGTTATACATGCTTGCAGAGTGCAATTCATTTCATATTACATATAAAGAGCACAGTTTTCCAAGTCACTGGTTTTATACAAAGTATTTTCACACCATTTGAGTTTTTATACATGCACTTAGTGTATTGATGTCCAACCCATTCTGCCATTATTCCTATCCCCTTTCCCCCATCCTCCCCTCGCTCCCCTTTGTTCTATTTAACATTCTTTCATTTCTCTCATCCCCCCCCTCCCTTGCCACTATAATTCAGTATCATCATAGCAAAGGAATCAATCGGCCTTTGGTTTTCTGGGATTGGCTGACTTCACTTAGCATTATTTTCTCCAACTCCATCCATTTATCTGCAAATGCCATGATTTAATTCTCTTTTAGTGCTGAGTAGTGTTCCATTGTGTATATATACTAAAGTTTCCCTATCCATTCATCTATTGATGGGCGTTGGGGTTGTTTCCACAATCCAGCTATTGTGAATTGTGCTGCTATAAACATTGATGTGGCTGTGTCCCTGTAATAAGCGGTTTTTTAAGTCCTTTGGGTATAGACTGAGGAGTGGGATAGCTGGTCAAATGGTGGTTCCATTCCAAGTTTTCCTAGGAATCTCCATACTGCTTTCCAGATTAACTGCACCAATTTGTAGCCCCACCAGCAATGTATGAATGTGCCCTTTTCCCCACATCCTCGCCAGCATTTATTGTTGTTTGTGTTTTTGATAGCTGCCATTCTGACTGGTGTGAGATGGAATCTTAGAATAGTTTTGATTTGCAATTCTGTAATTGTTAGAGATGTTGAACATTTTTTCATATATTTGTTGATTGATTATATATCATTTTCTGAGAAGTGTTTGTTTAATTCCTTGGCCCATTTATTGATTGGGTTATTTGATTTTTTGATGTTAAAGTTTTTGTGAGCTTTATATATCCTTGAGGTTAGTGTTCTGTCTGATGTGCTTGTGGTAAAGATTTGCTCCCATTCTGTAGGTTCCTCTATTTACCTCCCTGATTGTTTTTTTCACCGAGAAGAAGCTTTTTAGTTTGAATTCATACCATTTATTAATTGCTGGTTTTAATTCTTGCACTATAGGGGTCTTATTGAGGAAGTTGGGGACTAATCCAACATGATGGAGATTTGGGCCTACTCTTTCTTCTATTAAGTGGAAGGTCTCTGGTTTAATTCCTAGGTCCTTGATCCACTTTGTGTTGAGTTTTGTGCATGGAGAGATATGGAGGTTTAATTTCATTTTATCACATAAGGATTTCCAGTTTTCCCAACACGATTTGTTGAAGAGGCTGTCTTTTCTCTGATTATGTTTTTGGCACCTTTGTCGTCTAATATAAGATAACTGTAGGTGTGTGGGTTAGTCTCTGTGTCTTCTATTCTGTACCATTGGTCACCTGGTCTATTTTGATGCCAATACCATGCTGTTTTAGTTACTATTGCTTTGTAACATTTTGTTCTCTTTCCCCCTCTTAGCTGCTGGTTAAATGAGATGAACCTTCTTCATGTCCTAAGTGGGGTATCTGTCCTTTCACTTACTGCCCACCTGAACAAGAAACTCCGGACCTGGAAATGGGAAACAGCTCTCTTTAGGATAAAGTTCATTAATTCCAACTACTAATACTGTCTGGAAAACATCCCTTGCATTCCCCCATTTAAACCTCTCTGTGCCCCGTGGCAATTAGAATTGCAACCTAGGTGGCAGGAGTCCCTTGCTTTACTCCTTTACTAGAAAAGCAATACAACTTTCTCCTGTTTCTCAAAGCCTTGTCCTCATTATTTGGCCAATATCAGGACAGGGACTGAATTTTCAGTATCAACTTTACTGGGCAGTAAGGTGAGTAAATGTGGATTAGTAGAGGTGATGGCAGGGACTCTTAAAATCCTGAGCTGTTTAGTTAAAGTAAGTCTGAAGCCACTTATTTCAACAGAGAGAAGTTTTTTTTATATAGTTTAGATAATACAACATGAAGATAAGTCAGTGAAAACTAAGGAAACAAAACGCAAGGCTAATGAGATTTCCCTTCAACCTAGAGATACCTGTAAGGCCATATTAAGAACTCAGCACAAACCAGGAAGCCAGTCCACCAGGGACATCAGGCCCTGCTGGTGACTTGGTATTACTTACCAGACTCTGGAACTCTGGGAAACTTTGTGTGTTTTGTAAGGCACCTGACTCTGCTATTGTTGCAGCAGCCTGAGCTGAGACACTGTGTTCTCTTCACCTGTCTCTGAGGCTGCATTTTCCCCATTTAGTCTTGCTCCGTGTACTCCAGTGTGCCTGTGCTCAGAGCTCAGTCAGTCTTTCCAGTTGTTCCATAACAGATCTGCATGGGAATCCTGTGTAGGGACTCCCACTTCAGACCTTCTCCGGATGATCATGGAAGATCAAGATTGGAGAGGACAGCTAGAGAGGAGCAAAGGCAGAGTGTGTGGGGTGTACTCGGAGTGCAGAAGGGGACAGATCACGCCTCTAAGAACAAAACCCTTGGGACCTCTATTTTTTGAAAACCTATCTACTTTGGCCTCTAGTTCTAATTAATATCTAAACCACCCAATCAATAAATGGGCCAGGGAACTGAACAGACACTTCTCAGAAGAAGATATACAATCAATCCACAAATACTTGAAAAAATGTTCAACCTCTCTGGCAATTAGAGAAATACGAATCAAAACCACTCTAAGATTTCATCTTACACCAGTCAGAATGGCAGCTATTAAGAACACAAACAACAATAAATGTTGGCGAGGATGTGGGAGAAAAAGGCACACTCATACATTATTGGTGGGACTACAAAATGGTGCAGCCAATATGGAAAGCAGTATGGAGATTCCTTGGAAAACTTGGAATGGAACCACCTTATGACCCAGCCATACCACTCCTGGGTCTATACCCAAAGGACTTAAAAACAGCATGCTACAGGGACACAGCCACATCAATGTTTATAGCAGCACAATTCACAATAGCTAAACTGTGCAACCAACCTAGATGCCCTTCAGTAGATGAATGGATAAAAAAAAATGTGGTATATATACACAATGGAGTATTACTGAGCAATAAGAGAGAATAAAATCATGGCATTCGCAGGTAAATGGATGAAGCTAGAGAACATAACGCTAAGTGAAGTTAACCAATCCAAAAAAGCCAAATACAGAATGTTTTCTCTGCTATAAGGAGGCCGATTCACAGTGGGGTTGGGATGGGGAGCATAGGAGGATTAGAGGAACACTAGAATGGCCAATGGGGAGGGAGGGGAAGGGAAGGGGCAAAAGGGTGAAGAAAAAAAAAAGATGGTAGAATGAGATGTATATCATTACCCTAAGTGCATGTATGAAGTCACGAATGGTATGAATATACTTTGTATACAACCAGAGATATGTAAAAATGTGCTCTATAAGTATAATACGAAATGTAATACATTCTGCTGTCATTTCTAACAACTTAGAATAAAAAATAAATTTGAAAAAAAAATAACTAAGCCAGGCTGGGAATTGGGGGTCTGATGGTGGGAGGGGGACTCAGATTGTCCCCACAGGCCAAGCCTCCTATAGCAATAACCTTCAGTTGGAAAACAAGTAGATCTTGGAAAACTGGAACTTACATATAGGTGAATCCTGAAAAAATGCAAGAAAACTGAGATGTTTAAAAAAAAAAAATTCTGGGCTGGGGTAGTAGCTCAGTGATAGAGTACTCGCCTAGCATGTGTGAGGCACTGGGTTTGATCCTTAGCACCACGTAAAAATATATAAATAAGTAAAATAAAGATATTGTGTCCACCCACAACTAAAAGAAAACTGTTTAAAAAAATTTGCCACGTGTGGTGGTGCAGGCCTGTAATTTTAACTACTCAGGAGGCTGTGGTAGGGAGATCACAAGTTCCACGTCAGGATGTAAAATTTAGCAAGACCCTGAATCAAAATAAAAGATAAAAAGGGCTCGGAATGTAGTTCAGTGGTTGAGCACCCCAGATTCAATCTCCAAGACCAAAATCAAACAAAACAAAAACTACACCTAGAAGACGACTTTTTCTAGATTAACCATGTGTCAGAAGGATTGAAGGATAAAAAGAAGAGACGGCATTCGCCACACGAGCAGCTGGGTTAAGGCGTGGCTCCACCGCTGCTTTACTGTGACCTGTTTCAGTGTCTTTGGGCGATTGTTTTTAAAGCTCTGGGGTTTAGTATTATGGTTTGTTAAGTTACAAACATATGTGATCAATCATAAACAATCCATGACCAAATGTGTATTGTTGCAAAATCATAGCAAAAATGTAGCTGATACAATGTTGTAATTATTTGTAACAAATGTGATGGTAACAATGAATTTACTTATATTTATAGGATCAATATCATATAATGTCTTTATATGATTGATATACATAGAGTATGCTGTATAGTAGGTGATAGGTAAATATGTATTTGTAGGTTATATTGATTATTATTGAATGACTAAACGACCTTCAAATTTTCTCCATACAATAGCTCAGCTCTTTGCCCACCTTCCTACCTAGCAACAAGTTTTAAGAGAAAGTTAATCAACTCCAAGCGAAGAAATTTCTTGGAAAGATGCAATGCAGAACGAAGTATTTTTATTCAGATAAGGATTTTTGGTGTTGAAGGAATGTGAAGTTGATAGCAGGAGTGCATCACGGAGAGACAAAGTGTTTAGTTGGCAGCAATTGTCTGCTGAATCCAACTCACATACTTGCAGACCTTGGTGTAGACACCAGGTTTGCCCTTCAGAGCACAGCCATAGCCCCAGGACACAACACCCTGGAGTTCGCCATTGCAGACCACGGGGCCACCAGAGTCACCCTGGAGTAGAAGGAGAAACAGAATGTTAGTTATGTACACACAGGAGAATGGGCTCCTGGATAATCAATCCTTCATGATACAGAGGTTATTTTCAAGGGCTGCTGATCCCCCAGGAAGCACCCTCTCTCCCCCTGGAAACCCCACCCTCATTCTTCTTCCTATATCTTTATTGTTCTTTCTCCTTCCTTACTGCCTGCCCCTCCTCTTTCCTTGTGGATCCATTGCACCAAGAACATGTGGGGACTGGAAGTATAAACAGATTTTGATGCACAGAGTATTCCCTTTTCTAGCCTCACAGAGTTTCAGATGGATTGAAGCATGAAAGGAGGAGAGGGCATGTGTCAAAGAAGCCATAGGGCACTGGGCATGTTGGCATCCCAGCAGCTCTGCTCCTCTCACAAGGTCCCCAGCACCATACACCTGATCAGAAGAGTGCTGGAAATGCAGCAAACACCTACTTTTGTGTATCTTTTTGCCCTGAACACTAACCTTCATTATCACAAGCAGAAAATGTACAACTTATCTCAAAGCTTTCTACATATATCACGATCGATTGTGAATGGACAGTTTTACAGTCCTCTGTATTCCAGAAAAGGAGAAATGTGGTGGAGAAAAGAGACTGAGATCTGCATGGAGGAGTACAAAAACATACTCACCTGGCAAGAGTCCTTTCCGCCCTCCAGGAAGCCCAGGCAGAACATGTTGCTGGTGATCTTGCCTGGGTAGGCACTGCTGCAAGAGCTGTCAGAGAGCACAGGAGCATCCAGACACTGCAGAAGGGAAGGATACTTGCCTGTGGAATGCAAGAGTGAACATGGAAGAAGGTTACACACAGTGGTCCTGTAAATTTCTTTGCCACTCTCTTCACACTCTCCCCCCACCCAATAGTCTAAAGACTTGTAATTTGAGTGAATTTTTCTGGAAGGTTTGCTCAACAGTTCTAACCAATAAGTCTTTATTTCTCTGAAACTAGCATCAGAAGCCACAGACCTCAAGTGCAGAGCCTGTTTGCTCAAGCAGGTGTTTCCCGCAGGCAGCACAGAATCCTATAGGCTCTATTCCCAGTATCTCCCCTGTCTTGGGCTTTCTGTACATCATTAATTACACTTCAGATAAATGTCTTGACATTTTATAATTGTTTTTATCTTGTCCTTGTTCTCAGAAAAGGAATCTTCCTTACTACAACTAATGCACTGTAAGGCTGCATGCATCCAGTACTATCCTCTGACGCCTTGCCTTGAGTGAAAATTCATACTATCAACCCTCAACATGTCTTTTACCTCTACTGCCCTCAAACCTGGTGCTTGTGTTCCAGATGACACTTACTTCCGCTGCTCACAGTGTTTCCCCAGCCAGACACGAGGCACTGAGTCCCAGCAGATGGACAGGATTTTGGCAGAGAGACAGTGGACACTCGAGAGCTAATGGTGGCGGGGGAGCTCAGTTTGATCAGCATGATGTCGTTATCGTACGTGTTTTTATTGTAGCTGGGGTGCTGGATCATCTTGGCTGCCTGAATGAACTGCTCGTCTCCCTCAATGACGTCAATGTTGTGTTCTCCCAGACGCACCTGTATCCGGCTGCATTCAACGATTGAAAGTGTCCTAAGTATCCATCTTGAGCTTCTTCCCCTTCTTCCAACCCCCAAATGATGACCATAACCACAAACAGCATTCTCATCAAACATTTGACCACACAGATCAAGTGCACTGAAGGCAGCATTGTATACATGGTGGTGGTTATAGAGGTCCCTAGGCCAGTATCATCCTAACTAGGGCCTACAGCCCCCCATCATGTTATAATAGTAAGGGATAGGCATCAGATGAATGGCCCCAAAGAAAGATGGCACTGTAAAGGGAATTAGTGTCACCTGCCATTTCTCCTCTGTTTAGCATCATTAAATATCATAGGAAGATGAGTCATGATAAGGCAGAATATAATGACAGTAGGATGTCCTTATTTTATGCTGTACTGGAAATATGGTGCCTTTCATCACCCCAATAAGCCATTGCTTCCTTGAGCTGTGAGGGTGGGGACCATGTGTTGATTCATGATTGCTTCACCAGCCACTGTGTCCCCTCTCCATGTGTTAGTACCATCATTTAGAAACACATCAGGAAGCTCTAAGGTGCTGCTCCCTGTAAAAGTCCTTTGACTCATTGTATTATTCTGAGTAAATAATCAGTGGTAGAGCACCCCAGGTTCAATCTTCAGTAACAAATCAAGACAAAAACTACACCTAGACGACTACTTTCATTAGCATTAGGGTCTGAATGCTTTATCCACCAGGTATTACTCTAGTCAACCCTATTTGTGCTTCCCTGGACTAAAGGATAACTGATATCAGGAATGTGAATGCAGGGCACTTACGACTTGTAGCAGTGAGCCGCAGACACCACCCACTGGGAACTGATGAGGGAGCCACCGCAGTTGTGGTAGCCAACATTCAGGGACACCTGGTAGGGCAGGGAATTCTTCTGACAGGTGTAGCCCCCGACAATCTTGTCATCATCATCATTAGTGGGAAAAGCAACTGACAAGGAAAAGTTGAAAACTCTGTTAAAAAGATCCACCTTGTAATTTCTACTCCACCATGAAGATTTTGCAAACCATCAGAAAAGAGATGACAACGTTCTCTTATCTGTCATGATTAGGAAAAGGCGTTATGAGGGATATTTAAAAAATATATATTTTTCATACTCTAACATACCCTGTTTACATCACTATTAAAAAAATATCTAGTAGCTGGGGGTGGTGGCGCATGCTTGTAATCCCAGCAACTCAGGAGGCCAAGGCATGAGGATCTGAATCCAAAGCCAGCCTCAGCAAAAGTGAGGTGCTAAGCAACTCAGTGAGAATCTGTCTCTAAATACAAACACAAAATAAGGCTGGGGATGTGGCTCAGTGGTCAAGTAGTGCCCCTGAGTTCAACATCCAGTAACCCTCCGCCCCCCCATAGCTAGGCTTTTATTTGTGATTTAATTGTGATAAATATGTTCTTACATGTGTGCTTTACACAAACACACAGACACACAATAACACCCTCTAAATACTCACAAAGATAAGAGGTGCTTAACACAATAAATGCCTGGCCACCATGACTGAGGATATGAGAATCATTTTTACACAGAATCCTGTTCTGTACTCATGCAAATAATAAGAAAGCTTTGCTATAATCTGGCTGGTGTGTGTTTGTGATGTTTATTGGGGTGTTTGCAATGCATAGCTTTCTCTGTCAAGAAGCAGAAAGGAGGCTTTTAGCAGCCATCCTGAGAAAAACCTGGCCTGGAAGGAAATGTCAGCTTGCTTGTACCTTTATTGTCTTATTTTCTGTCTTTAGTTCTAGTCTATCCATAAATCATTTTAAGGACATAGTGATATTCCCCTCCCCAACTTCTCCACTAATCCATTTATCTTTATAACATTTATCAACGTATTCAGCACTGACATGGCCCACGGATCTGTCAAGATTTCTTACTGCTTCAAAATTCTGTCGTTCTATCACAGGAGCCCTATTTTCCCAGTATTTGAAAAAAAAGTTTATGATAGAATGTTCCAGGCTTATATGCAGTTGTATTGGATTTATACCTGTCTCCTATTTGGGGACATAGAATGTTAATTTTAATTAGTATCAAAATAGAAGTAGTCATTTCTCTCTAATTTATCTCAATTTAATAACATGAATTTATACCAGAAACATCATTAGGAAAGCTATCATAAAATCAAATCAAAGGTTTTATTCTGAAAATAATATGTCTTAGCTTAGTGGAGAAGTTGGGGAGGGGAATATCACTATGTCCTTAAAATGATTTATGGATAGACTAGAACTAAAGACAGAAAATAAGAGAATAAAGGTACAAGCAAGCTGACATTTCCTTCCAGGCCAGGTTTTTCTCAGGATGGCTGCTAAAAGCCTCCTTTCTCCTGTCAGATCTTGGGTAATAAATAGCTCTTTAGTATCTAGGAGACCCAACCTCTGATGTTCACAGCCTTTTCAAGAGGCACGGATTACTTTCAGTTGTTAACTCCAATTTCTTAGAGGTCAAGACAAGCACTCCTTTCATGTAGACTATCCCTTCCCTTTCTCTCCTTCTTCACAGAATTTGCCTGAAAGTTCAGGACGAGTTTGGCCTCCCTATATGCCTTCTGCTCTGAACCCCTCCTGGCCTCAGTGACCCTCCCCAGACAAGTATTTCATTATCCTAACCCTGTGTGCCTGACTCTGCTGTTTAGACATTTTACCCTTCCTGAGTACAGAGCCTGCATCCAGACTTCACGGTTGTTTTCCTGCGCACAAGGCAATCACACACAGAGGATCGACACCTGCGGATTATTCCTTAAGACGACTCACCAGCAGCTCCCAGGAGAGCGAGGAGGATGAAGGTCTTCATGGCTGCTCACAGGGTCTGGACAAGGAATGGGATGGAGGCTTTCCACCCACAGGTATTTATACCTCCAGTTTGTCATTGACACCCCTGGCCACAGGAGCCAGGAAAGTGATTTCACTGGAAACTTACATACCTAAATTTAGATTCACTTCTGTGGCACGTGAAAGGTGATTTAGCACCAAACTTAAACATCAACAATTTATCATTTTTCCAGAAAGTTATGGGAATGGATGTCACAAAGTCACCTGGTGGGGCCCATTCCCCATAATAGGAAAACAGGTTAGAATAAGGTCAAAGGGGAGAGCTCCAGGTTTCTGCATTCCCACAGAAAAATCTTGGGTCCTTGGTTGTCTCAAGTGTGAACGTTTGTCCAAAAGAATATCTGGAACCCTGAGCCCATGGTGTTTAATTAACATTGGCTCTTGCACACATAGATATTTGTCTTCTTCTTTTTCTCTGCAGAAGATTGAATGCAGGTACTTGGGAATATTAGGCAAGCATATAACATGGGGCTATGCCCCCTGTCCTTACTTAGTCTTACACTAGTTCTGATCTTGTATATTCATGGTAATTATTCATTTTTAGGAGTAAATGTTATCCTGAGAATAGGAAAATTTTTGTACTTATGATAAATAAAAGCAGTAGGAAAAAGGAAAAACCTGAAACTTGGTGTATGTCCAGGACACAGTGGTACCCCTAGATGTGCAGTTTCACTTTCCTTGGTTTCAGTCAATCAGGGACCAAAAACATTAGGAGGAAAATTCTAGAAATAAGTAGTTCATAAATTTTGAATAATTTTATTATAATGTATTGCTGTATCTGTTTTATTTTATTAATAGATATTCATGTTAAACTTACACTGTGCCTAGTTCATGAATTAAGTTTATCTGAGTTATGTAGGTATAGAAATATATTATATATAGGATTTGCTACTATCTGCAGGTTTAGGCATCCACTGCAGACTTGAAATATTTTCCTCGTGGATTAGGGGGAACTACTGTGTTGTGTGTACTTCCTGTATATTAACTTAGTAATCCTCACAACAATATATAGAAATCTATTGTCAACCCCACTTATTCCCTCTGGTGGGAAAGTAACAAAGGTATGTGGACTTGGCCAACACCACACAGCAAGCACCTGACAGGATCAGCATTCCAACCCTGTAATGTGCTTTCAGATGCTGCTCTTACCAAGGTGATGGGGAGCTCTTGGTGGACGAGGATGGACGTGAAGTGCAGGGAGGGTTTCCTATGTCCCAGGCACTGGGGAGGAAGTGTCCATGCATGGACTCTTTCAGTCCTCTTGAGACTGAAAGCTCCATCCCTGTCCCCCAGGACAATCTAATAATGAGGACAGGGCATTGAGAAAAAGGAAAAAGAAGTTTTACTGCTTTGCTGGCCAAAGAGAAAGCTAATAGACTCACTACATAGAGGCTGCCATTTTAACTGCCATGGGGGATGGAGGGCTTGAACAAGGGGAACAGAAGGGCTGTCTTCCCGATCATACCTGTAGATGTGATTAATATTCAACTCTTCCTTGAGAGTGCTATGTTCCCATTTCCAGATCTGGAGTTTCTTTGTTCAGGTGGGCAATAAAGGGAAGGACAGATAACTCTGCTTAAGACAGGGTGAATGTTCTTCTCTTTTCCCCTGAAGTGAAGGAGAAGAAGGAGAAGGGAAAAGGAAAGGGAAAACAACAACACCAACAGCACCACCACCACCACCAACAACAACAACACCAACAACAAAAATCAGTTTTAAAATAAGCTGCCAGTGGTTGAGCAACAAGGTTTAGATTTGAACATAAAGTGGACCCCTGTTACATGCAAGGGACCCCTGTTGTGCTCACAGACAACACACCAGTGTTGTGATATCAACTTTCCACATTTAAGAGATGGGGGGAGAGGCTTAGAGCAGTCAAATGTTTTTGCAGAGTCTGATAGCTATTGTGGTCAATCCAGGTTTCAAGTGCTAGGAATCTCATTTCAGTATTCATGTTCTCAACTGTGAAGCCACAGACATAATAAGGGATATAATCTGAACTCTATCAAATTCAGGGGTAACTGCACCAGGCAAAGCAAATTCTGGAAAATCTATGGAGTAGGTTCTTAGAGCAGGCACAAGTATCTAGGTGAGTGAATTTCAAGAAGTAACTTCTAGCTGGACATAACAGTCAGATTCCACATCTCCACAATAAATTTGAAATCTCCAGCCAAGATATTATTTCTACTTGACCAAATTATCACTCTGGATGCTGTTTCCATTTTTTTTTTATTGTTTGGGTGAAGTTTATTTTCATTTGAAATTGTGTAGCTTTGAAGACAACAGTCAAAGAAGGAGTTTCTCAATCTGGACATACTTGACATTTGAGGTCAGGCTGTATACGTGTTCAATCTATAGCAACCTTCTTATAAAGCTCTGATAACTAATTAAGAAATCATATATTAATTTTATTATATATGTATATGTAAAATCACCATGGATGCTTGAAATAATATTAGAGGTCATATAGTAGCAGCAGGCTATTTTTGTGAAGGAATTTGTGCCTTGGGGTGAGAAGACTAAAGCAGAGTTGCCTTGCTCTGTGAAAGTCTTGAACTTGTGGGGAAAAAAAATGGAAAAACAAAGGAATCCTTGAAAATTCTAAATCCCTGCTGGGATCTGGAAATACCATAGTCTATATAAGATAGAAAAAGATTGTGAATGACTGGGATATTTGGAACAAATGAGTATCTCTAATACCGAAGGCTTTGACATTTGTATCCTGCCAACAGTTTGACTTTCTAAATTAAGTTTTAAAAGTAAGACTAAAATAATAGTAACTCAACAAATACTTTTATCTTAAAAACCATTTAAAATACTAGTTACTTTGTGTGCATATCTGAAATTCCAGTGACTTGGGAGGCTAAAGCAGGAAGATTGAAAATTCAAGGCCTGCCTGGACTACTTAGCTATACCCTGTCTCAAAATAAAAATTAAAAAGGGCTGGAGATGTAGCTCAGTGATAGAGCAACTTCCTAGTATTGCAATAAAAATTTAAATAAAAAAGAAAGAAAGTTAAAAATGGGTTGGGACTGTAGATCAATGTTAGAGAATTTCTGGGTTCTATGCAAAGCACTGCAAAGAAAAAAGTACTAATGATTTGCCATAAAATATGCTCATATTTTACATTTAAATAATGAGTTAAATAAGATTTCTAGAAGAAGAAAGGTTTGTGCTTGTCTTATTAAAGAAAATTGTCTTAAATAAACTGTTCTTGAGCATATATTGAGGTTACTGCTTGATTATGGGAGAACTAAGAACTAGATTATGGAGTGTACCCAGTTGAAATAAAGTAACTTTTTCCCAGCTGATATACTCTAAAAGAAAAAAATAAATGTATTTACATAAGTATCTGGGCTTCTAAGTAGAGATAGCACTTCATTAAAAAAAAGTTATAAAATGTTATAACCATGAGGTTGACCATTAAGGTTTCTCTTTCCCAAATTTCCAGCAGTAAGAGATCAATCAATTTATCTGGGCTATAATTAGACGCAGCAAGTATAAAACCTTGTCCCCATGCAGTTGTCCCCAACCTCAGGTGGCTACCTCTTTATGTGTCCTTATATCTAACACAAAGATACCATGCTTCCCTGGATCTCATTCAATCATGCATTAGAAATATATTTATAGCCACATGTATGAGCAATCTCTTATGACTCTTCATTTATTTTAAACTGCAGTATGTTTTTGTAGGACTTTGATAAATCTTATTGGTTTTACTTTAGAAGGAGGTCTATATGTCTTCCAAGCACCCATACCTTCATCTAGCTTCTTTTTCTTTGCAACTAACATACAGTTCACCATCATTTTCTATTTTGTTCTTTGTCTAATTACCAATCAGAATATATTTACCAGGAGGGCAAGGTTTGCAATATTTGTTTCACTGCTACATCCTTGGTGCATAAAACAGATCCAGGAATACCACAGACCTTTATTAAGTACTTGACAAGCAATAATTATTAAATAAATTAGTAGAATGCTTAAATTTTCTCCACTGAAGGTAATGTCATATATATTTAGTCAATCCTGTATCAAAGGCTATTTGGGTTGTTTCTGAGCATTCACGAACGTAGATGACTACTCTAATAGAAATTGGTTTTGCATCTTGATATCTGCTCCTTCTCTTGGCAACAGCCCTATCTTCATTCAGTTAATCAAATCTAAAGAACTGGTCCCTCACATCCATGGGGGGACTTCAGGGCTCTGAACCTCCCCTTTACCAGAGTAAGGCAAGTAAGAGTGGCTTGGTGATGGTGATGGCAGGGAACAGGGGGATATTAATCTCATTCATTTCTAAGGAGAACCCTGAGATGTGGGCACAGTGCAATGGAGTTGGACATCTATGAGCTGAGATCTTTGAAACCATGATCCCCAAACTTTTCCTCCTCTTCTACATTATTTTTGTCATGTTTTAAGTCACAGCCAACAGAAAAGCTGACTGGAAACATCAGTCCTTAAGTATTCAGGACATTCAGGCTTTGATGTTCAAAGCCCCTTCAAGGAGCACAGATTAATATATTTATTAACTCAGATTCTTAGCGAGGTCAGAGTTAGGGTTAGTAAAAAGATTGGATTGTGAGAGCTGTTATCATTTCAGTGGATTAATCCATTTGATAATTTAATAATTCAAAAGGGTGATGATAATTGTTGCATCTGGATATGGATGGAGGAAGTAGGTCACTAGTGTTGTACCCTTTGGGACTTTGTTATTTTGTCCCTGGACTTTCCTTCTCTCTCTCTGTCTCTGCTTCTCAGCTGCCATGAGGTGAGTGGCTTCCTTTGGCCATGCTCTTGACATTTTGCTTCACCTTGTTCCTGAGCAATGGAGTCACAATACCATGAAATGTGACCTCTGAAACTGTGAACCAAATTAAACTTTTCCTTCTTTAAGTAATTCTTGTCAGGTATTTTGATCACAGAGACAAAAAGCTGACTAACAAGGAAATTAGTACCCAGAAGTAGGTTCATCACTGTGAGTAATCTGACCTTGGCTTCAAAAGCCTTTGGAACTGGCATGAGGTAAGAGTTTGAAAAATTTGGAAATGCAAGCTAGAGAAACCTTAAAAGTTGTAAGTAGAGATTAATGGGCATCTGGTGGTATCTCAGAACAGGATGCCGATGGGAATATGATTAGTAAAGATTGAGCTTACAAGGTTTCAGATGGGATCAAAACTCTATTTGGAACTGAAACACAGGGTCATTTGTATTACATCCTGGCAAAGAATTTGTCTGCATTTTTGTTCATGTAATTACACATGTATTTCCATTGCATTAGGTACATAAGTAATTTAGAAAGGATTTCAGCTTTACTAGAGGATGTGCAAATACTACCCTCTTTTATAAGAAGGACCTGAGTAACTACAGATTTGGCGTCCATGCAGAGTCCTGAGACCAGTTCCTCAGAGTTCACAATGGATTAATGTATGGAGTAGGCTAGGGTGTTGCAGAATTAAAAGTACACTTTTTAAAAAAATATTATTATGCTATGTAATGTAACTTAGTAGTAAAAGATTTAGCATACTTTCATTTACTTACTGGTTAAGGGCAAGTAGTGACTGCTTTCAATTAAGAAGCAACTATAAAATGTTTACTGAGGGCTTCTTGGAAAAAATTAACATTAAAATAAATGTTCTGAGAAAAACTTTATCCATTTCCATTGATTTATAGACAAGAGAGAGTGTAGACCTGAGAGCCATTTGTGATCCCACTACTTTAAACTTAGGCTAAAGGTGACAGTAATGAAAGCAGAGGACAGAGGTGATGACACTTTTTAATGGAAAACCATCCTTGAGTCCCTCCTACTCCTAGGCTTCCATTTGTGCATTTTCAAAGACGTTATGACATGAACACTTTGCAATTTCATTCCTTCTAAGAGTCAGGTCTGATTTTACACATTTTTGCACATGCGTATATTTGAGAAGGATCTAAGGGCTGCATTGTCATGAAAAAGATCATAAAGAATTTTACACTTTAATAGAAATTTTAAAATTGCAAAGACATAGTTTTTAAGTGAGAGACTGAAAGTGACAGGAAGATGTATTGAAAAGGGGCTAATGGATGGCATCATGATGAATGATCTGTTTGCCCCTGCTTCACTTTTCTTGGACTTGGTGATGTCTCCTCTTTAATGAACATCAATTCTCTTGTCAGGTCTGTGAACCTGCACTTTACCTGAGGCATTAGGAGAGTAAATGTGACTAGGAGGTAATGATGGGAGGTAAAGGGAGATTTTGAACTCATTTGTTTCTGGACGAATACCTAAATGTTTAGTTACTATAGATCTGAAGCTACTTATTTAAACAGAAGTTTTGAAAACAATCAGTTTAGACACACACAAGAAAAACATAATTCAGGAAAACCAAGAAGGTAAAACAGAAAATTTTAGTTGTTAATAAGTACTCAAGAACCTTGAACACAACTATGGATATTTCTCTTCATCCTGAAGACAGTTATAGGCCATATTAAGAACACAGAGATTTTATTTTCCAATATATCATCCAGAGTTACAAAAGGCTAGAGAATGGGTCATGAGCACAGGTCTCTTCCTATAGTCCCCTTTCCCCAAATGCCCAGTACAGACTGCACGGTTTTGTCCCCCTAAAGTCATTATATTGAAGCTTTAATCTCTGATGAGATGGTATGAGAAGGTGAATTACCTTGGAAAGGTAATTAGATTTGGATGAGATCTAGAGGATAGGACCACCAGGAGGAGATTCATGGATTTATAAGAAGAGAAAGAGATTACAGCTGGCCTTCTTGGCCACAGGGGACACAATGACAGGAGGCAAACCAGGAAGCCAGCTCTCCCCAGACATCAGGCCTGCTGGTGGCTTGGCTGTTCCTCACCAGACTCTGTGTGTGTTGTGTAAGGCACCTGACTGGTATTGTTACTGCAGCCTGAGCTGAGACACAGGTCTCCACCTGTCCCCGAGGCTGCATTTCCCTCATTTAGTCCTGCTCCATCTACTCCATCTACTCACTGGGCTCTGAGCACTGGCATAATTCAGAAAAACCAATGTGCCGGTGCTCAGAGCCCAGTGAGTTTTCTCCAACAGTCTCATAACAGAGCTGCATGGGAATCCTGTGTAGAGGCTTCCACTACAAACCTTCTCTGGATGATCCATAGAAGATGAAGATTAGAGGGAATCGATGGGGGGAAAACTAAGGCAGAGTGTGTAGGTTGTGCTCTTAAGGAGGGCTGAGTATACAAATCACATCTCGAGGGCCAAGACCTTTGGGACAGCAGGGTAATACCTCTATTTTCTGCAAATTTATCCACAGTTTTTGGCCTCTGGTTCTAATTAATATATAAACTGTGCTGAGAGTTGGGGTTCTAGTGGTGGGAGGGGGTCTCCAGAGGCCATGCCTGCTGTAGCAATAATCTTCCAGTTGGAAAACAAAGAGATATTGAAGAACTGGAACATATTTGTAGGTGAATATGCAACAGGGGTCCACTTCAGCCTTTGGATATAACCTATACTGCTCTGCCCCTGGCAGAGTTTTTTCTTTATTCTTTTCCCTCTACCCTTTTCTAACCAGGGGAGAAGAAAGTTAACCTTCTTCCTATAAAACTGAGTGATCTTTTCTTTGACTCATGGACCACAGGAATAAAGGAATCCATACTTTGGAACTAAGAAGCCACTATTTCTTAAGGCTACAGATGAATTATGACTCTCAAGAAGTCACAGCAGGGTGTAATCTTTGAATCCTCTTTTAAAAGCCTACCTTTCCACTGGGTACAATGGTGCAGGCCTGTAATCCCAGTGGCTCAGGAGGCTGAGGCAGGAGGATCGCATGTTCAAAGCCAGACTCAGCAAAAGCAAGGTGCTAAGCAACTCAGTGAGACCCTGCCTCTAAATAAAATATAAAACAAGGCTGGAGATGTGACTCAGTGGTCAAGTGCCCCTAATTTCTATCCCCAGTACAAAAAAAAAAAAAAAAAAAAAAAAAAAAAAAAAAGCCTACCTTCCCCCTGAAGGTTAGAATCACATCTTCTGAGATAGGAGTCCACTGTTTATTCTTTTGCAAAGCAATAAGATTTCTTTTTCATTTTTTCTCAAACCCTTGCCCTCAAAACTGCATCAGCATCTGGGACCAGGACCAGGTTTTTTGATATCAAATTCTGGAAAATAGTGATATAAAATTGTTTTTTTCTGATGGACAGGCCTGTAATCCCACTGATTGGACAAAAACAGGAGAATCACAAGATTGAGGCCAGCTCAGGAATTTAGGCATAACCTAACTAAAAATTAAAAGGGCTCAGGATCAGAGTTCAAAGTTTATTCTTAGTCAAAAAAAAGAAAGAAAGAAAGAAAGAAAGAAAATTACATCTGGAAACTTTCTCTTTTCTAGCATCCCTCTTCTAGCTTCTTTCAATGGATTAAGAGTGAAAGGAAGAGAAAGCACGTGTCACAGAAGCAGAAATGCACTAGGAATAAGGACAGCAGGGGCTTTATCATAGCTTTACATGGACTGTTTCAATGTTTGGGTACCTGATTTTTTTATTTGTTGTTTTTAGACATATGTGTTGGTAGGGTTATTTGGACATATTATGTATACATGGGGTGCCAGCCATTACAATTTGGAACCCATTTTTGTGTTTGAACATGATATGGAGTTACACTGGTCATGTATTCAGATATAAGCATAGAAAAGTATGTCTGATTCATTCTACTGTCTCCTATCCCATTTCACCTACCTTTCCTTCATTCCCCTTTGTCTAATCCAATGAACTGCTATACTAACCTTGTTATGGGTTAGCATCCACATATTAGAGAGAATATTCAACTTTGGCTTTTGGGAACTGGCTTATTTCACTTAGCATGGTAGTCTCCAGTTCCACCCATTTACCAGCAAAAGCCGTAATTGTATTCTTCTTTATAGCTAAGTGATATTCCTTTGCGTGTGTGTGTGTGTGTGTGTGTGTGTGTGTGTGTGTTCTGTGAGGAGTCTGTTCAGTTCTTTTGCCCATTTCTTGATTGGGTTATTTCTTTTTCTTTTTCTTTGGGGGGGATGTTAAGTTTTTTGTGTTCTTTGTATATCCTGGAGATTAATGATTAATGCTCTATCTGAGGTGTAAGTTGTTGTTGTCTGAAGCGATGGCCGTTTGGAGCAACGAAGCCGTGGGAAGAAGTTTAGAGGCAAACTGGAGACAAACAGTTTTTTATTTGATAACTTTTCTCTCTGGCTCTAACAACGACTAACACGCGCCCCACACGCCACTAAAATGGCGCTGACCTGATCAGCAATCTTGGCCAAGTCACTCGAGATCTCGGGCCAAGTCTCGTGAGACTACGGAAGGCGACAATGTCTAAATCTCTGTGGCCCATAGTCAACCGTAATTTAAGCCATCTTTCTAAACAGGGCTCTTGTAGTAAGTGGTAAAGATTTTCTCAGATTATATAGGCTCTCTGTTCAGGTTCTTTATTTTTTCCTTTGCTGTGAAGAAACTTTATAGTATGATGCCATCCCATTTATTGATTCCTGATTTTATTTCTGTGCTTTAGGAATCTTATTAAGGAAGTCTGTTCCTGAGCCAATATGATAGAGTTGGCCCTATTTTTTCTTCCAGTATGCATAGTCTCTGGTCTAATGACAAGGTCTGTGATATACTTTTGAGTTGTGTGTTTTGTGCAGAGTGAGGGATAGGGGTTTAATTTTAATCTACTACATATGGATTTCCAGTTTTACCAGCACTATTTGTTGAAGAAGCTATCTTTTATCCAATGTATGGTTATAGTGCCTTTGTCTAGTATGAAATAACCGTATTTAGGTGGGTATGTCTCTGTGTCTTTTATTCTGTTCCATTGGTCTTAAATTCTATTTTTGTGCCAATACCATGTTGTTTTTGTTACTGTAACTCTGTAGTTTTTATTTAAGGTCTGGTGTTGTGATGCCTCCTGCATTACTTTTCTTTTGCCAAATGATTTTTATTCTGTGTAATCTAGTGTCATTGTCTATTGTTAGGTTATGAACACATGATCTATCATAAACAATACATGACCAAATGTGTCCTGTGGCAAAACACAGTAGATAGGAATGTGAAGCAAATAACCCTATAAAGCAACGGGAGATGAAAAGAGGATTGGTGGAGATTGATTGGTACTTATAAGACTGTGAATGCAGGTCACTTATGGATTGTAGCAGTGAGCTGCAGACACCACCCACTTGGCATTGATGAGGGAGCCACCACAGGTGTGGTAGACAACATTCAGGGACACCTGGTAGGGTAGGGAATTCTTCTCACAAGTGTAGCCCCCAATGATCCTATCATCATTATCATCAGTGGGGAAAGTAACAGACAAGGAAAAGTTGTGAATTCTCTGTTAAATAGATCCACGTTAGAGTCCCTACTCATCCATGACAATTTTGTAAACTAATGAGAAAAAGAGATTACTAAATTCTCTTATCTCATATAAGCAGGAAACAGCAATTTTAAATATTTTTGAAAAAATATTATTCCATACCTTTTACATACATCTGCCTTCTATCACTATTAAGAAGCATCCAATTACTTGAAAAACACTTTAAATTTGATCAATACATTGTATTCTTACATATGTACCATTTGTTCACACAAACACATGTGCATATATACACAAACTCAAACAAAACCACAAACATACAAAGGTCAGAGACTCTATACCATAAATACCTGATAACCAATGCTGAGGTTAAAAAAGGTCATTTTAGCAGAACACCCTGCTCTGCAGATATGATAGGCTGAAAGCTTTTCAATAATCCCGCTGGTGTGTGAATGTAGTGGTATGTGGTGTTGGTGGTGCAGGGTTGTTGTCTTCATATGGTAACAGAAAGGAAGGCTTTTGGAGCCCTTGGAGAATATTCTGGACTAGCAGAAAATGTCTGTTTTATGCTTTTATTTTTACCAGTTTCTTTCATTGGTTCTAGTAAAAATTTTTGTTTAAATCATTTTCAGTTCATAATAATATTTCCCCTGCTCAACTTTTAAACTTATACCAATTATCTTCCCTACATTGTTTTGAATGCATTTGGCATTGTGAAGTGTGAATATGGCCTACTGATTTGTCAAGATTTCTTACAGCTTCAACAGTTGCTGATTGTATTATATGAGCACTCTCTTTACCATATTTTAAAATAATTTAAGAGAAAATTAGGCATTTAAGCAGATATATTAAATTATACCTGCCCAATTTGGTTAAATGCATTATCATATTTTAATACTATAAAAATTACTAGTATGGAAATAGGAATACTCATTTCTCTGTGATTCCAAGATTTTATGACTTGTGAGTTTGTAACAGAGAAATATCATTAGAAAAGTCATTACCAAAACAAGCCAGTGATTTTTGTCCTTGAGAAACTGTGTCTTCGATGTTTAAGACTCTTGGTAAATAGCCCTTTAGTGTTCATGACACACAGGTTTTAATGTTCGAAGTGCCTTCAAAGAGCACCAAGTAATTTCCATTATTAACTCAAATTCTTAGGCCAAAGAAAGAACTTCTTTCATGCAGACGATCTTTTCCTTTTCTCATCATACAACATACCCAGGATTTTAGAACAAGTATTTTCTCTATGCCCTTTATTTGGAATGACTCCTGGTCACCATGACCTTCCTTAGACAAGTGAGCTGTAGTTTTCTCAAACCTATGCAGTAGACCCTGTTGTTTTGACACTGTAAGCTTCTTGGGTATAGAGCCCATATTCAATGGTTGTCACTGTTTCCCAGGTATACCATGCAAACTTACACAGAGGATTGACACCTGCTGATTGATCCTTTAAAAGACTCACCAGCAGCTCCCAGGAGAGCAAGGAAGACGAGGGTCTTCATGGTTGCTCACTGGATCTAGATTGTAGAAGTGAATGAAGATTTTTCACCCACAGGTATTTTTCATCATCAGGTTTGTCATTGATACCCAAGGCCACAGGTACCAGGAAACTGATTTCACTGGAAACTCACAAATCTAGATTAGATTCTGTGATCTATGGAAGGTGACTCAGCACCAAATTTAAACATCAACATTTTCCCATTCTTCTAGAAGTTTATGGAAAGAAGTCACAGACCCAACTGGTGGGAACTGTTGCTTACAATAGGAAAAGAAGAGGGAGCGAGGTCATAGGTCACAAGACAGAGCTATGGGTTTCTGCCTTCTCAGACAAAATCTTAGATACTTGGTTGTCTCAAGTATGAATGTTTGTTCTAAGGAAAATCTGGAACCTTGCACCGTTGGTATTTAATTGACATATGCTCTTGTGCATGTATATATTTGGTCTCATGGTAGTTCTGATTTTGCAAATCCAGATTAACTTTACATTATTAGTATAAACAACTCGTCCTCCTGAGAAATGGAAAAAACTGTTCTTGTTTGGAATTTTATTGATAAAAGGAGAAAATATAAGAATGATCATCTATAGCTTATTATGTATCAGAAATACAGTAGTCCCCCTTTATGGGTAGTTTTATTTTTCTGTAGTTTCAGTTACCCACAAGTCAAGTAGGTCCCAAAACTATCAAATGAAAAGTTCTAGAAATAAGTAATACACAATTTTTAAATAGCTATTAAGGGGTATTGTCATGCATGTTCTATTTTATTATTGGTTATTCTTACTAATCTCTTACTGTGCCTAATTTATATATTAAACTTCATCATAGGTGTATGGGTATAGGGAAAATGTTATATATAATTTGGTATCATCTGCAGTTTCAGGCATCCAGCAGGACTTGTGATGTATTTGGATGGATAAGCCAGGATGACTATATTCTAAATACTTTGCCCATATTAATGCAGTATTCTCATAGACCATACCTCCTATCACTGATGGAAAATCTAAGGCAACACCATCATAGTGGACTGGCCAAAAGCACACAGGAAGCACCTGGAAGAATCGAGATTCCAACAAGGGAAATCTGGCTTCACATTCCGTAATATCAATTTCTTGGTATATGATAATGCAAGTGAAGCATGTGGAGTATTTCCCACATGACAGGCTCTGTGGAAGGGGGGATCTATGCATTGACTCAGTCTTCAAAGGCACACTATAAATGTTGTATGACAATTTTCATCATTTAAGAGTTGGAGGGCGGCTTACAGAATTCAATTTTTTTCCCCAAAGCTTTGCATTTATTAAATGGTTGATTCAGAGTTCACAGTCATGCAGCCTCACTTCAAAGTCCACATCCTCAACTGTGGTAAGGGGTATATGTAATAAAGGGTACGGTCTGAATTTTTTCATACTCAGGCCTAACTTGAAGAAGTATATGGAATTGGGGAAATACAAAAAATCAGTTCTTGGTGCAGGAACTTTCAGAATTCATCAGGAATGATGCAAGTACCCAGAGCAAGTGAATCTCAAGGAGAAGAGAGGTCTAGCTGCATGCGTCGGCCAGAATCCACACCTACACAATTAATCTCAAATGGCCTAACACAACATTATTTCAGCAAATTATTACCCCTGCTGTTGTTTCTGGGTTTTATTTGCTTGATTTTCATTTGAAATTTTTCTGCTGTGAAGACAGTGTAATCAAAGGCAGAGTTTTTTCAACCTTGCCAATAATGACATTTGGAGCCAGATAATTCTTTCTTTGGGGCAAATGTCATGTTTGTTGTAAATGTTTATCAGCAACTCTCACCACTAGATGCAAATAGCACTATCTCCTTCCTGCTGTTGTGACATCCAAAAATGTGTACATATATTGCCAATGTCCCCTGAGAGGCAGATTCATCCTTATTTGAGAAGCACAGCTTTAAGGGGGTGAAAATGGGCAAAGAGCTTTATTCATAGAGAGTGCCTTGAGCTTTGAACAATATAAGCAGGCACTCAACACCTACTGAGAAATAGCAGCTAAGGCAGGGAGCTTGCATTGATTGATCCCGAGGATCAAAAAATACAAAGGAGTAAGCAAAGGAATGCTGTCTATGTGAAGAGGGGTTTTCTCATCCTGTTCAATTAACTTTCAATGGTGACCCCTCCTCCTACAAGGTGTTGGAAGTTGTCTGATTCTATGCCATCCCCAGAACTTCTCTTGAGCCCCATCAGAGATGTTAGAAATGTGTAGAAATAACACATCTCAGAGCAGAACTTTTGATAGTAATTTGCTCTTACACTGTTATATCCTGGAGTGCTCCCTCTTGTGCTCTAATCTGTGATTCCCTCCAGGAGGGACAGTGTGAGGTTGCCTGATAGGGGGTAGAGGTGGAGCAGTTTTCTAGGATCAACTGCAATTTCCCCCAAGACAAAGGAAAGTGCGTCCCATCTGGCTGGTGTGGTGGGTCTTTAGCATCTAAAGCAGCTGTGGGGCGCAGGCAGAACAAAGGAGTGGCAGTTTCCAAATATCAGTTATTCCCATACCATTCGCACAGGGTTTTACATTTAAACCATTTAGCACAATGCCTATAATGTTGTTATATTTTAAAGTTTAAATGTACTTTTTTTTTTTCAATTCAATTCTCCACTGTCAAGCATCACAGAATGATTCCCAGTGTCTCAGAAGTGCAGGGTATCTTATAGATCTAAGCGCCTACACGGTATGTAAGGAAAACTTTTTCAGCCTGTACTCTCCTGTGTTTTTTGGTCCTTGGGATCAATTAATGGCAGTTCCCTGCCTTAGCTGCCTTTACTCAGCTTTATTGTTTTTTAGACTTTATTTTTTTTTTCTTTGCTTTAATAACATGGACTTTTGTGTGTTGGCAACTTTTTATGTAATACACATTAAAATGAATGCATACTTTTAAAATAAAAATGGTCATCTCCACTTACGTAAAGTCATGTTGAAGACGAACAGTGATGAGATACGACATTTTGGGAAACATGGTGATAGGCAGAGGCGGTCAGAAAAGCAAGAGTGGGAAAGACCCAGGATCACTGATGGTGGTCACTGGGGTGTTGTCAGTGTCATTTCCTCAGTGGAAGGGGAATGGATGGAGCAGAGTAGGTCAGGATGTTCAGTGGATATAATTAGAATATTCTACTGAAGAGGCAGGGTGAGTAGGGGCTCAGCATGAGGTGCCTCTGTATCTATGAATGTACATCTGTCATTTATTTAAAGTGGACAAACAAACCTGAAAAAGTTTTCCTTACATACTGTGTAGGTGCTTAGACCTATAAGATACCCTGTACTTCTGAGACACTGGGAATCATTCTGTGATGCTTGACAGTGGAGAATTGAATTGAAAGTTCCCAGACTTGATAAATAATATATTCTTTTCTCACTTTATGTAACATTTCTGTTCTCTGTGGCACCAATGAATACTCATTTGCAAATAGCACTGATCATGCCACCATGTGAAATGGGTTGCCTTCCTCAGGCTATTTCATAATAAGAGCTATGAGCCACGGGGAATGTTCGTATTCCTTCTGCCAACAGAGTGCATTAGTATCTGTACTTCATTTCCTCATTTCAAACATGTGGTGTCCCAGAGGCATGTGCCTATATTTAATTAGTCTGTATTGGTCACCTTTCTTTCCCATACATGTGACTTAGTGACCTTGGAAGACTATTTAATCTTGTGCCTAAACTAGGGGCTGGCCAGGCTCCAACAAATATAGTGGCATTTGTTTTTGCAAGAACATGAGACACCAACCTCTGAAGGCAATATCATGCTCTTTTCATCTATAGATTCTGTTTTTTCATTGTCCTTAGCTTCTCCAGCCACTTTCCTAGCTAATACACCTCTAGCCACTGTTATGCTGGGTTTTAATCACTGAAGTGAGTAGGGAAAATTTAAATAAAACTCCTTTCATTGAAAACAGATGCCCAAGACACTTAAAATATGATTTAAGCAATGAAAGAAGCAAGGTGCAAACTAAATACTTCTGAAATACTCTTGATGCTGACCTGAGGGTTTACTTGCCACAAACAGAAAGTCAGTGCTGGTGAGTAGAATGCTCTTTCTTGGGAAAGCAAACCCTAGAACAGGTCTCAGAACCTACTCAAGAATGCTGTAAGTTTGGGGTGCATTTCTACTCTAGGTACATGTGACTCTCCTCATAAAACTGTTTGCAGGGAAACATTTCTGTAAGGATCAAAGAGCAAATGCTTTAGGAATTCCAGGTGTTATGGTCTCTGTTCCAACTATTCTGCCATTGCATGTGAATGCAGTCATAAAGGCTCTGTAAATGAATGCATGTGGCTGTATTTAAAGAAACTTTATTTAAATAGACTGCAGACCAGATTTTTCTTCTGGCCATAGTTTGTTGATTGTGCTTTAGAGAGTCAGAGAGAAATCATTTAAATGTCTTATATCCAGACTTAAAATGGAATGGTGATTTAGTTTTAATGATCAGAAATTACTTGAAATAAAATTAGTATAAACATGAGAATAAAATAAAATAAAGATAAACATCTTCTTTTTCACTTCAAATAATGGTTTAGAAAGAAAGAACAAGTACAAGATTGAAGACTTTAGAGTTGGGAGATAAGAGTGACAGAGACCAGCATAGGAGAGAGTGTGACAGCAACAGAGTATTTACATCAAAGTATGAGAAACAACAAAATATTGAGAAAGAGCATTTAGATTTGGTGCCCAGATTCTAGACTTTATTCCATCACCAATATTTCCCCCCCTCTGGAAAATGCCCTCATGAATAAAATGAACACCACAGATAATAATGGACAAATAAGACACATTACCACAATCTTTGATCCACATATAACAGTTTTGTTTGGGTGCTTTCATGGTTTGGATCAGGAAATGTCCCCCCAAAGCTCATGTGTTGAAAGTACGGTCCTCAGTGCAGCAAGGGTCAGAGGTGTGGCTTTTAGACAATGACTGTTTCATGAGGATTCTGACCTCATCAGTGGATTGATTCACCTGATGGATTAACCCATCCATAGCTAAATGGACTCCTGAGAGGTGGGACCTACCAGGAGGAAGGAGGTCACTGAAGGTGAATGTGTGCCCTGGGAGTGTTTATCTTCTCCCCAGTGCTTCTCTCTCTCTCTGTGTACTTTCTGGCTACCGTGAGCTGAGCAGCTTTCCTCTGCCATGCTCTTCCATCCATGATGTTTCTGCCTTGGAGTCAGCCAACCATGTGCTGAATTCTCTGAAACCATGAGCCAAAGTAAAGCTTCCTCCTCAAAGGCGTTCTCGTCAGGGACTTTGGTCACAACTTGCAAAGCTGACGAACACAGATGGCAACAACATTATGTCTGTTTAAACTCTGTGTGTTCACTTCAAATCCCTCTGTCCCCTGCTCATGACCAGATCCAACTCCATCCCACAAGATTAGAAAGCAAAGTGTACCTAACAAAAAATGAATTAAATTTTATCATTAAAGCAGACAGATGTGCATATCAGAAATCCACACTTGTCAAACCAAGAGGTACAAATGCCATCATGGAACAACTTGAAAACATGCCACTTCTCAACATGGTGAGTTAGGCATTTATGGAGAGAAAAAAAACCTATTACATTGGAAGGAAATAGGGTTAAGAAGAGAAACAGAGATGGAGATGGAGACTGAAGTGAGGTTGAAGGTCAAAATAGAGCATCATAAGTGGAAAAGATAAAAATAGGGAAAGAACATATAACATGCACTTCATATTAATTTTATGTTGTGGTGCTAGGGATTGAATTATTAAGCATGTACTTTACCACTAAGCTACACCCTCGATTCCCATATTAACTTTTTGATGACAATTTTTTTTGTTGAAAATATTTATATCTATCTCCAAAACAGTGTTGAGCACATAGTAGAAACTCAGAAAACATATTTTTTCATTAATGTCTTCTAGATCCATCATCCCAACTCCTTTCAATAGACCCACATTAATTTTATGGGATGCATTTTCTTAAATCAAAATAAATGGATATCCATAGAGAGATATTACTTAGTTCACAAATATTTTTCTAGTCTGATTTGGAAACTCCCATTTGGGAAGTTGAAAAAGAAAACTTATAGGCATTTTGAATTCTGCTCTAGAAAGAATGTGTACACCTGTGGTACACAAAACGGTGAGCAAACCATTCACAAATATGGTGGCTTTTGGAGCCTTAAAGTCCCTGTCACTGTGCTACTTGACTCCTCTTGAGTGACAGTAATCAGACTAGAAATATTTAGCAAATTTAGTAGAGAACACAGATTTACTGTGAGCAAATCATGTCAAACTAATCCCATTTTTTCTTTGGGGTGAGCTTATCATGTTCAGGAATTAGTAGAAAATCTGGATCCTTGAAGACCTTGTTTTCAGTAAAGGGCTAGGTAATCTTTCCATGGTATTTTTGCAGTTAAGACATTGAGAAATGCTTGTTATATAATACTTTCAAGAAGATGCACATTTGGTTAACACATGTCTTCTAAAGTGCTGCCTCAGAGCCCATGTAAGGTATAGTGAGGAATCCTGACAGCTCTAGGAATTGAGAATAAATGCCACAGTTAACTGAATCAAGGCACACAAAAAAATGTCATTCAGATTTAAAACATGGCTGGCTCATAATACTAGCTCTCCAATCATCTGGTCTCTTTATGTATAGGATCAGATTCAGCTTTGACTCTTGATAGATTGGATGCCATTCCTAAACAAATGGACTCCCAGGACACTGAGGCCAATGATGTAGCATTTATTGGTCACCACCTTTACATAGAGTCATCTCTTTGTCAGGCATCTCAGACTTTGTATTGTCCCTGCAACAAAATCCTCATTTAACATAATCTCCAGTCTTCAGTTTTTTGTTTTTTTTTTTTTTTTTTTTTTTTGTGTGTGTGTGTGTGTTAAAATCCATATGTTAGCCAAATTACTTAGAGACAGCATTGAGTCTTTTCTTACAGGTCTCTGTAAGCCAACTGTCAACGCCTTTCTCCATTTCCTCTGAGTTTGACAGTTATCTTCCTGGGCTTCCTCCATTTCTCTGATCTAGAATCCCGCCTTAGCACCTAGTCAGCTTGCTTCCTGCTGCCTACTTCTGAGGCCTGTGGAGAGTGTGTTTCAGCTGCCATGATATACAGGTGAAGCCCAAAATGGACTCTGTCTCTAGGAGTACAAGCTGCTTGGTGAGAGTAGTGGGGATCTACTCACTGAGGGATGGTTAAGGAGACCTTGGCCTAGAGAAGAGATTCCCAAGGGGTGTGATAATTATTGCCAAATATCTGGAGCACTGCTATGCTAGGAAACACAGAATTATGCCTCAAGTTTCCAGATGAGAGGACAGGAACCAAGAAAGAGAATATCAGTGTAACAAAACTTTCTAACAACAGATGGCAACCTGTCTGGGTAGAAGTAAGGACCTCCTCTATACATGGTATGCGAGAATCAACCTGTGAAGCCTTGTGGCTGTTCTTAGGGAAGTTTTTGATGTTATCTGATAGATTTCATTTTATCTTGGCCTTTATCAACTAAAACATTTACTTTTTCACACAAAGAAGCATATTTTGATACTTGAGATACTACAAAGCAAACTATCTATAGCTCTCAGCTGTAAAGATTGAAAGAACATCAGGGTGGCAGCTTGTATAATGCCTTACTTGTAGCAAGCTGAGCTGAGACAAAGTTCTAAGAGGAAGGAAGATCTTCCCTGAGCCAGAGGTCTCTAACATGAGGTGCATACACTCTAAGAAAGTGGTGGTTAGAAATGCAGAGGACTTTTGAATATTGGTAGAGCCCAATACCATGAAATTTTGAAAAGCTCCTTGGAATGATTTGGATTTAGGTGGTTTGGGGACTCCATTTGGTGAACCACTACTCTAACTCTTTTCTTTGAAACTGGACTGCCTTTGAAGGAAGAGCATGAGTTTTAGTGAAACAATTTTATTTCCTCCTTCACATCAGAAGTATGAACCCATTCAGATGTTAGAGTGCCTGGGGGTTCCATGCCCTAGAACTGGACCCCGGGAGGGTGGCCATCTTGGTGTCTTAGATCCATGATGTTAGTTGCAGATTTTGGTTTAGACACCAGATTTACCTTTGAGGGCACAGACTTTGCTCAGGTAAGAATGCCTCAAAGTGCCTCTTTGCAGACCACATGGCTGCCTGATTCATCCTAAGGGCAGAGAAGAGATTATCAAAAATATGCCCACCTCTGCAGTAGATGCAGAGGCCAGGGAAAAGATGTATCAAAGTACATCTTCCAGGCAACCTTCCCACCCAGACAGCTCATGCTATTGTTGATTGGCCTGGGTAGGCTTTGTGGCAGGTGCTGTTGGAGAGTACAGGTACTTCTAGCCACTGCAAGGAACTTGGATCCAGGCTTTGTTTTTTTTCTTCTTCACTCTCTGTTCTATGTTTGGTGGGACACCGCATTCTTGAACAAAGGCATGACAATAATTGTTATCTATAGACACTACCACACACCCGTGCAGTGCCCCTTTCTCCAAACTCTTCAAAGGTCAGGATCCCCAAAGGGCAGCAATAAGCCAATATAGACTGATTACCCTATATCCAACATGTTTAGAACCAGAAGTGTTTCAGATTTGATTTTATCAGATTTTGGAATATGTTCATATGCATAATGAGATATCTCAGGGATGAGACTCAAGTGCACTCATGCAATACATTTACATTTTATACACAATTTATACACCTAGCCTGAAAGTAATTTTATACAGTATTTTTAGTGTGTCTGCATTTTGGCTATAACCTCTTACATGAGGTCTGGTGTATAATTTTCCACGTCAGTTGTGTGATTTTCCACTGTGGTATGTTGGTGTTCAAAAAGTTTGGAATTTGGAGCAATTCAGATTTTAGAGTTTTGAATTTGTGGCGCTCAACCTGTAGAAATAATAGTTACAACAACTGAATTTCCTTGAGCAGTTAATTCTCAAAGCTCCTTTCATATGTTATCTCTCTTAAGGCTTAAGCTCAACTCATGACCTAGGAATTATGATTGCGCTATTATGATTATCATCCCCATGTTATAGAGATGGAAACCAAATTAAGCGATTCCCAATACATTCCTCCCAAATCATTGAGTTGCCTAAACCCAGGCATTCTGTCAGAACAACGCTCAAACTCAGCTGTCCCTTAGTTTCACTGCTGCTGTCCTTCTGACCCCTCAGACATTCATTTTCCAGTACTCTGTGCTGTTTCAAGAGGAGTGGAAACACCACAAATTTGTTGCTAGGTCTCTGATCTACACAGAAGACTATGGAGGCTGGAAATTAAGTCTCTATATCACTCTCTCTTAGTTCAAAATCAGAGAAAAAAAGGCTTACAAGTCCTGGGAACATGATAGAAATGGAAAGTTCATGGCAATTTTCTTGATGCACTCAGAGTGATGCAGAAAAAGAGGGAATGGTCCCTGTGGCCCCCACTCAACCCACCTTGCCTGTAGTCAAGGCCTCTGGGAAACAGATGCAGCATGAGGTCCTGGATCTTCGTCTGAGGGACCCCTCATGGCCTTCTTGGTTTAAAAAGTTTTTACCGTCAAGACACTGAGAGCATCGTTAAACAGAACTTTGCATCACTAGAAGGATAAAATATTTCCAATACAGGTGATGAATAAATTCTTTTTCCAGTTATGCACATTCTGCCACATTGATTTTCTGTAACTAAATTTCTTAGCATTCAGAAACTCCCCCCCCCCACCCCTAGTGCCATCTCCTTCCTGAGCTTTCCTTGGTTGTAGCTTCTACATGAGCACATCTGCCCAAGCTCCTCCAGGTAACTTGTGTGGTCAAGTTGATAGGTCAGAGCTTCCTCTTTTGTTTCCTGTAGTGCAAAGTAATTTCACCTGTATGGTCAGTGACACTTGAATGTGGAAGTCACCTTTAACTTCTCCATTCACTTTACTCAAATACCAAGTCTTGGAGATCTTGTCAGTCTCAAAGATCCTGAGCTCATCTTTCAAGTCACCCACCTGTGCCTTAGGTCAGGACCACATTCTCACCTGACAGTGGAACAGTTCTATGAGCACTTTCTTGTTTCTGGACTCACTTTTCTTCATTCCACCCTCTACACTCAAGCAAGCTTTCTAAAGTAGACATAGGTCATGTATTTGTCTGACTTAAAATCCTTAGGTGGCTCCTCATGGACATCAGGACAGTTCTAAGTCCCAGGGCACAGCACTGAAGCTAATTCTCCTGGACACTGCATGTGGTTTTATACCACTGCCCACCCACCCTCGCCACGCACCTCACCTGGTCAACTACCACTCAGTTCTCAGGTCTCTAACCTGCATTCTCCAGTTAAAACTAGGCCTTCCTGAGGTTTCCCATCAGTTTTTACTTTTATTATATTTACTCTCACTCATATTTTTCCTGTGAATATCTGCTTAATGTCTGCTGTTCCAAGGGCACAAAAAAATTCCTATTTGCTGAATATTATGCCTCAAAGCCAGCATGTACCTGGGACAGTAATTCCTCCGTGAATGCTTGCTGGATGAATGGGCTTACTTTCTTCCCTTTTTGCTCATGAACTGCTAGTGAACTCCCACTCATCCATGAAAGCTCATCCTAAATTATCATTCTAAGAATGACATTTACCTTTGTCCATCCCTAACTGCACCCCCATGGCTCCCTGATTTGTGAGATGCCCCCTAGCTTGTTAGAATCCTGTTGCTACTATAGCTTTTGAATTTTGTGGATGGTTTTAATTTCTTTGTCTACTTCTTTAACTTGAGTATAAACTCCCAGAGCAAACGTTTTTATGTTTAAATCCCCATTCTGAAACACTGTCTTTGACATGGATTTTCCTTGCACCATTGAACACTCAAGCTTCATCTACAACCTTCCCTTCAAAGCTCATCCAGCCTTTACACTGGGGAGACCACAGTGCCTTCTTAATCATCCAGATGGAAAATGCTTCCTGAAGATGAATGAGGGAACTGTCTCCTTAGAACCCCTAACCATTTGTTCTTATTCCTACCCTTAGAAGACACAGGGTCAGAAAAGCACTGGTAAGAAGGAAGTGGTGAGCAGGGTCCAGAGCCAACAGAAGACTGGGGGCTCAAAATTAGTTAATAAGTGAGTCAAGAGAAGTCAAAATTCCAACCAAGCAGAGACATTTTTGTCTCTTTCTGTAGCAATTACAAACCTCAAAAGGCATCTCTAAAGTTGCTTCGTGCTACTGAAAAATGGCATGCTAAATAGTATTAATCAATGCTAGATACTGACCTCTTGATGGACAATCTGGCAGAGAAGTTCTTAGAAAAGACAAGTTGGTACTGGACTGGTTAGAATAACCAATCTAAGCTATGACTTAAATTCCTTTCCTCCAAAAAGACTTCACCAACTGTTGTAGTTCTCAAATGATGATTGTTTTTTTTTCTTCCCCTCATGGTACTGGGTATTGATCATTGTTTTTCTACATGAACTTCCCATGCTGATGAAAACAGTGTCTACCCATTATTTTACAATTAGTCAAAAATCATAGAGTTAATTATTATTTTTTGTTTGCAGTACTGGGATTGAGCTCAGGGAGACTCTACCATCAGTGTCTCACTAAATTCCCTAGGTTGGCCTTGAACGTGGGATCCTCTTGCATCAGTCTCCTAAATAGCTGGGATTACAGGCCTGCATCACCAAGTCTGGTTCATAGTGATTTTTTAAAAGTTGTTTCAACTCAGTATTGGCTCTATTCATATACAACATTTACACATGCTGAGAACAAAGCTATATATCCTATAACATTTTAAAAATTACTGTTTTGCTTCTTTCTTTTCCATAGTACCCATTACAAGCAGGGTCCTTTTATAGATTCACAATCAATAGACATCTGGTGGCTAGAACATAGCTTGGGACGTCCCCTTGATGGAACCTAGACTTCAGGGCAGATCTTCCAATGCTGAGAAGAAACCATCTGGTTGTGATTCTGAGGCCTAAGGTCCTAGCAAGATGTATGGGTGGTGATTAGCATGTTTGCACACCTGGGAATACTGGACAGCACCTCCCAGCCCCCACTTTCAAGGGAGGAAATGGTGAAAAACAGGTAGTAGGCATAAAAGCTTGTGACCAGACACAGCTGCTGTTTCCAGCAAGGATGAACACTCTTAAGGTACTTTGCAAATACTGGCAGGTGAGGATTGTGCTGGGGAGGAGGAAAAAAAATGAAGGTCCAACCTGTGACATTTGAAGGTCAAATCCAGAGGAAAGACAAGGATGCAAAATTAACATGTTAGGGTGCAAGGGAAGGCAGAGAAAATCTAGAGCTTCTAGAACAAAGAATTTGATATTGTTTCCTGGAAAACAGGTTGAAAAAAGAACTGAGAGATACAAAGGGCTCAGAGAGCCCAAGTGAGTTAGATGTATGTCCAATGGTCACAGCTGTCACTGTAAACACTGGGAAGAAAGGTCTCGTGCATATGGGGACCGACAATCTTGAGTCCTTCCCTTCCCATCACCATCTCCGGTGCCTCAAATTATGTAACAAGCATACTGTGAAGAGAAATACCTTTGTTGTCAGAGGAATAAACAAGTGTATTTTCTTGTATCTATGTAGAAAGGAGGCCCAGGCCCAGAGGAAGGTGATATCAACCAGGCCAGGTGAGGAGACAGTCCAGATGGAGTAGGGTGTTGGAATCCAAATGGGGTAGGAAAGCAGCCTTGTGCAGGCTGTAGAAGCCCTAGAAAATTGAGAAGGGCATCCATGTGGGCAAGGCATGCCCTGTGTGAAGTGTCAGAAGCTGGTCTCTGACACTGGTCTCTCTGGCACAGGTAGTCAGAACTTCAGCAGGTGAGGAGGGTGGAAACCACAACAGACGATTATTCATGCAATGAGATTGACATGTAAGCCTATTAAGGACTGTAGAAGCCAAGCTTCTTGGTATTACATGCGGGAGTTGCAAATATAGAAAGGCAGAATGCTAGAATAAACCTAATTATACTGTATTGGAACTGTCCTATAAACTGGTTTCTGAACATGGATGGATGTACACGCACATGTGTGTACATCTGTATGTGTATGTGCAAGCACATATTCCATAGCTCTGTCCACAGTGATAACCTGGGAGTGGTGTCACCTCAAATCACAGAACTAGTGCCCATATCCTGTTTTCTTAATACCCTTTTCCACTACAAGGAACCAAATGTCTTTGCAAGAAGAACAGATACCAGCACTGAGGCAGAGAAAGCACAGAATACTTTAATGTGCCCTAAAGCAAGGGAAGAGGATCTAAGAAGGGAGGTGATTCATTTATTCCCGTATCTCCTCTGCACAAGGCCCAATACACTTTGAAAAGTTATTAAACTATAATTCTCATTTAAAACAAAACTTAGTACTACAAGTTGAACTCACGGCAGCCACATTTACTTTCATTAGTTATATTCTGGCCTTAAATCCCGAGACCATGCTCCTGATTTTTACAAAGCCACCAATACAAAAAGCCAATGCCAACAAATCCTCATTAGGAACACAATTTGTAATGATCATACTTTTATTTTACATGTGGTCTCTTAGTACTTCCTATCCCATCAATCTGTTCCTTCATTCATTAAATAAGTGCATATTAAGTGCCTATACCCTATGGAGTATTGTGATGGGATTGGGGGACCCTGGAGAACCTGGCACAGCAGACTAGTGGACATCTGGAGAGAAGTTTACCCTGACTGACTCACAATGTTTTAGAATTGGTCAGAGAGAAGCCGATAATTGTTTCAGCCTTTCCCTACGTCCAGGTTTCATGAATGAGGAAATGAGAATACCAGTAGATGAAATGATTCAGGCACTTAAAAACCAATTATATTTCAACCTTCCAAAGTGTGCATTTTATAACCTTACAGATTGGACATTATCTGAAAATATGTCTCACTGCTCCTCCAAGTCTAAAAGTATTTTGAGGATATTATTCACATTGTTCACAGGTCCTTGTTGAACAAGTTAAAATAGCCTATATGCTTCATGAGAGTCTGTTTTACTCAAGTCTCTATTCCTGGTCCTGGGCCAATGCCTGATCTATAGCATGTGCTCAACAAATACTTCCTGAGTAAGTTTTTATAAAGAACATTCTAAACCAACGTTTTATGGTGGCAGTAGGTAATACTTAGAGTTGCTAAATCTTTTCTTTGGGTTTTCAAATACCTCCTTGGACTATGGATTCCCCTGCCTTAAATGTCTCTGCTTTATCCCTTTGAATATATCTCTGTGCTCTTCATGTTCTATCAGGGGCCTAGAGTCACGGGGAGATGAGGGCAATGTGCTCTGTGAACTCTAGGTGGCACTGTGCCCCCGCTGAAACTCCTGAGGCTGGAGGGAGGGAAGGGAGGAAGAACCACTCTGGAATCAGGGTTTGCTTCTTGTTCTTGAGTTGGGAACCAAATATGACCACATTAAAGTCCCTTATGCACTGGACTTCACCAGCCGGCATGGCATAGTCTCTGCAGACCCTTTAGCTCAGTGCCCTGGGCCTCTTGTTGTTCTTGAGCTGTGGGAATCAGCTCCATATCTACTGGAAGGAGATGCTCCCTGGGGGTAAAGGTTGCAGCTTCTTCCTCTGGGATCCCCTCAGCATCCACTGAGGAGTGCTACCTCGTTGATGAACATTAAATTCCTGTGTTTAAAAGGAGACACAGCTGGCTCTAGGGCAGGATCCATGAACTGGGCAAGGCAGTGTCTTTGACGTAATCAGGACGAGGGAGCAGGAGCTCCGGTGGGCTTGTCCTGGGTCTGTGGAATGCAGTGGAATGGCACCGATCCAAAGGAAGGAAATCGGTGCATGAAGCAGGAAGAAGAAAGAGATACCTAGTTCCACATTGTGGGGTGGGTAATGACTAGAGCAACTACCTCAGCAACCTCTGGAGGCCGCTGGGAGTGGTCTTTCTGGGGACTTTCCCAGGCCTGCTCAGCCCTGACAAATATGAAGGGCAAAGCAGTGTGAGCAATGACTTCCAAGCAAACCCTCCTGCAGGGCAAAGACCCTGAGGGGGGAGACAGGTCCCATCCTGTGATGTTGCCATGGGCTCCTCTGCTGTGTGGTCTTGGGAGCAGATGAGCACTGAACACTTGTGGGGCATCGCAGTCTGTGGGGACAAGTGTATGGAGTACTGCATACGTGGCATACGTCAAGAGCACCCGAGTGGCAGTCCACTCCCATCGTGCTAGGTGCGTGAGTGGCAGGCCGCTCACCCCGTAGGCACGGCCCTAGGTGGGAGGCCATGTGTTGCAGTCACAGTGCTTGCTCTATGGCCTGCTCCTCCATGGGTTGCCACAAGGACAGCTGGCTAGAAATTGTATTGGGGGCAGCCTATAATCTGCTTAGCTACTGCGCAAGTATATATACATGCTAACTACACGATAAAATCAGACCTGCTTCCGGCTTGAATTCTAGAGATCTTGAATAGCGACTCCGGAGCCAAACACTCCTCTACCCCATTCCACTGGAGCTCCTCGCTGGACGAGAGAGAGCCCACGCAGCTATCTTTGTTCTTCTAGCTTGTTCATGGAACTCTTTCATATAATGGTCCTCTGGCTCAACCTAAATTTGGTTTCATATTCCCAGAAACCCTGTGGACCCTGAAATTAACCAGATACTAAAAATCCTGATCACAAGGATGGAGAATTAAAGGACCTTGAAATGGGAACAATGGCAGGGACACACATTCCTCTGGCACAGACAGAATGCTAAGAAGGCTCCAGAACTCTTGCATTCTTACAACTACAAAGAACTCCTTCAAAATGAGCCTGTTCAAAGTCACTTCACAGGTGACAAGCTAGACAGCCTTCACTTAATTCCTTAGCAATGGGTGACATGGAGATGAAGGATTCAGTCCTGTACCTCTGTGCCGGGAGCTGAGACAGCCCTGCAGAGTGACTGCCTCCCCACGCACAAAACTCCTGGGCCTAGGCTGTGGAGGCATCATGTCACCCTGAGCTCTGGGACTAGTTCTATATTCCACAGGTCTCAGACAGAAACCTCAGACTGCAGTACCACCAGCCAATTCACTGGATATGAAGATGCTAAATTCACACATAAACCTCAGCAGTTTGTGGCCTGGTTTGGAATTGAACAAGACTGCCTGTGTTGCAGAACAAACACTCTCAAGTTCAAGTTGCATGAAGTATCTCCCAGTTGACTTGTGTCACACCACCCAAAACTGGAAAAACATTTTGTCAGTCACTTAACACAGGCTGCACCAATCTTTCTTCCAATATACATTTTTTCTATTTTGACCCTCATCCAAACTACAAATACACTTGGACCTTTTTTCTTTTTCTTTTTTTCTTTTATTTTTGATACTGGGGATTGAAACCAAGGCATTTTACCACAGTAAAATGTGCTATACTACTCAGCCCTTTTTAATATTGAGACAGAGTCTCACTAAGGTGCTGAGTTTGGCCTTGAACTCATAATCTTCCTGCCTCACTCTCCCGAGTCAGGGGATAAAAGGTGCACTTAATTTTTCCATAATACCCCACATCTTAACCAAGTAGCTCTGTCAGCTCCTGTCACCAAAGACAATAGTTTCCCAGTCTGTTTGTATTACAGGTCTCTAGTTCTCTCCCTTGTAGAACATTTAGGTTCAGGGTTGTCTTTCTTTCATTGGGACAAAGCACTTTCACACTTGATTCTTTTCCTTCTGTCTTTGAATCCTAGTACTAAGTTGTGGTGTCCTTCACTATTAGCCATAGAGTCTGGTGCCCAGGCTAATGTTACTCACAACAGATAATGACAAAGGGAAGTCTCTCTCTCTTCACCCCTCCCTTCCTGCCTCTCTCTCCCTCCCTCTGTCATCCTGTGATGCTGGGAATTAAATCCAGGGCTTCTTTACCAGCTAGACAGGTGCTCTCCTACTGAGCTACATCCCTGGTCATTTTTAGTTTGAGGAAGTATCTCATTAAGTCACCCAGGCCAGCTTTGAACTTGTGATTCTCCTGCCTCAGACTCCCAAATAGCTGGGATTTTAGGTGAGCACCATCACACCCTGCTCTATGACAGAGGAAAATTTCTTGGTATTTATGCACAAGGCTTTACACTTGGTGATTTTAGCTGAGTTCCACATTCTTCACAGTAATGACCCTCTGCCCTGCACCACCCTCAGAGCAGGGTCCCTATCCCTGGCATGGCTGATGTGGATTACCTGCAGGAGGGTTCTCTGTCCTGTAGAGGGCACTGCAGGGATGGTAGGTGTGGAAGCAGAGACACTTGAAAATCTCTGCCAGACCTCCTCTGTGGGACCAAGGGGGTCCAGCATGCTCCTCTTCTGTTTCTGATGTCCTGGGCTAAGTGAGGATCATTCCTGCTGTGACCCTACTATGGATACCTGGCTGCTTTGTTGGACAATTTTTAGTCTCCTGAAAGCAGGTGGAGTCATAGGACTCTAGGAAATTGTCATCTCAGGCTTCCCTATGACAGTTCTAAACTATTCTCTTAATGTTTTTTCTCTTCCCACAGGACATGCAGAATCTGGAGTCATACAGATCCCTAGCCATCAAGTCACAAAGATGGGACAAATGGTGATCCTGAGTTGTGACCCCATTAGTGGTCACTCATACTTCTATTGGTACCGACAAGTCTTTGGGCAGAGGCTGGAGTTTCTGGTTTCCTTCTTTAATGGTAAACCCTCGGAGAAGTCTGAAATATTCAAGGATCAATTCTCAGTTGAAAAGCCTGATGACTCCTACTTCACTCTCAAGATCCATCCCACGAATCTGGAGGACTCAGCCATGTACTTCTGTGCAAGCAGTTTAACCACAGCCTTGCAAACTCACCTCCAGCCCGTGCACAAACACTCATGTCTCTGCCTCTCTCCCAGCTACCAGCCCAAGAGAAGGAAGTCTGGTTGTGTCTGTTGTTGCAGCTGTCCCCAAATAGATGAATATCTGAAATTAAATTACCACGATGGATAAGTCTGGCAGGAATTTCCAAAAGCCATGGGATATGCAGATTTTCTCAAGATGCTCCAGGGTGTGACTGTGGGCTGCAAACATTAGTTGCTCCAGAAGTGACCAAGTGAACTATGTCTTCTGTTTACTCTGTTTTGTTTGTGTTGGATTTTGGTTTGCTTGTTTTAGTTTTTAGGGAAAATATTTAACCCAAAAGGTGAAGAAATGGTGACTGAGTAGGAACTCAGGTATTTCCTTGATAGCATAGAGGAAACCCAGTGGAAATCTTCAGATGAACAAGGAGATCAGTACAGGATCTAACTACCAGTGAGTCTATGCCAGCATGTAGTGAAGATCAGAAGTACCTGATGACCCTGTCAATCTGAATTTGGCTCAATGATTTTAGCTCACATGAGAATAAGTAACTATGAGGATCAATATTAGGATATCACTTCAAGGTTAACAGAGGTCTGCACCAGCATGAAAATCACTAGAGTAAAACTGGGCCTCCCAAGAACAGAATTCTGCAGCCAGGTCAAGTAGAATCTAGAGGCATGAGTGAATTTTTCATTCTCATCTTGACATTGGGACAGCCAAATTAACTTTCTGCATTTCAAGTAATCTCTAGTGTTCTTGAAAAATTGGAGCAGAGAAGGTGGAGGGAAGATCTCAAAAGGAAGAAAGGATTTATTCATGATAAACCAGAATGATTCAAGGAATGCATGAAACAAACAAACAAGCATGAAGAGTTCATAACAGTTATAAACACCTGAATTTATTTATTCACTTTTGTCACCACCGTCACCATTTAAAATGAAATAATGGATTCATGACCATTGAATTTATGTTGTTTTTTTTTTTTTCTTTTCTTATGTACTCCATAATGCTGAAACATATGCATCTTTTTTTCCTTTCTCTTTTGGCCCTCATCCTAACTCCAAATATACTTGGACCTTTTTCTTTTCTTCTTTTTGATCCTGGGGATTGAACCCAAGGCATTTTACCACTGTGCTATATTCCTAAGACCGTTTTCATTTTTTTTTTTTTTTCTTTAGAGATAGAGTCTCACTAAGGTGCTGAGTTTGGCTTTGAACTCATAATCTTCTTGCCTCATTCTCCCATGTCACTGGGGTCAAAGGTGCATTTAATTTTTCCATAATACCCCATAGCTTCCCCAAGTAGCTCTGTCAGTTCCTGTCAACAAAGACAATAGTTTCCCAGTCTGTTTGTATTACAGGTCTCTAGTTCTCTCCCTTGCAGAGCATTTAGGTTCAGGGTAGTCTTTCTTTCACTGGGACTTAGCTCTTTCACACTTGATTCTTTTCCTTCTGTCTTTGAATCCTAGTCCTAAGTTGTGGTGTCCTCCACTATCAGCCATAGAGTCTGGTGCCCAGGCTAATGTTACTCACAACAGATAATGACAAAGGGAAGTCTCTCTCTCTTCACCCCTCCCTTCCTGCCTCTCTCTCCCTCCCTCTGTCTTGTGTGTGATGCTGGGAATTGAACCCAGGGCTTCTTTACCAGCTAGACAGGTGCTCTCCTACTGAGCTACATCCCTTGTCTTTTTTAGTTTGAGGAAGTGTCTCATTAAGTCACCTAGGCCAGCTTTGAACTTGTGATTCTCCTGCCTCAGCCTCCCAAATAGCTGGGATTTTAGGTGAGCACCATCACACCCTGCTCTATGACAGAGGAAAATTTCTTGGCATTTATCCACAAGGCTTTACACTTGGGTAATTTAGCTGAGTTCCACATTCTTCACAGTAATGTCCCTCTGCCCTGCACCACCCTCAGAGCAGGGTCCCTATCCCTGGCATGGCTGATGTGGGTTACCTGCAGGAGGGTTCTCTGTCCTGTAGAGGGCACTGCAGGGATGGTAGGTGTGGAAGCAGAGACACTTGAAAATCTCTGCCAGACCTCCTCTGTGGGACCACAGGGGTCCAGCATGCTCCTCTTCTGTTTCTGATGTCCTGGGCTAAGTGAGGATCATTCCTGCTGTGACCCTACTATGGATACCTGGCTGCTTTGTTGGACAATTTTTAGTCTCCTGAAAGCAGGTGGAGTCATAGGACTCTAGGAAATTGTCATCTCAGGCTTCCCTATGACAGTTCTAAACTATTCTCTTAATGTTTTCTCTCTTCCCACAGGACATGCAGAATCTGGAGTCATACAGATCCCTAGCCATCAAGTCACAAAGATGGGGCAAATGGTGATCCTGAGTTGTGTCCCAATTAGTGGTCACTCGTACTTCTATTGGTACCGACAATCTTTGGGCAGAGTCTGGAGTTTCTGGTTTCTTTCTATGATGGTAAAATCTTGGAGAAGTCTGAAATATTCAAAGATCAATTCTCAGTTGAAAAGAGTGGTAAATCCTACTTCACCCTGAAGATCCAGGCCACAACGCTGGAGGACTCAGCCATGTACTTCTGTGCGAGCAGTTTAACCACAGCCTTGCAAACTCACCTCCAGCCCATGCACAAACACTCATGTGTCTACCTCTCTCCCAGCTACCAGCCCAAGAGAAGGAAGTCTGGTTGTGTCTGTTGTTGCAGAAGTCCCCAAATAGATGAATATCTGAAATTAAATTACCACGATGGACATGTCTGGCAGGAATTTCCGAAAGCCATGGGATATGCAGATTTTCTCAAGATGCTCCAGGGTGTGACTGTGGGCTGCAAACATTAGTTGCTCCAGAAGTGACCAAGTGAACTATGTCTTCTGTTTACTCTGTTTTGTTTGTGTTGGATTTTGGTTTGCTTGTTTTAGTTTTTGGGAAAATATTTAACCCAAAAGGTGAAGAAATGGTGACTGAGTAGGAACTCAGATATTTCCTTGATAGCACAGAGGATCCCCAGTGGAAATCCTCAGATGAACAAGGAGATCAGTACAGGACCTAACTACCAGTGAGTCTATGCCAGCATGTAGTGAAGATCAGAAGTACCTGATGACCCTGTCAATCTGAATTTGGCTCAATGATTTTAGCTCACATGAGAATAAGTAACTATGAGGATCAATATTAGGATATCACTTCAAGGTTAACAGAGGTCTGCACCAGCAAGAGAATCACTAGAGTAAAACTGGGCCTCCCAAGAACAGAATTCTGCAGCCAGGTCAAGTGGAATCTAGAGGCAGGAGTGAATTTGTCATTCTCATCTTGACATTGGGACAGCCAAATTAACTTTCTGCATTTCAAGTAATATCCAGTGTTCTTGAAAAATTGGAGCAAAGAAGGTAGAGGGACGATTTCAAAAGGAAGAAAGGATTTATTCATGATAAACCAGAATGAGTACAAGGAATGCATGAAACAAACAAACAAGCATGAAGAGTTCATAACAGTTATAAACTCCTGAATTCATTTATTCACTTTTGTCACCACAGTCACCATTTAAAATAAAATAATGGATTCATGACCATTGAATTTATTTTTTTTCTTTTCTAATGTACTCCATAATGCTGAAACATATGCATCTTTTTTTCCTTCTCTTTTGGCCCTCATCCTAACTCCAAATATACTTGGACCTTTTTCTTTTTTTCTTTTTGATCCTTGGGATTGATCCCAAGGTATTTTACCACTGTGCTATAATACTAAGACCTTTTTCATTTTTTTTTTTTTTTTTTTTGAGATAGAGTCTCACTAAGGTGCTGAGTTTGGCTTTGAACTCATAATATTCCAGCCTCACTCTCCTGTGTCACTGGGATCAAAGGTGCACTTAATTTTTCCATAATACCCCATAGCTTCCCCAAGTAGCTCTGTCAGTTCTGTCACCAAAGACAATAGTTTCCCAGTCTGTTGTATCCCAGGTCTCTAGTTCTCTCCCTTGCAGAGCATTCAGGTTCAGGGTTGTCTTTCTTTCACTGGGACTTAGCTCTTTCACACTTGATTCTTTTCCTTCTGTCTTTGAATCCTAGTCCTAAGTTGTGGTGTCCTTCACTATCAGCCATAGAGTCTGGTGCCCAGGCTAATGTTGCTCACAACAGATAATGACAAAGGGAAGTCTCTCTCTCTTCACCCCTCCCTTCCTGCCTCTCTCTCCCTCCCTCTGTCTTGTGTGTGATGCTGGGAATTGAACCCAGGGCTTCTTTACCAGCTAGACAGGTGCTCTCCTACTGAGCTACATCCCTTGTCTTTTTTAGTTTGAGGAAGTGTCTCATTAAGTCACCTAGGTCAGCTTTGAACTTGTGATTCTCCTGCCTCAGCCTCCCAAATAGCTGGGATTTTAGGTGAGCACCATCACACCCTGCTCTATGACAGAGGAAAATTTCTTGACATTTATCCACAAGGCTTTACACTTGGGTAATTTCAGCTGAGTTCCACATTCTTCACAGTAATGTCCCTCTGCCCTGCACCAACCTCAGAGCAGGGTCCCTATCCCTGGCATGGCTGATGTGGGTTACCTGCAGGAGGGTTCTCTGTCCTGTAGAGGGCACTGCAGGGATGGTAGGTGTGGAAGCAGAGACACTTGAAAATCTCTGCCAGACCTCCTCTGTGGGACCACAGGGGTCCAGCATGCTCCTCTTCTGTTTCTGATGTCCTGGGCTAAGTGAGGATCATTCCTGCTGTGACCCTACTATGGATACCTGGCTGCTTTGTTGGACAATTTTTAGTCTCCTGAAAGCAGGTGGAATCATAGGACTCTAGGAAATTGTCATCTCAGGCTTCCCTATGACAGTTCTAAACTATTCTCTTAATGTTTTTTCTCTTCCCACAGGACATGCAGAATCTGGAGTCATACAGATCCCTAGCCATCAAGTCACAAAGATGGGACAAATGGCGATCCTGAGTTGTGACCCCATTAGTGGTCATTTGTCCTTCTATTGGTACCGACAAGTCTTTGGGCAGAGGCTGGAGTTTCTGGTTTCCTTCTATAATGGTAAACCCTCGGAGAAGTCTGAAATATTCAAGGATCAATTCTCAGTTGAAAAGAGTGATGACTCCTACTTCACTCTCAAGATCCATCCCACGAATCTGGAGGACTCAGCCATGTACTTCTGTGCAAGCAGTTTAACCACAGCCTTGCAAACTCACCTCCAGCCCGTGCACAAACACTCATGTCTCTGCCTCTCTCCCAGCTACCAGCCCAAGAGAAGGAAGTCTGGTTGTGTCTGTTGTTGCAGCTGTCCCCAAATAGATGAATATCTGAAATTAAATTACCACGATGGACATGTCTGGCAGAAATTTCCGAAAGCTGTGGGATATGCAGATTTTCTCAAGATGCTCCAGGGTGTGACTGTGGGCTGCAAACATTAGTTGCTCCAGAAGTGACCAAGTGAACTATGTCTTCTGTTTATTCTGTTTTGTTTTTGTTGGATTTTGGTTTGCTTGTTTTAGTTTTTAGGGAAAATATTTTAACCCTTAAGGTGAAGAAATGGTGACTGATTAGGGACTCAGGTATTTCCTTGATAGCACAGAGGATCCCCAGTGGAAATCTTCAGATGAACAAGGAGATCAGTACAGGACCTAAATACCAGTGAGTCTATGCCAGCATGTAGTCAAGATCAGAAGTACCTGATAACCCTGTGAATCTGAATTTGGCACAATTATTTTAGCTCACATGAGAATAAGTAACTATGACGTTCAATATTAGGGTATCACTTCAAGGTTAACAGAGGTCTGCACCAGCAAGAGATTCACTAGATTAAAACTCGACCTCCCAGGAACAGGATTCTGCAGCCAGGTCAAGTGGAATCTAGAGGCAGAAGCAGGAGTGAATTTGTCATTCTCATCTTGACATTGGGACAACCAAATTAACTTTCTGCATTTCAAGTAATATCCAGTGTTCTTGAAAAATTGGAGCAGAGAAGGTGGAGGGACGATTTCAAAAGGAAAAGAAAGGATTTATTCATTGTAAACCAGAATGAGTTCAAGCAATGCATGAAACAAACAAGCATGAACAGATCTTATCAGTTATAAACACATGGGTTCATTTATTCACTTACACTCTTGTCACCACCATCACCATTTGAAATGGAATTAATGGATTCATGACTATGGAATTTACTTTTTTTCTTTTTTAATGTACTTCATAATGCCGAAACATCTGGCTTCAAAAAAATGATAAGATGATTTATTGAAGATTTACCTATGGTTCCGGCTCAGAGACAACATCACTGGGGCTAGAGTGATATTACCCTGTACAGCAAATGCATTGATTCCATGGCTGGGATCTGGTGTTGTATGCCCAACATATGAATTTATAAGCCGAGAGTGGAAGTAAGATCATCACCCCACACATATCATTCTGGTGACACAGTCACACATTTATATCTCCTGTCACTGTGTGTGTGTGTATGTGTGTTTGAGGGGGTCTGACAGATAAAAGATCCTTATTTTTGAGGGAAGAGGGGAGAAAGGGATGGGTTCTTGTACCCCAGGACATAATAAAGATTCCACTGAACCTGAACTATGACTATGGTGATTTTAGCCTCCTCTTACTTGGAAACCAGCAGGTAAGAGTGGAAATGTTTAATTTTCATTATCATGAGGTTATAGATTGGCTGCTGCATGATGGGAACAAGATTTTTTTTTCCTGGAATTTGGTAATTAACACATGTATCTCTTGGTGCTTCAATTCCTGGTGATGGTGATAATTTTCCAATTTTGGCAATTGTAGCATGACAGAGTAAACGGACAAAAGGGTTCAAAATTCTAAGGGAGTAGGTCAGGGTCACCCCACCAAATAAACAACTTAGATCACTGAAGTGCTGAGAAAGATAGAGGGAAATCTGGAATTAGTATTGGAAGGAGATGATGGATAGATTCTATAGCTTGAGAGACTAGTGTTAGTGGTGCTACAGGCTTATAGCTTATTTCCCTAAAGTTCATTTCCATGAACCTGTATTTGTACAGATTGCAGCTGACTGCCACCTTGAAGACCTGATTATTTGGACTTGGTGGAAGAACTGACTGTGCCAGATGCCTCTATGAACCACCTCATATCCTCTTGGTCTCAACTTTGATTCCAGGCACAGCTATGATGAACAATTTCAGGTAGACATTGACCCAATCCACTATCATTGCCCCTCATTTCAAGAGTGTGCCAAATGTTCTTACTCTGTTGGTATGGCAAGAGACATTGCAGGCATTCATGGAAATTATGCATGTTCAACTCAGAAATGTGAGGAAGCTAATCCCCTATGGAGCAATCCTCAGCCATTGAGGAATGGGAATTGATGGATAAAAGCTCAGTCTCCCTAGAAGGTCCAAAATTATCAATTTTTCAATCAATCAATCTTTCAATCAATCTTTCAATCAATCTTTCTATGGTGAAGGCCCAATTAATGCTTTCCTTTTTCTTTTTATCCTTTTTGCTTTTGCAATTTGGTCCAGATATTTTCATCTGACTTATCTATTAGGTTATCCATTCTTTTTAGAAGAATTCTAAATACATACATTGAATTCTTAATTTTAGGTATTTCATATATTTCAGTTCTAGAATTCCAATTTAAATCTTGACTATAGTTTCCAGTTGTCTACTAAAACTCTCCATTTTGTTATATACTTTTTGAATATATCAATATCAATTATTTGAAAACAAGTTTCTGATAACTCTAATATCTGAATTTGAATCTTTCTTTTTTCTGTTTTCTTTTCTTGGTTTTTGTTTATATTACCTTCCCCCCCCCATATGCCTGGTAATTCATTTGTATATAAAGAATACTATAGGGACAACTTGAAGCTCTGAATGTTTTCATATTATTCCAGAAAGGAGTAAGTAAGTTTTTGCTTCTGCTAAAAAATTATAGCAGGAGTAAGTCACATTAATTTACTTGATGATTTAGATGGATTGAAGTGGGGCTTCAGCCTTTGTGATGGTATAGATATTGAATTTTCAAACTTAATATCTGAAGAATTTTTAATAGCTTTATTGAGTAAAATTCATAAAACACAATATTTACTTACTCCAAGTATACAATTCAATGAGTTACAGTAGATTTTGGAGATGTATAATGCTTACCATGACCCAGTTCTAAAATATTTTCAGCTCCCTGAAAATTCTTCAGTGCTCATTTTCAGTAAGTGCTTGCTCTTACCCCTTTGCAGAATCAGTGAGTCTAAAATTTTCTCTCAAAATCATTAATAATGAGAAACTATTCAGTAGTCTTATAACTCAGTCCCCATTCCTGGGTTTATCATCACCAGATGCTGAAGATCCCTGGCAGTGCCTCTGGTACCTACCTGTACCTTATCTCTTGGTATGGGACTACATGCTTGTCCACCTCACAGGCTAAGAGGCAGAGGAAGACCTGGTCTGAATTGTGTTTTCCTGGGGTGAAGGCTGTTTCTATTCTCTGTGGCAGTTGCTGCTAAGACTGAGATGCCTCAAAGACAATGAAGTCATTATTCCAACAGTCCATCAGAAGCCTCTTTCTTCCTGATGTTTGGAAACCTGACCTTGGGGGCACCCCATGTCAGCCTTACTCACATAAGGGGCACCAGGTTCTTTAGAAGGGGGCCTGTTGAGAAACAGGTCATGTGTGAGAAGGGCAGGGACTGATTATCACCCTCTTCCTTCCCATGCGGTCCCTGCTTCTAAGATATCTGCCACCATGCTGCACTTGTTCAACTGCAGAAGATTGAGTCCTAGTGCTTTTGAACCTGGGACCACAAGGAGGAGCTGTGACTCTGCTGAGATCCAGGAAACTCTGAGCAGGACCTGAGAAAATGCTCTGGATAAGAGAGGGTTAAGAGGAAGTTTGGGTTTCTACATCTGGGAAGATGTGGTCTGCAGGAGCTGAGCATTATTGCTGTGGTATGGGCTGTTATACACCTGGCTGTGCCCTTTGCAGTGCTGTGCAGGTGTTTCCGTCCCAGCCAACAACCTGGAATGTCAGATTGCTGCATATGAGCTGCCTGAGATTGGAAGGAGGAGGGTTTGAGCTGAGGCGGTTGGGAGACTTAGGCAGGTTAGGTGGGGGGACTTATTCCTAAGGGAAATAAGAGATGATCCGGGGGTCTGTTTCAGCCCAGCTCAGTCATGTCCAAACAAACCCTGTGGTGATGTGAGCTCCTGGCTCTAGCAATTATCCTGACAGTCTAGGGCTTTCTTAGAGAGCCTACAGATATGATAATAACTGGAAGAAATCTATTCATCAGGCCTAAGGAGACATATAACCCCCTCTCCCTCCTCCAAGAATATCAGGGAATTAAACTAGAAAGGTTTTTACTCTTTTAGATCTGGTGGGTGGTCATATGTGATCTCAAAGAGGACTTGTTCAAGCAGATTTTGTTTCTAGAATGGTCGATTTTGCTCATAAACATAACAGCACACATGCTTTTCCCACTAAGACCCAAACTTTGGAGAATGACCAAATTATAGGAAGGGTTTTTAAATGTTGGAAAGACGAAATCATGACAGTGTGCCTCTGTGTGACATTTACTCCACTTCCCGTCAGTTCTAGTTCTCTTGCTTTCTGCCTCATTCCCTGTGGTCGTAAACTCTCCACCTTTTGGGAGACTAAGCTTTCTCCAGGCTAAATTATTTCAGGTTTCTTTCCTTGTTTGCTTTCTCAGTTGAAGTATGACTTTTGTCAGGGATCTCTGCATCAGTCCTAACTCCTATTTGGTACAGGAATCCCCTTCTCCAGTTCAGCCATCCCAATCAGAAAAGAAGATGCAAGGAATCATTTATTTGCCTTCTTGCATACTATGGGTCACTATTGACAGATAATAAAAATTATGTTTCCTAATTTTTAGTTGGACATTAATTTTTATATAAAACAATATCCAGAACTGGCATTACCTCATGTGCAATGAGTTTCTTAATATCAGTTTTATTTTAGTTTCTTTTCCCAGAGACTGTCCACCTGATTTGGTCAAGAACATTTGAATAAAATAGCAAGATAAGCATTTATTTGAAACCTACATTTTAAGAATGGTCACTTCTTTATATGGATATAAGCACCATCTTATATTGACTCTTGTCAATAAAGTGATCTCTTCTCTTGCTCCTTTCCTTCATTTCTTCCTCTCTCTAGTCCTTCCTGCTTCCCTTCTTTCCTTTTTGGAAAGTCTTTACATATACACTGTGTGGTGCATGGAGGTAGGTGTTGGGGACCCTGGGTGAATAAGCCTGTCCTAGGTAATGCTCATAGTTTTGGAGCTGGACAGAGTGCTGAAAATTATTAATTTGGGACTATTGCTTTATAGATGGAACACAGTATAAAATATTTGAATATAAATATTGAGTTATATTTCTGACCTTCATGTAACATGTACTTTATATCCTTATCCCAAAGGTAATCTGTGCATTTCTTTTTGCCCCTGTTGTAGTACAAACATCACAAGAGTGAAAACATTGTCCTCCCCATGACTTGTACTAACTGGGCATTCAATGGGTACGACAAATACAATATGTTGAAAATTCCAAAAGAGGGAGAGGTTATTGTTCTGTTCACTGCTGTGTCCCTGGTGCTGGGTCTGTGCTCAGTAAACACAATTGAACCACCTGGGGCTTTCACCTGTATTTGGCAGTTTTACCAGAGTGTAAGTGAGCACATGTATGTACTTGTGTGTATGAGAGAGAGAGAGAGAGAGAGAGAGAGAGAGAAATCAGATGCCTTTCTGATGGTGGTTGCTGACCCTGGTCCACTGATAGAGGGTACCAAATGTTAGCACTGACCTTATCCATCACTAGAAAGTGCTGTGGCCATACCAAGCCCATGAGGCCGGGGGTAGAAGCACGTAGGGTGGGAAAGGAGGGGACTATTGGAAGGAATAGGAAAGGTGGCTCTTAATCATGGAGATTCGGTATTGCCAAAGACATTTTTGGTTTTCATGAGTATGGTAGGGAATACTATTGGCATCAGGTGGGCAAAGGCCAGTGATGCTACTGAACATCCTTCAGGGCACAGAACTACCTCTTAATTAAGGATCATCCAATGCAATGTGTAAATAATGCTGAAGTGGATAAATCCTGGGCAAGGCACTGAGTATAAACTATGTACTCAAAAAGGAGGGGGATCTGTAGATAACTTAAGAATAGAGAAATCATTCCATGTAGAGTTCCCAACTTCCATGCTGTCTGTGCCCCCATAACCACTTTGTTCCCAACACATAATGACTTCTTGATCTCTAGAAGCCTCCTTAGACCAGGGCACTGGAAAACCCTACCTTTCCAATGAGAACATTGTAGGGAGCAGAGCTGCAGCTTAGTCCCATCAAGGTCACATAAGAGTGTGCTCCAGACTGTCACCACATTCCTGCATCTTAAATGGTGGAGCTGGTGTGTGGTGAGAACTGAAGTCAGTCTCCTGCCCGTGCCTGAAGTGGTCAGGGGGCACTGAGCATAAACCAGACATTCAAGGGAGCCGAGGTGTAGGTGGGATCACCCAGCACTAGTGTGAAAAGGAAGAAAAGATCCAGAGAATGGAAACCAGACTTACTCTGAGAGGAAACCTAAAGAGGAGAGGAAAGGAAGACAGGGGCAGCTAGTGGGGAAGGGAAGGGGTGCCGGCAGAGGCTGGTTGAAGAATGGCAGATACTGGAGGCAGCTCACCCACCCCACTCACACCTACAAACTCCAGAGATCCCAAACATACTGGTGAACGGAGCTGGTTCAGGACATGAATGAGGAGGAAACTGTGTTCATAAACCTGAGAAAGGGAAGACTATCACAGCTGTGATGTCACCAGCAAAGCCTCTGGCAGAGCAGTGGAGTCTGCAGCTGCTCTGATTCTGCAGACTGGAATCCTGAGCTGGGGCCTGGCCTGGCCTGCCTGACCTACCATGGGTTCCAGGCTGTTCTGGTGTGTGGCCCTCTGCCTCCTGGGAACAGGTGAGTCCCTCAGCCCAGGTAGCATGGCCCTGTCAGAATCTCTGCTGGAGTCTTTCTCCATGCCTGGAGCTGGAGTTGTCTCCTGGGATTTTCCTGAATTCTGCTTCTTTCTTTCACAGGTCCCTTGCACTCAGGTGTTTCCCAGACACCAAAATATCTCCTTGCACAGGCTGGAAAAAAGCAGTACCTTAAATGTGAGCAAAATCTGGATCACAATACAATGTACTGGTATAAGCAGGACTCCAAGCAATTTCTGAAAATTATGTTTAGCTACAATAATAAGGAAATGATTGTAAATGAAACAGTTCCAAGTCGCTTCTCCCCTGAATCTCCTGACAAAGATCATTTACACCTTCATGTCAAGTCCCTGGAGCCAGATGATTCTGCCTTGTATCTCTGTGCCAGCAGCCGAGACACAGCCCTGCAGAGTCACCAGCTGCCTGTGCACAAACCTGCCAGGCAGCCAGGAAGCTGTGGGGACAATGAGTTCCCTGGGCCTAAGGCTCTGTTCTCAGGACTGTCAGTGTACAGCCACCTCCAGAGCGTCTGGTGGGCAGCTGAGTTCTCCACACACAGAGTCCTGCAGATCCCTCTGGTCAGCTGAGCAGGGCTCCACTAGCATCACCCACCCATCCAAATCCACCAACGATGGAGGACTGAAGATCTTGACTGATGGAGCAGCTGTTCCTTGTCCTTCTCTGCTGTAATATGGGCATAATTTGCACGTGACATTATCATGAAGACACGGTTGTTAAAAATGTTTGATGATCACAAGCCTGAAGAGAGGCCAGAGTGAATCTTCCCATGATCAACGGAAATTCAATGAGTTGAAGCAGCAGGCATGGGAGGGAGGAGGGCCAGTCCAGAGGAAGGGCCCCACCCACTGCCTGTGCCACACCCACATGCCCACACAGTGACCTGGAGACGCAGCAGACACCAGCGGGAGGAAGGGTCCAGCCATCTGCCCGACCACTGCCGGCCCAAGCCACAACAGGACTAGGAACAGCAGGCCCCGGCTGGAGGAAAGGCCTGGGACATAATGCCATGTATTGGTATGGCAGATGCTAAGAAACCCCTGAGCTTAGGTTCCACCACGATTATAAGGAACTGGTTGAAACCAGGCTGTGCCCAGGCCCAGGCACTTCTCACCTGAGTGCCTGACAGCTCTTGCTTATTCCTTCACTTGGCTTGCCTGGAGCCCAAGGACTCAGCCATGTTCCTCCTCTGTGCCAGCAGCCCAGAAATAGCCCTGCAAAGTCACCTTGTCACTGTACACAAACTTGTGGGGACAGCCTGGAAGCTGTGGGGGCAGCTGAAGGCTTTGAACATTTCCTATAGGACCCCAGACAGAAGCTTCAAACCATAAAAGCCCCCGTCAATTCCACCCACGTGGCAGCTCTACATTCTATAGCATCTGTACCAGGGGGGTTTCTTGTACTCCTGAGACTCTGTTCTATCAACTTATGTAAAAATGCACACTTTTAGATCTAGTTTTTCATGCATTTTTTAACATGAAATAAAGGAAGCTTGTCATAAAGTGGTTCATTTGACTTAAGAGTTCACAGGGGTCCTGTAAGTAAACACCTGTGTCACCTCAACCACACCCTACACAGAGCCAGAGGGCAAGGCCCTGTCCTGAAGGTGTTCTGCTTTCTACAGCTCAGGCATTGCCATTTCTGAGCCTCTTTTTAAAAATTTATTTCATTTTTATTTTTGAGACAGGTCCTCACTAAGTTGCTGAGGTTGGCCTTGTTCATGAGATACTCCTGCCTCAGATTCCTAAGCCACTGGGATTACAGGCTGCACCCAGCTCTGAGCTTCTTCTCACAAGGAATCCCTTCACTCAAGACTGTTGCCACCCAGGGTCAACAGCACTGAGCCCAGGGAAATAGTAAAGGGACTTCCACAATGAGTTCCAAAATACATATATTCCGTCTTTTCCAATTCTATTCTCTTTTATTTCAGCTGGTCTCTAATTGAATTTCTATTTCACTTTCAAGCTGAAATCTGAATCCTTCCCCCAGGGAAGCTCCACATCTGCTGGGAAACGGGGCCCATGACCCACTAAGCTGGGAGCTTGCTCTCCGCCTATTTCTCTTCCCATGCTCTGAAGTGTCCATGTTGGTTTTAGGTCTTGGTTTCCCTCTGGATTGCCTCTCCACAGTGACATTTACAGTGTCATTTTCTCCATCTTTTGTCTGTTTATTCCCAGCATTTGAAACCATCAGAGTCAGAGCCTCTGCAGTGGACTTTGCATTGACCTGTGGGGAGAAAAGTGAGTCCTACTATTGTATTTAGACCTTACACCCTGCCTCACTGTCCTGAAGCCTGTGTTAACAAAGGGCTCCAGTCAGCCATTCTATGACCTTTTTTTCTTTTTTTTTTTCTTTTCTTTTTTTTTTTTTTTTTTTTTTGGTACCAGGGATTGCACTCTGGGGCACTTGACCACTGAGTCACATCCTCAGCCCTATATTGTATTTTATTTAGAGACAGGGTCTCACTGAGTTGCTTAGCACCTCACTTTTGCTTAGGCTGGCTTTGAACTCTCAATCCTCCTATCTCAGCTTCCAGAGCTGCTGGGATTACAGGCATGTGCCACCATGCTTGGCTTCAGCCATGCTATTTAACCCCAGCTGTGCAATTCAAGGTGCTCAGGGCTGCCTTGAAGCATCTGTGTCCACAGTGCTACTCAGGTCCCTGCTCTCCTGGGGGTGTCCTTGAGTCAGTGGGTACAGCATAGGCTGAGATGTCATTCAATTTCCTCCTGGGACTGCTGAGGATCACAGCCCCAGCTGGGAGAGGCCTCAATCTGCCCTATCCTGCAATGGACCACCTTTTTCTTCTGGGTGATCTTTGGTCTCCTGGGCACAGGTGAGTCCTGGGAGTGCTTGGGTGATTCCCATCTCACCTTTACCTGAGGGCAATTCCAAACTTGCCCTTCATTCTCTCCTTGCCCTCTGCTTCCTCCACAGCACATATGGAACCTGGAGTCAGACAAGCCCCCAGCCTCGCTGTCACAGAGGCAGGACAGGATGTGGCTTTGAATTGTGACCTTGTTGCTGGACACACTTCTCTCTATTGGCACCAACAGACTTCAGGAAAGGGACTGGAGTTCCTGGTTTCTTTCTCCAACAAGCTTCCTTTGAAAAAGGCTGACTACTTTAGGGATCAATTCTCAGCTGAGAGGCCTGAGGGATCCTTCTCCACCTTGATCCTGCCCACACGTCTGAAGGACTTGGCTATATATTTCTGCAGCAGCAGTTTAGGCACAGCCCCTTCCTTCCCTTGCAGAAACTCCAGGACTTCTGCCCCAGCTCTCAGCAGCCCTTCCTGACTCAGGAGGATGGGCAGTGGGTGGGACTGCCCAGGTCCAGTACAGTTTTAACTTAATTCTAAGAGAAAAGTAGATAAAAATGGGGGTATTAGGTCTAGGGTATTTGGGCATGTTCATGGACATCAGATAAGTTGACTGTGGACCCATGAATGGAACAAATACAGCCACAGGAGAGACCCCATGAACCTCTCTAGGAAGTCTGCAACCTCTTTAAGTCTTGGGTATTTTTTTTTCATATTTAGCAAAGTATACTTTCCATACTTGAGTAGAAACAAGCCTTCCAGAGAGAAGAAGATGGATTTTTATGAAAAACCTCACCTGGAAACTTTCCAGAAGGTGGAGGATCTGAACACTGGAGTCTGAGTTCTGGTTGTAGGAATGTTTTGGAACAGTGGTGGCAGAGACAGAGGCCCCTCAGCACTCTGCACCCAGGACAGGGAGGCTTCTTTGGGAACGAGGGCTGTCCATGTACATGTGAGATATGGTGTGCTAGGCTAGTTGAGTCCATCATATTGGTTTTTATCTCCTTGTTCATTCTGCCTAATGGTCTTAGTGAATGGCCTTCTACACCTTTTAGCTGGTTGGATGGTGCCAGCTGCCAAAGACAGTAGTGGGAGGCTCCTTGCAGGGCTCCATCTCCTTCCCCTACAGAGCATCTGCAGCCCCGTCAGTGCTCCACGTTCGCCTGTGCCAGCCTCAGTCACAGCACACCACAGCACAGGACAGGCATCTCTCTGCAGAAAGAACAGGCTCAAGAGTAAGATGGCAGTGCCACATGTCTGCTCCACCCGGCTATGATCATCCCCAGCATCTCCTCCTCAACCCCAGGCTTCCCATCCAGCTTTCTTCATGGTTCCCTTGGTTCTGCCCTTTGGGGAGAACTGTTCTCACTTTCCTCTATGCAAGAGACAGCTCTCATTGTACCTCAGTGGATTCTCTCTACTCCTTCCCTTGCCCCACACTCTTCTTTCTTCTGGGTTCTGATTGCAACCCCACCTCATTCCATTGACCCTGCCTTTCCCCTGTTATCATCTGCCTTCTCATGTTGAGCCTCAGGTGCTGGCTAATTGTTGCCTTAATTCTATTATTGATCCTATACAGATGACAGGTCCTATCTTACTGTAAGAATTTGATGGATATAGAAAAATAGATAGATATTTATAATGCCAAATCCATGCAAAGATTGCATAAATGTTCTTAAGATGAACATTAACAAGTTCTCAAGAAAGTGAAGTGGACAGAACCTGAATTTGGGTAGACTCCAAACTGAGTTGGGGAAGATTCTTACCTGAGTTAAGGTGGGCTCCTATGTTAGGAGCTGACCCTCCCACAGACACTAGGAGATAGGGTACCCCCCTTTCATAATTACATTACAAAGATTGGGTTTGCATGTCTTTGATAAAGACATTCCTGGGTATTAAACAAACGTGGCAGTTTAGTTTAGGGTTATTTAGCTTTTAAAAGGACTCATACATTTCAAAGGGAAAAAAATTTAGAATTACGAGACTTCTAGAGTAAATGCTGCAGGATAAAAGAAAAATGAGATAGACTGGAGATGCTGGGAAGACTTGAAAGTAGATGTAAGATGTAAGGGTAGGAGGGAAATGGGGAACAGCTGTGCTTGAGTCCTGGACAAGATTCCCATAGTCTTCACCAAACTGCTATATTTGGTGTGTTGGGTTTTGTGAGCTAACCAAGGACAGTCTTCATTTTCTGTCCAGGTCATGTGACTGGGTTGGAGGAGACCAGGGGAATATAAACATCCATGGGAATGACTGGAAATCTTGGGAAAGGCTGTAGGTTTCTATAGTTTGTGATCTAGGATATCTCCTGTAGATCTTAAAAGAGAGAGAACTTCCACATGTATTATCTGGATCCAAAGCTCATTAGCAAAAATTTTGACATAGATAAAAACAAGAAAGAAACTGATGATAGGAGCCATTACTTTGTGAAATTAATAATATGTATTTGTTTACTTTGGAACAAAAATCTCAATGTTTGCACCAAGCAAACATTGACTTTTCTTAGTGAATCCAAAAACATTTTCCCCATAACAAAACCCCTAGATATTATAATGTCCTTTAGGTTAGGTGTGCTAACTCTCTGATCTGCTATGAATTAACCTCACCTAGTCTAGGTGTTAGACATCTTTTTCATTCTTGTTTACATTGGGTATCTTCACATATAGTATATTTGTCATGTTTTTGAAAATTCTTAGTTCTTCTAGTTCATAATTTGCATTCTGTAGCCACATATATTGAGTAGTTGGTCATTGTCTTGTTCCATTTGGGCTACCATAACAAAATACCACAACTAGGCAGATTATGACCAACTCACATTTATTTCTCACAGTTCTGGATGCTGGAAGTCCATGGTCAAGACACTGGCTGATTCAATGTCATGAGAGCCTTCCCTCTGGTTCATAGATGACAGCTTCTCACTGTGTCCTCCCCTGGTAGGAGGAATACCTAGCTCTCTCTTTATAAAGGAAATCATCTTAATCAGGAGAGTTCTGCCTTCATGAGCTCATCACCTCCCAAAGGCCAACCCAGATACCATGGCAGTGCTGATTAGGCTCCAGCATATGTGTTTGGGGGACACAAACAGTCAGCCATAGCAGTTATCTGTCTTCTGAAGTTCTTGCTGTCCCTTAGTGGTATCAACTCCTCTACTACTGATTTCCGGAATTAAAATGCAAATAAGATTGTCTTCATGCAAGGAGGGCCTCAGGCAGGAGCAGAACCATTTGGACTTCTCAGTGTCATTCTAAGCTCACCTCTTATCTCATCATGTTCCAGCTCAACTAGCTTCAGTTCCCAGAAGATTCCCATAGGTTTTGCTTGTATCTGGTCTTCATATGTTTTCTTCTTTCCTCCTCAGCTGCTTCTGGGGAAATTGCCAGAAAGTGATGCTAATTTGCAAGTTTATAATGAATCCATACCAAGGCTTATATTTCACATCTTTGCGATATATCTGCTCCTTCTCTCATCTCAAATACAATGATTATTCACCATTGGATATGATGTATCTCTGAAGGAAATTTAAAGACTGCTACGTTTATGTGGACAGTGAAAACCTGATCTGTATTCTGGAAATTCTACCTAACTGAATCCAAATTGCTAGATATTAAAACAGAAAAATAAAATGTTAATGTGATTTAAACTGGTAATTTATATTTCTTGATTTTGGGTAAGAATGTTCACTTATCCACCATCATAATCTCTACCAGACACATCAGATTCTATTATGGAAGGTTTTAATGAGTTATTTATGCACAAAATTTGTTTTAAAAAGTATTAAGGTAATCTAGGCTTGAGAGAATCATATCTGGTTTGTAGTCGTGGAGTTTCACTTGGGGTGGAGCTTAACTAATCCAGGTGGCATCTGGTAAGACAGCTCATTGACACATTCGCTAGTGACCACACCTGGCTGAGGGAACTCACTCAAGGAACTGTTTTCAGTTGCAACTCTTGGGATTTTTTTGCCTTTATATATAGAAAGTTGAGAAATAGACTGTATCCAAACAGTTATATCCTTTCAAGTCATTATTTAAAATTGAATAGGGAGCAGTCCAAGAGTATTTCCAGAAATTTGGATTGGAAGTGAACTAGTTCAAAAATAACATGCTGGGCTGGGGTTGTGGCTCAGCGGTAGAGCGCTCGCCTAGCACGTGCGCGGCCCGGGTTCGATCCTCAGCACCACGTACAAATAAACGCATTGTGTACAACTAAAGCAAATAAATAAATATTTTTTAAAAAAATAACATGTGTAAGTTAATGAATTGAAAATTAAATCCTTCTAAAATTCTGTTTTCCCAGTTCCATGTTGTACTCGTTAACCTGCATTGATCTGGGCCAGGAACTCTAGCATGCTATGTGTAGAGGACTAGAATTGTTCTTTTGGTTCTTGTGCATGAAATGAAACCATGGAGGGATTTATTAGTTGATATGAACACATATCATTCATACATGGGGAAATGGGAATTGAATATTGTCAATTAACTGAGGCCAGAAGCGGATTTCTAAAAAAAGAGAGATAGAGGGCAAATAAAAAAATCACCCGGCAATGTGGAAACGGTGAGTAATCATTTCCTTATCATCAGGTGAGTTGATTAGGAGGTACCTGATACTCTGAGAGGGCTTTAGAGAGCTGCATAGGGTCATCAAAGAAGAAAAAAAAAAAGCTTCAGTTAGTTTTTAATCATCCCAAAATCATGAGAGTCTCTCCCAGGGAGGGAGACGGGCTGTCTGTGTAATTTCTGCCTATGTTCTTCCATTATCACCTCCACCTCAGCTGAACCAGATTTTCTCAAATCAAGGGAAAAAAAATGTATCCATCACCCTTTTAATTATTATGAAGGAAAAAAGTCACCTTAACAAGATAAATCCCAAATTTGTTAGGATTGGTGTGTGGTGAGTGTGTGTGTGTGTGTGTGTGTGTGTGTGTGTGTGTGTGTGTCTATGAAAACTTTGTACTGGGCAAGATGGTAAAATAGTTCCTTATTTAATACATTTACATATATGAGCCATGTCTGGAAAGACTATATATGTCAACATGGACTGACATAGCAAAATACCAACCACAGAGTCCCTAAAACAACACATTTATTTCTCATAATTCTGGAGGCTGATGTCTGAGGTCAGGTGCCACCATGGTTGGGGTATGGAGAGGACATTCTTCCTGGGTTGCTAACAGCCACCTTCTTGCTGTGTCCTCACAGGACAGACAGCAAGCGCTTCCTGTCTTTTCTTTCAAGGACATTATTCTTATTGGACTGGGGCTCCACCCTGGTGAGTACATTTGACATTTTTACCTTCATAAAAGCCCTACCTCCAGAAGCAGCCACCTTGGGGTTGAACTTCAACATATGAATTTTGAGGGAACTTGATACTTGCCATTCCTAACAAAAGTAAAATCTTGGTTCTTGTGCAATGGACCATGTTGGGGGGCTATGGCACCAAGGGGCTCCATAGGTCTGTGGAAGCCCACAGAGCAGCCACTAGGGACATGGAGGCTTAGGGAGTAGTCTTGTTTGATGCTGTCATCCATTAGAATGTTTGGTGATGTATCTATGAATTTTCAGGTGTGCTGCCCCAGGTGGGGGTTATAAATGTGGGTTCAGCATTAGTCAGGGGGTCTCTCTGAGCTTGAAAGAGAGGTTGAAGGGTCTGTTGCTGCACTGGGACAGCCTGAAGGCCCTACAGAAGGAAAGGCAGAAGAATAACAGCCTCCAAGGAGAAGGACAGGAGCTGTGGTGAAGGAGCCCCAATTAGGGAGATGTCTATTGCGGTCAGCTGGAAACCATAAGTTCCACCTGATAATAAGTATGTATGTGACGCACCTGTAAATGCACATGAGGCACCCGCAAAGCTAAAGGTATATAACCGGGTGAAAGCGGTCGGAGTCAGGAGAAAGAAGAATGAATTCATTCAGTCAGTCATGCAGTTGCTCAGTAGGAAGAAGAGTTCGGGTCAGAGAAGAAGAAAAGAATCAGAGCGGCCAGAACGTAGGCAGAGCGGTTACAGAAGAGAAACCAGATAGAAGAAGTAATGGCCGGTCAGAGTTAGACCGAGGCTCCCGAGGAAGAAAGAAGAAAGAAGAAAGAAGAAGCTCTTTCTAAGAAGAAGAAAAATCTTTCTTTCTCTCTCTAAGCTCTCTCTAAGAAAGTAGAAGTAAAAGTAGTAGTATCTTTACTCTGCCTCCGAGAGTTTTCCTCCTGCGGCGCTGTGGCTGGCCATGACAGGCAGCTTACACTGCGGGATGGACACATGGCCTAGGCCTGGCCCACACTTGAGCAGTCCAATAGCCTTGAAGCTATACAAGAGTCTTTGCAAGATGGAAGTCAGCATCCCAGATCAGCTGTGCCCAGTGTATGGCGGGGGAGACGGGGTGCATGGGAATGCTGTTTTAGGCCTCTGGAGAGTGTAGAATTGGGCTTTTCTGCCATTTGAGGAGAGGATCAAGGCCAAGAGATGGTTTCCAGAGGGCAAGACACTTCACTAAGTTCACTATAATGTCCCTTTCTGGACTGGATACTGCATAGCTTAGGGGTAGAGGAGGAATCTGTGATCTAGTTGCTGGCTCTCACGTTCATGGGCAATATATTTCATTTTTCAGTTGGCTTTGTGTGGAAATATTATAGTTTAGAGAGCCAAATCACAGAGGCTGGCTCCATGTAATTGAGGAAGAAACTGAGTGTAAGGAAAGTCCAGGGAAGGGAATGTGATAAAAATGGTTGACATGCAAAGAGCAGCAAGGTGACTTAAAGTGGTGTCCTATGCAGCATGAGCTCACTCTTCAGAAGTCCTCCGTACATGGGAAATATAGAGCTAGCCTTGTAGCAACGGGTGTCTCCTGGCAGGCCGTCCCAGTTGGGGACTCAGCCAAGTAGCTGATTGCCTGAAGTGAGGTTCCTGCAGTCGATGACACTGTCCTTCTTCTCCACTTCTGCCCCACTTGCCTCCTCAGAGCACAGTCAGGTGCTTCCCAAACACAGCAGAGGCCATGTCCTCTGGGCTCATTAAGGACAAAGACTCTCCAGTTTCCCCTAAATCAATTCTGCTCCCCGGGGATGATGCTCTGCCTCTCGCCACCCTGGTACTTTCTGTGACCAAATGGCTCTTCCCTACACTGTGAACACTCAGCAGGCTTTAGCACCCGGTGTCTCTGCTCCATCTTTCCATGTCTGGGAGGGTCCCTTCTCCCACCCACGGGTGCTGTTCACCTGCTGAAGACTGGCTCACAACTGCCTCTCTTCCCTTCCCACCCTGATGTCTCCAGCACTAGGTGGTCTTGCTGTCTTGCCTTTCCTTTCCAAGGTAAAGCCACATCTATAGCTGACCCTGTCTATGCTTATGAAATAAAAAAGATAACGCCCCCTTCATCAGCACCCTGAAGATTTATTCATTATGATTTTCCCATCAATGAGTGCAATGAACAGTCCTCTAGGGTCACCTTGGTTTTCTAAACAACAGTGGTAATGTCCTGAGCGATTATGTTGTCACAGTCAATACTGAAGACCATCCTGTGATGTCCCAAACTGTGTCTAAAACTGAAATTTGCAAATGTTCTTCAGCAACAGAGAAAATCATATGATATTCTTCCCAGGCTCATGACCCTGTAACAAAGAAATTCCCACAATGACACCCTTCTCTGCAGGCCTGGCACTTAGTGCAGCTGGAAACTTCATCAAACTTACCAGAAGTTAACTCGAAAGTGACAGAGAAAGCGAGGTGGTTTTGGTAAGAGAATTTATCCCTCTTGACAATTAAGACACTGTGTGTGAGTGTGTATGCATGAATGTGAGTTTGTGTTGTGTGTCTCTGTGTGTATGCATGTGTATTTTCTTGTGGAGATTCTTCTACCTGCACACAGTTTATCTCTGGTGGCCTTTTCTAAGAGGTGCCACGTCACTGGTGAGAGCTCACAGGCTCTTCTGGATAGTGACAGCAAATTCGTACCCAACCAAATCAGCTTTAAATATAGCTGATAAAGTTGTCTATTTGAAGACTTTATAAGCCTGGAAGCATATGTGGAATATCTAGAAACCATCTTTATAAATTACACTATTCAATTAGGTTATGATTAAATAAAAAATCAAATGTAGAAAGTCGTATCTGTCTGATTACTGAAGAGGAGCTATGGAATATAGATTTTCCACGTGGATCTTCCTGAGATGGTATTATTCTGCTTACCTTTTTCATTTTAGCCTACTGATTGTGCTGGTGTAATATTAGTTTCTTTTTAATCATAATGTGGGTTCATACAATTTATTTGCCTCCACAGGCTTTGAAATCCTCCACTTGGACTTGAAGATCAACCCTCTAAATTGTCCAGATGAGAAAGCAGCAGAATGGGTGTGGATGAGAGGGGCCGTCAGGTGGGGATCTCTGCTGCTGATTTAGTCAATCATGACATGAGCTCAGAAAGTGGAGTTCATGATACTGTGGCCAAGGGCCACTTGGCGGCACTGTGTCTCCACGGTGCTGCAGGGGCCCTGGGAGGCCTTGGAAGACACCCAGGAGAGCAGGGCTGACGGGAATGCTGGCTGCTTTCTTATCACAGGGAGGTAGTTTGAATTCCTTGAGTGGGTCCTGGACACATGCAGCTAAACACAAACTTGTCACTGTGCAGAGAAGGAAGGAAGGAGTGCCTTGAGACTCAGGAGACACAAAGAAAGGATACTCTCTGCTGTTGCCTGGGCAGTGGAAGGTGGAGGGGATGGAGAGGCCAGGACAGGGAATCAGGGTCAGGCCAGGAGCAGCACTACAGAGATGGAACTAGCATGGAAAGAAGTAGGGTGTGGAACTGGCCCAGGAGGACGGTGCTCAAAGTGACCCACCTTCAGATCAGGGGCAGTGCAGTGCAGGAAGGGTGCTGTGGGTACAGCCTGGGTCTTGTCATTGGGCGCAGTGGGCCAGGTGGCCTGCAGGGAGGGTCATGTGAGAGCATGACATATGATGCTGGTGGGGAGACTAGAACTTCAGAACCTGTGAGTGCTCAGCCCAGGAGGCCCCACCGCTCAACTAGGAGAACAGGGTTCCAGATGCTGCCATGGGCTCCAGGCTGCTCTGCTGGGTGGCCCTTTGTCTCCTGGGTACAGGTGAGTCCTGGGTACTGCAGGTGAGTCCTGGGTACAGCTTCTGCTCCTGGGGTGCATGTCAGCCCAGGATGGCTGCAGCAGGACCCTTCCTCCTGGCTTCTGCCCTTAGCTCCATCTCCTCCCACAGGCCCAGTGGACTCTGGAGTCAAGCAAACCCCAAAACATCTGATCAAAGCCAAAGGACAGCAAGTGACACTGAGATGCTCCCCTCTCCCTGAACACCTCTCTGTGTACTGGTACCAGCAGACCCTGGGCCAGGGCCTCCAGTTCCTTTTTGAGTATTACAATGGGAAACAGAGAGAAAAAGGGAACATCCCCAGTCGATTCTCAGCCCAGCAGTTCTCTGACTACAGCTCTGAACTCAACCTGAGCTCCTTGGCGCTGGGCGACTCGGCTCTGTTCCTCTGTGCCAGCAGCTTGGCACAGCCCCTCATGAGCATCAGCCTTCAGAACAAAATCATTCCTGCCTCTGTCAGGAAGTGGCCAGGAGGGTGGAGCCTCAGCCAGCCTGTCCCAGACACCCGGTGATGCATGCATTTGTCTGCTCTAGTGCCACAGCAGTGGTGCAGGGCAGTGTCATTCACCTGTTCTCATCCCTGAGGGGACACAGCTTCCTGGTCTCATGCAGTCATTGGCTGAAGTCAGCTCCTCAGCCCAGGTGGCCTCCCACCCCTCACTCTGTGGATATGCCCCCTCCCCTGGCTTCCCTTTCCCGGGTCCCCACCAGCAGGCTGGGAAGGTCATGCAACATGCGTTAAAACCTCCTGCGTGACTTGACCAAGGAACACATGGCTTCAAGGCAAAGCGTATCCCAATGGGCACTTCTCTGTGAAGAAAAAGAAACACAAAAATTTCAGCATTGTGGTCCTCTAACCTGGCATAGACAAGGCCAAGTCATCTTCCTCTCCCTCATGGGGACCTGTGGGTAGTGAGGATTTCCAGCTGGGGATCAAGAGGAGGGGCATTTGCAGGAGAAGTGCCGTCATCTTGTCGGTGACACAGTCAAGACCAGAGGGGAAGAAACAGAGGGGATCATTGTTAGTCACTCATTTCCTTTATTCTTTTATTCAACAAACATTTTTTGGAGTCCTGCATTGTGTAAGAAATTGATAATAGATGATAGAAATAGAAAAAAAGAAAAGAAAATGAAGATAATAGAAAACTATTTTTATTCTCTTGTCTATATCCAGAGAGACAAACAGATATATCTATGTCTATACCTATCTCTGTCCATATTCATTCAGAGAGAGAGAGAGAGAGAACTTTGCTTATTTAAAGCAGTTTATTGAGATTGTGAATTACACAAATTTACTTTTTTTTTCCTTTTCTCTCTGGCTTACTCTTCCCTTTCACCAGATTAAAAAAATAATGATGATGATGATGCAGCAAGAACATTCAAAGGAGATCTATCTTCTTAACAGACTTTTGGAGGTAAATCTTCAAAGAATTTTTAATTTTATTCTGTGGGGGGGGCATTACTATGATTCTTTTGCTTTTTATCAGTGTGTTATCATTATATATAACAGTGGGATTCCGTGTCACATAGTGTACAAGCACCCAGACACCCCTTTCCCTCTCCTCCTCCTGTCCATGTCCTTAACAGATCATTTTAAGGTTATAATATTGTTTTACATATGGAAGCCATGTTATGTAGGAGAACTCTAGGACCTGTGCACCTGCATAACTTACTCTTTGACAGTGACTCCCCAGTTTCTCACCTGCTAGCTTGGCTACTGCCATTCTGACCTTTGCTGCCAGGAGTTTGATACTTTTGATCCCTTATAGAAGTGGGGTCATGCGGTGTCTTTTTGTGACTGGCTTCTTTCAATGAACATCACATTGTCCAAGCTCATGGCTGTAACACCATAGGGCATGGTTTGCTTCTTTTTAAGACTTCATAATAATCCAGTATGTGTGCATGCCATGTTTAAGAGGACATTTTTAAAAGGATGCTATGTGGCTTTCCTATGGCAACCGTCCAGTAGTGGCAGGGTCAACTGCAGAACTGCAAGCCCTGAATACATTAATGCACATTCACAGTTCAATTCTGCTCCACACAGAAGACTCAGAGAGAATAATAATGGCACCATTTATAAGCAATTTAGCATATGCAAAATCAAACCCTTAATTTGCACAATTTCACTTACTCAGACATTCAATTATCAGAGAAAGAGCTAAGAGGCAAATGCTATCATTGCTCTCATTTTAAAGATGAGAGAATAGGCCTATAAATAAAATAACTTGACCAAATCAAATAGCTATGAGGATGCAGACCTGGGACTCAACCCCTGGTTGACATCCTGCATTTGTCACTCTATGCTATGATGAATTTTCATACAGATCCCTACCTTCACAACCACAGTCTTGATTGCTTTGTTCCTTTCAGACCTGCTGGCTCTAATTAAATCACTGCTAGAAATCTGTTTCCCCACGAGATAATGATGTAGGCAGATAATGATGATCTGTTGAGTGACACATACACCTGTTTTGATTGCAAATCCGACATGAGCTCCTCAAAAGAGTGGCCAGTTGCTTGACAGATGTGCCTGAGTGCAATTATCCATAAGATTAGAGTAATATTATCTATCTGTATCAGAGCTGTCCAGAGAAACAGAATCAATAGCCTCTACCTATCTATCCATCCATCCATCCATCCATCCATCTCCATTGTAAAGAATTGGCTAATGCAATTATGGTGGCTGGTAAATCAAACATCTACAGGGTGAGCATGTGGGCTGGAGAGCCAGGGAGAGCAGACAATGTAGTTCAAAGGCTGTCAGAGGGACCTGGGGGAGGGTTCATCGATTGGTTCTAGTCACACCTTCAGCTGATTAGAGTCAGCCCCCTCTCTTCCAGGTCACCCACATACCTCCACCCCTCTGTGCCAACAGGTTACTTGCAGGGCTGTGTTTTCACCGTCCTCCACAAGGAGAGGGGAACCACCAGAGTGAGGTGCTCCGCAGTGTGGTCTCACCTGAGCGCAGGGACCAAGTCTATGAGTGGATGAAAAGGTGCCTTAGCTACTTTGTCAGGTGTCCCACCTAGTAGGGAATACACACACACACACACACACACACACACACACACACACACACACACACATATAATAATAATAATAATAAATAGCAACACCTTCAGATGCTCAGGAGACCCTCCTGGGATTTAGAAACTGGACACCTGAGAGAATCACTGTAGGCTAAGGGCGTTAGCAGGGTTGTGATCAGTTGAGCAAATTTGAAAAACATACTTAAAGGAGAATTTGGGACACACGGGTCAAAAGCCACCAGGCAGCCATAAGGATTTTCCCTAAGATTCTGGACTCCAGAAATGTTTAGATGACTGAACCAAAGTAGTTAAGAAAGAGTTAGAGCATCACTGAGGCATAATATCCATGGTGTTCCAGACTACTTTACAAAATGGTCAAAAGAAACACGAGGTCTGTGTCATTTCAGATAAATGGGTTCCATTCTAAGCCGCTCACTTGGGCATTCGTTTTGGATCTGACCTTCTGGGGAAGGGGTGTGGCCCCTCATGACAGGAAGTCTCTGGGCCCAGGCAGGGAGAGTGAAGACTCAGAGTGACACCCTGGAGGTTCTTGTCCTGCTCTCTGCAGCACAGGGACCCAGAAGACCCTCCTGTCTGCCTGGCCGCTGCCATGAGTCTCAGGTTCCTGTGCTGGGTGGCCTTTTGTCTCCTGCAGGCAGGTGGGTTCTGGAAAGCCCATGAGATGTTCAGGTCCCAGTGCCAACCTGTGCACTGGGGCTGCAGCACCGGCTTCTTTCTCCTTCTCTCCAGGTCCAGTGAATGCTGGAATTACTCAGACCCCCAAATACCAAATACTGAAGCTAGGACAACGCATGACCTTGAGATGTGCCCAGGATATGAACTATGGCAGCATGTACTGGTATCGACAGGACCCAGGGCTGGGAATGAGACTGGTCTATTATTCACATAATATTGACAATATAGAAAAAGGCGAAGTCCCCGATGGGTACAGTGTCTCTAGGTCAAGAAAAAAGGACTTCCCCCTCACTTTGCCATTGGCCACCTACTCCCAGACATCTGTGTACCTCTGTGCCAGCAGTGACACACAGTGCTGCACATCTGGCTCCTCTCTGCACTTAAAAGCAAAGGAGGACCTGCACCCTGGGGCTCAGTGACTTCTCACTGAACTTGGAGCTCTGACGGTCCTGGGCAGTGCAAACCACAGTCTTTGCTCAGGTGCATCTCCAGACCATCTCAGTCAGGCCTTGCCCTGACCCTGAGCTCATTGTCCCCTGTGTTGCTGCCTGTTATTAGCTCTGTGTTATCCCACTGAATTAGAAGGCTGCTTCCCTGACTCTGAATCTTCTAGTCATGGGCTTCAGTGTAAAGCTACCAGGATGGAACATGGTGTGTAATCTGGTTTGACCTGGGCTCCCCATCTCTCACTGGCACTGCATTGCCTTTACTTTCTAGGGTTCTCCAGGAGTCCCAGCCCTCCTGTGCCTCTGCTGCTGCCCACCTTCCCTGTGTGGACACTCTCCCCTAATGGTGCAGCAGGGACTTCCTCATCCCAACTCTCTGCATCCCTGTGCTTCAGTCACAATGTCACCCCTCATCTAAGCCGCTTTCTTCCCAATGCAAAAGACCTCCATAGTGCCTCCTCTATTTTGGGCAGAGGGGAAGTCCTTCCTGGGCTGCACAGCTCAGCAATCCCCCTCCTGAGGGATGCATTCCCTTCTCTCCCTCACCAGCTCAATTTCCGCCACACAATCACTTGCTGTTTAGTCAGTAGAATATAGCAAAGTTGCAATTTGCCAGATCCTTGGCTGATTATTTTTCTCCTAACTATGTATTAACCTCCATGAGGACGGGGCAGACAGCAGCAGCCCCCTTATCTCCTATGTTGCTTTGCGCACAGTGAATCCCGTTTAATTGAGAAGAGATGAATGAATGAATGACAGAAAAAATGGATGAAGCAATTATAGAAAGACCCTAGACCCCAATTTTCCCTGGCCGAGATCCAGCATTAACTGGGAAAAGTCACTTCCCTTTGACGCTGGGCTACAGTACGTATGTGCAGTCTCTGTCCCTGGTCTCCCTGCCTGGCTCAAGGTTTCCTTCTGTGACTGTAGCACCAGATTCCTCCAGGAGTATGCTCTGTACTTCCGCCTGTTTGTCCACAAGAAATCTAATCAGATCTGAAAGACACTTCCAGAATTCTCTCCTTGAAGTCTTCTTTCCTTGAAACCAATTCTGGTACCAATTAGTTTCCATTAGTGCATCAGTCACTAGAAGCATTATGGGAAGAGGCTTATCCTAGAAATTTGACCTGATACAAAGTTGGCAGAGCTGAGGCAGAGCAGGTCTGGAATGGAGAAGCCAAAGGTCAAGGGATGGCCAATGGTCAGTGCTCTTGGAACTCTGGTATGGGAGCAGAGGATGGAGTTGCAGGGAAGAGGTACTGGACCACACCCAGACACCTGGTGGGACTTGCATAGGAGGAGCAGGAGAAGTGGTGAAGCCTGCTTCTGGGGAAGCAGCTGCCTCAGTGTGGGGCATCACTGTGGGTCCACAGCCTGGCTGTGTTGGACATTGGGAGGAAAGCTAGACACAGGGTACAGAAGTAAGAAGACCCTGTGGTCTGTGCACACTTGTGAAACTGCCTATCCCTGTGTTTCCCTGTCTGACCACAGTGACCTTCCATGTTTGGTGGTGGCTGTTTTGTTTCTATTTTCAAAACTCTACACAAATGCCTCCTCCACCAGCTCTAACCCAGGACCATTATGGAAAGATGTTTCCAGAGGAGGAAAGCTTCTCTGGTGGCACACCTGTCTCATTCCTGCTGTGGTCTCCAGCCTCCTCCTTTCTTCCAGGTGGATCGTGGACTCCACTGCAACTTCTCTCTTCTAGATTTCCCTTCATGACTGTGGCTGAGGTCTTTCTACTACTCGGCAGTAGGGTTGTGTCTCTTGTTTTTTTCTTCATGAGCTTCCATGGTGTTGGAGTCTAGCCCAGCAGGATTAATTCCTGTATAATGTGAGTCCTTCCTCCATTCAAAGGAGAGCTTCTGACTCCAAAGTAAAGAGTAGTCATCTAACTCCAAATGAGTTGGAACTAAGTAGTAAAATTAGCACCTTAATTGTCAGTTGACCAAAAGTAAAACAAATCTTTATTGACCTAGTAGTTTCCATATTTCAGTTCCAGTTACCTAGTCCAGGGTTCAGAATGTGTGAGAGTTAATGAATCTGGGTGTGTTGAGCTGGTCTGCTGTGGGTTTATGAGAGTCACGTGTTGAACAATCATCAGAGAATTATTTTCCATAAGCCAAGTATTTTCTAAAGTAACTCATGTGCTCTGAAGTTGTGGGGATGGAGAGAGGAAATGATGTCACTGTGGGGACTGCCTTGTGGTGACAAGAGACAGCCCTCCTCTTCTTCTACTGCTCACAATGGCCCTGCCTTGGTGAGCCTCTTCCTTCTTGACCTGCAATGGGCCCTAAGCTACTCTTTTAAGTAGGCTTCTGTCTCCTGGGAGCAGGTGAGTCCTCAGAACACCAAGCAGTTTCATGTCGCTGCCTGAAGCGATTGCCGCTTGGCACAACAAAGCCATGGTAAGAAGTTCAGAGGCAAACTGGAAACCAACAGGCTTTTTATTCTGATAACTTCTCTCTCCGGCTCTAACAACAACTCTAACATGCACCACCAAAAAACCCACAAAACAAAATGGCCCCGACCAGATCCGATCTCCGCTCAAGTCTCGCGAGATCCCGGGCCAAGTCCCGTGAGACCACGGAAGGAGGCAATGTCCGAATATCTCTATGGCCCGCAGCCAACCGCAATCTCAGCCATCTCCCCAATCAGGGCTCCTGCAGTTTCATTGTGTGTGTGTGTGGGGGGGGTGCACATGTGTATATTCACATCTGTGTGTGTTTGTGTGTGTGTGTGTGTGTGTGTGTGTGTGTGGTGACTAATATTTTCCCCATTCTCTTTCCCATCTTCTGTCTCCCCAGACCACACCCATGCTGAAGTCTCCCAATCCCCAACAGGCACAGAGTCACAAAGAGAGGACAGAATGTAGTTCTCAGATGTGACCCAATTTCTGGACATAATCACCTTTACTGGTACCGACAGACCCTGGGGCAAGGCCTGAAGTTCCTGATGTATTTCCAGAATAAACGTGCAGCAGACGAGTCAGGGATGCCCAGTGAGTGGTTCTCTGCTGAGAGGCCACAGGGATCCTTCTCCACTCTGCAGATCAAGCTCACGGAGCAGGGGGACTCAGCTGTGTACCTCTGTGCCAGTAGCTCAGCCACAGTCTGGCACAGGCTCCTCCTTCCTGCTCATAAACCTCCCGTGCCCAGCCCTCCTCATGTCTCAGAAGCCCTGCAGGAGAGAGTGGCAAGTCTCTTCCCTCGTGGAAGGGAAGGAAGGCAGTTGTACCTTCAGGGGTTCTTCCAACAGAAGGAGGTCAGGAAGTGACCTTGAATTACTAGGACAGATAATTCTGGGTAAAGAAAATTTGGCTTATTGCTTTCTGCTGTTCCTCAACTTCAGTCAAGATTCAGCAGTTGGCTTTGAACACCACAGCTTAGTCTCAGGGATAGTGACGACTATCCAATTTCAGTACATTTATGATAAACTCCTATGCTGAGTGTCTAACTCAGACCTCACTATACAAGGAGGGAGCCAGCAGAACAAAGCCATGTTAACCCATCGGCAACACCAGCCTTAAAAATAGAAACTTAAATCCTCAGTAAGAATTGCCATCATCAATTGTCCAGAAGTCACTGTCCCCACAATCATGCACATTATAGTACCATGTCCATATAGTACCATTCTATTTCTTTCAACAGTCCTGCATTCAGTTTAATACTCTTCTTCTCCAGTCTAACTGTCATTAAAAATAGAACCCAAATTCAGCTTGATCTCATAAATCATAACCTCAATTGAGAAGGTGTCAAAGGGAAGTGATTCAAAGTCCCCCAAAAGAGTAGCATCCACTATGGGGGACGTCTGGAGGCTTTCAAAGTGGTTGTATTAACTTACATTCCCTACAGGGGCACAATAGTTTCAGTTATTTGTTGCTCTCAGGCTTCTCCCTCCCTTTCTGTACATTATTTTGCCAGTCTTTTACTCTGTGTTACACATCTGATTTTTCTTAGCAGTTTAGTTGTAAATATTAGCAGGGTTCAGCTAAATAATTTGATGAATATACATCCTACGTGATCACAAGAGTTGGCATTTATATCTCATTAAACATTTTAAAATTGTTTTATTTTATTTTATTTTTAGTTGTCAATGGACTTTTATTTTTTTATTTATATGTGGTGCTGAGAATCTAACCCAGTGCCTCCTCACATGTTAGGCAAGTGCTCGATCACTGGGCTACACATTTTAAAGTTTTTGACTAGGTGTTAGTTTGCTAACTGTATAAGTCCATGGGTTGTGTTAATTCGTTTTTCATTGCTGTAATCAAAATGCATGACACAAACAACTTAGAGGAGGAAAGCTTATTTTTGACTTCTAAACTTAGAGGTTCAGTCCATGATTAACTGACTACGTTGCTCTGGGCCTGAGTCACTTCCGATATTATGGCAGAAGTATGTGGTGGAAGAAACCTGCTCAGCTCAGGAAATGTGGGAAGCAGAGAGTTATAGAAGAACCAGGGACAGAATATGATTCCCAAGAGAAAACTCCCACTGAATTACTTCCTCCAGGCATGCCCCACCTGCTTGTAGTTACCATGCAGTAATCCATTCAAATCATTAATCCTTCAAATAGAGTGATCCAGTGATAAGGTTACAGCTCTCACAATCATTTCACCTCTGAACACATGGGTTCTCACATCCAAAACATAACTGGCTGTTGCATACATTTATTTATGGTGTAATATTTTGATAAATATATTCTTAAACCATATCGTTCCATATTTACCTGTTTCTAATTATGAATTTGTATTTTGGGTATCACTTTGCATTAAGATTAAGAAATTGTTGCCTATTTCCAAATGATTGAGTTTTCTTATTTTTCATCCTAAAGTCTTTAAATTTTCAGTCTTTTAATTTAAATCTGTAATCTAGCTGCAATTAATTCTTCGTGTGTGAAGAAGGGATCAGGTTATATTTTTCTACATAGTTATCCAGTGATTAGTCCCTGGCTCAGCCAATGTGGTTCGTTAAAAGACAATACTTTCCTCACTGCCCTGTAATATCACTTTTGTCACAATTCAGTCATTATGCATGTGTTGATCTGCTTTCTGGGTCTCTGTTATATTTGTTTACTTATTCAGTTCTTGTACTAATAGCACAATGTTGTATTTCCTGATGCTTTGTTCATTTATTCTTAGTGGTTCGAGATGACTGTTGATTTTTAAAATTTTTCATACATATTCTAGAATTGGCTTACTAAAGTCTTCAAGAAAAGTATGTCCACTGAGAATTTTCTTTTTTGCCTAAGTGACTAAAGATCATCATAGAACAAAGTGAGGTTATTAACAACAATACTGAGATACCTATCACCCAAATGTATAAAATATACAACATTTGGCTTCTTCTAATCAAGGATTCCAGAGCCAGGTGTGGTGTACATGCCTGTAATCCCATTGGCTTGGGAGGCTGAGGCTTGAGGATTATGAGTACAAAGCCAGCCTCAGCAACTTAGTGAGGCCCTAAGAAACTTAGCAAGCCTCTGTCTCTAAATAAAATATTTAAAAAGCTAGGATTTGGCTCAGTGGTTAAGTGTCCCTTGCTTCAATTCTGAATACAAAAAAAAAAAAAAAAATCCCAGCCACACAAAGAAGGAGCAAAATATGATCTGTAATGGGGAGAAAAATCAATCAATAGAAATCAATCCAGCAGTGACAAGCTGGCATAAGAAATATGAAAACAGTATTATCACTATAGTCCATAGGTTCAAGATTTTGTAGTGATGGGGAAAATTTTAAAAGATCTAAATCAAGCACTAGAAATACAAATTACAATGTCTGTGATGAAAAAATACCTTGGATGGAATGAACAGCAAATTAGACATCACAGAAGGAAAGAGAATGGATTAGGATATACAACAATAAGCAATTCAAAATGAAAGACAAAGGAAAATAAGGGCATAAGTCAGCTGGGAATAACTTGAAGTAGCCTAGTATGCAACAGGAGATCCCAAATGTCACAGTTAAACTTGAAATGTTTGAATGGATGGTTTGCTGTCTACCAAAACAATTCTAACACAGCACAAGGCTTGCAATATATGTTAAAATTTAAACCAATGATATAAAGAAACAAAGAGGACTACTGACTATATACCATCCCTTTGTAAGGTTTTCCTAACCTATGTGCAGTCACTTGAGGATAGACTGTTAAGACAGAGACGTACACTGCAAACTCAGGAACGAACACTAACATGACAACTAACATGACAACAATTAGATTTAGAACTAATGAGCCAGAAAAAAAGAAGTAAATTATATAAATGCTCAATTAAGCCACAAGTTAATATAAAATAAAAAAGAAAGTTAATATAAAATAAAAAGAACAAAGGAGAGATGGGAAACAAGATGGCAGACAGGAATTTAACCAAATCAGCAATCCTATCAAATCCAAATAATTTCAATGCCCCAAGTAAAAAGCATTGACTGTAACTTTGAACAAAACAGAAGAAAAAAAAAAAAAAAAAAACCCAGCCAACCAATGTCTCCTACTAGAAAGGTAGAGTGTTCTCTGACTACAGTGGGACTACATTATAACTCAATTACACAAATAAATGTGTCAGGAAAAATCCCAAATATGTCAAAATTAAACAACATTTAAAAAAATTGTTCATACGGCAAAAATAAATCAAAAGAAAAAGTAGAAAGTGTGTCATAATGAGCAAAAATGAAAATATATTGAAGATGGTAGTATGCCACAAAACAAAAATATGGGAAACTGAGGAACAGGTAATAATTTCTTATCCCTATGAGATGAGCATTACTCTGACATCAAAGTCGGGGCATTTAAACAAACAAAAAATGTGAAATACACCTATTCAACACAGTTTTAATTACTTGTTCAAAGTGACAGTGTATTGGGTATAACAATATCTAAAAAGGATAAAATGTCATGGCCAAGTGTCATGACCTTAATAACGCACTGGTTTAACATTCAACTAAAGAAGAAAAAATAAAAAAGAAAGCCATATAATCACATCTATAGATGTTCAGGAAACATTTATTGAAATTCAATATCTATTCTGAAAAAAAGAAAAATTCTTAACAAACTCTCAATAATACAAACCTTCCTTCACTAAATAAAGGACATTCGTGTAAAATGTATGGTTCAATAGAATATTATTATAGGTAGACTGTAGGAAGTCACAGATGCATATAGTCCCTAGATAATCACTAAAGGTAGCAAAAAAGAAGGTAAAAATAGTGTTTTCAACAAACAGTACTGGACAGACTGCATCTTGACATGACATGCAGATATAATGAATCTCAATTCTCATCTTATTCCAGAGGACAGACACAGGCAAACTATTACTTGGGACAAAATAAGACCTGTGCTTGCTTTCACAGGGCCCACAGGCAGTGATTGTTTTACACTTTTAAATTGTTGAAAACATTTTAAAAGTAATAGTGTGACCTACAAAAATTATACAAATTCCCAATTTCAGTACCAATAAAGTTTTACTGGAAAAGGGCCACACTGATTCCTTTATATTGTATGTGTTTACTTTTGCACTAAGATGAAAAGTTGAGTAGTCAGTAGACCAAGACTCCACGGTGCACAACACATAACACATGAGCCTCCACAGAAGGTTGCTGACCCTCGCCATAAACAAAAGTTAATACCAGGGGTTTCAAAGTCCTCAGTGAACTGAAAACTCAGGTCTAAAGCTTCTGGAAGAAAGTTTGGTTAGTTTTCTTCATGATCTTGGGGTAGGCCAAGATTCCTATCAGAGGCAGAAAAATGTGCTATCCCTCAAGGACTACTTTATTCTTTTTTTTTTTTCCTAAATGATTCACATTTATTACAGCTTCTAGTAAAGTTTTTTTTTATTCAAAGTTGTTGTATTTATAATAGTAGTATTCATTATAATTCATAATAAACATATAGAGCATCTTTTTACAAAACACTGTTTGTGTGCAATGTATATTCGTACCATTCAAATCTTCAATCATGCATTTAGGATAATGACATCCATCTTATTCAACCACCTTTTCTTTTTTCCCCTCCATCCCCCCCTTGCTCCCTTTCTTCCCCTCCCTCCCCTTTATTCTTTACCAAAATCAAAATGATATTCTTCAAATACTTATGAGTTACTTTCATATGTATATCCATATAAAATGGACATATTATAGATGTAATATGAAGAATTCCTACACATCAATCATAAAGAATACTAACAATTCAATCTTTAAAAAAAAAAAGTTAAAGATATTGGAACAGAATATTCAAAAGAAAGAAGACGTGTAGGGAGGCAGTTTCTTGTTCCTGGGGCTTGTTGGTTTATGTCCCAGCTGCTTGCAGGCTCCCTGGGGATATAAGTCCACTATCACCCTCCAGGAACTGCCTGGATTTGCCCAAGTTTCTTCCATTCCCAGAGAAAACTGCCATCTAATGACTGGCAGGATTCTCCCTTCCTACAATATTAATTGGTAAGATTTAGAATTTTATTCCATTCCTCAGAAGAATAAAGGCATTTGCATTATTCTCCCTCACTCCTAGATGACAGCAGAGAGTATAGCAAGTTAATCTCAAACCTGTGAGTGCTCTGCTATGTCCTGCAGTTCCTGAGGCCTCATTAAAACGCCACAGCCTCCCTGGACAGCATCCCTACAGCTGCATCTTAGACACTGCACAGAGGCCACTAGAGGGCACTCGGGGTCCGCTGAGTGAGCTGCAGCCAGTGCTTCTGGGAGAGGGATGGCTCAGGGGTCTTGACTGGGGGCCTGCATTAGGGATAACACCTGATGAGCCAGGGCAGGTGAGTCGTGGTCTCCACACATCCCATGATGTTCATGTGAATGACTCAGGGCAGGGAGCCATGAACTGCACCTCAGGGAATCAAGGCACTCTGAGAACCCACATTTGACAGGGCATGTGATTAGACTTCAGTGGGGGGCAGCTCACACCACCATCCAGGTGGAGAGAGGAAGCCCTTGTCTCACTAGAAAGTTGGGAAGCTGTGGGCAAAGACTTCCACCCCACATCCTGACCTGCTGTGCTCAGCACAGCCAGCTGCCCCTGCCCCACAGAAGCTTCAGAGAATGGGGAAGGACTGCATCTGCTGAGTATATTCAGATATATTCAGATGCTGCAGGGGGCCTATTGAACCCATGAGGACACTGGCATCAGAACAGTGACATCACTGATGTCACAGCAAACCCTCCAAACAAAGAAAAGGGAGGAGCCAAGTGCCTGCTTTCAGCCCAGGAGACCAGCAGCCTGAGTGCAAAGATGCTTAGACCTGTCCATCCTGACTCTTCCTGGGGACCCAGGCTCCTCTGCTGCATCACCCTTTGTCTCCTGGGAGCAGGTGAGTCCTGAGCACAGGGGACAGCCCCTGGAGCCACAGTGCTTTCCTGTTGCTTTGGGTCAAAGTCCTCCCTGGGTTAGGTGTTCACTCCTGTCTCCTTCCTCCCCAGGGTCAGTGGATGCCGAAGTCGTCCAGTCCCCGAGACACCTAATCAAAACAAAGGGAGAAAAGGACACTCTGAAGTGCTATCCCATCACTGGACACAGCAGTGTGTCCTGGTACCGGCAAGTTCCGGGTCAGGAGCTCCAGTTCCTTGTTGAGTATTATGAAAAGATGGAGAGAAACAAAGGAAACCTCCCTGGTCGATTCTCGGCTCAGCAGTTGGATGACTATCACTCTGAGCTGAACATGAGTCCCTTGGAGCTGGGGGACTCAGCCACGTATCTGTGTGCCAGCAGCTTGCACAGCCTTGCAGAGTCACTGGCTTTCTGTACTGTGACCTTCCTGTCCCTGCTGAGGGTGTTCTTGGGAGAGGAGCTGCAGGTTGCTACCCAGTCTTATCAAAGGCCCCAAAATGATTCTAGCTCTTTGTTAACCCTCTGTCTGCCCTGATGAGCTCAGCCAGAGTGCTCCTGGTCATTCAGGCCCCAGACCTTCTGGATGTTCTTACATCTAAGCTGGCACCTTCCAATTCCTTACAAGTGGCAGGAACCCTATTTGGTGTAGACTGTGGGTATTTATGATGAGTTTTGTTGCAAGGATAGGCACTAGTGTCCACTTTGTAGATGTTCACCATGTATCACTTTATGCAGAGGAAGTTGCACGAAGCCCATGGACTCTCCCAATATTTCACATTTACAAGTATCAAAAGCAGAATGGAAATCTGCATTTCCAAAATCAAAAGTTCTGCTGAAATCCACTGTTGCTCCCGGACTTTTATCAAGAATGTGTATCAGAGCAGAGTCTTGTCCATTCAAGACCAGCTGGGCAGGAAGGGTATGTCACATGATGGGATAGGGTTACATAGCTTATTGCCTTTCAACTTCAAAGGCATATGCAATCAAGGTAGTGAAAGCTTGTCTGTCATAGATCCAAGTCAAGTGAAACTTTCCAACAACAGAAAAATGTGTGAATTGATAATTAATTACAAATTCAGTGAAAAGGCAATATTCCTTGGGGATATAGATCTTCCCAAGGAAGTTTGAGTATTATTGATAAATCAGACTTTATTTTGTAAATGATCCTCAGAGCCAGGGAATTCCAAGTGTTCTCTGTTGGTGGTCCTCGGAACTAGCTGAGCTCTGGCCATAGATGGGAGAGCCCTTCCTAGGCTGACCAGGCCCGTGCCACACCTTCTGCTTTGGGGTGTTGCACTGACCTCCTCCTGATCTCTCTCTGGTTGTGTGCGCTTTCTCATTAGACCTAATTGTAGAGAGTATCTATCAAGACTCCACTGAAGTGTGGAGACACAGAAAGAGGCCTCACAGTGAGATTTGGCCTATATGGGAAAGAACAGCACTCACTGCTATTGCACGATAGCAGATTCATGACTCAATGAATCTTCTCCTATTTGGTGGATACAAGACCTTATGAACGGGAACAGTGCATTTCCTTGTGACAGTGGAGGCACAAGGCACATGCAGATGTCTCATCCACATCACTAATGATCCATCTCTTGTTTTGATAGGGAATATTGTCATAGGGATCTAGGTGGCCAGGAGTCCATAGCCTCACCTGAAGCTGAGGGAGAATTCACAGCTATGAGGACACACTGAGGCCTAGGCCTGCATGGAAGGAGTTTCCTGACTTTTTTGTGAGACTAGATGAAAAAGTTTTTCAAGTGGAAATGACCTTGATCTTGCTGCTCTTAAAGCTTTTTGGGGTCAGATGACTCATGTAGTCATGAAGAACATTGCAAATTGACATCCAACTCCCAGAGTTTGGGCAAATAGAAGAACTAGTACAGGAACCTGAAATGACTTTGGAGCAGTAAAGTTACAGAAGGCACTATGACTGCCATTAGTAAGTCCTTAAATTGAATAAATATGGGGAAAATTTACAACAGTACACAAATAAGGAGGTGTATGGTTTAGGGAATAAAATCTGCCTAGAGAAACAAATATCCTTCCTAAAATCAGGAAAAGAGCATGCACACTTGCAATTTAAAACAGCGCCGGGCGCGGTGGCGCACGCCTGTAATCCCAGCACTTTGGGAGGCTGAGGCAGGAGGATCATGAGTTCAAAGCCAGCCTCAGCAATGGCGAGGCACTTAGCAACTCAGTGAGACCCTGTCTCTAAATAAAATACAAAAAAGGGCTGGGGATGTGGCCCAGTGGTCGAGTGCCCCTGAGTTCAATCCCCGGTACCACAAAAAAAAAAAAAAAAAAAAAAAAAAAAAAAAAAAAGACTACAAATTCTTTCCATTCAGAGCTGTTGAATTGTGCATATGTACTATAAAATATCATATTTCATAATACTACATACACATATATATATGTAATTGAAAATTGACATTTCCATAGGGAAGAGGCGTGGAAGGTTATTTGTGTAGCTCATGCATTTGTAGGGGACAGTGTCACTAGGCAGCCACTGATGATAAAATTTCTATTTCCCCAAAACAGGACTATAAGACACAGGATTCTCCCTTAGTCCTAATATGGGCACCAACCCCTTCCTCTGTGTGACCTTCTGTCTCCTGTGGGCAGGTGAGTGCTGGCCGTGGGGGGCTTCCTTCTCTGGAATTCCAAGGCCTCAATCCAAGTCCTTCTCTTGAGGTGACATAAACTTCTGTCCTCCTCTACTGCAGGACACATGGAGGCTGGAATCACCCAGAGCCCAAGACACATCATCACAGAGACAGGAGCAAAGGTGACTTTGAGCTGCTATCAGACCAACAAACATGATTATATGTGCTGGTATCGACAAGACCTGGGGTACGGGCTGCGGCTGATCCATTACTCATACGGAATACTGATAAAGGAGAAGTGTCCGAGGGGTACAGCGTCTCCAGATCAAACACAGAGGACTTCCCCCTCACACTGAGCTCAGCCACCCACTCCCAGACATCTGTGTACTTCTGCGCCAACAGATACTACACAGTGCTCCAGGGCCACCTCCTCTCTGCACATAAATAGGAAGATTGTGGTTGCCTGTGCTCAGGAGCCCTGGCCTATCCCAGGAAGTTCCCATCACCCAAGAGTCACAGGGCCCTTGCCAGCCTGGGGACCTCACAGCCTGGGAAATAGGACCCTCAGAGCTGAGGCCCTCCCCCTGCCAGTCTCAGCCTGACCTCAGACCTCCCTGTCCCCTTAGCTTGCTGCTGCTCTCTTCAGCAGCCCTCTCTTTCCACCTGCAAAAGGAAAATGCATCTTAGTGGAGGTTCTGTTGAATGCCTTGCCAATCTCAAAGCCACCACCTTCTCACCCCAGGGCTTCAGTGACGTCGTCATCCCCCCATAGACCCTTCAACTTCATTCCTAAGTCTCCTCCCATGTGACCTCTGCTCCTGTGGGGAAGCCCTAGGGGTCTGTGTCCTGTGTCTTCCTGTCTCTCCATCCTCCCTACACCTGTCCCTTGGCTGCCAGCTCCTGCCACACTCTCCTCAGTGTGTTATTTCCCCCCTGGGGACTTGTCCTCACAGGGTGTTCCTTTGACCCTAAATATACATCCTTCCTGTCATTCCTGCATCTACTTCATTCCAACATGAATGTGTATCTCGGGTACACTAATTATTATTTGTGACATGGAAAACCTAAAGTTTATGAGAAAAGGTGACATAAGTAGTTCTCTCATTTCTTTGAGGGAGGATTTTATTTTATTTGAGACACAAAAGAAAACATGCCATAAAGAACAATTTTTTAATCATGGCAGTTGTATTAAATTAAACCAATATTAAATTAAATCACACCTTATAGGGGGTCCAGAAGGGGACCTGTTCTCTCTTGTCTTTTCAGTCACTGGAGGCCACCAGCACCTTGGCTCCTGGCCTCTTTCACCTTCAAAGCCAACAGTGCCCACTAGAGTCTTTCTTTGGACGGGGTTACTCTGGCTCTCCCTCCTTTTCCTTCCTTATCATATGACCCTTCTGATTACAGCGGGGGGTGGGGGGCATTCCAGGGTAATCTCTTTGTATCAGAGTCCTCTGATGAGCCACCCCAACTCCATTAGAAACTTTAAGTCCCCCTGTCCATGCAGTGTGACACATTCACAGGCTCCAGGGACTAGACACGCACATCTGCAGAGGAACATCATTTGGCCTGCCACACATAGGCACCTGGTAATAAAAGGAACAAATAATGCTATGGTTAGAAATCAGTGAGGAGCATAGTCTTACACTCTGGGTTCAAGACATCCTGCAAGAAGACAGTGCCTTCAAGGGAAGCAGGCATGTCAGATGCCTCCAGCCTGCCTGCAAACTGTTTGCCACATAAAGTTGTCAGGTGCTGTAGGTGCAGAAGGCTGTCTGGGTGCACAACAACACATGTGCACTTCTTTTCCTTCTTTGTGAACATGTAATTGATCAACCCAAGAAACAGAACACGTTTCATCTCTCCATAATGCTAACCTAAGAGGAGGTGTGCTGGGGACAGGTCCTTTCTATGGGGAAAAGGCAGGTGTTTATGATTTAAAAATACTTATCATGATATCAGTGCAGCCCCTGTAGCTTCACAGTGAGTTGACCTCTTCCTCTTCCTGGATAGCCACAGGTTAGCTCGTACCTAACTGAGGGTGGTTTGGTTTGTGTGTGGCTGGGTGCTGGGGGCCGACCTCCAGCTGGGGGGTACAAATGCGAGTGCTCAGCAAAGTACGAAGGCAGAGGAGCAGCGATGGGGAAAAATAACACACCGACACACGAGTCAGGCTGTGGAATCTTCTCCCTTTACTTTTACTTTGTTGTAGGTCTTTAAGCATAATTTTTGGCAGTACAAATTGTTTATACTTTCTTTTGTGATTTTTATTACAGACATGACTTAATTTATAGATTACATTTTAGACATATTAAATTTCTTATTTTATATATTTCAAGGTTTTGAGGTCACTTACACCTTTTCAAGGCCCTGTACGTGACTGTCTGGTCATATTATAATTTTGTCATTTTTTATCTAATTAGTCTGGGTAAAAGTTTATTTCTCACAGATTCTCTGAAACTGTTTTCTCTGCACACCATTCAGGCTGTCTGATAAAAGTCAACTTTCTCTGTCTGGGATTCCAAAGCCCTATTGTTTTTCTTTTATAGCAGTTGTTTATAAAACTTAGAAGCAGGGAAAGGGGGGGGGGCAAAACTGAATGTTAACTCTGAAGGACTTTTTACTCTAAGGAATTTATATCTACTCTAAAAGTAAGAGAAATCCATTTTTAATCACAAAAAGACTCTTAAAGCTTATTAACTAGGAATTAAGTACTTATAGAAAAAGGGTTGTGTTACTCCTTTTACGTTATGTTTCTTAAATTCAAGAAAAGATAAATGTACAGAGTTAGTCTTGATCTAAATAATTGAAATAGCGACAAGAACAGAACAGCAAGTAAATAGGAGAACCTACGCAGTCAAAGTTAACTCTTTCAGCACCATGATATCTTTCATGAAAAAAGAGAGGGCTTTATCAACAAAAAGGTTATAGGGAAGCATAGGGAATATGAGCAGATCACATTGGAGGAACAGCCATTAGCCTATCCTTGTGGTGGTTTGATTTTTCGTCATGTGTCAGGGCAATACCCCTGGGCTAGGCCAAGTCCATATATCAGGAAGTCATATTTTTGGCTGACGTGTTCTTAATGTCCCCAACATTTCTTTTCCCCTTTTCTGTTTTATTGATGGGAGCCCATCTTACTCAAGAGTGTGCCTGTCTTAGGTTTCCCCCCCGGGGGCCTTACCCGTCTTTAGCTACCCCTCTAGCACTTCAGGTGGACTTACCCAAGGCCAGCAAGCCACAGTGGCCAAGGGGAAGACATGGGACAGAACAGTCGCCTTTGGGAAGGCTTCCCATGGATGATTTAGACTTCTACATCCTGTCAAGGACCATGGCCTAGTTCGTAGGGCTCCCAATCATCATTGCTGAGGACAGCATATTGTTGGTGGACCACCATAGGCTGTACCGATTTTGCCCTGTCCTTAAGGAAGATGCCACTAAGATGCTATAGAAAATGTTAAACAGCTGGGGCCTCATGCCACCAATGAGAGCAATACCAGAGCTTCAAGAGAAGCTGGCTTGCAGTCAGGGGATTTATGTTTCAGTGCTTGGAGTTTGAGGAGCAGAAGGAAGGAGTTGGCAGACTCTTCTTAGGAGAGGGGTACTGTAGAGAAGGCATTAAGAAGAATTCATAATGTCAAACCAAACTGCAGGGGCTTAGATGTGTAGATCTGTACCTCAGGTCTTTTAAAATTGAATCCAGTCCCCACCAGTTCATCAGCCAGCTGTGCAGCCTCCTCTGGAAGGAGCTTTCAGGGTAGGGGTAGTGAAGGAATGATGGTGAAGATGGACCTGGATCCATCTCTTGGGTTCTATTATATTTACATACTTTTGGAGACCAAGAATTTCCTTGAGCTTGGCTTTGCTTCTGTTTAAGCGCACAACTCTCTCACTTGGAATCTTTCAAGATACAGTGACCTCATCAAAATTAACGACATTTGTCCTGTGAAAGACAGGAGGATCAAAACAGAAGCTATAGCAATACAGAATATATTTGCAAACCACCTGTCCAACAAAAAGTTGGCATCTCAATCACTGAAGTAAGACTCGCAGGACTGTCCATTCAATCCATGCACTGGAGAAATAATAAATTGTGGCATTTTATACCAGTGAGTTCTAGGGGGAGGGAGCTTCACAGTATTATTTGCAGTTCCTGATTGGCATCAAATCTCATAAACTATTTCTGGTGTGTCTGAATGATTCCCAAGTGTGGTCACTATGTTTTATGGAGACTGATATTCCAACCTGGTCATTCTTGAACACTAAAGTACAAATTCCCAAAAAGTCTAATTGCCTCACGTGTAAAATAGATAAGTCCCTTTGGTCTCCACAGCAGATGATTATGCGTTCATAATACCCAATAAATTTATTTGTGATCAGTAACGAACCTATTATCATCCTCAATTGCTCAAATAAAACACAGAATATGTATTTGGTGGGAGGCAGCTGCAGGCTTTTGGGTCCTCCATGATGCACATGTTGTCTGGGCATTTGCTCAGATCCTGGGTAATTGCAACCTCCCTGTTCACTGCTAGAAGATTGCGAAAAAAAAAATACAGGGTCAGTGCTGATACTGAGTCTTTAGATGGAAAAGTCTCCTCAAGTGGATTATCATGGTAGAGTTACTATTTTCAGGATTGTCCAAGATGTCAAAGAGAGTAAACTACTCATCAGCAACCGTGAGCCCCCAGACAGAAATATTAGAGTCTGTGATAGGAAATGACAGTAAACACAACCAGCCAGGCACTTTCTGTTTGAGACAAAAAGAAGTAACGAAGAGGACACTGAAAATGATAGAAATTAGGTACACACAAAAATTCAAAATCATTTCAATGACTGCAAAAGCTTAAAGCATGCTTCAAAGAATGCCTGTGCTTCCAAGCATGTGACACGTGGCATTTAAGTTTAAATCTACTAAGAGGATAGATGAGACTAGACAGTGTTTGTGGGTTTAAGCTTCTGTATTGCCCACAGGGCAGGACAAAAAGAAGAATATTTGTGAAAGAAAGTCTTCTTGAGTGAATTCCATCTTGAGCATTGCACTTCCACTAGGTGTTAAAAGCATTCAGTCAGTGCCTTGTCTTGCAGCAGAGGAAACTGAAGCAGAATGCGTAATTGTCCCACTGTCACTTAGCTAATAAATGGAAGAAAGGGGACTTACGTACAATAAATTTAGGAACAAATTATGAAAGCATTTACAAAACATTTCAAAAAATAAGAAATTGCATTAACTACATAGGAGATTTCTGTAGAAGCAGTACCAACATCTTAGTGTTCCCAGTTGACAGGAAAAGGGGGATCCCAAGTCCAGGAAAGACAGACTCTAAAGGGAAAATGAATTACAGTCAAGCAAAACTGCTCTCCAAGGGGATGGTAGAAAACAGAAGGACTGAGTATTGTTATTACTAAGGTAGGTAAGATAACTGGGCCCTAGGAAAATGCATTGGGAAAAACCTTCAAGATCTCACAGGCACCCTGGAGGAACTCCCCAGAGGAACATAGATTTGGGGGTGTGTGGATGAATGTCTCTGAAAATCACTTGTCTATGAAGGTCACATACAACTGGAATGGTTGTGAAGGAGGGTGCTTGGAGAGATCAATGACAAAACTCACACCATCATTTGATGTTCAGCTATTATCTGAGCCTCAAGAAGCCTGCCTAATTACTTGCTAAACGATGATTCTTGGAAAGGTCAAATGCACAATGGAACACATGAAAGGAAAAGCAGGCAGAACAAAGAGAGGAAACCTTGGAGGTGGGAGTGCAGGACACAGGAAAGTGAAGGCATGCAGTGTTTGTTTTGATAGTGCTTGTCTAAGAAGACAATCCACATCTCTTCTCAGCTACTGTCGCAGACTGGAAAGCATCTTCCTCACAGGGGGTAAAACAGGGTCTGAGCTGAGCATGCCCAGTGCCTTCCTTCAACATCACAATCAGATCACTCAGTTTTCCTACCACAGAGGGGAGGGGAGGGGAAGGAACACTAATTCACATCTCTTCTCAGCTACTGTCGCAGACACCAAGCCTACAGAATATATTAGGAAGCTAATGATGTGGACCAGGATGCAAACATAAAATCAAAGAAGCTATTCAATGCCTCTCAAGATCGCTAACACTCCTTGTCTGAGAAGGAACAAACAAGTTTTAAAAACATTTTTTTTTAAATTAAGAAATTCAGCCCAATCTTTCCTAGAGTAGAGGGAGAGATGATTAAAGTATATCATTCTAGTAGAAATTTTAAAAGGAACTGCAATGGAAACAAACACCATTCAATGCCTGGAACACACCAGGTTTGAGAAGAGAGAGAGGGTTGATGAAAAATACGGGGACTTAGATTGGCCTTCCTTTGGGCTTTGAAAGGAATTTTTGGTAGAAACGATACATAGTCAAATTTGAGGTATCTCTGGGTGTTGGCATTTTATTATTGGTGATTCATTAGGTGTCCTTTAAGCTTGTTAAAGGGTTTCTGCTTCATCAAATGAGAAATATAGGGCTGGGATTGTGCCTCAGCGGTAGAGCGCTTGCCTAGCACGTGCATGGCCTGGGTTCGATCCTCAGTACCACGTAAAAAAATAAACGCATTGTGTACAACTAAAGCAAATAAATAAATATTTTTTTTCTTAAAAAAAGAGAAATATAGCAGGACAGAGTAGGGAAGAAAAGGAGACCAGAAAACTAATACTGAGCCTTTCAGCCAGGGTGGCCTTGGAGTTCCTTAATTACCACACTGTCATGAACCATGTCATGTGTTTTTGCGGCCAGAGCTGCATCCAGAGGAGCGGGGGTTGATTCTGAAGGAGACGCCTCCAGAAGGTGGGAGCAGCACCGTCCTCACAGCCTGCTCCCTTCCTGGCCCACAGTGTGATGGCTGAGTCCAACGTGTGAGGACCACACAAGCCTTGAGACTCGTAGGGGAAATGCTAATTGACAAGAGAGCTGCCCTTGATGGGCAGGGGTGGGATCCTCTGGAGCAGTGTTCCTTCCCCTCCCTCCCCTCTGCGGTAGGAAAACTGATCTGATTGTGATGTTGAAGGAAGGCCCTGGGCATGCTCAGCTCAGGCCCCGTTTTACCACCTGTGAGGAAGATGCTTTCCAGTCTTCTGCATAGAATTACAGGGAGCAGACTCTATTCCGGAAGAGAGTCAGCCACTATGAAATAGGAGAGTCAAGGGTTGGCACACTCAATTCAGAGGGACACTGGCCAGCCATGGCTGCAGAAGTGAGCCCCTCATACCCCAGCACCAAGGCTAACATTTGGACTTTAGTTTTTCTGAGATCAGCGTTCTCTCTCTCAAGTGTTTTTGATGTTTGACCAGAAAGAATGGCAGCGCTCTTAGACCCTAAAACACCAACTCTACCCCCATTGCCTCTGAACCAGGGGAACACAGCATTATTCATACAGGGTCTTGGCCAGGAGCTCACCCGAGGTGAGCTGCTGTTTGGCCACCAGGGGGCACTGCGGTTCTTCCATCACTCAGTGACTGCAGAGGAGCTGAGAGAAGTGACTGGCAGTGGGGGTTAGTGGAAGGCTCAGGCCTGGTTTCTGCACCATAAACCATACTTGTGGCTACCAGGCAAACCTGGAAAAGGAAAGGTGGGACTCAAGCCTTTTATTCTTGTGTGAATTAGTTAAAACTAACAGTGAATGTGGGATTTTTAGGCAATTTGGGATGGTTGTCAGACAAAGCAGCCAGTAGTATTGCAGTGGCACAATAAAGTCAGATTACAATAGGTGTTTTTTTGTTGTTGTTGTTGTTGTTGTTGTTTTTTGGTGGAGAAGCACACATATGGAAAAGAGGAGGAGCAATGGTTCCCATCTCTCCTGACCTCCTGCTCCAGTCTCATGAACGCACAGAGATCGTTGCTTAGGGGCCAGTGCTATAGTAGACAAGGACCTGTCCTGAACCACTCCACATAGCCATGGAGACAGGAGGGCAGCACACACCTCTGTGACAGTGTAACCACAAAAGTCTCCTCCTGCTGTAGGAGTGCCCTGATGAAAAGGAGGATCTTGTAAGTGAAGGGGCACCACTGAGGCAGCTGCGTGCTAGTGACTGACAGGTGTGGAAAGGCACCTCCATGGCCCTCTGTGCGTGCTTCATGGGCCACCTCCAGGTTTGCATAGAGCACCTGGGAAAAGGAGCTGGTGGGTCAGCTCTGTGCTCCTATGTAGGAAAAGCAGCAAACAGATGGTTCCCATCCGAGCTGATGGAAAAGGCCTTTCCTATAACCCAGGCTGGGCCTATCCTGCTGTGTAATGAGATTTCAAGCCAGGGCCCAGAGAGACAGTGCAGTTGTCCTGAGTCAGAGGAGCCCTCAACTTCAGAAACCTACAAGTAAATTGAATCACCAGAAAAAAATTTTTTTAGACCCCAGTGTGTCCACAGTCTGCTTTTCTCTAATAAGGATCAAAGTATCAAGGAAAGAAATGCCTCAGTCATAGGCTGAACTTCTTATTTGCTCACAGTTCCTGTTTCATGCTCCTCATATCCTGGAGATCAGCTCTGGGTGCAGGTAGAGGTTCCCTGCATTGGAATGCTGGGTCCTGGTTCAAAGTGATGTCTATATGGTTAGGGGTACCATCTTCTCTCCAAGCCCCGGATCCAGCTTCTGCCTTCTTCATGCCTGCGTCCCTGGATGCTGCAGAGACTCATGACACCTGGCCAGGGAGACAGGACAAGAGTGAACAGAATGTACTCATGCACACACTCACACACACACACACACACACACACACACACACACATTGGCACAAATATGCTCTAGACCAAGGAGGAGTGAGCACAGCTGATTCTCCACCATCCTGACAGTTTCACTGTCTCACTCCCAAGAGAGTCGATCACATGTCTTTCTCTTTTGTCATGACATATGGCCCAGTTTGGGGCATAGGATGGCTGTATCTCCATGCCAACATCAAAGACACAGACCTTGTATGCTCTATCATCTCTATGAACAGAAACCGTATAATCCCATAAGGTAAGCACCTGGCCATTTCCCGTATTTCCTTCTCCCCACCTGAAAGAGTTGATCTTGGGTACCAGTTGCCTCACTGTTCAACGTCAGATGTTAATCATTAAAAACCTTTCCTAGTTGTAAGAAGATTAGACATAACTGCAGACTGCTTTGTTGAGGTGCCTTAGGAAAAGTTAAAAGCCTTATTTATTCTGTTTAATTCACAACAGGGCCTAAAGTATTAACAAAATTTATAGTCTGCACTGTGCTCTGGGCTGGGGCAGAACCTGCAGCACAAGAGTACCAGTCTTTAGCCTTCACTAAGAATAAAACCTGCATAGTCCCAGCTCCTCCCAGGGCATCTGCTCTGTCTTCTTCATGATGGCTAAAGCCAAAGGCTTAAGGGGGAGTCTCGGGAAGGTCCTAAGTAAAAACTGAATCATTTTGATTTTGTGTGTCTGGGAGATCGAACTCTCCAGAGAGAGGAAAAAATCAAGTTCTTGAGATTTAAAGAGTAATTTATTGATGCCCAGATTATGAGGTGCTGCAGGCACAGCCAGGGGGAGATATCCAGAAGGACCCATCAGGTAGAGTGGGAGATGGGACGTGTGATCGTCCCTGCAGCACAGGGCTAGGAGAGGTAGCATCTGGTGGAGGTGCTTGGAGTTTGAAAGAGCCAACCACATCCCAGAGCAACTATAATTTATTTTGGTTGATCTTCTGTAGAGGATCAATGCTCATCTTTGGAAGGAAGTCTTCGCAGTCTTGACAGAGACAATGATGTCACTGCCAGGCCACCCTCCACCCTGGTGAGAAAAGAGGTCCTAGAATCCTCAACTACACTCTTCACGCTCACCAGGGTTTCTATGGGTGAAGCCTCCTGCTGCTGCCCTCTGCCATGGTCCCCAGGATCTTTTACTGTGTGGTTCTTTGTTTCCTAAGAGCAGGTGAGACCCCAGATATAACGAGTCTGAACTCCTGGACATTTTAGATATGATTGCACTTTTGATCTGTAATCTGTACCCCACTTCTGTGTCTCTCCAGAATCTCTGGATCCTGGAGTCACCCAGACACCCAGGTATGAGGTGGCACAGAAAGGACAAGCAGTAACTCTGAGATGTGACCCAATTTCAGACCATGACAACCTTTTCTGGTACAGACAGACTGTGGGGCAGAAGCTGGAGGTGCTGACTTACTTCCGTAGCAGATCCCTTATTGATGATGGTGGAATGCCCAAGGACCGCTTCTCAGCTGCCATGTCTGAGACCTTCTCCACCCTCAAGATCCAGCCCACAGCACCTGGGGACACGGCTGTGTACCTCTGTGCCAGCAGCTTAGCCACAGCGCTGCAAAATCACCCTGTGCAGGTGCAGAAACCCTGGTGCTTCCCTTTCTGTGTCTCCCAGCCTTTTAGCAGTCATCCTAGGCTGCTGTGCCAACTCCAGAAAGGTAGGGGTTTAGTGGTCTGCCTGACCCAGGCAAGTAAGGACAGAGGATATTCATGCATCAATCACATCGGGAAGCTGTTGGTAGGAAGACACTGGGAGTTGGCTCCTAATGCTTCAAAACTTATTCAAAAGAGCCACTGGGTCCAATACAGAGACCAACGTCAAACAGGATGCTTTTGTGTGGTTAGGTAAGCTGAACATTCTGCAGCCAGGGAACAGCAGTCGTTATCTTCCATTTTTGCTTTTCATTATGTCTTCTGCACTGTTTCTCAACTCTTCTACTTTACAACTTCCAGTGTCCTTGGTGGCTTCCAATATCTAGCTGATACTTTGGCTTCTCAGTTTCTTTGCTTGTTCACTTCCAATGATCACTTCCTCCAACCCATCTCTGTTATTTACTTCCATTATCATATTCTAGACTCGGAATGACTCGTGATTTGAACAGCCTGCAAAACAGCCCTCTTAAACCTCATATTGCCTTCCTCGGTCTTCTCATTTCCTCTCTGATACTACCTGAGCACCAATGCCACACCCCATTAAGACCATTAATATGCACCTTCTGCAAATGGCACTGGGTATCACCTGCTCATGTACTCACTTTCTTCTTATTCTATTAGAGTCCATAACAAAATGATGAAATCTTGTACATGCCTTAAAATCACATTCCTTTTCTCTTCTGTTTCCTGCCTAGAAAGAAAATGGTGCCCTTTCTGTGCCCTTTCGCGTGGTGCCACAAACCATAAAGATCCTTATGCTCATAAAGCAGATTTTAACAGGGGTGAGTGTCCTGAGGTCTGTAAGACCATCAGCACATTGGAATTTGTACACTTGTATCTCGTGAGCTTGCTATTTTGGATTGTTTGTTTGTATCCGTCAAGCTTATTTAAACTTTTTTGGGTAACCAGGGATTGAACCTAGGGACCTTAATCACTGAGCCACATTGCAAACCATTTTATTATTATTATTATTTCATTTAGACACAGGGTCTACTGTGTCTCACAAGTTTTCTGAGGCTGGCTATAAACTTAAAATCCTCCTGCCTCAGCCTCTAAAGCAACAAGGATTACAGGGGTGAACCACCACTCGAGGCTATATTTAAATTTTGACAATAATAAAAGCATTAAAATTATATATTGAGACTGTTTAATCTATTCTCATTGATGGGTTCATGTGTTTCAATTCCTATGCACAAAGAAGTTAAGAAGTGGTAAAATAAGTCCATTTATGAATGTACTTGCAGGAGTATCTAACTGTGAAGGGGAATTCCCGTAGTCAATTCCTTTTGTATGTTTCCTTGTTTTTTGATCACATGATCTTATTTCCTCCTACACCAGGCAATTTACTGGAATGCAATATATTGCATATGAAAAACTGTAGATGCAGTGAGATTCTGAATCATTTCATCTTCAGAAAAGATTTTTTTTTCGCTTTTGTTCAGAAATTGTAGCAAGGACATGTAGGGGTCACAGGTCACCTTAATTTAGTTCATGTTTGAACTGGATTGAAGCTGGCTCTGCCTTTGTGGTGGCTTTTTATTCTTGCTCCAAGAGTGTACCTATTAAAGTTCCAAACATAATGTCTGGAAGATTTTTAACAGCTTTACTGCAGTGAGATTCACAAAACTTAATATTGACCCATTTCAAGTGTGCAACTAAATGTGTTTTAATAGATTTGGGGAGCTGTACAACTATCACCAGGACCCAGTTCTAAAACATTTTCAACCCCCCACCTCCAAATTTCATTTGTGCTCCATCTAGGTGACCCCTACTTCTAAACCCAGGCCACGATCTGGGGTCTTTACCAGGGTGTTCTCCTGCAATCATTGAACATGATTGTTGTGCTATGAACCAAAAAGTTGATAGACACTCTTCTCAGCATCACACGCCCTCAGTCTTCTCCTACTTCAGCTGTTCACTGATGATATTAAATTGGAAAATGGCTTAAAGGGAAAAGTGGTTTATTAGCTTTATCTTTTCTCCTTGAAATGTTAGTCTATTGAGTCCTTAGAACCTCCATTAGCACTAAATGCTGTCCAATCTGAACCTTTTACATTTTAAATATAAAAAATATTATATTTTCTACATGATTGGGAGTATTTTTTTTTCTGCAACAACCTAATTTACTATCACTAAAACCCAGTTTTATGTGCTTTAAAGTTGGGGTGCCTTTGAGTATGTTTGTATTTGGGGTGGAAGTAGCCTGAAGAGAGGAAGGAGTGAAGGAGCCTACCACTTGTTCTAGAAACCTCAAGTTAAATATCATTACTACACCTATTATTTCCAAAATTTTGATGTTACCCATCTATGATATATCTTACTAGAAAACAGATCCTCATAGAGAACAGGTTCTTTCGAGATTCTTTTAAAATGTGGGGCTTATTAATTTCTATTATTTTAATTATTCACTCTGTCAATGGTTTTCAAAGGGTTCAGCTGACATTTGGGATGGAACACTTCCATTTTGAATGAGAGTTGATAGACACTCTTCTCAGCATCACACGCCCTCAGTCTTCTCCTACTTCAGCTGTTTCACTGATGATATTAAATTGGAAAATGGCTTAAAGGGAAAAGTGGTTTATTAGCTTTATCTTTTCTCCTTGAAATGTTAGTCTATTGAGTCCTTAGAACCTCCATTAGCACTAAATGCTGTCCAATGTGAACCTTTTATATTTTAAATATAAGTATTTGAATTTTGAAAACTGTCTGATAATTCGGGGAATCAAAATGCCCCTACACATTTACAAATGTCCCCCAAGAGATACAACGCACACAGACTCTAGTAGACAATAGTTAAAACATGCTATTCTGTGTAGAATCTTGGGTTCTGATATTTACTCCAAAATCATTAACACTGAGAAGCTATTCAACGATCCTCTCTCAGTCCCCATCTGTGGGATTATCATCCCCAGGTTCTGAAGTCCCTTGGAGGTGCCTCTGCCACATAGTTCACCTCCTGCTGTGGCCCTTTTCTATCTGATTGCCTGAGGCCTGACCATGGGGACCCACCTGCCTGCTTTGCTCACACAAGGGGCACAGGGTTCCTCAACAGGGGGCCTTCTGAGAAATAAGTCTGGATTGAGAAGGGCAAGGACTGATTACCATCCTCCCCCCTCCCATGTGGTCTCTGTTTCTAAGACCCTTACCACCATGCTGTCCTTGGTCCACTGCAGGACCAAGTCCTAGCACTCTCGACCCTGGAGCCACAAGGGGGAGCTGTGATGCTGTTGAGATCCAACAAACTGAGCAGGGCCTGAGACAATGCTCTGGATGGGAGAGAGTTAAGTTTGGGTTTATACATCTGGGAAAATGTGGTCTCCAGGAGCTGAGGTCAGTGCTGTGGTCTGGGCTGTTATGGGCCCAGCTATGCCCTTTGCAGTGAAGAGCAGGTGCTGCTGTCCCAGCCAACCGCTTGGACTATCAGATGGTTGCATGTGAGCTGCTTGGGACCGGAAGGAGGAGGGTTTGAACTGAGGAGGTCTGGAGACTCAGGCAGGAGCAGATGGGGGACCTGCGCCTGAGGGAAGTAAGAAAGGCTCTGGGGCCAGTCTCAGCTCAGTTCAGCCCTATCCAACCCACCCCTGTGGCAATGATCCTGAAAAGGCCAGTGTTCCTTAGGAGGCTGCAGAGATAATAATGTGGGGGAATCTTCTAATCAGGTCAAAAGAGATCTTTATCCCAGATATCAGGAAATTGAACTAGAAAGGGTGTTCCTCTCCTTCATCTACTGGGTGGTCCTTTGTGATCTTCGAACAGGCTATTCTAGTAATGGCAGGCAATTTCCTTTCTGGATGAGAAATGGTTCCATCAAAATAGCAGCAATCTCTCCCCTCTGAACTCTACTTCTCACATCTGTCTCCACCTAGAAGGACCCAGGAAATCTAGAATTTTCCAGCTGCAAAACACCAGATAATTCCAAATCATCTAAAGATAGAACAAGGTACATGCATCATGAAAATCAGAGCCAGGACTTTTCACTTTGTCTTCTCTCAAGGCAGATGTTCCATTAAAAAAAAAAAAAAAAGTGAAACTTCCCTCTCTTCTTTGTAATCTAAGAATGCAACAAAGTTATATTTTATGTTGGCTTTAATGGTCATGCAGAAGAAGGAAGCTTCCAAATATTTCTCTATGCTACCATGTTTATTCAACCACATTCCTGAAATAGAAGTCTGGGAAAACTGTTGAAGAGGAAAACCAATCTCACTTGTGAAGGTTGATCTTGCAGTTCACCTTGAAATGAGCAAAGAAATCTATGAAGAAGGCTCATGTCGCTACACCAAAATCAAATTTTATTAACTATTTTGTGTTATGAGACATTTTCAAAATCGGCTGAAAGTTAATAAACACCAGAAAATGCAGAAACAATTTTTTTTTTTTTTTTTTAGTTCTGGGGATTGAACCCAGAAGTCCTTTATTACTGACTACATGACTATGTTCCCAGCATTTTATAAACATACACTTTTTTAAAAATTTTGAGACAGGGTCTCATTACATTGCTGAGGCTTGCTTCAAACTTGCCATCCTTCTGCTCCAGCCTTCCAAGTCTCTGGGAATGCAGATGTGCACCACTGTTCCCAGCAGGAATATCAAGCGATTAAATATTAAAATTGAGTAGCTTTAACTAAAGGCTTTGGAATTCAGAGTTCTCCTGGATTTTTCTTACTCCCACCTCTACCAATCATGTATACCTTATTAGAGATAACAAAAATAAAATGACTTATAGTCATGTCAAACTTAATAAATAATGGTTATGCATCATATTAGTGTATTGAATTTGTGGTTTTGTTTTCAGCGAACTGTAGATTAAACATTTATGACCAACAAAACAGTAGAAATGGGGCTGGGATTGTGGCTCAGCGGTAGAGCACTCGTCTAGCACGTGCGCGACCCGGGTTCGATCCTCAGCACCACATACAAATAAACGCATTGTGTACAACTAAAAGCAAATAAATAAATATTTAAAAAAAAAACAGTAGAAATAATAAATGTGAATGTTTTATGTGGCCAGATGCATTTTCAATAGGTAAATAGGTCAATAACTTAACCTGAGGACTTGTAAAGGTGAAGTACAAACCTGTAAAAGGATGACCTTTCTGGCTTGGATCTGAATTTCTGTAACTGCTGGTCCAACTGCAGACAAATGATTGCATGAATTGCTGGGTATATTGATTTTCATATGTTGACTGTAAGAAAAAAAAGGGTTGTTTTCAGGGTCGGAGGTACCAGGACTCAGCAGCCATCTGGGCAGAAAGGACAGGATGCCTGTCCTTTGGCCCCTTGTGGATTTAGAAGCTCACTTTGAGCCCCAGTGAGGAGAGACAGAATCTGGTGGTGCTGAGATCTTCCTGGGATCTGTGCCAAGGTAACCACACTTGATGTCCTTCATCCATCACTAAGAGGTGCTGTGGCCCCTCCAAGCCCCTGAGACTGGAGTGGAAGGCAGGCAGGCTGGGAGAAGAGGGGACTGTTGGAAGGAATAAGAGAAGGTGGCTCTTAACCAGCAAGATTTGGCACTGTTTGAAGACAGTTTTGGTTCTCATGAGAAGGAAAGGGGATGTTACTGCAATCAGTGGGGCAGAGGACAATGATGCTGCTGTACATACTACAGTGCACACAACACCTCTCAACCAAGGATCATCCAATGCAATGTACACATAGTGCTGAGATTGATTAAATCATAGTCCAATAACAAATTGTAAACTACCTATCCCAAAGGAGTGACATCTTTTGACAGCTCAAGGACAGGGAAATCATTCAACATAGATTTCCCTTACATGCTGTTACTGGTCCATATAAAATCTTTGATCCCAACACATAGTGACTCCTTAACCTCTAGCCACCTTCTCCAGCACAGCAGCACACAGCTCTCCCTCTCCAAAGAGAACATTGCAGGCAGCAGGGTTGCAGCTTAGTCCCCTCAAGTCACATAAACAGTGTGTTCCTGTCATCACATTTGTGCAACTTAAATGGCTGCAGCTGGTGTTTGGGTGAGAACTCAGGGCCATCTCCTGCCCACACCTACAGTGGTCCAGGGGCCACTGAGCATAAGCAGAGAACCACGATGTGAGTGGGGTCTTCCAGCTTTACTGGAAAGTCAAAAAAAGGTCAAGAGCAGGGAAACCAGCCTTGCTCTGACGCTGCCCTAAAAAGGAGGAGGAGGGCAGGGGTGGCTCCTCCTGGGGCTCAGAGGGAGGGAGGGAGGGAGCTGCTGGTGCAGGAATGGCTGTGAGACCCAGCCTGGAGGCAGCATGCCCAGCCCACTCACACCTCCACCAGAAGTTCCATATACACTGTGACTGGAGCAAGCTCAAGACAGGAACAAGGAGGGGACTGTGGTCATGCAGACCTTGAGAATAGGGAAAGTATCACAGCTGAGATGTCAGCAGCAAGGCCAAGGTCAGAGTTGTAGAGGCTGCAGCTGCTCTGACTCTGCAGACTGGAATCCTGACCTAGGGCCTCGCCTGGCCTGGCTGACCTACCATGGGCTCCAGGCTGCTCTTCTGTGTGGCCCTCTGCCTCCTGGGAGCAGGTGAGTCTTGGGCCCCTGTGACATGGTCCTGTTTGACTTTGCCCGATCCAGGGCTGCCTCCTGGGATTTTCCTGAATTCTGCTCCTTTCTTTCACAGGCCCCTTGCACTCAGGTGTTTCCCAAATTCCAAAATATCTTCTCGCACAGACAGGAAAGAAGGGGTCCCTTAAATGTGAGCAAAATCTGGGCCATGATACAATGTGCTGGTATAAGCAGGACTCCAAGCAATTACTGAAGATGATGTTTAACTACAATAATAAGGAAATGATTGCAAATGAAAAGGTTCCACGTCGCTTCTTCCCTGAATCTCCTGACAAAGCTCATTTATTTATACCTTCATATTAAGTCCCTGGAGCCAGATGATTCTGCCTTGTATCTCTGTGCCAGCAGCCAAGGCACAGCCCTGCAGAGTCACCAGCTGTCTGTGCACAAACCTGCCAGGCAGCCAGGAAGCTGTGGGGACAATGAGTTCCCTGTGCCCAAGGCTCTGCTCTCCTTTCCCGTGGGCCCTGTGGAGTATCAGTCTGTAGCAGTTGCCAGGGCAACTGTTGGGCAGCTGAGTTCTCCACACACAGAGTCTGCAGATCCCATTGGTCAGCTGAGCAGGGCTCCACTAGCATCACCCATCCATCCAACTCCACCCATGATGGAGGACTGAAGACCTTGAGTGATGGAGCAGCCGTTCCTTGTCCTCCTCTGCTGTACATATAGGCACACCTTGCCCATTACGTCATCAATGAAGACACAGTTGTTAAAAATGTTCGATGAGCACAAGCCTGAAGAGAAGCCAAGGTGAATCTTCCTATGATCAAAAGAAATTCAGACTATCAAAGAGTTCATTTACCAAAAAATGAAATAAAACATAATTATATAATATAAATATGTGTATAATGCATAAATATCTACATACATACAATAATAATATATAAATATACATTACAATATAATCTAAATATTATTTTCAACTTTGCCCTCCCATTGGGCAGCCACAGAATATACATATATATATATATATATATATATATATATAATAAATAATAATAACATGTATATACTTTTTTTTTTTTAGAAACATGTCCATCCTTGACTCTAGGTGAACCTGAAATTCAGGGTGGTAGAGAAGTGAATCCAAGCTGCTTGTGCTTTGGAGACTACAGCCCTTCAGGAAGATGTGTAATAGGATCCTGTCCCCAACCCCACTGACTGTCATCTTTGAACCTTCCTCACAAGCAGGAAGCAGCCAGATGATGGGGGATGCTGGGAGCTTTGAAAGGACTTGGGCACAAATCTCTTGGCAGCAGTTACTATTGGTCCCACCTGACATGAGAAGGCATGATCAAATTTGCATTTGAGTAAAGAATCCTGCAGCAGTGGAGACTAGAAGGCTGATAGATTTTAGGAGGAATGAACAACTAGGAAACTTCTAAAATATTCCATGTGAAAGATTGTAAAGCAGTTTATGTAGTGTGGTGTGGAAAACAGAGGGTAGAGTCTCTGCATTATGTTATATCCTTTTAAACTGTATTAAGCTTATTCTAGTAGATTAAATATATAAGATTTTCAACTTTGCCCTCCCATTGGGCAGCCATAGCATGGGTCATTATTACTCAAGCATGAACTTTTGAGATCTCAGTGCAATTCACAGCAGTTCCACACAGGACTTTCACTCTAAATCAGAATGACAAAGTCCTCCAAGTTGGGTGTCTTCTGAAATATCTCCTTAGGTCTCTATCTTTCCAGAACTTGTTCTCTGCTTAGCCTTCTTTTGTCTCACCTTCTGCACAAAGAAATTGAGAATTGCCCCAGAAAACAAAAGAGAGAGAGAAAATATCCTTATACATGTTCTTGAGCTCCTTTTCAATTATCTATACCCCAACTTCCTGGTGCTTTACAGTCACATAAGTTCTATTCTCCCTTACTTCAGTGTGTCCCTATTTCACTTTCAAGCTCTACTCTGAATCCTTCTCCTGGTGGAAGCTCCAGTCTCACCTGCACAGTCACTTTCTCTGAACCCTCAGGCAGGAAACATAGCCCATGACCCTCTGAGCTGGGAGATTGCTGTTCTCCCATTCCTCTTCCTTTGTTCTGAAATGTCCTTTTGGGTTTCAGGTCTCAGTTTCTCTCTGGATCACCTTTTCAGCATGACATTTGCAGTCTCATCTTCTGCATCCTTTGTCTATTTTTCCCCAGCATTTGAAGTCACCAGGGTCAGAGCCTCTGCAGTGGACTTTGCATTGACCCATGGGGAGGAAAGTGGGTCTCACTGTTGTCTTTGGATCCTACACCCTGCCTCGCTGTCCTGAGCCTGTGTTATCAAAGGGCCCCAGTCAGCCACGCTGCTTAACCCCTTCTGCACACTTCAGGATGCTCATGTGCTGCCTTGGGGCATCTGTGTCCACAGTGCTACTCAGGTCCCTGCCCTCCTGGGGGCGTCCTTGAGTCAGTGGGTGCAGCACAGGATGCATGTCACCAGATCTCTTCCTGGAACCGCTCAGGGCTAGAGTCCCAGCTAGGGGAGGCCTCAGCTTGCACAACCCATAATGGACAGCAGCCTCCTCTGCTGGGTGGTCTTTGGTCTCCTGGGCACAGGTGAGTCCTGGGAGTGCTTGGGCAATTCCCAGCTCCCTTTTACCTGAGGGCAATTCCAAACTTGCCCTTCATTCTCTCCTTGCCCTCTGCTTGCTCCACAGCACATATGGAACCTGGAGTCAGACAAGCCCCCAGCCTCGCTGTCACAGAGGCAGGACAGGATGTGGCTCTGAGTTGTGACCCTGGTGCTGGTCACACTTTTCTCTACTGGTACCGACAGACTCCAGGAAAGGGACTGGAGTTCCTGGTTTCTTTCTATAACAAGCTTCCTTCAGAGAAGGCTGACTTTTTCAGAGATCGATTCTCAGCTGAGAGGCCTGAGGGATCCTTCTCCACCCTGAAGATCCAGCCCACGCAGCTGGGGGACTCGGCCACATATCTCTGCAGCAGCAGCTCAGGCACAGCCCCTCAGAGACACTCCCTGCCCTTGCAGAAATTCCAGGGCTTCTGCCCCAGCTCTCAGCAGCTCTTCATGCCTCAGGAGAGTGAGAAGTGGGTGGGACTACAGGGATCCAGTGAAGATTAAAGTAACTGTAGCAGAAGAATAAATAGCAATGGTAATATCAGGTCTAGGGCATTAGGGAATGCCCATAGGCATCAGAGAAGTTGACTGTGGACCCAAGGATGGAACAAATACTGCCAGAAGATGGATCTCTGTTTTTGGTTCAGTCATTCATGAACACATGAGCTCAGAGGTGGACTCCATGACACTGTGAGTTGTTGACCACTTGGGGGCACTGTGGTCTCATAGAGCTGCTGGGCACTTGAGAGGCCTTCAAAAGTGGCCCAAGAGAGCAGGGCTGAGGGGTGAGGCTTCTTGCTTGGAACAGAGAATCAGATTGAGTTATCTGAGTGGGTCCTAAACACTTGGATATGAACACATAATGTGGTATTTCTCATCCGGGGATTTGAGCTTGACCTCCAACCCCTTTATTAGGGGCTGTGAGTCTGAGATCTCCCCAACCTGGAATTGAGCTTGACCCCCAACCTGTTAATTTGGGGCTGTGTGGGCCTAAGTTCTTCCAAACCAGGAATCCAGCCGGGTTTCCGCCTGCTAATCCAGGACTGTGAATCTGGGTTCTTCCTTGGTTATGCAAATGAGTTTGAGCCCAAGCTCCTTCCAAACGTCTGAAGTCTGAACTTGGCTCCTCTTTGCTGATGAGATGCCACTTTTATGCAATTATATAGAATTTCTGCTGCTCTTGATTTCTACTGTATGACCACCAGGTTCTAATACATTTAATTATCAAAAGTAAAACCAGTTCTATGGCCCTGTGGAATCTAGCCAGAAGCTGGCTATACTAGCAAGATAACTAAGATTAGCTTTTGCAAATAGCCCCTCCCAACAGGGTGTAACATTACTCATTGAAAAGCTAATGGTCGTTTTGTGTCTGTAAAAGACTCTCCCTTATCCTTCAGCAAATCTAGGATAGATAACATTGCTCAATAGTAGATACTTAGGATAACTATTTTGTTTTTCCTGATTGACTCTGGAATGTCCTGAAATCCTTTAACTATTTTGTTTTTCCCTGATTGACCCTGGAGTGTCCTGAAATTCTTTAAAGTCTAGTTAATTACTGGAATTCTTTATTGTAATCTCCCTTACTGGAAATCTTTAATATAACCTCCCTTACTGGAAATCTTTAATGTAATCTCCTTTATTGGAACTCTCTATTGAAATCTGTAGTTGAAATGTAAATTGCTGTGTTTGTTGGTATGTATAAAAAAGGATGCTGAGAAAAGTAAAATTAGAAGAGTAGAAGGATTTCTACAACCTGTCTCGTGTGTGGATTATTTCATTCCATCGATGTTCCCCTCCAGCACCGTCGGGCTGACCTTGACATCCTTGCTGAAGCTGGCCTTTAGCAAACACAGAGTCATGACTGTTCAGTGCAGAGATGAGAGCATGGGACTGAAAGGAAGTTTCTCTGATCTTATGTGGAGGACTGTGGAAGGGGAAGGGAATGGAGAGAGCAGAGCAGGAGATTAGTTAAGGCCAGCTGTGGGAACAACTGAGGTGGAACTAGCATGGAAGTAAGTAAGACGTGGAACTGGCCAAGGAGGAGGGTGGTCAAGCTGACCCACCTTCAGATCAGGGGCTCTGTGAGGCAGGAAGAGTGCAAGGGGTACACCTGGGTCTTGTCACCGAGTGCAGTGGGCCAGATCGCCTGCAGGGAGGGTCATCTGAGAGCATGACATATGATGCTGATGGGGAGACTAGAACTTTAGAACCTGTGAATGCCTAGCCCAGGAGGCCCCACTGATCCTGCCATGGGCTCCAGGCTGCTCTGCTGGATGGCCCTTTGTCTCCTGGGTACAGGTGAGTCCTGAGTACTGCAGGTGAGTCCTGGGTACAGCTTCTGCTCCTGGGGCACAAGTCAGCCCAGGATGGCTGCAGCAGGACCCTTCATCCTGGCCTCTGCCCTTAGCTCCATCTCCTCCCACAGGCCCAGTGGACTCTGGAGTCAAGCAAACCCCAAAACATCTGATCAAAGCCAAAGGACAGCAAGTGACACTGAGATGCTCCCCTCTCCCTGAACACCTCTCTGTGTACTGGTACCAGCAGACCCTGGGCCAGGGCCTCCAGTTCCTTTTTGAGTATTACAATGGGGAACAGAGAGCAAAAGGGAACATCCCTGTTGCCGCCTGCAGCTGCCGCCGCCTGCAGCAACAATACCGCGGGAAAGAATTCTGAGGCAGACTGGGAATAAGTTGGTTCTTTATTCTTGCTCCTTCTGCTGACTTCTCACTCCAACTCCAACAACCTCTTCAACTCCAACTCCTCCTCTTGCCAGGCCTACCTGGTTAAATACTCTTCACCTTAACAAGTATACAGGTGTCACAAGCTCAACTTACAGGTGCATCACACAGTGTTCACGGGCACAGAAAGATTCTTAGTTGATTACATTAAGGTCAGGAGAAAACAATTAAACCCTCTTCTTTGACTTTCAGCCAGCCGCCATCTTAGCTACCTCCTCATTAAGGCTTTTACATTTCCCCCCTTTCGTTTTAAAAGAGGGATAGCTTAAATGGATGGGTGATGACCCTCACGACATCAGGATCGACTGTGCCTGTCTTAGGCGTCCACATGTGCAACCAACATTCTTACCCGTCATCGGATAATCAAGGCTGTGCCCTTGACTCCTGTCTTAGGTTGATATGTCGGCCACAGCGAGCCGCCATCTTAGCTACCTCCTCATTAAGGCTCTTACGCATCCCCCGTTCTCAGCCCAGCAGTTCCCTGACTACAGCTCTGAACTCAGACTGAGCTCCTTGGCGCTGGATGACTTGGCTCTGTTCTTCCGTGCCAGCAGCCTGGCACAGCCCCTCGTGAACATCAGACTTCAGTAGGAAATCATTCCTGCCTGTATCAGGAAGTGGCCAGGAGGGTGGAGCCTCAGCCAGGCTGGTTCAGGCCTGGGAAGCAGCCAGCCTGTCCCAGACACCCGGTGCGGAGCGCATTTGTCTGCTCTAGTGCCACAGTGTAGTGGCACCCCCCTTTCTTTATAGAAAGTTTTAACTGGGCTTCTCCAGAAATCTTCACCTTGACTGATTTTAGGACTGTCAGCACAAGAGTCTCCACAGAAAAATTCAATGTAGATAAACTTCCGATTTTCCTGTTGCTCTATTACTTGGCCACTGGCCTGGAAGAAATCAGCACTCCAGGTGCTGGACGCCCATTTATGTGTTTTTCACAAATATGCAAATGTAAAGTGTGATAATAAAAAGACAAAAATCTTTAACAAGGCCTCTGGCCTTGAACTGGAGCTTCACAAAGATGTCTACATTTCTAAGATAAGAGAAGTTACCAATTGGGCTCCATGGTGACAGCTGGCAGGGGGAAGAAAGAAAGGGGAGAAGAAGCTCTCCCCTTCTCATCTTCTCATGTATTGTCCTTGAAGGTTTAACTTGCCCAGAACAGTGGAAGAAAAACAAAAATACTGCTTTTATGTGAACTTCTGTAGACTGTGAATTTCTGAGCCTCTCCCCTTACATCCTCTGTAAAAAATTCTGAAACTACCCGAACTCAAGTTTCAGGGGATTGATAGGTTACAGTGAGATCTGTCCCCTCTGGACCTGGCTGCAGCCAAATAAAACTGTTTCCTGCTGTCTTTGGTGCCTTGCCTCATCTGTCCCTACAACAACAGCAGTGGTGCAGGGCAGTGTCATTCACATGTTCCCATCCCTGAGGGGATGCAGTTCCTGGTCTCATGCAGTCATTGGCTGCAGTCAGCTCCTCAACCCAGGTAGTCCCTCACTTCTCACTCTGCAAATCTGCCCCCTCTCCTGGCACTCACTAGATCTTTCTGTCTATTCTCTCCCAAAGAATGGATTTCTGTTAATGAAATACAACAGGTTTCCACTAGTAGGATGGGAAGATCATGGAACACGCATTATAACCTCCTATGTGACTTGTCCAAGGAACACATGACTTCAAGGTAAACACATCCCAGAGGATCTTTCTCTGTGAAGAAAAATAAGAGGTGCAATTTTCTGCACCATAGTCCTCTTGCCCTGGTATAGATCAAGCCAGGTAATCCTTCTCTCTCTCATGAGGGCCTGAGAGTAGTGAGCATTCCCAGCTGGGGTTCAAGAGGAGGGGCATTATCAGGAGAACGTCCTTCATCCTGTGGGTGACACAGTCAGACCCTAGGGAAAGGAAGAGGATCATTGTTACTCATTCATTTTCTTTATTTTTTATTCAATGAACATTTTAGAGTACACACTTTGTCCAAGGCATTGTTCACAAAAGACAAAAAATAGGAAAAAGGTGAAAATGGGGAGGAGAATTAGGGAAAAAAAATAAACACCCTGTGCTCTGGGCCTTTGAATATACATTTACTGTAGTTTTTTCAATTTCTGAATTAGGCAAATTTTCTCATTAGCTAACTACCCATTTTGGAAGCTTAAAAGATATTTAGTTGTGTCAAGAACTTTTAAATGAGATCTAACTCCTTGTCAAGTTTTGAAGAGTTTTGCATTGTTTTATGTATGGGCACAGTGTTGTAGGGCAGATCTCTAGAACTTGTGCATCTTACATAATTGAAACTTTGTACCCTTTGACAGGGGCTCCTCATCCCCCACCTACCAGTATTGGCAACCATTATTCAATAATTTGTTTCCATGAGTCTATTTTAGATGACTTGTATAAGATGATTCACGCAGTATTTGTCTCTCTGTGACTGCCTTATTTCAAAATGCATATCCTCCATTGGTGTGGCTGTTGTGCCACAGGGAAAAACTTGCTTCATTTTTAAGGATTCATGATACTCCATCATGTGTGCACAAGTGGACATTTCTCAAATTGTAAACTGGCTTTCCTATGGAAACCACACATCACACTAGTGGAAGGGTAGGTGGCAGAGCCATAAGGTCACACTGAATTGCACAATCACCACTCAACTCTGCTATGTATTGAAGACTCAGGAAAAAATAACAATGGCATCATTTATTCACAATTTGCACATAGCAAATAAAAGCCTGCATTTGTAACATTTTATTTAATCAGAAATGCAGTTATTAGAGGAAGACTTAAGAGGAAAATGCTAGTATTGTCCCCATTTTCAGTTGAGGTAATTGACCTATAAATAAAACAACTTGACCAAATCCAATAGCTATGAGGATGCAGACCTGGAACTTAACCTCTGGTTTAAGTCCTATGCTTGTAACTCTATGCAACAATGAACATTCAATAAGAGAGATCCCTATGTTCACAATCACTGTGTAGTTCTCTGTGTCTCTCTCAGACCTGTTGTATTTCATTAACAGAAATCCATTCTTTGGGAGAGAATAGACAGAAAGATCTAGTGAGCGCCACATACACCTGCTGCTGATTGCAGCTCCTCAAGATTGGGGCCAGTTTCTTGACATGTTTGTCTGAGTGTATTCATCTAAGAATACCTATCTATGTGGGTCAGAGTTCTCCCAAGAAACAGACTACTAAGATTGATCGATCTATCTATCATCTATTATGTTCATTATAGGTTATTGGCTAATGCAATTAAATCCAAAATCTGCAGGATGGGCTGGAGACTCAGGAAAGCAGATGTTGCAGCTCAAAGGCTGTCAGTGGACAATTCTCTGATCTGAGGAAGGAATTATCTATTCATTCTAGACATATCTTCAACTGATTCAATGAAGCCCACTCACATTATGGAGGACAATATAATTTACTCTCTGATGAAAATATTAATTCACTCGCATGTGAAACTCTCCCGACTTAAATATTAATCTTATCCAAACTACCATCAAGGAAAGATTTAGGGGCTGGAGTTGTGGCTCAGTGGTAGAGCACTTGCCTAGCATGTGTGAGGCATGGGTTTGATTCTCAGCACCGCATATAAATAAATGAATAAAATAAAAGTCCATCAACATCTAAAAAATTTTAAAAAAAGAAAGATCTAGATTAATGTCTGACTTAACCATACTGGCAGTGGCCCAGTGAAGTTGACATAAAATATCCCAATTCGCCATCCTCAGGGATGTATACAAAGGTAATAAATACAAAGTCTATTGCACATAGAAGAATACAGATATCTCGATTCCCTTTGCTTATATTAGAGCCTTATCCATCATTCCTTCTGTGCAAATGGAAATACCCACACATTTTGTCCAGTTGTCTTATAGCTGAAGACTCAAAAACCACAGAAATGGAAATATTTATGCCTAATGGTTCACTACATGAAATTAAGTAACATACATTCCAAGTCAGACTTTGGAAAATCAACCTTATTGATACATAAGTCACAGGTAATGAACATTACACACTTCAAATAAATTAATCCATGATTTTTGAGCAATATATATGCAGCCATGTCACCTCCCATATAAAGGCATAGGATATTTCCAGAACCAAGTAAATTCCCTCATGTGCCTTTCCAATGTATCTCTTCATCTTTTTAAATCCATGACATGATATCTATTGCCATAGAATAGTCTTTCCTCACGCATCTTTTTTAACAGGAATTTAAAATCTCTATCCATTAAAACGCTTCCTCTTCAGTACCTCACTAAACAGACAAGAGATGAAGGTGCTCCTGGAAAGTCGTATGGCTTCAGTGTGTTTGAAACCATGTGACATACCTGATTCTCAATTGGGACAAGCCCATCTGCAGCTACAGGACGTGGTAAATGATTTTCAGAAGGTCTTTCCAGCTGGCACAGGCAGAATCTACTCATTTTATATTCATTTCTCATCTCTTCTATGCACTCACTCAAATTCTTTTATATCCATACTTAGACAAAATGAATAATTTCCCAGAAAGTTTTCTGAGGTTTCATCAAAGAGCTTATGCCTGGACTCCCGTTTTACACACTGAATGTTCTGGAGCTGAGCAAACCAGGGAGTAGTGACTTCACTGAGGGACAGTACCACCCCAGGAGAGAGCTCTCTTTGTGTTGAATCTGAGTACCTCACCAACTGAACCTGAACCGAACCTTAAGCTAATGCCCTGGGCACCAGGCTGCTATGTGGCATGGTCCCTCTGTCTCCTCACCAGAGGAGTCTGGGCACAGACAGGGAGCCCCCTGGTGGGCTTGCCACTTCACAGTCTCAGGTAGGGCCATGGCACCAGCCTCCCCTCTGTGTCTGGATTTGATTTCTGTGTCCTTCTCTCCTCAGCCCCACAGATTCTGAGGGACCTTGACCCCGAACATGAGAATGTGCCAAAGAGAAAAAAATTACCAGAGGTAGAGAGTAAGAAGAATCAGAAACACAAAACCATGTACTATAGACCAGCTTCATAACTTGTTGCTGGATCTTTGCTCAAATATTGTTAAGAATTTTCTAGATCACAACAGCAGATTATTAAACCAAGCATGAGAAGTTCTGAGCTGTGTGTAACAGGATATTGTGTCTTAGCTCCCCTATATTTAGCACATAATAATGACAGGGACATGAACGAGGGGCTATTCCCAATGAAAAATAATGCCTCAAAGAAAAGCAACATTTTCCCTCACCTTGAAGTCAGCCATGTCTATCCTGGTCCCCACATACTTCCACCTCTCTGTGCCAACAGGTCACCTGCAGGGCTGAATGGTCCCCATCCTCCACAAGGGGAGGGGAATCACCAGAGTGAGGTGCTCTGCAGTGAGGTCTCACCTGAGTGCAGGGACCAAATGCTCCAAGTGGATGAGATGGTGCCCTAGCTACCTTTGCCAAGTGTCACCTGCCAAGGAATATATAAGAAATAGACCAAAATATTCCTCAGACACTCATAAGCTCCTCCTGGGATTTAGAAACCGAATACTCAAGAGTATCATTCATTGCAGGCTGAGGGTTTTAAAAGGGTTGTGCTCAGCTGTGCACATTTGAAAAACATACTTGAAGGAGAATTTGGAACACACAGGTCAAAAACCACCAGGCAGCCTTAAGGACTTTCCCTAAGATTTTGGACTCCAGAAATGTTTAGATGACTGAACCAAATTAGTAAGGAAGAGTTAGAGCATCACTGGAGCATAATATCCATGGGGTTACAAACTGTTTTACAAAATGGTAAGAGAAACGTGAGGACTGCGTCATTTCAGACAAATGGGTTCCATTCTAAGCCACTCACTTGGGCATTCATTTTGGGTCTGACCTTCTGGGGAAGGGGCGTGGCCCCTCATGACAGGAAGTCTCTGGGCCCAAGCAGGGAGATTGAGGACTCAGAGAGACACCCTAGAGGTTCCTGTTCTGCTCTCTGCAGCACAGGAACATTTTACCCTCAGGCTTGAGTGTACGCCTTCCAGGATGGGATGTGGTTTGTAATTTAGATCCACCTAGACGCCCTGGCACTCACTGCCTTCTCACTCGAGGGCTCTCCCACAATCCCATCCCTCCTGTGGCCTCTGCTCCTGACCATCTTTCCCATATGGACTTTTAACCCCCTTGGTTATGGCTGCTCCATTTATCCCCCAGTGCAGAAGCCCTGATTAAAGAGTTGGCTAAGACCGCGTTTGTTTACATGGAATTGCCCCAGAGAATTGCTGCCTTCCAGGGATCTCGCTCTCGCGGGACTTGGCCCAGAATCTCGCCGGCGGGACTTGGCACGAGATCGAGAGGGACTTACTCCCGGGCGCCATTCTTGCCAGAGCGCATGAGACCTTGCCCGGCAGAGAGCGTGCAGAATAAAACGTTTGTGTGTGTATGTTGGAGGTGATTGAAAGAGTGTGTGTTGCTAGAGCCAGAGAGAGTAAAATAAAATAACCTTTTTGTTTCTATCCTGTCTCCGAGTCTTTTCCTGCAGCCTGCTGTTCCAAACGGCAGATTGCTGCCTGCATTTGCACCCGAGGTGCCCTGTCCACAGTGAACTCCCGTTTCCTTGAGAAGAGATGAGTGAATGATCCACTGAATGGATGGATAGACCAATAACAGATGCACCCTAGGCCACACTCTCCCCTGGCAGAGATCCAGTGTTAACTGTCAGAATTCACACCCTTGGATGCTGGGTCATGGTGGGCATGCAGTTGATGAGCAGTCTCTGTCCCTGGCCACCCTTCCTGGCTCAAGGTTTCCTTCTGAAGCTAGTATCGAAGCTAGTGGCTTTCATACTAGCTTCCTTCAGCATCTTTGTCCACAAACAATTTAATCCGATCTGAAAGACATTTTCGGAATTCCATCCTAAATTCTTCTTTACTTGAAACCACTTCTGGCACCAAAAGTTTCCATCAATGCAACAGAGTTGCTAGAAGCCGTATGGGAAGAGGCTTTTCAGAGAAATTAGGCTTGATACAAATGTGGGCAGAGATGAGGCAGAGCAGGTCTGGAAGGGGAAGTCAAAGGTCAAGGGATAACCTGTAGTCAGTGCTCTTGGAACTCTGGTGTGGGAACAGAGGCTGGAGTTGCAGGGAAGAGGGGTCAGCACACACCCAGCCACCTGGTGGACTCCCACAGGTGCAGAAGTGCTTGAAAACCTGCTTCTGGGGAAGCAGCTGCCTCTGTGTGGAGTCCACTGAGGGTCCACAGCCTGGCTGTGTTGGACACTGGGAGGAAAGCTAGACAGAGGACAGAAGTCAGAGGACCCTGTGGTCTGTGCACACTTGTGTAACTGTCTGTCACTGTGTCTCCCTGTCTAACCAGTGACCTTCCACATGTGGTGGTGGCTGTTTTGTTTCTACCGTCTAAATTCTACATAAACACCTCCTCGACCAGCTCTAACCCAGAGCCGTTCTGGAAGGATGTTTTCAGGTGATGAAGGCTTCTCCGGTGACATACCTGTCTCGCTCCTGCTGTGGTCTCCAGCCTCCTTCTCTTCTGAATCCACCTGTTCCAGGTGGATTGAGGACTCAACTGTGATGTCTCTGAATTAGTAGGAACTGAGTAGTAAAATGAGTACTTATGCTGCTTAATTGTCTTAAATTGCCCAATGGTAGAATAAATCTTTGATATCAGGACTCGGGGTGCTAGTGGTTTTCACATTTCAGTTCCCAGCTACCCAATCCAGGGCTCAGAATATGTGAGAGTTAATGAGCCTGGGTGCGTGAGGGGGGTCAGCTGTGGGTTTAAAAGTAGTGCAACTTGGTGAACGAGCAAAAGCCTAGCTTTCAATTGTGCAGACAATTTGTTCTTTGGCAAAGGAGTTTCCATTCTAAAATATGGATTATCTTTAACCTGAATGAGTGCACAGTTGACATATATAATTCTGTCGCAGTGGAATATCTGCAGAGATAGAAATTTTCATATTTAAATTGTCATTTTGAAATATGTACTTGAAGACAAATGAATAGGCACCCCCTGTTCTTTACTTTTGGAGCAGACCCACAATATGAGACCTCGGTATCCTGCAGCACTGAGGCAGAAAGTGCTGACTAGAAGTATGTAAATATTTGAGCATGTCATCCAAGTGTGCTCTAATGTACATCATGTTTTGAGGCTGTGGGGATAGAGGAAATGATGTCACTGTGGTGACAAGGGACAGCCCTCCTCCTCTTCTGCTGCCTATAATGACCTGCCTTGGTGAGCCTCCATCTGTCCTGAACTTCCATGGGCACCAGGCTCCTTTTCTATGTGGGGTTCTGTCTCCTGGGAGCTGGTGAGTTCTTAGAACACTAAGCACTTTCATTGTATGTGTGTGGGTGCACATGTGTGCCTTCACATGGGGGTATGTGCATGGGTGTGGGTGTGGGTATGTTGACTACAATGTATTCCTCATTCTCTTCTGTCTCCACAGACCACACCCATGCTGGAGTCTCCCAGTCCCCCAGGCACAGGGTCACAAAGACAGGACAGAATGTCGATCTCAGGTGTGATCCAATTTCCGGACACAGTGGCCTTTACTGGTACCGACAGACTATGGGGCCAGGCCTGGAGTTTCTGATGTATTTCCAGTACGAACGTGCAGCCGACGAGTCAGGGATGCCCAGTGAGCGGTTCTCTGCTGAGAGGCCACGGGGATCCTCCTCCACTCTGCAGATCAAGCTCACAGAGCAGGGGGACTCAGCTGTGTACCTCTGTGCCAGCAGCGCAGCCACAGTGTGGCACAGGCTCCTCCTTCCTGCTCACAAACCTCATCCTTCTCTCTCTTTGCAGCCCTGAGACACCCAGTGTTCTTTCTTTGCTCTTCAGCCTTCAAGGGAAGGTGGTGGACAAGGACGTCAGCTGTCCTTTGAGTAGAAAGAGATCACAGAAGGACTTCCAAGCATGGGCAGGATGTGGGATTCTGAGATTCCTTTCATTTTGCTGCATTTTCTTTGCCTTCTGTTTCATCCTGTGTTCTCATCCATTGGGAGGGCGATTCCTTTGGATTTGTGTTGTTTGGGGCTCTTGGGGAGGTTTCTGTGGTTCACTTGGATCCAGAAATCATTTCAATGGCTCAGCTCTTCTGCTCACAAGGCAGCCCACGACAGTGAGACAGACAGCAGAGCTGTCCAGCTTTCAGAGCATGCCTTTAGGCATCCTAAGATGAGGGCATCATTGAAGGACAGCTATCCACACCTAACTCTTTTAGTCCAGTTTAACAGCTACCTGATCAAAGAACATGTGATCAGCCCATGTGAGAGGTCTCTGTCATTATGAGGTGGTATCAAAAGTGGAGAAATTCATTCTCCTCAAGATGGTGCTCAATACGAATGGGACAGAGAGTTGTGTCAGGGACACCCCAGGACAACCAAAGACTTGGAGTGATTCTAACTCAGGGTGGAGCCAGGGATGCAGGAGCAGATGCTTGGAACTGGAGATGGTCCTTTGGGCTGACACAGCAGAAGTAAATGAGCTCTGTAATCCAGCACAGAGTCCCCTGGCACACTCAGCTTTACTGTGCACCAGTGTGCCTTTAGCTCCCTCCACTCCTCTTCTTCCAGAACCATCCCTCCCCTCCCAGCTGCTCACATCAGCAAGTGTGCATTGTCCAACTCATTCTTGGTGTAGGATGCCCTTGGTCCTCCTTCCCTCCACCCACCACTGCCTTCCCCATGAGACACTGCCCTATACATGATTGTTGCCTTAAAGATTAGCCCATATTTTTCTTATATTATAATTTTACTTTTCATTCACCTGTTTAACTTTGTCTTGAAGATGACCTCATTACATGCCCAGTTCTTTGCTCATATATATTTTTGAAGTAACAGTGACAGTCATTTGGTTGTGGTGGTTTGGATTTCTTGGCATCTTTTGTTTATCTTTAGTAGTGAATAGTAAAGAAACTTACACTTCAATTACTGTGTTTTTCTTACTAAAAGTTTTACACTATATATTATTTCCTGCCATTCCTCCATTATATTTCTTTTCATTTAGAAGACAGTTTGAAGGATGAAGGTCTCAGTTAGATCATAACTACCATGTCTATGAGTGAAGACTGATGGTTTTTTATGAAGCTTGGGAACTGAAAAATAAATAGTAATAATTAGTATTAGTGTTGGGATTAGGGTTTAAGGAAATTGATCCTAAAACTTTTCCATTACTACTTATGGAATACTACCCCTACTAATTTTGGAGAGGACGCAGTCTCACTGTGTGGCCACAAGATGGCATTGTGAGTCCATTAGGCTCCAGTGATCTCCAGGGAGAGTCTGAGAGCAGCCTAGGAAGAAAAGGGTTAAGAACAGCCTGGACTTGGATCCCACATCAGGCTGGTGTTGAGAAGTTTTCAGTTATTACTAGGTTACCTACATCTCTGAGAGGGGTAGGAGGTCCTTCTAATCTGAGATGCACAGTTGAAGAATGTGGGCAGGACAGCCACAGGTGTCAGGACAGCTGCAGATGGAGCACAAACTGCCCCACAGGAAAGAGGGAAACCACAGATGGGGGTGCCCCCACTCAGTGCATTGCTGCCATCCCCCACCCTCCCCCAGGCCTTGCTAAGCAGCAATGAAAGCAGCCTCGGAGCTCCTGCTGTCTGTCCTGTGAGCACAGCATTAGGTGGGATAGCTCCCTTCCCATGGGGACTTGCATGAACCCCAGACTCTTCTGTGTGACGCTTTGTCTCCTGGGAACAGGTGAGTTCTGCAGCTGCTGGAAAACCTGTCATGGGTTTGCCAAGTTCAGGCTCCCAACTGCCCTTCTCTTTGCAGATACAGATACTTTATAAGTCTTGACTTCACCTTGTGGCTCCCTCTCCACAGGCCTCCTGGACGCGCTGCAACCACCCAGAGGCCTCGACACCTTATCCTACACACAGGAAACAAAGATGATCCTGGAGTGTTCTCAGCACATGAACCATTATACAATGTTCTGGTACCGACAAGACCCAGGACAGGGGCTGAGGCTGCTGCACTACTCAGGCAGTGTTGGCAGCACAGCTGAAGGAGGAGCCTCCCAAGGGTCCAGTGCCTCCAGGGAGCAGAAGGAGCATTTCCCCCTGACCCTGGAGTCCCCCAGCACCAGCCAGTCCTCCCTGTACCTCTGTGCCAGCAGCGAAGCCACAGCGGGGCACAGCCAGCTGCTGTCTGCACAAGAAGCACAGCCACGGGGTTCAGGTGGACGCTCCTTCCAGAGCCCCTGCCTCAACCAGGAGGAAGCATCGCCTGAGGCTCCTCCAAGCTCAGAGCATCAGGATCTCAGCCCCAGGGCCTTGAGCAGCATGGATAGTGAGGGCGAGGTCCATCAGTGTGTGTGTGTGTGTGTGTGTGTGTGTGTGTGTGTGTGTATGTGTGTGTGTGTTGTCCTGAGATGCAAATAACATTCAATGTCACTTTCCTCAATATGGGTATTCTAGTAATTGAGTCAAGGAGAGAATAATAATTTCAACAAGAAATTTGGATTCCATTTTCTTTTCAATGGAGAAGAACAGTGTAGATAATCTAGGCGTTTCTTAGTTTACTTCTATTACAGAAAGTCACCTTTAATTCCATCAGATCCCAAGCAAAAATACTCTGTTAAATAAATCTCATTAACAATTTTTAAAACACACACACATAAACTATCCAGAGAGGGAAAATATTGTTAGAGGCACCAAAATACCATTAGATCTGAAGGAAAATGCATTAGGAGAATTATGAAAAAGAGATAATAAACTAAGTCTTCAAAGAACTGTCTTGAATCTTCTTAGTAGTTTGGAATAGGACTTGATTTTTAATTGAGTTGGCTGGTATTAAGATCCATGATTACCTTCATGTTCCTCTTACAATGTGTTACAGCATACTATTATTTTCCTCCAGTCCATCTCCCTTCTTGGGACCTGCAAGACAGGTCCACACCCAGAAGCATGATTTCTAAATTGGGATCCATTTTCTGCAAGACCATGAGGCTCACAGCTGGGATTCTAAGGACGCAGAAAACCCGCGTGTCTGTGGTGCACACTGTGCACCCCTGTGAGGCTGCCAGAGGCATGCACCTGCTCACCAGGGGCCTGCATGTGAAGAAGGGAGCAGGCAGCTTGTTGGTAAAATGTCAGCTCAGAGCTGAAGAATGGCTGAAAGCTCAAATGAATGACTGATTGATGAGACTGATGGAGGACTATTTCCCCAAGTTATGACATTTAAAGCAATTTATGAATGAGTCCAGCAGCCTTGTGGATTTTTTCCTAAGTTTGTGTTTGTCTACAACTTTAATTGAGCAATCAATGCTCAGATGATTCCTCTCTTGTTATGATGGCTTATTTTGACACTAAATTGTTATGTTGTATATTTCAATCCTGAACACTTTTCATATTCTAAATATTTTGTGTAATATATGTTTACACATGTTTGCTTATATTTTTGAAAAAAATTTAAATGGAGAAAAACAGAATACAAGCACATTTTTTGTACATGACTTTCATGTATTATGTGATCCATTTATTTAGTTCATATTGATTATTTACTAAGGTGAAATCAGAAGTAACATACTCTACTCAAGCTAATCAGTAGACTTTTGCCAAATATTGATTATAGCACACACCATTGCATCATAACCAAAATCATGATTAAGAATATGTCCTTCAACCAAGAAAGCTTCCTTATGCCCCTTTCCTACCCATTTCTGTTGAAGAGGTAACCACATTTCTTATTTCTGTCCTCATTGACAAGTTTTGTGTATTCTTGAAATTCATGGAAATGGACTTATATGCTACTCCTTTTTTATTGGCATCTATTCCACACACAAAAAGTTATTTTTTGAAATGTATAAGTTGTTTGGTATATCAGTAGATTATTCATTTGGTTGCAGAATTGTGTTCTGTAAGTGTACCATAATTTCTCTACTTATTTTCAGATGTACTATATACAAAGGAGTGGGATCTACCTGGCTCCACATTCTCAGAAATATTAAGTGTTCTCAGTCTCCTTCGATCAGTCATCCTATTGGGTCTGTTGTGGTTTCTCCTTCGGTTTTCCCTGATGAGTAATACTATTTTCTGTTGCCATGTACTTATTGGTTATTCCTATCTTCTTACCATGCTTTTTTTTTTTTTTTTTTTGTAAAGTGTCTGCTTTTAAATTTTCCCATTAAAATTTGGATCATTTGATTTTATTTATTGATTTGTAGGAAATATATTTTTATATTCTAGATAGGATCCGTTTGGTGATTGAACTACTGAGTCTGTCTTCTCACAGAGTGCCTTACCATTTTCTTAACAGTGTGTTTTGATGAACTGAATTTTTACATTTGAACGAAGACTCTTTTCCATCTTTTTCCTTTATGCCCAGTCGTTCACATCCTAAGGCATTTTTGTCCTCCCCAATGTCATGAGTTGTTCTTTTCTGGTTCTTACTCTAATATTTCACTGTAGCAGCCTCTTTCCCTGTTCTTTGTCATAAGCGGACAAGGCTCTGCCTCCAAAATCACAAGGTGAACATCTGTTTATCCTTAGCATTTATCCTGCCACACCTGTTCTTTGACGTTATTGGCATCTTTCCATTGGCAACTGTTCATTGGATTCCTTAGGGCCGGGTGAAGGGGGGGTAGGGGATGGGATTGCTGAAGAGGGCATCCAGGTGCAGCTTCATCCTGTCCACCTGTACAGGAGGTGAGTATGTCCTGCTCTAGTCTTCCCATGGGAGGAGCACGTGAGGATGTGTGGCTGAATTTTTCTGGATTTTTTTTTTTTTTTTTTTTTTTTTGCTTCTATGTCCCCAAGTCACTGTTTATTTTCACATTGAATATTTCTCAGTGTTTCTTCTGGCTCTGTTAGCAATGTTAATTGCAGAATGTTAAAAGTTTTGGCATCTAATTGCAGAATGTTAGCAACTTTGTTACCTGTAACTGCTGAATGTTAAATCTTTTGTGTTTTTTTTTTTTTTTTTTTTTTTTTTTTTTTAGGCAAAATGTACTCTCCAAGCTCATTTTTGCCCTTCCAATGGCTTTTAGTCAGAGTCCTGGGAAGACAGAGGAGGAAGAATGAATTGATTATTTACAAAGTTGTGCAGGTTCAAAGGAACCTGGCAAGGTTAGGAGAAGCATCTGGGGCTAGAATTAGCAGGTGGTTCTTATTCACATTGGCCTCAAATGCAGATCAGAGGCTTTGAGGCCCTGGGTGTGAGATGTGGCTTCTATAGCAAGCTTCTTAAATATTTTTTTTATTTGTTCTAATTAGTTTTACATGACAATTGAAAACATTTATGTACTTTGATATATTTTACATAAATGGAATATAATTTCTCATTTTTCTGATTGTACATGTTATACAATCACATCGGTCATAAGGTAGTAATGTCTGTTTTATTCTACTCTCCTTTCTACAAGGCCTTGTGCCATTTAGTGTAGAGAAAAGTAGCCACTAAGAGCTGCATTCTAGCATGAAGGGAGCCATGGGAACAGAGCTTGCAAACCAGGACATTGTTGCCCTCCCTCTCTCCATCTCCTCACATTGTCCCCCAAGAGCCACACTCACTAGGGAGGGAGAGATAAATAGAGGCCATTAATATAATAAATGTGGTCAGCATCTAGAAAGCAGGATGGATCTGGAGGGAAAAGATCAATTTTGCAGATTGTTACTCATGGAATGGTGTTGAGGGTGGTAATTGCAAACTTGCTAATCCTGTACTATTAGCTGAAACAGTCGCAGAATTTTAGGGGGAAACTTTACTACTAACAATTTACAGACAATCGAGGCTCCCTTTTTACCTGAGCAGATGGAATAAATCTTGTTTTTTCTTCATCACTGGCAATTCAGGTGAGGAACTGAGAACACTTCCTGGGAAAGGAAAACACAGTCCCCAAGAGAAACCTCCCAATGACCTACTCCCTCCACCAGGCCCCACCTGCCTACAGTTACCACCCAGTGATCCATTCAAATTATCAATCTGTCTGCTGGATCAATACCAATCAGGTTACAGCTCTCATAGTCCAAGCATTTCACTTCTGAACATTCCTACATTGCCGTGTGGACTCTATGGAAGACATTGCCCATCCATAACACCACAGGACTCTTTGCAGTTATCACTCTGTGTTTGATATTCAGATTAGGAAATTGCGGTCTACTTCTAAATCATCATGTCTTCTTAGGGTTCTCTCTAAACTCTTTTTTATGACTCACCTCAGCCCTAGAACTAAAGTCTGCTGCCTTTCTCTTAGCTTTCTTCAGTGCCCTAGAATAGCACTGGTCTGTTTTCTGGGTCTCTACTCTGTTTAATTCATCTTTTTCATGAGTTCTTGCACCAATGACACACTGTCTTGTTTCCTGATGCTCTGCTCCTTTTTGCCAAGGACTTTTGATGACCACTGATTCTTTTTATTATTAATACATATTTTATAATGGTCTCACCAAAGTCTTCAAGAACAATATGCCTGATGACAATTTTCCTTTGTTTTCCTAAGTGCCTAAAGTGCATCACAGAACAACTCTAAGAATTTTAAGAAGACTATTAACCATATTAAAATATCTAGCTCCTGTGAGTATAAAATATGCACCATTTGACATCTCATCCAAGAATCCAACCACATACAGGAGGAAAATATAAACTCTAGTGGGGAGAGAAATCTGTCGAAGCAAATCAACCCAGCAGTGGTGATCTGGTGAAATAAAATACAAAGTTAATACTTTATCTGTTGCCCATAGGTGCAAGATTTCCTAGAGGTGGGGGAGATAGAAGAAGATCCAAATAAGCTTCTGGAAGTACAAATCACAGTGTATGTGATGAAAAAATAATACCTTGGACATAACAAACAGCAGATTAGACATCACAGAAGAAAAGAGATTGGACTAAGGCATACAACAGTAAGCAATTCATAGTGAGACAGAGGAACCTAAGGCCATAAGTGAGCTGGAAATAACTTAAAGAAGCCTAATATGCAATAGGAGATTCCAAATATACGGGTCAACATTTGAATTTCTTGAAAGGATCATTTATTTTGTCTCTATCAAAATAATTCTGACACAGCAAAGTGTTTACAATATCTGAAATACAAATCAGCTAAATAATAATAAAAAGACAGGAAGAGCATAAAGGACTAAAAGTCAACCCATTGAAAGTTTTGCATAATGTATGTGAAGTCACTTGAGGGTGATTGTTTTGAGGAGAGATGTTTACTGCAACCTTTGGAGCAGCCACTAAAATAACAAAGACCAGAGTTAAAGCTAATGAGCCAGCAAACAAGAATTAAGTGTTAAAAGTGCTCAACTATTCCACAAGTTAGTATAAAATAAATGGAACAAAGGGGAGACAGGAAACAAATACTAGTTGGCAAAGGAGACCTTAACCAAATTAGCAATCCCATCAAATATAAGTGGTCCTAATGTCCCCATTAAAAAGCATACAGTATAAATTTGAACAAAAAAGGAAAAAAAATTGCATGTCTTGTACTATAAATGTAGTTTCTGACATCTATAGAACTTAATTAGAAAACAATTACACAAATAAATAGTTTGAGAAAATCTCAACTGTTTCAAAATTAAATGATAATTTTCTAAATCCCTCCTAAAGCAAAGGATAAATCAAAACAAAAATGTGTTAAACTGAATGAAAACAAAAATATTGTTATAGAAATTTGCAGGAGGGACGGACGCTCGAACTGTCGTATAGGAAAAGGAAAGGGGTTTGTTGAATTACCAAAGAAACATGTGGAGGGGATGGGGACAAGCCGCGGGGAACGAACGGGAGCTGGAGTACGCGGGAACGGAGAGCAGGAACAGAGAGCGGCAGGAACAGAGAGCAAGCTCAGTCCGGTCCTGGTTTAAATAGAGTAGGGACCATAAAACCCCCTTGGAGTGAGTCCTTGTCCTATAGGCCAACAGAGGTCGGGGGGGTTAGTGGACAGGGGGACTTGCTGGTCAGGTTTTTTGGTCACGCTGAGGATCCTGGGAGCTGTAGTTTTTCACAAAACACCTGGGGAGGTGTGGCCTTCTGCCTGGGAGGCGCAGCCTTCTGCCTGGAATCCAACATTCCCCCCTTTTTGATTTCTTAGGAAGCGGGGTGTCATGTTTCGATCTGGCTGCTTCAGAGCTGAAATGGGGCGACGTGGGGTAGTTTTGGGTGGGGGAGGAATGCGGGCAGGCAGGTCAGGCTTGAGGGTTAAAAAAATTCCCAGGAGGCAGGCACCATAAAGATGGATCTCTGCAGGAGTGAATTGGATGAAGGTTCCTTGAAGCCATAAATCGGTGAGGGTGTCAAACCAGGCTTCTGCAGAGGTCACCAGGGGAGTCAGCCGGAGAGCATGTAGAAATTGTGGGTCTTGCGAGTTTGCAGGTAACACTATTATGGAAGCAACAAAGGGAAAGAAGGTGAGATGGATTATTTTCCATAGGCCTGTGTTCCACCAGGTGGGACTTACGGTGAAGAGGCCAATGGAGAGTGCGAAGCGCATCATAATGAGCATTGGGTGGCAGCATAAGGGCAGGACTCAGCAGGGGTCTCTGGTTGGAAAGTCATTCGTTGTTTTTTTAACAGTTGATAGTCCCTGGGAAAAACTGGTTAAAGGTTTCAAAATGAGAAAAAACAGAAAAGATTATTTTGAGTCAGTATCAGGAACACAAGAGAAACGAATTTTTAGGGGACCGGTGGGAATGGGAGAGCAAGTATACTGAAGTAGTTGTCTTTTTGTGGATCTTCAGTTGGTTGATCAGCTGGTTTCAGTCTAAAAATATGAATCTAAGAAGTCAAATTTTCTGAGGTTTCACGAAGTTTAGCAGCTATGGGTGTGCACAGCACAACGTGGAAAGGTCTTGTCCACTTTGGGACAAAGGAGATTGTTCCTGTGTCCTGGGGAGGGGAGAAATATACCCAAGAACCAGGTATTAATGGGAATGAAGCAGTGAGTCTACCTGGGTCAGGCAGAATGAAATCTTGGCACTTCCATATCTGATGTCTGATGAAGGATAAGAGAGGAGAAGAGAGATCTTTGGGTAAGGGTCCCTGAGTTGGGGAAACTCCGGGTGGAAGGGCTGGTCACCCAAACATAACCTCAAAAGGGGATAGTAAGGAGGGCTTTTTTGGGAGGACTCTGAGCCTACAAAGGGCAAGAGGGAGTAACTTGACCCAGTCTAAGTGGAGTTCTAGGGAGAGTTTAGTCAGGACATCCTTAAGAGTCCTATTAGTCCTCTCTACCTTCCCTGAAGACTTGGGGTGATATGGGATGTGAAAATGCCAAGGGATATTAAGGGAAGTAGAAACACTTTGGGTAACCTGGGAAACAAATTCAGGCCCGTTGTCAGACTGGATGGACGTGGGCAATCTGAAACAGGGAAGGATTTCTGAGACTAGAATGGAGGCTACTGTGGAGGCCCTTTTATTGGAAGTAGGGAAGGCCTCCACCCATCCAGAGAAGGTGTCTACCAAAACCAGGAGATATTTGTGTCTCCGGGCAACTGGCATGTTGGTGAAGTCTATCTGCCAATCAGCTCCTGGAAGCTGACCTCGAGCTTGGTGAGAGGGAAATGTTCCTGGTTTAAGGGGAGTATATGGGTTAGTGCGCTGACATGCAGTGCACGCTGAGGTGAGCTGATGGAGAAACTGTGTGTCTTCCGGAGTCAGGGTGAGGAAGGAGGTAGCGAAAGTCTTGAGGGCCTGAGGGTTAGGATGGAAAAGGGAATGGAGATAGGAGAGGATTGATTGTGTGGAAGGGGATGTGGGGGTCTGGGTAGTAGGTAGGACTGGAGCCAGAAGAGAAGGAGAAGATAGTGCTGCCTCCCTTGCTGCCCTGTCGGCCTTTGTGTTTCCCTGAACTCTGGGAGAGTCTCCACTTTGATGTGAAGGACAATGGGAAATCCCTATTAGCTTGGGCAGGAGAGAGACTTGCAAAAGTTTTGATATTAATTTAGAATTAGTAACTGCAGAACCTTTTGTGGTCAGCAGCCCTCGCTCTTTCCATACTGCTGAATGGGAAAGCAAAATATGGTAGACATATTTTGAGTCTGTGTAAAGGGTGAGGTTTTGATCAGCAGCTAATTCGAAGGCACGAATGACAGCTATTAATTCAGCCCGTTGGTTTGTGGTGTTAGGGGGTAGGGGTGCTGCCTCAATAACCTCTGATAGGGAAACGATAGCGTATCCAGCAAAACGTTGCCCATCCCTAAAGAAAGAGCTGCCATCTGTGAACCAAATTAAGGAAGGATCAGGAAGTGGTCCCTCCTTAATATGGGAGGGATGGGGGATTAAAGCCTTGAGTGTCTCTATACAATCATGTTCTGGGGACTCTGAGGAGACTGGGAGAAGGGAAGCTGGGTGTAAAGAGGAGCAGGGTTGGAAGGTGATTGAGGAGTCATGCAAAAAGGAAACAAGGAGAGAAAGAACGTGACAGGGTGGGAGAGTTTGAAGGCTCTTATAGGTTAGTAAGTCTTTTAAATGATGAGGAGAGGCAACAGTAACCTGGGCACCAAAGGTCAACTTTTTTGATTCCTGCAGAAGTAGGTAAGCAGCAGCCAAAGCCCTAAGGCAGGGGGCCCATCCACGAACGGTGGGGTCAAGTTGTTTAGAGAGGTAGGCAACTGGAGCAAAGGTGGGGCCCTTGTATTGGCCTAGAACACCAAGAGCCAAACCCTTGGTTTCATGGACATAAAGGGTAAATGGCTGAAGGAGGTCTGGGAGGTGAAGGGCTGGGGCCTGTGACAGTGCCTGCTGCAAATGTTTAAACTCGGCCTGAATGTTGTCGGGAAGGAATTTACCCTCAATCTCCTTAGCTGCCTCATATAGGGGCTTTGCATAAAGAGAGAAATTAGGAATCCAGACACAGAAATATCCTGCTAGCCCTAGGAAAGAGAGAATTTCTTCCTTTGTCTTGGGACATGGGAGCTCCTTGATGAGGGCTTTTCTGTCCACAGTAATGGCCTTCGATTGATGGGAAATCTGAACTCCTAAATATACTACCTGGGTCTGGGCAAGCTGTACCTTAGATGAGGAGACACGATACCCACGAGAAGCAAGAAAATTTAAAAGGGTGTAAGAGTCTTCACGAGCTGTGAAGAGGGAAAGGCTGCAGAGGAGGAGGTCATCTACATATTGTAAGAGTGTGGAATTAGGGAATTTAAGATCTTTGAGGTCTGCAGCCAATGTCTGACCAAAGATATGGGGGCTGTCTCGAAAACCCTGAGGGAGGACTGTCCAGATCAACTGTTGGGAACACCGGGTATCTGGATCTGTCCAAGTAAAGGCAAAGAGGTCTTGAGATTCTGGGGCTAAGGGTACAGTGAAGAAGGCATCTTTCAGGTCAATTACTGAGAAATGGGTGGATAAGGAAGGAATTAGGGAAATAATAGTATAAGGATTTGGGACCACGAGGTGTATAGGCCTGACAGCCTCGTTGATGAGACGAAGATCTTGGACTAGCCAATAGGACCCGTTGGACTTCTGAACTGCCAATATAGGGGTGTTATAAGGAGAATGGGTGGGTCTGAGAAAGCGTTTCCGCAAAAGATCTGAGATAATGGGTTGAAGACCTCTGAGGCTCGCGGCTGGAAGTGGATATTGGGCTTTATTGGGGAAACGTTGGGGATCTTTAAGGTAGATTTGTACGGGGTCACACTGTGCAAGGGACAGAGTCTGAGTATCCCAGACTTTGGGGTCCACTAAATCGGCGGGGACAGGGTAATGAAAGGTTTCTGTGTCGATAGAAGGTTGGGGGGTTTCTGCCTCGGTAGGGGGCTGAGGGGATCTTACATCACTAGGGAGCGATGGGGTTTCCTCATCAGCATCAGTAGGGGGTGATGGGTCAGTGACCTTTGAAACGGTAAGAAGAAAAATGGGGGAAGAGACGGAGCAAGACGAACCAGGAAGCATAACTGAGCTAGGCAGATTGGAGAACACGATTGAGGCCCGAAATTTGGCCAACATGTCCCTGCCCAATAGGGGCACATGACACTGAGGCATTACCAGAAACTGGTGGGTGAAGGGATGGTGGTGAAGACAGCAAGACAGCATAGGAGTCTTGCGGGGGCGAATAGCATTTCCCTCTACCCTGACAATAGGGGATGGTGCTATGGTGGTGGGGCCCCAAAACTCCCTCAAGACTGAGGAGGTGGCTCCTGTATCTAGCAGGAAATTCACGGGGCGTCCATCAACAAGGAGAGTAACCCTGGGCTCCTTCAATGCGATGTCAATGGTCGGGAGAGGAGCCCCTGGGCCCCTTCAGTCTTCCGTGGCCAGTGCGAGCAGGCTGGGGTTTGTGACCGGTCCAGCCCCCCTGCAGGAGCTGGGGCAGTCAATGCCCCAATGGCCCATCTTGGAACACTTTGGGCATGGGCGCTTAGGGGGCTTGGGATTAGGGCATTCTCTAGCCCAGTGTCCATCTTTCCCGCACCTAAAGCAAGGCCCTGGGGGTTCCTCCTGTGTGGACTTATATGCCCCTTTTCTTGAGGCCTGAGCATCAGAGCCCCTAAGGGCCAGAGCTAACATTTGGAACCTTGATCGCTCAGCCTCTCATGCTTTAGAAACCTGCGACATTCAGCGTCTTCTTCACGGTTATGATAGACTTTAAAAGCCGTGGCCAAAATCTCAGTCTGGGGGGTCACAGGGCCCAATTCTAATTTCCTTAACTTAGCATGAATGTCGGGGTAGCTCTGAGACAGGAAATATGTCATAAGGACTTGACGGCCCCCCTGGGACTCAGGATCTAGGTTTGTGTATTTTAGGACGGCCTTCGTGAGCCGATCTAAAAATTCAGAGGGGGTCTCTTCTCTCTTTTGAATAATGTCCTGTAGCTTATCAAAATTAACAGGTTTCTGAGCTGCTCGTTTCAGACCATCTACTATACACGTCAAAAACTGGTCCCTAAGACCACGTCCCCTGGGGCATTGTAATCCCAGTGTGGGTCTCTGTCTGGGGCCGCCTCAGGACCGATGGGGAAATTTGGGTTCATTCTGTGAGTCTCATCTACATATGCTCTGGCTTGCTCCCAGACTCACCTACGCTCTTCAGGAAGTAAAGTATTTGACAAAATAAAGTATGCGTCATGAAATGTAAGGCTGTATGCTTGGGTGACCCATTGGAATTCTTTTATGTACATCGTAGGGTCTGTTGTAAAGGAACCCAAGCGGCACTCAATTTGGGAAAGATCAGACATGGAGAATGGGATATGAACCCTTACAACCCCCTCTGTCCCAGCTACCTCCCTTAACGGCGCGATTATCTGAGCTGCCTGCTTTTTCGAGCGAGTCATAGGAGGACTGAATGCAGGGGGCCGCGGAGTGTTAGGCGGGTCTGGGAGGGATGGTGTTGGAACGGCTGGGGCCGGAAGTAGTTCTGTGGAAGACACTGGGGGAGAAACGCGGTCTACGCAATGCTCTCCCTGTGCCGCCACCGGAGCCGTTGGGGAAAGAACCGGGGAGGGGGCCAGAGCCTGAGGCAGCACGTTTGGTAAGAGACAAGTCTCAGAATCCGAGGGAGTATGGACTGGAGTCTGGGACTGAGGCAGCGCGCTCGGCGACGGCTGCATGGCTGGAGAGGGCGGGGGAGCCGTGGCCAGAGATGACTCGGAACCGAGCGGCGGGAGCTGAGCGGGTGGAGATAACGGCGGAAGTAGCGTGGAGCTGGGAACCGGAAATTGAGTGGGTGGGGGTAGCCGCGGTGAAGGCACTGGAAATGAAATGGACAGAGAAGGCGGGTCTACAGAGGAGGGTTCTGATGGAGCAGAAGGCGGGGGCGGGGCGAAGGATGAAGACAAAGGAGGGGGAGGATCTAAGCTCGGAAGCCCGCCAATTTCAAAATCTAAAGCCTGAGCTAGGGGAGGGGAAACGGTCTGGGGCAGCCTCCCAGGCTGCTGGTACGGGGGAGGTGGAGCCTCTAATCATGGATTGAAATCGGGGTCAATGGAAGATGGGGGGGAATCTGCAAGCCTATAGGCGAGAAATACCGTCTCGGGATTGCACCTGGTGCGCAAAGAAGGATTCGAACGTAGAAGGGAGAAGGCGTCGACATACGGCAATTCTGTCCATCTCTTTGTTTGTTGACAAAAGCTAGAGAGTTCCCGTAAAAGCCAGGAATCCAGGGATCCTGACTCTGGCCACTTATTGGATAGCGGGTAAGAAGGCCAAATTTTTGTACATAGCTTTATTAATTTGTTTTTCTTAATTTGGGGTTTTAAGCCTAAATGTGCTTGATTTCTTAGGAGACAGTTGAGAGGCGTGTCGGCTGGAGCTGATAGGGAAGTTCCCATATTTCCTGTTAACGGGGAGAGGCTGATACAATATTGTGGAAGGTGTCCCTCTCAGAATGTGTATCAGAGTGAGATCCAAGTTCGCTCGCCCAGTCGTCACCAGGTGAAACGAGCCTGGGACATCTGACCACCTTCCGTCCCAGACGGCAGGTTTAGAAGATGCCGGGGGGCTATGAGCTTACTCCATGGAGGTTTTCGGATTTTTTCCGTTCCGAACGGAAAAACGGAAGCTCAAGCCCGGAATGTGGAGGGGAACTTTCCTAGCCACTCACAGCCGAGAGCCGTAGTCTTACAGTTGGAAATTTTAAAGCGGCGGATAAAGGTGGGCGGGCGGACAAAGGTGGGGGAGGGGGGGAGTTCCCGGGGTCCACCTTCGCCCTGAAGGCTTGGGTGGGGTTTCGCCCCCCCTGTATAGGCCGCGGGCGAGATTGCCGGACACTCGACATGGAGTCCATAAGGAAAATGGAGTCAACCTGAGTCCTGGAAAAACACAGAGCAACTCTAAGGGAGATAAGATGGTTAATGTTTCCCAAGTTGAGGGCCCATCTTATGGAATGTTAATGAAACAGCTCCAGCAAACAGAGATGCTAATCAACTAGCCCTAAGCCCTTCCTGTGAATCTCACTCCCACCATGGGCCCTCCGGTGTCACATCTTTTGACATTTCTGTCCCCTGTCCCAGGAAGGACAGAGATCGGGAACATGAAAGGGACAAAAGAAAGATTTCAGATATAAAAGGGAGAAAGCCTCTCCTCCCTTTGGATTCCTGGTTTCCGGGTCCCCTTCTCCCTCTGGGGGAAGTCTTTTGCTACCCTTTCAATAAAGCTGTCCACTTTCCACTCTATGCTTGCCTCGGAGTGCTTCTTCTGCGTTATTCTTCAGCGTTCGGGGAGCAAGAACTCCTCACAGTAAAAAGCGGTTTCAATATGACCACATATATTGATGCTCAGCACAAATTTATTTAAATTCCATATCTAATCCTGATAAAACTATTAACAAACCCTCAGTAATATGAAACTTTCTTCACATAATAAAAGGCACTCATGTAAAATGTAAGGTTAAATAAGGAATATTTCCTATTCCTTGGAGACCAGCACTACTTGGGGTTAAATAGACTATTTTTTCAAGTAGACTGTAGTTAGACAGAGATACATTTGGTAGTCCCTAGATAATCTCTAAAAGCAGCAAAAATAGGGGGAAAAATGTCTTTTCAACAAACAGTACTGGAAAAACTGCATTTTTGACATGCAGGTATAATGAATCTCAGCTCTTATCTCATTCAAGAAGACAGACACAGGAAAATGATCGCCAAGGGAAAAGTCATAGGGTCCAAACAAACAGTGATTTTATTTTTCACTTCTGAATCATTGAAAATGTTTTTAATGTCAGATTGTGAGACCTTTGAAAATTACACAAAACCGCAAATTCAGTAATGATAAAGTTTCAACAGAACACAGCCACTTGCATTTCTTTATGTTGTCCGTGTATAATTTTATACCATGATGGAAAGTGAGAAGTCAGGAGACAGAGGCTGTATGGTAGGTACACAACACATAAAATACAAGCCTTCACAGAAGAAGTTTGCTGACACTTGCCACACACAAAAAAGTTAATATCAGGTGATTCGAAGTCCTCAGTGATCTGAAAACTCAGGCCTAAAGCTTCTAGAAGAAAGTTTAGCTAAGTCTCTTCAAGACATTGAGGTAGGACAAGACTCCTAATAGAGGCAAAAAATGTGCTATCCGTAAAAGAGTATATTGTTCTCTATCTAAATAGAAAGACTGTTTTATACATATGACTGAAAGGGCCATAGGGTATTCATAATACAGGGAATTCCTATGAATCAATCAGAAACAGTTCAAACAAAGAAATGAGTCAAAGTGTTGAATAAAGTGTTCAAAAGAAAAAAGATTGTATAGTTTCCTGTTCCTAAGGCAGGGTGATTTTAGTCCCAGCTGCTTAGAGATTTATTGGAGATAGAAGTCCACTATCGCCCTCTAGGGACTGACACTGGATACAACCAGTGGTTTGCCCACTCCCACCCCATTTCCAGGGCACCTGGCATCTAATATTTGGTGGGCATCTTCCACCCTACAATATTAATTGGTAAGATTTAGAATTTTTATTTCCTTTCTCAGAAGAGTAAAGGAGTTTGTTTCATGCCTCCCTCAATCACCATGACAGCTGAGACCACAGCAAGTAAACCTCAAACCTGTGGGTGCTCAGCTGTGTCCTGCAGTTCCTGAGGCCTCATTTAGAAAGTCACAGCCTCCCTGAACAGCCTCCCTACTGTTGCATCCTGGAGACTGCACAGTGGCCACTAGAGGGCACTGTGGGTCCACTGAGTGAGCTGCAGCCAGTGCTTCTGGAAGAGGAATGGCTCAGGGGTCTTGGCTGGGGGTCTGAATCAGGGATAACACCTGATGAGCCAGGCAGTGCTGCACAGGACTGGTGAGTCGTGGTCTCCCCACATCCCATGATGTGCATGTGAATGATTCAGGGCAGGGAGCCATGAACTGCACCTCGGTGAATCAAGGCTCTCTGGGAGCCTGCATTTGACAAGGGCTGTGAAGGGGCTATGGGGGGCAGCCCACACCACCATCTAGGTGGAAAGAAGCCCCTGACTCACAGGAAAGTGAGAAAGCTGTGAGCAAGGACTTCCACCCCACACCCCACCCTGCCTTGCTCAGCACAGCCAGCTGCCCCTCTCCCACAGAAGCTCCAATGCATAGGGGAAGGACTGCATTAGCTGAGCATATGGAGGGGCTGCAGGGGGCCTACTGAACCCACAAGGACACTGGCATCAGAGTAGTGACATCACTGATGTCACAGGAAACCCTCCAAACAGAGGAAAGGGAGGAGCCAAGTGCCTGCTCTCAGCCCAGGAGACCAGCACCCTGAGTGCCAAGATGCTTAGACCTGTCCATCCAGACTCTGCCTGGGGACCCAGGCTCCTCTGCTGCATCACCCTTTGTCTCCTGGGAACAGGTGAGTCCTGAGCATGGGGGACAGCCCCTGGAGCCACAGTGCTTTCTTTCTTGTTGCTTTGGGTCAAACTCCTCCCTGGGTTAGATGTTCACTCCTGTCTCCTTCCTCCCCAGATTCAATTGATTCCGAAGTCATCCAGTCCCTGAGACACCTAGTCACAGCAAAGGGAGGAAAGGGCACTCTGGAGTGCTATCCCATGTCTGGACACAGAAGCGTGTCCTGGTACCAGCAAGCTCCTGGTCAGGGACCTCAGTTCCTTGTTGAATATTTTGAAAAACTGCAGAGAGACAAAGGAAACCTCCCTGGTCGATTCTCGGCTCAGCAGTTGGATGACTATCACTCTGAGCTGACCATGAGTCCCCTGGAGCTGGGGGACTCAGCCATGTATCTGTGTGCCAGCAGCTTGCACAGCCCTACAGAGTCACTGGCATTCTGTAGCCTAAACTTCCTGTCTCAGCTGAGGCTGCAGCAGGGAGAGGAGGTGGAGGTTACCACCTTCACTTTGTACATGATCACAGTATATCACTTTATTCAGAGGAAGTTGCGTGTAGCTCATAGACTCTCCCTATATTTCATATTTACAAGTATCAAAAAAAAGAATGGAAACCTATATCTCCTAAATTAAAAATTCTGCTGAAATCCATTGTTTCAGCCTCATATTTGTCAAGAATGTATAACAGAGCAGAGCCTCTTCCATTTAAGACCATCTGGGCAGCAGGGGGAAGGCACAGTATGGGATAGGACTACACAGCTTATTGCTTTTCAACATTGAGGATGCTTGAAACTAATGGAGGGGTTGTTTGTCCTGTCATAGCTTCAAACTCAAGTGTACATTTCCACCAACAGAAAACTTGTGACCTTATAATTAATTACAAAGTCAATGAAAAGGAGTTATTCCTGGGGGTGCTCATCTCCCCAACGAAGTTTGAGTATTGTTGGTAGAGAAGACTTTATTTAGGAAATGATCCTTAGAGGTAGGTAATTCCAAGAGTTCTCTGTTGGTGGCTCTTGGGACCAGCTGACCTCTGGTCATAGATAAGAGAGCCCATCCTGGCCCCCCCTATGAGTGCTACCCTGATTTCCTCCTGATCTCTCTGTGTTTCTGCATCCTGTTCACTAAGCCTGATCGTAGAGAGTCTCTATCAAGACTCCATCAGAGTGTGGAGACACAGAAAGAGGCCTCACAGTGAGATATGGCCTGTATGGGCAAGAACAACACTCACTGCTATTGCATGATAGCAAATTCATGACTCAATGAATCTTCTCCTGTTTGGTGGATACAGATTTTAAATGAAGGAGGAAAAAAACAGTTCCCTGGTTCAGTACAGGCACAAATCACATGCAGATATCTCATCCACATCACTAATGATCCAGCTCTTGTTTTGAATAGAAATATTGTCTTGGGGACCTAAGTGGCCAGGATTCCAAGGCTTCACCTAAAACAAAATAATTCATTTCCATAGTGATGCACTGAGGCTTCAGACTGCATGGAAGGACTCTTGTCCCTGACTTTTTTGTGAGACTAGATAAAAAAGTTTTTCAAATGGAAATGACCTTGACCTTGATGCTCTTAAACCTTCCTGGTGCTCAATGATTCTTGTAGTCAAGAATAGCATTGCAGACTGACATCTAATGCCCAGAGTTTGGGCAAATGGAAGATACTACAGGGAACTTGGAGATGATGTTTGAGCAAAGAAGTTATAGAAGGCACTATGACTGCCATGTGGATGTTCCTTGTATTGAAGAAATATTGGGAAAAGTTAAACCAGCACACAAATAAGGAACTATATACTTATGGAAATAAAATCTGCCTTGAGGACCAAATATACTGCCTAAAATTAAGAAAGGAGCATTCAAACTTAAAGTTTAAAATAGACTACAAATTCTTTCCATTCAGAGAGGTTGAATTGTGCATATATACTATAAAACATCACCATATTCCCTAATATTATATATGCAATTGAAAATTGAGTTTTTCCTTAGGGAAGGGTTGTGGTAAGTTATTTATTTTACAGCTTGTGTATTTGTAGGGGATAACATCATCACTTGCCTGCTGATGGCAAAATTTTTCTTTCCACCATAACAGGGCCAAAAGACATGGGATCCTCCCTCATTCCTACAATGGGACCCAAGTTCTTCCTCTGTATGGCCTTCTGTCTCCTGTGGGCAGGTGAGTGCTGACCATGGGGGAATACCTTCCCTGGAATTCCAAGGCCTCAATCCAAGTCCTTCTCTTGAGGTGACATAAACTTCTGTTCTTCTCTACTGCAGGACACATGGAGGCTGGAATCACCCAAAGCCCAAGACACATCATCACAGAGACAGGAGCAAAGGTGACTTTGAGCTGCCAGCAAACGGACAACTATAACCGGATGTACTGGTATCGACAAGACCCGGGGTACGGGCTGCGGCTGATCCATTACTCATATGGTGTTCAGAACACTGATAAAGGAGAAGTGTCCAAGGGGTACAGTGTCTCCAGATCAAATGAAAATGAATTCCCCCTCACACTGAGCTCAGCCACCCACTCCCAGACATCTGTGTACTTGTGTGCCTATAATGACTACACAGTGCTCCAGGGCCACCTCCTCTCTGCACATAAATAGGAAGATTGTGGTTGCCTGTGCTCAGGAGCCCTGGACCACCCCAGGAAGTTCCCATCACCCAAGAGTCACAGAGCCCTTGCCAGCCTGGGGACCTCACAGCCTGGGCAATAGGACCCTCAGTGCTGAGGTCCTCCCCCTGCCAGTCTCAGCCTGACCTCAGACCTCCCTGTCCCCTTAGCTTGCTGCTGCTCTCTTCAGCAGTCCTCTCTTTCCACCTGCAAAAGGAAAATGCATCTTAGTGGAGGTTCTGTTGAATGCCTTGCCAATCTCAAAGCCACCACCTTCTCACTTCTGGGCTTCAGTGACGTCGTCATCCCCCCATAGTCCCTTCAACTTCATTCCTAAGTCTCCTCCCATGTGACCTCTGCTCCTGTGGGGAAGCCCTAGGGGTCTGTGTCATGTGCCTTCCTGTCTCTCCATCCTCCCTGCACCTGTCCCCTGGCTGCCAGCTCCTGCCATGCTCTCCTCTGTGTGTCATTTCCCCCCTGGGGACTTGTCCTCACAGGGTGTTTCTTTGTTCCTAAATAAATGTACCTCCTTTGTTCCTGTGTTTACTTTATTCCTACATGAAAATATATTTCATGTACACAAATTCTTAATTTTGACATGCAAAACTTAAAATTTATTAGTAACACTAAAGGAAATAATTTTATCATTTCCTTGAGGGACGATTTTACTTTATTCAAGATACAAAAGGAAACAAGCCATAAAGAATGATTTTGTTATCATGGCAGTTGTATTGAAGCATTATTAAATTAAATCACACCTTCTGGGAGGTGAAGAGAAGGATCTGTTCACTTGTCTTTTCAGTCACTGGAGGCCACCAGCACCTTGGCTTATGGCTTCTTCCACCTTCAAAGCCAACAGTGACCACTAGAGCCTTCCCATGGGCTGTTTCTCTGACTCTTCCTCTTGTTCCTTCCACATCTTAAGACCCTCCTGATTACAGCATTCCTAGAGGGCAAATTCCAAGGCAATCTCTTTTTATCAGAGTCCCCTGATGAGCCACCCTAACTTCATTGGGAACTTCATGTCCCCCTGGCCATGCAATATGACATATTCACAGGCTCCAGGGACTGTCATGCACATCTGTGGAGGAACATCATTTGGCCTGTCACATGTAGGCCCCTGATATTGGGGGGAAACAAATAATTCCAGGGGTTAGGAAGCAGTGAGGAGCATAGTCTTACACTCTGGGTTCAAGACACCCTGCAAGAGGACAGTGCCTTCAAGGGAAGCAGGCATGTCAGATGCCTCCAGCCTGCCTATAAACTGTTGCCCATCTAAAGTTGTCAGGTGCTCTCAGGTGCAGGGGACTAAGAAGTCTGTCTGAGTGTCAAGAACACATGTGGACTTCTGTTCCTTTTTGTAAGCAGATAATGTAATATGCCAATCCAAGAAACAGTATCTTTCAACTCTTCATAACTCTAACCAGAGAGGAGGAGCGCTGGGGACAGGTCCTTTCTATAGGGAAAAGGCAAGGCTAGGTGTTCATGACTTTAAAACATTTCTCACGACATCAGTGCAGTTCCTGTAGATTCACAGTGAGTCAATCTCTTTCTCCTCCTGGTAGCCATAGGTCAGCTTGAACTTAACTGAGGATGATTTGGTTGTGAGTGTGTGACTGCAGCCTCATGCCACCAGTGAGAGCAACACCAGAGCTTCAGAAGAAGCTGGCGTCAAATGAGACAGGGGATTCATGTTCCAGGGCTTGGCATTTGAGGTGCAGACAGAAGGAGGTGACAGACTCTTAGGGGAGGGGTGCTGTAGAGAAGACATTAGGAATGCATAATGCCAAACCAAACTGCAGAGGGCCTGATGTGTAGATCTCTATCTCAGGTAATTTAAAATTGAATCCAGTCCTGACCATTTCATCACCCAGCTCTGTAGCCTCCTCTGGAAGGAGCTTTCAGGGTGATGATGTCACTGACAGATGCATCCTGTGAGAATAAAATGTCCCAAGATTTCTTCCTTCCACCTGCTCAGAAAGGCCCTAGGGATCTCCCACATAGGCTCTCACCCTGCTATGGGTGGCTCAAACTCACTTGGTGGGGAAAACTTAATCTACCACAGGGGGTAGAACACCTGCCTTCCAGAATTTTCACCCCAGGTGAGTGTGGGAGCCCCAGATAAGGGTTGCTTTGCTCACTTCATGATGTCACTGACAGAGGCATCTTGTGAGAATAAAATGTCCCAAGATTTCTTCCTCCCTTCTGCTAAGAAAGGCCCTCCAGATCTTCCATATCTGCTCTTACCCTGCTATGGGTGGCCAGACCCTGTGTTGTGTGGCCCTGAGTGTTCTGGTAGCTGTGAGTTCTTAGAATATTTAGCTTCCTCATGCTGGACTTCCTGTTTAATAACTCCCTATAGTTTACTTTCCTGTTGCCCAATTATGTCTTTCTTTACAGATCTCACAGATGGCTAGGGTCATTCAGACACCCATGCAAAGTGACAGGGAGGGGACTGATTTGGGGGGAAAACTGCTATTCTGAGCAGAAACCTCTAGCCTATGGCATTTTAACCTTTTATTTTTGTTGGGCCTTAACACTGTCTGCCAAGGGGATGGAAAACTCTGGCTTTCCGGCTGCTTGCTACGCCCTGTTACGGACCTAGGCTAAGCAGGGGGTATGGCTGTGAACCAAAACCGCCCTACTGATTGCCTGATGTCCACTATATAGCATTGTGCACCTTTTCAATAAACGAGTTCCTGCACTGACCGGTGACCAGGATCCCTGGTATGTTCCTGGGCCTTCTAAAGGTGGGGGAGGGAATATCAGCAGCCTGTACTCTCCCAATCTAGTCTCATCATTGGTGTAGGCCCCTCTGGCCTCTTTTGCTGGACAAAAGTGGTCCATCCTGGGTATGGGGGGCGCCTAAAGACCTCAACCCCTTATAATACCCCGACAAGTGGCTCCAAGCATGGGGCAGAACTTCGACAGATTGGGCTAAGCATTTGAGCCAGATAGGGCCTTTCGAGTAGAGGCATCCTCTAGAAAATGAGGCAAGCATACATCTCTCTCTCTCTTTCTCACCCACTTTTTCTCTCTTTCTTCCTCTCCCTTTTCTGGGAACTTCAGCCTTTGGACTTAGGTCTGAAACCTCTGCACAGGGAAACCTGCAGTTTTCGTATGCACCTGGCGTGGGAGAAAGGGTGGATGTCGGGGAGGGCACGCTTGGTGGTGGGCAGGACCTGAGTCCATCTCCTCAGGCCACGGCCATGCCCTCACCATGCCTCCAGTGAGCTGCCTCTGGGGTGGGGCTCATGCAGAGCTAGGAGGCACATTTGTGACCACGCCCCAGGGATGCATGCCAATAGCCCAGCCTTCTGTCAACAAGGTTCAAACTATACCTCCTTTTAAAATCTTAGGAGCTGAACTTAAATGGGATCCTGTCTGTCCCCTTAAACCTTAGCTGCTTCTCCAATCATCTTACTCTTTGGTAGAGCTTCAAAAGCTCTTAGGGGAACTCAACTGGTTAAGGCCTTGAAAAAAGTGCCTTAGGCATAAGACATCTGCTCACAATAGCAGTTCCCCACCCTTCCAGACCTGAGCCAGGACTTACATTGAAATGCAAATGAAGAAATAAACTTAATCCCCAGAGGGGGGGGGGGAAAAGGGTTACCTCAGCCAGGACTTACATTAAAATGCAAATGGAGAAGTAAGCTCAAGCCCCAGAGAGGAAAAAAAAAGGGGGGGTTAACATGTCTTTTTGCCAGCCTGTCATTTTTCTAAGATTTTTGAGCTCATGGTTCTGATTCTGTGCACCCAGATTGATGTTTCAGTTGTTTTTGTGTGTACACTTGTGTTCTGTTTGTGTGTTTATGTGTGTGTAGACTGAGCGCTCATGAAAATTTTAAATATGGATCCAAATACCTTGCGCCATTTGGAAAATTAAAGTACATATTTATGTCCATAGATACCTGCTCACATGCTTGTTGGACCACTGCCCGTTCTGGTGAAAGGGCCAAACATGCTGAAAGCCATGTTTTACAATGCTTTGCAATCCTAGTGAAGCCAGATTTAAAGCTAGGTAGTGAGTGTAGTCAGGCAAATCGGGTCTAACATCGAGTTTCATAAAGAACATGGAGTCCATAAGGAAAATGGAGTCAGCCTGAGTCCTGGAAAATCACAGAGCAACTCCAAGAGAGATAAGATGGTTAATGTTCCCAAGTTTAGGGCTCATCTTATGGAATGATAATGAAACAACTTCCAGTAAACGGAGATGCTAGATGCTAATCAACTAGCCCTAAACCCTTCCCATAAATCTCACACCCACCATGGGCCCTCCGGCATCACACCTTTTGACATTCCTGTCCTAGGAAGGACAGAGATAGGGAACATGGAAGGGACAAAAGAAAGATTTAGATATAAAAGGGAGAAAGCTTCTCCTCCCTTTGGATTCCTGGTTTCCAGGTCCCCTTCTCCCTCTGGGGGAAGTCTTTTGCTATCCTTTCAATAAAGCTGTCTACTTTCCACTCTACGCTTGCCTCAGAGTGCTTCTTCGGCGTTATTCTTCAGCGTTCGGGGAGCAAGAACTCGTCACGGTAAAAAGCGGTTTCACTAGGATTACCAGAACAGGTTAAAACAGATAATGGACCCTGTTTTGTGAGCAAATCATTACAAAAATTTTTCCAAAGATGGCATATTAAACATACCACAGGGATCCCATATAACCCAAAAGGACAAGCCATCATAAAGAGACACAATAAAACCCTAAAGGACCAATTAATAAAACAAAATGGGGGAAGCAGCCCCCATGATCAGTTAAAAACAGCTATGCTTACTTTAAATATTTTAAATGTTTCCAAGCAGCAGCCTCTGACTGCGTTTCAAAGACACTGGTCTAGTCAAATGCCTTACATAAAGGTTGAGATCCGATGGAAGGACCCACTAACTAGGTGCTGGCGGGGTCCTGACCCGCTAATAAGCGCTGGCAGAGGTCTTGGATGTGTCTTTCCAATTGGAGAGCCAAGCCCTATGTGGATACCTTCAAGGGACCTCAAGTACTGACAATCAGTCCAAAATGACTACCCACGAGCACATGCTCTTGAGGGGAGATTATTTCCCTTTTCCCACAGGAATGAAAAAACCATGATAGACCCCCTGTCTCGTTGTGATTGGACTTCTCATCATCTCTATCCTGATGTTCATCAGGAGCACTGTTGCCTTGGACTCTCCCTTTGTCAGTATTTCAACTCTCTGTGACGAGAGAAGAGGGACTATGCCTATTCCTGGGAGAAAAGTGTTATTGCTGTGCCAACTGTCCAGACTTTGTCCTAGACAGCTTCCTTTGGACTGGACTAAATGGGTGGCTTCCCTACCTTCTCCCCTTTATGAAACCCCTGACTGTCATTTTCCTTGTGTTCACTTTTGGGCCCTGTGTAATCAACAAACTTGTTCAACTCCTTTATGACTGGACCAAATTGGTACAACTTGGTGGTCTGCCAATAATATGCTGCCTTCAGCGATGCTGAGCAGAAGCCCTGCAAACATGGTCCTTAACAGGATGTGGAGGTCTAAACCAACCATCCTTGAAAAGCTTTCCCAAAGGTGACTGTTCTGTCCCATGTCCTTCCCCTGGCCACCTGCTGGCCCTGGGTGTGTCCACCTGAAGTGCTAGGGTGGTAGACAAAGACGGGTAAGATTTTCCAGAGGGAAAATGACCTAAGACAGGCACACTCTCGAGTAAGATGTGCTGGATTTCAGGCAGGGAGGTAGAAGGCCACACCTCCCCGGGTAAAAGACTACATTTCCCAGGGGCCTCAGCCTGGCCAGCAGGTGCCCTCCCACTGCCTCCTGATGTCCAGCAGCCTATGGAGACACTCGCCCCCAGCGGTCTCCCTGACCACCAGTCCATGATTTAAGCCTGCCCCAGACTGAAACTGGCCCTTCTTTCCCTTCTTCTTCTTCCTTCCCGTTCTCCCTTCCCTATCCCCCTTCCCTTCCCTTCCTTTCCCTACCCTTCTCCACGTGGCACCCCAATAAACCCTTTTATTTCACTAACATGGTGTTCCTGGCTAAGTTAACTTTGTTCAGCATTTTCTAACAAGATGGACACCCCATTTTTGAATAAAACAAAATGGGGGAACCCCATTTTGAATAAAACAAAACGGGGGAAATGTCGGGCCTTAACACTGTCTGCCAAGGGGATGGAAAAGCTCTGGCTTTCCGGCTGCTTGCTACGCCCTGTTATGGACCTAGGCTAAGCAGGGGGCATGGCTGTGAAACAAAACCGCCCTACTGATTGGCTGATGTCGACTATACAGCATTGTGAAGCTTTTCAATAAACGAGTTCCTGCTGCACTGACCGGTGACCGGGCTCCCTGGTATGTTCCTGGGCCTTCTAAAGGTGGGGGAGGGAATATCAGCAGCCTGTACTCTACCAGTCTAGTCTCTTCGTTGGGAGAGGCCCCTCTGGCCTCTTTTGCTGGACAAAAGAGGTCCATCCCGGGTACGGGGGGATAAAGACCTCAACCCCTTACAATATCCCGACATCTTTTAAGCTGGTAATCAGAGGATTTGGATGAAAATTGTGATATCTTATTGCTTTTGAGAACAAAGCTACAATGTTAAACTCCTTACTGAGATAAGCTACTGGCTATAGAGTAGGTCCATAATTTTCTATGACCATTTTTATGGTTATTGCTCCTCCCTCAGTGACATACCATGTTAAAAATTGCTCTATACATAAACTGAAGACAGGGGCTCAATATAAGGCCCCGTTTTAATGTCTTAAAGTCTTCCAAAACCTATTTATAACTCAGAGGGTGAGTAAACTTTTTGGTAAATTCATCTTTTATAAGTAGGTGGCCCTTTATAGATTCAGAAATTAGGGTGGTGTGTTTTTATTGCCTCCCTGAATTTCTCCATGAAAATAGCAGGGCTTTCCTTGGGCCCTGAGTAATTTCACAAACCTTGGAATAGTTAATGGGCTTTTGCTTAATCCTCCTGAGGACTTCAAGGACCAACATTTAGAAATGTGAAATCTTCCAAGCATCCTGTTCACCAGTTGGGTCCGAGTCAGGATTGTTTCTAGGAATTGCTTGTGCTCCAGATGAATAATTATGTTTGATTCTAGTTTGTGACGATGGGGTTTGGGCAAGATGTAGATCCAGCCCCCAATTTTTGCTTCTTTTTTAGGGTGAACTCCTTCTTATTGGAGGGTAAAGTTTGGCTAATAACATAATATCTTTCCAGGTGATGTCAAACACCTGGCATAAGTTCTGAAATATCAATATACTTATTTAGATCCTCTAAAAAATCTCCCTGTATTTGTTCTGTTTTGTTTTAAGTTTTTTTGGGGGGATCCCCTTGATTTCTCTTCCTCAGTGGGTGATTCTTTAAGGCATTTTCTTCTCATGGCAGTGACTAAGGTTAAGCCTGACAACACATGACAATGAGGCACTTTTCCTGATCATTTGTAATTTCCCAGTATGTAGACTAGTGGTCAATCTACAAACTGACTTGAAAGAGAAGCTCCCACCTGAGTACTGGAAAATAATCTTAGGTATGTCTCCGTAAATTTGAGCTTCATTATGGCCCAGAAAACCCATCTCTCATCACCTGGCTTTGACAAAGTTATTTATGGCCTTCTTTGGCAAAGTGCTAGGGTCCCAGTTTGCCCTATACCAGAGACCCTGGGAGGATTCAGACTTAAGGGTATTACTGCTTTCCTCCATGCCACTATAAAAAAACCCATGAAGGAAAAGAAAAAAATGATTATATGTCTTAATCTTTTGTGCCTAATTGTTGTCCTGTATAATAAAGGAACCTCTAGAGGTTAAGGGGAACATCTATTGGTTGTCAGGTGCATAACAAACACCCTTTTCCAGAGGAGTTTATGGGAGGGGTTGGTTAAAATAGAGTGCCTCCCTCTTGCATCATTTAAAAACAAAACAAAACAAAAAACAAAAACATTGAGTACATCTGAGCATAGGAATAGTAATGGGAGATTTTAAACTGGCTAGTGAAGATTAACTATGGGAACAAAGAGAACCTGGCTGTTTTCCTACTAATCATCCCATGTCTTCCTCTCAGTCCTACAATCTGAATTATCGGTGTTTCTGATCTAATAGGAAGGGGAGCATCCAGGAGGGAATGGATGCGGGGGTGGGGAGTGCTGTGTGGCCCACTTGGAGGCTAATGTAATTGGGGCTTTCCTTCAGTGCCATTCATCTACCGATCACCCCAGACACCTCTTAGGGCAGTTGGAAGAGGGTTCGAGAGAAGAAATCTTAGGATTTTCACCTGAGTGAGTGTAGACCTGTCTGGAAATTCCGCAGTTGTTCCATGCTCCCTCATCCACCTCCGTGCATCCAAAGCAGGTCGGGACTAGGGACACTGTATACTCATGCCAGTTGCTCTCCAGGCCTAGACAGAAAAGTAGGATATGGCATTGGCAGAACCCAACATGCCTGGTATTGGAAAAATAAGCCACGCTGATAATGGCGTTTCAATAAAAAGGGTTTATTAGGGACCACGTGGAAGGGTAGGGAGGTAAGGGAAGAAATGGCATGGAGGACAGGGAAGGTAAGGGACAAGGGAAAAGGGAAGAACAAGGGTGGTTTCAGTCCGGAGCAGGCTTATATAGCGAACTGGTGGTCAGAGGGACCCTGGAGCAAGTCCTTGTCTCCATAGGCTGCCGGAGGTCAAGAGGCGGTGGGGATGGCACCTGAGGGCTGGCCAGCAGAGCTGGCCAGCCTGAGGCACCTGGGAGGTGTAGTCTTTTCTCAAAGTACCTGGGAGGTGTGGCCTCCCTGCCAGGAATCCAACACCTGGTATACACAGAACAGGGGATTTATAGTTGCCTAGGTTAGGAAACCTTTCACTCAAGTCTTGAAGAGTGGTGGTTGCACTAGTTGTGTTTAAATAGCTGACAGGTTCCCACATCATCCTCCAACATGAAAGAGACAGATGTGGGGTGCGTGGAGAGGAGCTTACCTCGGTGTAAATCTCAATGGGACCTGCAAATACCGCTGTTTGTGGGTGACGAGTTCTGCTCCCCCAAATGTTGAAGTTGGAACATTAAAGAAGCATGCCGAGACAAACATATAAAGCAGGGTTTACTTAAAAGGGGTAACATAGACTTCTCCCTGGAGGGAGAAGGGGGCCTTTGCAGGCATTCTGGTATCCCAATAAGTGAGGCAGTTCTGCCTTTTTTATGTCACAGGGCTTATGCTCTCTTCCCCTTATCTTTCTCCTTCCTTCATATGTGGACAGGCCCGTAGATAGCCAAAAGGTGAGAAGCAGTTGGGCTGAAGGGGAAGGGTGGGGTAGTGAAGCCCAGGACACTTTAACACATTTATAGCTCCCTGTAGCAAGGGGCAGTTCCTGGAACAGGTTACCTTGGCAAAAGGTTGGGGCAGGGGCAGGTTCTTGATAAGGGTGGAGGAAGGGCTCTGAAGGAATTAACATTCCAATCCCTCAGGGAACAGTCTCCCAACAGTCTCCAACTTCCCCAGACTCACTCAAAATTGGCTTTCTTGATGTGACCTGACTCGATTTACCAATCTATACTGACTGCCAGTCAGATTCTGGCTTCACTTGGACATAACAAACAGCAGATTAGACATCACAGAAGAAAAGAGATGGGACCAAGACATAAAACAGTAAGAAATTCATAATGAAACAGAGAAATCAAAGGCCATAATTGAGCTGGAAATAACATGAAGAAGTCTAATATGCAATAGGAGATTCCAAATATTTGTGTCAAAATTTGAATTTCTTGAAAGGATTATTTGGTCTCTATCAAAATAATTCTGACACAGCAAAGTGTTTACAACAGCTGAAATATAAATCAGCTAAATAATAATAAAAAGACAGGAAGAGCATAAAGGACTAAATGCCAACCCATTGAAAGTTTTGCATAATGTACATGAAGTCACTTGAGGGTGACTGTGTTGAGCAGAGAGGTTTACTGCAAACATTGGAGCAGCCACTAAAATAACAAACCCCAGAGTTAAAGCAAATGATCCAGCAAATAAGAATTAAGTTATAGTGTTCAATTTTTCCACAAGTTAGTATAAAATAAATGGAACAAAGGAGAGACAGGAAACAAATACTAGTTGGCAGAGGAAACCTTAACTGAATTAGTAATCACACCAAAGGGGGATTGGTCCTGATGTTCCCATTAAAAACCATACAGTATAAGTTTGAACAAAACAGGAAAATAATTATGTGTCTTCTACTATAAATGTAGTCTCTAACATCTGTAGAACTTAATTAGAGAAAAATTGCACAAATATATGATAATTTTCTAAATTACTCCTAAAGCAAAGGATAAATATTCTAAATTACTCCAAAAGCAAAGGATAAATCAAAACAAAAATTAAATAATGTGTTAAACTGAATAAAAACAAAAATATAACAGGCAAAATTTGGCAAGATGCCACTAAAGCAGAACTTAGGGAAAATTGATTAAAAGGGAATATTTCCTATTCCTTGGAGACCAGCACTACTTGGGGTTAAATAGACTATTTTTTCAAGTAGACTGTCATTAGACACAGATACATTTGGTAGTCCCTAGATAATCACTAAAAGCAGCAAAAATAGGGGAAAAATGTGTCTTTCCAACAAACAGTACTGGAAAAAAACTGCACCTTGACATGCAGGTATAATGAATCTCAGCTCTTACCTCATTCAAGAAGACAGACACAGGCAAATGATCGCCAAGGGAAAATTCTGATCTGTGCTTCCTTTCATAGGGCTAAGTCAAATAGTGATTTTTTTTTTCATGTTTAAATTGTTGAAAATATTTTTAATGTCAGATTGTGGGACCTATGAAAATTACACAAACTCCAATTTCAATAATGATAAAGTTTCAACAGAACACAGCTGTTGGATTCTAGGCAGAGGCTGCACCTCCCAGGCAGAAGGCCACACCTCCCCAGGTGCCTTGTGAAAAACTACAGCTCCCAGGATCCTCAGCGTGACCAAAAAAAACCTGACCAGCAAGTCCCTTGTCCACTATCCCTACCCACCCCCTGACCTCTGCTGGCCTATAGGACAAGGACTCACTCCAAGGGGGTTTTATGGCCCCTACTCTATTTAAGCCAGCCCCCTGTTCCTGCCACCCCCTTTCCTTGTTCCTGCCGCCTTTTGTTCTTGCTCTCTGTTCCTGCCTGTCCCTATTCCCCTCCATCCCTTCTCTACCCCCCCTTCCCTTCCCTACCCTTGCCCATGTGGCACCCCAATAAACCCTTTTATTTCACTAACACGGTGTTCCCAGCTAAGTTAACTATGTTTCAGCAGTTTTCTAACAACAGCCACTTGCATTTCTTTATGTTGTCCGTGTGTAATTTTATACCACGATGGAAAGTGAGTAGTTAGGAGACAGAGGCTGTATGGTAGGCACACAACACACAAAATACTAGCCTTCACAGAAGAAGTTTGCTGACACTTGCCACACACAAAAAAGTTAATATCGGGTGGTTTGAAGTCCTCAGTGATCTGAAAACTCAGGCCTAAAGCTTCTAGAAGAAAGTTTAGCTAAGTCTCTTCATGACCTTGGGGTAGGACGAGACTCCTAATAGAGGCAAAAAATGTGCTATCCCTAAAAGAGTATATTGTTCTCTATCTAAACAGAAAGACTGTTTTATACATATGAATGAAAAGGCCATATGGTATTCATAATACAGAGAATTCCTATGAATCAATCAGAAACAGTTCAAACAAATAAATTAGTCAAAACATTGAATAAAATGTTCAAAAGAAAGAAGATGTATAGAGTTTCCTGCTCCTGGGGTGAGTTGGTTTTAGTCCCAGCTGCTCAGAGGCTCATTGGAGATAGAAGTCCACTATCACCCTCTAGGGACTGACTTTGGGTACAGCGAGGGGTTTGCCCACTCCCACCCCATTTCCAGGGCAGCTGGCATCTAATATCTGGTGGGCATCTTCCATCCTACAATATTATTAGGTAAGATTTAGAATATTTATTCCCTTTCTTGGAAGAATAAAGGAGTTTGTTTCATGCCTCCCTCAATCACCATGACAGCTGAGACCACAGCAGGTAAACCTTAAACCTGTGGGTGCTCAGCTGTGTCCTGCAGTTCCTGAGGCTCATTTAGAAAGCCACAGCCTCCCTGGACAGCCTCCCTACTGTTACATCCTGGAGACTGCACAGTGGCCACTAGAGGGCACTGTGGGTCCACTGAGTGAGCTGCTGCCAGTGCTTCTGGAAGAGGAATGGCTCAGGGTCTTGGCTGGGGGCCTGCATCAGGGATAACACCTGATGAGCCAGGCAGTGCTGCACAGGACAGGTGAGTTGTGGTCTCCCCACATCCCATGATGTGCATGTGAATGACTCAGGGCAGGGAGCCATGAACTGCACCTTGGTGAATCAAGGCTCTCTGGGAGCCTGCATTTGACAAGAGGTGTGATGAGGCTCCAGGGGGGAAGCCCACACCACCATCCAGGTGGAGACAGAGAAAAGCCACCCAGCATAAAGATCTCAGGTACAACCAGACCTGCAGGTACTCCAAAAATATATCTCCCAGACTGAGGCAGCCACACCCTGAGATGGTGGCGGTGGTTGCAGTAAACCTGCAGGCCCTGGTCGATGTCTCATGATGGCAGTGGCTGCATATAACCAAACCTGCAGGTACTGTGACAATGGACTTCCAGGCAGAAGCAGGCAGTGGCAAGTATGTGATCCCCTGGTGGTCTGCAGGTGGTCTAAAGGATAACAGCTGGCAATTGGAGGGTGGATGTCAGGTGGTGGCGATGGGTAAGTGAAAGGCCTGTGATGGGTAGGCAAGAGGCGGGCAAGCAGGCAAATGGCTAAGGATAGGAGGTGGTCAGCCAGTGATCTGTGCTCAAAAAGCAGGTGCTATATAGGCAGAAGGTGGGCAATTAAGACAATCAGTGAGGGTAAGCTGTGAGCAAGGACTTCCACCCCACACCCCACTCTGCCTTGCTCAGCACAGCCAGCTGCTCCCCTCCCACGGAAGCTCCAATGTATGGGGGAAGGACTGCATTAGCTGAGCATATGGAGGGGCTGCACGGGGCCTACTGAACCCACAAGGACACTGGCATCAGAGCAGTGACATCACTGATGTCACAGGAAACCCTCCAAACAGAGGAAAGGGAGGAGCCAAGTGCCTGCTCTCAGCCCAGGAGACCAGCACCCTGAGTGCCAAGATGCTTAGACCTGTCCATCCAGACTCTGCCTGGGGACCCAGGCTCCTCTGCTGCATCACCCTTTGTCTCCTGGGAGCAGGTGAGTCCTGAGCACAGGGGACAGCCCCTGGAGCCACAGTGCTTTCTTTCTTGTTGCTTTGGGTCAAACTCCTCCCTGGGTTAGGTGTTCACTCCTGTCTCCTTCCTCCCCAGGTTCAGTGGATGCCGAAGTCATCCAGTCCCCGAGACACCTAGTCACAGCAAAGGGAGGAAAGGGCACTCTGGAGTGCTATCCCATATCTGGACACAGAAGCGTGTCCTGGTACCAGCAGGCTCCTGGTCAGGGACCTCAGTTCCTTTTTGAGTATATTGATAAGTTGCAGAGAAGCAAAGAAAACCTCCCTGGTCGATTCTCGGCTCAGCAGTTGGATGACTACCACTCTGAGCTGAACATAAGTCCCTTGGAGCTGGGGGACTCAGCCATGTATCTGTGTGCAAGCAGCTTGCACACTTCTGCAGAGTCACTGGCTTTCTGTACCCTAAACTTCCTGCCCCGGCTGAGGCTGCACCAGGGAGAGGAGGTGGAGGTTACCACATAGACTTAGCCAAGGCCCTAGGAGGGTTCTAGCTCTTTGTTCTCTCTCAGTGCCCTGCTGAGCTCAGCCAGAGAGCTCCTGGTCATTCAGACCCCAGCCCATTTGGATGTTCTTATATCTAAGCTGACACCTTCCAATTCCCAGCAAGTGGCAGGAACCTGTACTCAGTGCCACAGTGTGGGTATTTATGCTGGGCATGTTGGGGTATGCCTGTAATCCCAGCACTTGGGAGGCTGAGGCAGGACAATAACAAGTTCATAGCCATTTTCAGCAATGGTGAGGCACTTAGCATCAGTGAGACCCTGTCTCTAAATAAAATTCAAAAAAGGGTTGGGGATGTGGCCCAGTGGTCAAATGCCCCTAATTTCAAACCACGGTACAAAAAAAAAAAAAAAAAAAAAAAAAAATTGTGTGGGTATTTATGATAATTTTTGATTAAGGAACAACACTTGTATCCACTTTGTAGATGATCACAGTATATCACTTTATTCAGAGGAAGTTGCATGTAGCTCATAGACTCTCCCTATATTTCATATTTACAAGTATTAAAAAAAGAATGGAAACCTACATCTCCTAAATAAAAAGTTCTGCTGCAATCCATTGCTCCTGCCTGATATTGGTCAAGAACATGTAATAGAGAAGAGCCTCTTTCATTCAAGACCATCTGGGCAGCAGGGGGAAGGCACATTATGGGATAGGACTACACAGCTTATTGCTTTTCAATATTGAGGACGCTTGAAACTAATGGAGGGGTTGTTTGTCCTGTCATAGCTTCAAGCTCAAGTGTACATTTCCCACCAACAGAAAACTTGTGACCTTATAATTAATTACAAAGTCGATGAAAAGGAGATATTCCTGGGGATGCTCATCTCCCCACAGAAGGTTGAGTGTTGTTGGTAGAACAGACTTTATTTAGGAAATAATTCTTAGAACTAGGTAATTCCAAGAGTTCTCTGTTGGTGGCTCTTGGACCAGCTGACCTCTGGCCATAGCTAAGAGAGCCCATCCTGGGATGCCCATGCCCCTGCCATGCCCCCCCGGCCCATGAGTGCTACCCTGATTTCCTCCTGATCTGTGTTTCTGCATCCTGTTCACTAAGCCTGATCGTAGAGAGTCTCTATCAAGACTCCATCAAGGTGTGGAGACACAGAAGAGTCCTCACAGTGGGATATGGCCTGTATGGGCAAGAACAACACTCACTGCTATTGCATGATAGCATATTCATGACTCAGTGAATCTTCTCCTGTTTGGTGGATACAGATTTTAAATGAAGGATGAAGAACAGTTCCCTGGTTCAGTACAGGCACAAATCACATGCAGATATCTCATCCACATCACTAATGATCCAGCTCTTGTTTTGAATAGAAATATTGTCTTGGGGACCTAAGTGGCCAGGATTCTAAGGCCTCACCTAAAACAAAATAATTCATTTCCATAGTGATGCACTGAGGCTTCAGACTGCATGGAAGGATTCCTGTCCCTGACTTTTTTGTGAGACTAGATAAAAAAGTTTTTCAAATGGAAATGACCTTGATCTTGATGCTCTTAAACCTTTCTGGTGCTCAATGATTCTTGTAGTTAAGAATAGCATTGCAGACTGACATCTAATGCCCAGACACTGGGCAAATAGAAGAACTAGTACAAGGACCTTGGAGATGATGTTTAAGCAGAGAAGTTATAGGAGGTACCATGACTGCCATTTGGATGTTCCTTATATGGAAGAAATATTGGGAAAAGTTAAAGCAGCACACAAATAAGGAACTATATACTTATGGAAATAAAATCTGCCTTGAGAGGACCAAATAGCCTTCCTAAAATTAAGGAAGGAGCCTTCACACTTACAATTTAAAATAGACTACAAATTCTTTCCAGAGATGCTGAATTATGTGTATATAGTATAAAACATCACCATATTCCCTAATATTACACATGCAAGTGAAAATTCCCTTTTTCCTTAGGGAAGGGTTGTGGTAAGTTATTTGTACAGCTTGTTTATTTGTAGGAGACAACATCATCACTCGGCTGCTGACGGCAAAAGTTCTATCTCCACAAACAGGACAAACAACATGGGATCCTCTCTCATTCCTAGAATGGAAACCAAGCCCTTCCTCTGTGTGACATTCTGTCTCCTGTGGGCAGGTGAGCGCTGGCCATGGGGGGCTTCCTTCTCTGGAATTCCAAGCCCTCAATCCAAATCTTTCTCTTGAGGTGACATAAACTTCTGTCCTCCTCTACTGCAGGACACATGGAGGCTGGAATCACCCAGAGCCCAAGACACATCATCACAGAGATAGGAGCAAAGGTGACTTTGAGCTGCCGGCAGACGGACAACTATGACTATATGTACTGGTATCGACAAGACCCAGGGCACGGGCTGCGGCTGATCCATTACTCATACAGTGTTGAGAACATTGATAAAGGAGAAGTGTCCGAGGGGTACAGCGTCTCAGATCAAATGAAAAAGACTTCCCCCTCACACTGAACTCAGCCACCCACTCCCAGACATCTGTGTACTTCTGCGCCAACAGTTACTACACAGTGCTCCAGGGCCACCTCCTCTCTGCACATAAATAGGAAGATTGTGGTTGCCTGTGCTCAGGAGCCCTGGACCACCCCAGGAAGTTCCCATCACCCAAGAGTCACAGAGCCCTTGCCAGCCTGGGGACCTCATAGCCTGGGCAATAGGACCCTCAGTGCTGAGGCCCTCCCCTTGCCAGTCTCAGCCTGACCTCAGACCTCCCTGGCCCCTTAGCTTGCTGCTGCTCTCTTCAGCAGCCCTCTCTTTCCACCTGCAAAAGGAAAATGCATCTTAGTGGAGGTTCTGTTGAATGCCTTGCCAATCTCAAAGCCACCACCTTCTCACTTCTGGGCTTCAGTGACTTCCTCATCCCCCCATAGACCCTTCAACTTCATTCCTAAGTCTCCTCCCATGTGACCTCTGCTCCTGTGGGGAAGCCCTAGGGGTCTGTGTCCTGTGTCTTCCTATCTCTCCATCCTCCCTGCACCTGTCCCCTGGCTGCCAGCTCCTGCCATGCTCTCCTCTGTGTGTTATTTCCCCCCTGGGGACTTGTCCTCACAGGGTGTTCCTTTGACCCTAAAACACATGTCCTTCCTCTCATTGCTGGGTCTGCTTTAATCCTACATGGAAGTATATTTTGTGTACATTAATTTTTAAATGTGACATGCAAAATTTTAAGTTTATTAGAAAATGTAAAGGAAACAGTTTTATCATTTTCTTGAGGGAGAATTTTACTTCCTTCAAGACACAAAAGAAAACAAGCCATAAGGAATGATTTTGTTATCATGGCAGGTGTATTGAAGCATTATTAAATTAAATCACACCTTCTGGAAGGCGAAGGATCTGTTCACTTGTCTTTTCAGTCACTGGAGGCCAGCAGCACCTTGGCTCATGGTCCCTTCCACCTTCAAAGCCCACAGTGACCACTTGAGCCTTTCCTTGGGCTGGGTTACACTGGCTTTTCCTCCTTTTCCTTCCACATCTTAAGATCCTTCTGATTACAGCAGCCTAGGGGGACATTCCATGTTAATCTCCTTGTATCAATGTCCCCTGATAAGCCGCCCTGACTCCACTGGGAACTTCAAGTCCCCTAGCCATTCAATGTCACATATCCACAGGCTCTATGGACTAGTCATGCACATCTGTAGAGGAACATCATTTGGCCTGCCACACGTAGGCACCTGATATTGGGGAAAACAAATAATTCCGGGGGTTAGGAAGCAGTGAGGAGCATAGTCTCACACTCTGGGTTCAAGACACCCTGCAAGAGGACAGTGCCTTCAAGGGAAGCAGGCATGTCAGATGCCTCCAGCCTGCCTGTAAACTGTTGGCCATCTGAAGTTGTCAGGTGCTCTCAGGTGCAGGAGACTAAGAAGTCTGCCTGGGTGTCAATAACACATGTGGACTTCTGTTCCTTCTTTGTAAGCAGATAATGTAATTGACCAATCCAAGAAACAGAGTATCTTTCAACTCCTCTTAACTCTAACCTGAAAGGAGGTGTGCTGTGCACAGGTCCTTTCTATAGGGAAAAGGCAGGGCCAGGTGGTCATGATTTTAAAACATTTATCTCATGACATCAGTGCGGTCCCTGTAGATTCACCGTGAGTGGACCTATTCATTTTTCTGAGGAGCCACAAGCCAGCTCCTACCTAACTGAGGATGATTTGGTTGTTACTGTGTGACTGGGGCCTCAGGTCACCAGTGAGAGCAATAGCAGAGCTTCAGGAGAAGCTGACTTGCAATGAGATAGGGGATTCATGTTTCAGTGCTTGGCGATTGAGGTGCAGACAGAAGGAGTTAGGGGAGGGGTGCTGTAGAGAAACCCTTAAGAAGAATTCCTAACGTCAAACCAAACTACAGAGGGCCTAATGTGTAGATCTGTATCTCAGGTCATTCAAATTGAGTCTAGTCCTGTCCATTTCATCACCCAGCTGTGTAGCCTCCTCTGGAAGGAGCTTTCAGGGTGGGGGTGGTGGCTTACTTGATGATGTCACTGACAGATGCATCTTAGGAGAATAAAGTGTCCCGAGATTCCTTCTTTCCTCCTGCTCAGAAAGGCCCTCGGGATCTCCCACATCTGCTCTCACCCTGCTATGGGTGGCCAGACCCTGTGTTATGTGGCCCTGAGTGTCCTGGTAGCATTGAGTTTTTAGACTGTTTAGCTTCCTCACGCTGGACTTCCTGTTTAATAACTCCCTGTAGTTTACTTTCCTGTTGCCCAATTCTATCTTTCTTTACAGAGCTCACAGATGCTAGGGTCAACCAGACAGCCAGGCAAAGTGACATTGAGGGGATGACCAGTAATGCTGAGATGTGAGCCCATATCAGGCCATGCCTACCTTTTCTGGCACAGACTGTGGGGCAGGGATTATCATTGCTCATTTATTTCACAAGAAGATCTGTCCGAGATCATGAGGGAATGCCCAAGGACCGGGTCTCAGCTGTCATGCCCAATGCCTCCTCCTCCTCCACTCTCAAGATCCAGTTAACAAACCCCAAGGATGCAGGCTTGTACCTCTGTGCCAGCAGCCTAGCCACAGAGCTGCAGAATCACCCTCTGCAGGTGCAGAATTCCTGCTTCCCTTTCTCCCTCCAGCCCAAGCAGTCCTGAAGGAAGTCTTCCCTGCTCCTCCCTCCACCTAAAATCTCTATTAACTTGGGGTGTGATGAAGACAGAAAATGATAAGCTGTCAACAGTGGGAATCCTGGTAGAAAATATCATATATCATTTAGGATACATGTTTCAGGATTCCTCAAAAACTGTTTGTGGGCTCAAATTCACTTGGCAGGAAAACTTAAGGACCCACAGGGTAGACTACCTGCCTTTCAGCATTTTCATCCCAGGTGGGCATGGCAGCCCCAGATAAGGGCTGCTCTGCTACCTGACGTGCCTCTCCATCTCTCCATGCTGTTCTCATCCTAACCTGTAACAGATCCTTTTCCCGCACGAGTTATCATTGCTGTAAAGGAAAGTTCTTGACTAAGACTTTTGACATTTACTTCTTTTTTCTAATTTTGAATTAATATTTCTGTAAAGTCTTTTTAAGGCACTTGGTCAAATACGCAGTTTAGCTATGAGCTACCAAGTCTAGAATGAAAGAATACATTTATCTCTGTCCTGCGTGACAGGGCCCAGTGCCAGCTAAAGGCTACTGTGGACTCCGAATCCTGAGGAGTGTTCTCTGGTGGTGAGCAGCCTGCTCTGGAACATTCAGTGTGGATTTACACTAGAACTTCCCAGATCCTGCAGACCTGTCCGGTCTTTGCTCCCTTCCTACCAGATCCTGAGTTCTTCACACAATTCTGCTTGTTTCTTCTGATCTGTGCCAGCAATGTCCACGTAATGTCTGCAATCGCTTGGGAATGGTTTTAGTTCTTCTCTTCTAGAGCTTTATTTCCATACCTATTGCTTCTCAGACCCTACCAGGTCATGCTTGTGAACTGGTTCCAAAGATACCGGTGTCCAGGTGACCAAGATAATTCAGGTTTACCTGAGGTCTGCCACATAGCCACATTCCATTTTTCATTGACTAGTTTTTGTCACTCAGGGGCCCTGGATTTCAGTGTGAAAACAATGCAGAATTAAATATAGTTGATTTTAAATGTGCATTGAGAGACATCGTGTTTTTAGTCTGCTCTTCCTTCTGGCTCCTCACTAAGGCTGCCAGACCACTTCCTCCCTCCTGCCTTACTGCCTCACCCATTTACACGTGTGAAAATATCACCTTTCATTGTTGCACTCTTTGTGTTCTTACCTTCAGCTCTGTCCTCTCGTTCAGTCCTACTGCCCACTGCAGACCCTGCCACCACTCTTGCTGTCTGTAACCTTACGTGAACAATTTATACACTCTTTGACTCCTCTGTTTCTTGACCACTTCACTTCTGAGGACGTTTTCCCTCAATTCTTGTTAGACTTGCTTCCATCCCAAGATAAATATCTACTGAATGAATGAAGGAATGAATCTCTCTCTCTCTCTCTCTCTTAGCCTTAAGATTCCCTAGGGTGGAGACTTTGACATTTTCTACACTAATAATAACATTAGGTATTTGTCATGGAAGCTAATGAATTCATAAGTTTTGCATAAATCAAGGAATAGACTTAAAGAAACAAATGCAAATCAAGCGTTTGGAGCTGCTGTTCTGCAACACGTGGCACAGTCTGTGTTCCATCAGAGCAGCTGGAAGGTGATGTCATCAAGCACCACCCTTATCATCAGGTGCATCAAGTGCTTTGACTACTTTCCCACCAAGGCTCCCCTTTCTCCTGCTTTGACTTTGCTATAGTTGCAAGAAGCCTTAATTTACTCTATTGGCACAATGCAGTAATTTTCTTAAGATACGCTTTCCAATTTTTGTACATCCGGTGGCTCTCTAGTGACAACAGCACAAAAGTCCCAATTTGAGAATTTGAAATTTTTAAAGTTTGGACCATGTGATGTTTCAGAACATTAGGGATCCAGGTATTCATCTCCATACAAAATGTTCTTATGCAATTTATTATCTCTGGGCATTTGCTCTTGTAATTTCTGCCACCTTCTCCAAGCTTCCCAGTCCTTCCCATCCCTCAAGACACTGTCAAATGCTATCTTCACTGTGAAGCCACACGTGACTCTGCTTACTTCTTTTTCATGAGTAATAGATACTCATTTTGTGAAGTACCCATCATGATCAGAATCATGCTCATTGATTATCCTCTTTTTTACATGGATTTGGAGATCAGGCATTTTACTGGGCTCTGTTTTGCTTCCATTTAAATGCACATCACAGCATTATCTGCAGTGCTTGCTTGGGAATCAGGACTTAGGAACCATTTAAGGGTCACTAGATTTTGCTTAGGGTGATTCTCCAATTCTGCTCATTCTTGCACACATGGGTACAAAATACTATAATTTTGCTTCTAAGAATATAAATATAATTGTCTAATCATTTCACCTGTAGAAAAGATGTTATTCTAATTGAAATTAATGATATCCAATAGATGCATTTGTGATCAGTAAGAGGCCTTTTAACATCTCCACTTGCTCAATTAAATGCAGCATTTGTATTTAATGGGAAGAAGCTGCCAGTTTCTGGGGTCATCATGATACACAGAACTGTACAAGGCTGCTGCTCTTATCTGGACATTTTTGAGATCATGGCTCATTATCACCTCTCTGTCCACTGCTAGAAGATTAAGAACCATGTATGGTCATGGATGCCATTGAGTCTTTCAGATGGTGAGAAGATACTCATTGAAAATCCTTCCCAGAGGGATTCTCATGGGAGAATTTCTACTTCCAGAATACAAAACCAATCAGCACAATTATTGCAAATCTTGAGGATGCTTAAAGAATGCTGTACTTAGAACACAATGTCACAGGGAATTTAAATCTGCTAAGAGATGAGACTCAACAGTGGTTAGAAGTTCAGCTTCCTTCTTTCCTTCAGGACAGGAATAAAGGAAGAATATGTGTAAGAGAAAGCCTTAGGTAGTTTGTTACGTCCTGGGCTTTTCAGTAGGTGCTTAAACCATTCAGTCAGTGCCATAATGCAAGGAGGGAACCTTAGCAGGGTGTGTGGGATTTTCTCACTGTCACTCAGCTAACAAATGGAGGAAAGGAGACTCAAATATGAGAAATTTGAAACAAATGTATAAAATCATTTATAAAATCACTTCCAAACCAAATAAAAATTTTGAATCATTAAAGAAGAGATTTCCCTAGGAGCAGTGCTACCATCTTGGAAGTCTCCATGTTTCCATGTCACTGGAAAAGGCAAACCCAAGTTCAGGACAAACAGACCCTCAAGGGAAGAGGAAATGCATTCAGGTGAACTGATCTCAAAGGAAATAGTAGAAAGGAGAGATTTAGTAGTTATTACTAAGGCACACAGGATAACGAGGCCCAAAAAAGTCCACTAGGGGGAAAGCTACAGGATCTCAGAGCAGCCTGGTGGGACTCCCCACAGGAAGACAGGTTTGGGGTGTTGTAGCTGGAAAGGGATTGCAGCCCGGAACGGTGGCGCCGTGGGAAGGAGTCCGGAGACAGGATGGAGACGAAAAAATTCTTTAATCTTTCTCTCTCTGTCTCTTGTAATTTCTAACACCAAATACACACTCTCACAAGAAACTAAGACACCTACTCTTACAAGAAACTACAATATATCTATACAATAGCGATAACCCTGTCCCTTCTCTCTCAGGTCTCATCCCATGCGCCCGAGCAGGAATGGCGCTCGCCCTATCTGCTGAGTCACGGCTCAAATCTCTCGAGATCCTGGGACAAGTCCTGCGAGATCCCAGGCCAAGTCCCATGAGACTACGGAAGGCGGAAATGCCCAAAAATGTCTATGGCCCGTAGTCAACCGCAATCTTAGCTATCTCCCCAAACAGGGCTCCTGCATTGGGGTCTTTGGAGGAATGGCTCTGAAAATCACTACCACATGAAGGTCACATACAACTGTGGCAGTTCTGATGGGGTGTCTGGCTATATCAATGACAACACTCATATCATTATAGGACTTTGAGTTGTAGTCTGACAATCGAGGAGTGTGCCTAGTTAATTTAAAATCATGATGGTTAGGAAGGTCTAATGCAAAACAGGGCATATGACGAGGAAGCAGGTAGAACAAAGAGAGGGAAGTTTGGTGGAAATGCAAGATAGAGGAGAGTGAGGTGTGCAATGTTTTTTTTTTTTTTTTTTTTTTTTTTTTTTTTGTTATGTGTGTGTGTGTGTGTGTGTGTGTGTGTTGATGGGATTGGACCCAGGGCCTTGTACATGAACGGCAAGCACTCTACCAACTGAGCTATATCTCCAGCCCACAATGTTTTTTTTTTTTAGTAGTACTTGTTTAAGATGCCTCAGACTTTGCTAAGTGCACACGTCTCCTCAGAGAAGATCATAGAGATCATCTAGCAGGATACACTAAGAAGCTAATGACGTGAAGCAGAAGTAAAACACAAAATCAAAGAACTTACTCAATGCCACTGAAGAAAGCTAACACTTCTTCTTAGTTGAGAAAGAACAAGGTACTTTTAAATAACATCTTAAACATTTGGAAATTCTGTTTAATCTTAAAGCATTAGGTAATAGCATGGGGAGAGAAAATTACCAAACGTATATCATTCTAGTAGAAATAAAAAAAGCAGCTGCAATGGAAGAAAAACACTGTTCAATGCCTGGAACACACCAGACTTTAGAACAGATAAAGTTGATGAAAAATATGGGGATTTAGATTGCTGTCCCCTTGGGCATTGAAAGGAATATTTGGGGAAGGGGACACACTTATTCCCTGGAGAACTGCCCTTGATGGGCAGGGGTGGGGACCCTCTGAAGCCTCATTTCTTGCCTTCACTTGTCTCTGTGGTAGGAAAGCTGAATGATCTGTTGGTGCTGTTGAAGGAAGCAACTGGGCATGCTCCAGCTCAGGCCCTCCAGGTTATCTTTGTGTTTATTCACCCATGAGGAAGATGCTTCTTTCTAGTCTCCTGACTCACAATCATGGTAAAACTAATCAGTAGGCAAGCCCCTCCACTCTGTAAAAGGAGAGTCAAGTCTTGGTACACTCAATTTGGAGGGTTCTTAGCCAGATCACTGGGCTACAAGGTTTAGCCCCTCCTTCACCAGCACCAAGGCTGGCATTGGGGCTTTACATTCTCTGACCTCTACATCCCTCTCCCAAGTGCTTTCAATCTTGGATTAGAAAGAGTGACTGCATTCTTGAACTCCTGAGACACCAACAACCTTTAACTGTCAATGGGCCTGAATCGATGTGACAGCAGAGTTCACCCTGGGTCTTCTGAGGGTTCATTTCTGAGCCTCACCCACTGGCCACCAGGGGCACTGTGGTTCTGCCATGGCTGGGTGACTCCCTACAGGAGCTGAGAGAAATTTCTGGAAGTTCGGGGTTAATGAAAGGCTCAGGCCTGCTCCCTCAACTTTGAACCCTATGTGTGGATACTGAGAAACCACTGGAAAAAGAAAGTGTGGAACTGAAGACGCTATTCTTGTACAAATTGGTTAAAACCAATAGTGAGCATCAGGTTTAGGTAAGGTTGGGATCCTTCAGACAGCCAGGAATACAGCACTCCCTCAATAAGGTCAAGTCAAAATGGGGTGTGTTTCTTTTTTCTTTTTTTCTTTTTTTTTTTTTTTTTTTTTTTTTTGTTTTCCATGGAGAAGCACACATGTGGCAAGGAGGAGGAACACATGATTCCCATCCCATTTCACACACCTACCCATGTCTCATGAACCCACAGAGATGTTTGCTTAGGGGCCAGTGCTCTAGTAGACAAGGGCCTTGTCCTGAACCACTCCGCATAGTCATGGAGACAGAGGAAAGCACACATCTCTGTGATAGTGCAATCCCAGAAGTCCCTTCCTGCTGCAGGAAAGGCCTTGATGAAAAGGAGGATCTTGTTCAATACGCAAATGAAGACCACCGAGGCAGCTGTGTGCTGGCTACTGAAGGACATGGGGAATGGCACCTCCATGGCCCTCAGTCCATGATCCCTTGGCCACCTCCAGGCCTGCATAGGACAGGAGAGAGAAAGAGCTGGTGGGAGTTCTGTGTGCTCCTGGTGGAGGAAAAGCAACACAGAGACTGTAAACCAGGCTGGGCTCTTCCTACTATGTGATGGAGATTTTAAGCCAGGGCCCCAAGGGGATGATGAAGCTATTCTGAGTCAGAGGGGCCCTCAACTTCTGAAGCCCACATGTATAATCCCCCCCCCCCAATTTTTTTTTCTAGGACCTGGGGTGTCCACAGTCATATTTATTTCCCTAGGAAGGATCATGACACCAAAGAAAGAGATGCTCAGTCATGGGCTGAATTTCTTACTTGCTCACAGTTTCTGTTTCAGGACTCCCTATATCCCAGAGCTCAGCCCTGGGTGCAGGTAGAGATTCCTCATTCTGGAACACGGGTTTCTCATTCAAAGTGCCATCCACGTGTTTAGGGGTACCAACTTCTCTCCAAGCCCTGGATCCAGCTTCTGCCTTCTTCATGCCTTCGTCCCAGAATGCTGCAGAGCCTCAAGACACCTGGCCAGGGACACAGGCCAAGAGTGAACAGAATGTACACACACACACACACACACACACACACACACACAGTGACACAAATAAACCCTAACAAGAGAGGAGTGAGCATGGCTGATTCCCTGTCAGTAGGACTACTCCACTGTCTAACATCCAAGCCACTCAGTCACTGGTCTCTCTCTGTGGTCCACGTTCTCCAGTTTGGGGAATTCAGGTGTATCCCTATGCCAACTCTAAGTACATGGAGCCAGTGTGTTCTATCTTCTCTATGAACAGAAATCACTTTACTACCTATACCCTAAGCAGCAGACCATTTCCCAGATTTTCATCTGCCCACTAGAACCTTAATTTGTTGGTACCAGTGGATTTTCTTTCAAGTCAGATGTTAATTACTAAAACCTTTTGTACATGAAAGAAGATCGTAATTAACTGCAGAGGAATTCATTGAGGTGCCTTGAAGAAAAATAAAGTGCTCATTTTTCTCTGTTCAGTCCACACCAGTGCTTGAAGGACTAACAAATTTTGAACTTTGCACTGTGGTGTGGGTGGGGGAGGACCATGCGGCACAAGAGCACCAGTCTCTACCTTGCACCAGACGTGCATCCTGCACAGTCCATCTCCTCCCAGGGAATCTGCTTTGACATCCTCATAATGACTATCTTCCAATTCTGGAGCCGTGTGGGGCAAAGCCCTAACTAAACAATAAATCAGCTTGATTTTGTGTGTCTGGAAGATAGGGCTTGTCAGTGAGAGTAATAATGAAGATCTTCAGATTTAAAAAGAAAATTGTTGAGTCCCAGAATTGGGGTGCTGAAGGCATATCCAAGTAGAATTATCTAGCAGCAGTTTGATGTGTGACACGTGAGGGAAGGTGGAGTGATCTGAGAGGCTGCATGCGAAGGGTAACAGGAGAGGTTACAACCGAAGGAGATGCTTGGAATCTTTGAATGAACCAACCTCAACTCACAGCATCTACAAATGAGGACAATCTGCAGAGGGTCAGTATTTGCATTTGGAAGGAGGTGCTCTGAGCAGTGACAGGGACAGTGATGTCACTGCCATGCCAGCCTCCACCCTGGGGAGACAAGAGGTCCCAGAATGCTCAGCTCCACTGTTCATGTTTACAAGGGCCTCCTATGGGTAAAGCGTCCTCCTGCACACCCTGCCATGGTTACCAAGGTCCTTAGCTGTGTGCTTCTGTATGTCCTGAGAGTAGGTGAGTGCCCAGATAAAGAACCTGAACTTTTTGGACATAGCTAGCTATGAATGCCATCATGTTCCTTATTCTGTACCCAATTTCTGTCTCTTTTTAGAACTTACAGATGTTGGGGTCATTCAGACACCCAGGCACAAGGTGGCACAGAAAGGACAAACAGTGACTCTGAAATGTCAGCCTATTTTGACCCACACTGGCCTTTTCTGGTACAGACAGACTGTGGTGCAGGGGCTGGAGTTGCTAATTTTCTTTAGAAACCAGGCTCCTATTGATGATACAGGGATGCCCAAGAATCGGTTCTCAGCGGCCATGCCCAGTGCCTCCTCCTCTACCTTGAAGATCCAGTCCACAGAACCCAGGGACTCAGCCGTGTACCTCTGTGCCAGCAGCCTAGCCACAGTGCTGCAGAATCACAGGGTGCAGGTGCAGAAACCCTGGTGCTTCCCCCCTCTATCTCCCACGCTCTCAGCAGTTGTCCTAGGCTGCTGTCCTGTCTTGTGTAGGACAAGGGTCTGGTGTTCTACTGCAGCTAGGCACAGCAAGAACAGATGACAGTAAAACACCACATCTAGAAAATTGTGGTAGAAAGACATAGGGTTGGGCGGGTGGTGGCAGTGCTGGCTCCTGATGCCTCACACTTTCTCACAAGGGCAACTGAGTCCAGCACGAAGGCCAATGTCACACGTGGGGCTCTTGGTGATTGTGTAAGCTGAAAACTGTGCAGCCAGGGCACAATAGTTATCTTCCCTTTTTGCTTTCCTTTATGTCTTCTGCACTATTTCTTGTCTCTTCTGCCTAAAAAAACTCCCAGCTTTCTTGATGGCTTCCAACACCTAGATGATACTTTAATTTCTAAGTTTTTTCACTTCCAGTGATCATTTCCTCTAACCCCCCTCGTATATTCACTTCCATTCTCATGTTTTAGACCCAGAATTACAAGTAACTTCAACTGTCTGCAAAGTAACTCTACCGAACCTCCTGCCGCCTTCCTCAATCTTCTCTTTCCACTTCTGATACTTCCTCTGCAGCAATTCCATACCCCATTAGGACCATTAGCAGTCATCTCCTACCAACAGCACTGTGGGTCACCTCCTGATGTACTGAATTCCCTCCTTGTCCTACTTAGAGTCCATGGTTTAAGAAAATTATGACATTCTTGCAAACATCATCAAATCAAATTCCTTTTCTGTTTCTTCGTCTGGAAAAAGGATGGTGCCTCTTCAGTGCCCCTCAACATGGCCCAATGAATTCAGTAGTTCCTTTATCTTTGCCAAGCGGTGTTACCACTATGATATATAACTGAGGTTTGCATGACAATATATACTCAGGAAGTTAAGGTTTTACTTAAGAAACTTGCCATGCTTGTTTGACGTTGTTGGTTCCATCCATCAATCATTGTCAAACTTTTTATGTTTTGTTATGTTTTTTGTGGTACCAGGAATTGAACCCAGGGCCTTGTGCATGCTAGGCAAGCCCTCCGCCACTGAGCTGCATCTCCAGCCCCATAGTCAAACTTTTAACCATAACAAAACCATTAAAATTTAAGCACATAAAATTTATGACCTTACATTATTTAGCATATTTTGGGTGGAAGTAAAAAGAGGGAGGAGTGAATCCGCCTGTCACTTTTGTAGTAATCCCATGTTAAATTTCAAACCTTGCATTCTTTGGTCCAAATTTTAGGCTTTATTTATTTCTGAGATATCTTCCTTGTGCTCTTAATAAGAAAAGACGTCCTCTCCAGATTCTTCCCAAATACAAGGCTGGCTCATTAATTTATGTAATTTTAAGTTTGCACTGTCAGTGTTTATCAATGAGGCTCAGCTGACATTTGGGATAGAATAATTCCATTTTGAATGAGGATTTCCTCAACAGTGTTTGAATTTTGAAAACTGACAATTTGGGGACGCACAATGCCCCTACATGCTTACAAATGTCCCCCAAGAGGTACAACACACACAATCTCTAGTTGAGAACACATTATTCTTTGAAGAATCTAGGATTTTGATATCACTCCACCAATCATTTACACTGAGAAGTTAGTCAATTGTCCTATCTCAGTCCCTGTCCCTGGGCTTGTCATCTCCAGTGGCTGGAGGGCCCTGGTGGTGCCTCTGTCACATAGCTTACCTCTTGCATTGGGACTGGACCACATGTTCATCCACCTCACAGCCTGAGAGGCAAAGGGAGTCCTGGTCCGACTGGTATCTTCCTGGGATGGAGGCTCCTTCTCTTTTCCTATGGAAGTTGCTTCCAAGGCTGAGGTGCCTCAAAGACGATCAAATCACTATTCCACCAGCCCTTCAGGGGCCCTTTTCTTCCTGATGGCATAAGGAACCTTGGGGAACCCCATGCCTGGCTTGTTCACAAGAGGGGTACCAGGTTCCTCAGCAGGAGGCCTGTTGAGAAATAGATCCTGGTGGGAAGGGCAGGGACCAAACGCTCCCCTCCCATGTGGTCTCTAAGACCCTGACCACCATGCTGCCTTTGCTCCACTGTAGGACAAAGTCTTAGCACTTTTGACCCTGAAGCCACAAGGAGGAGCTGTGACTCTGCTGAGACCCAGGAAACTCTGAGCAAGGTCTGAGAGAGTGCTGTAGGTGGGAGAGGGTTAAGAGGAAGTTTGGGTTCAGACATCTGGGAAGATGTGGTCTGCAGGAGCTGAGTGTCAGTGATGGGGTGTGGGCTCTTAGACACCCCGCTGTGCCCTTTGCAGTGAAGAGCGAGTGTTGCTGTCCCAGCCAACAGCCTGGACTCTCAAATGGTTGCACATGAGCCTCCTGGGATTAGAAGGAGGAAAGTTTGAACTGGGGAGGTTTGGAGACTCAGGAAGTTGTAGACTGAGGACCTGTGCCTGATGGAAATAAGAGAGGCTCTGGGGGTCAGCTCAGCTCAGTCCTGTCCAGCCCAGCCCTGTGGTGACCGAACTTCCAGGCCAGATGATTCTGAAGCTCAGGGTTTCCTTAGGGAGTCTGCAGAGGTAGTAATAACTGGGGGAACTCTACTGATCAGGCCAAATGAGACCTATAGCCCCCTTCTCCCTCTTTCCTTCATATTAGAAACCTGAACTAGAAAGGTTTTTACTCTTCCTCTTCTACTGGATGGTCCTCTGTGATCAGAGGGCAGGCAGTTCTAACAACACAGGTAACTCCTGTCCTGGATGAGAAATATTTCCATCAAAATAGCAGCGATCCTTTCCTGATTCTACCTCCCACACCTGTCTCCACCTAGAAGGATCCGTGGAATCTAGAATTGTCCAGCTGCCAAACTGCCTGATAATATCATGTCACCTGGACATACAAAGACATGGTGCTGAGCTATATCCAGCACGCAGATTAGATTCAGGATTTCTTACTTTGCCTTTTCTCAAGGCTGTTGTTTCAACTTGTTTGTTTGTTTCTTTTTTTAAGACATTTGGAATTTCTCTCATTTCTTTCAGAATCTCAGAATGCAACAAAATTACATTTTCTGAGGGCTCTAATGATCATGCAAGAGAAGGCAGCTTCTGAATCTCCGCTACTATGATGATTCTGCCACATGCCAGAGGTGAAAATCCAGGAAAATGCTTGAAGAGAACCCTGACCCCACCTGGGAAGTTTGATCTTAAAGTTCACCCTGGAATGAACAAAGGAATCCACTGAAGAAGGCTCATGTTTCTACACTGCCACCTAAGATTATTAACTTTTGAATTATGAGCCATTTTCTAAATCTGCTAAAACTTATAAACATCAGAAAATGCAGGAACACTAACTTCCCTCCCTCCCTCCCTCCCTCCCTCCCTCCTTACCTCTCTCTCTCTTTCTTTCTCTCTCTCTCTCTTTCCTTCCTTTCTTCCTTCCTTCCTTCCTTTCTTCCTTTCTTCCTTCCTTCCTTCCTTCCTTTCTTCCTTCCTTCCTTCCTTCCTTCCTTCCTTCCTTCCTTCCTTTCTTCCTTCCTTCCTTCCTTTTCTTCCTTTCTTCCTTCCTTCCTTCCTTTCTTTTTTTCCTTTCTTCCTTCCTTTCTTCCTTCCTTTCTTTCCTTCTTTCCTCGTGTTGGGAATTGAACTCAAGATTTCTTTACCACTGAGTTGCCTCTAAAACCAGCCCTTTATATTTCATTTTTTATCTTTAGACAGTGTCTCACTGAGTTGCTGAGGCTGGGTCCAAACTTGCAGTCCTCCCTTCTCAGTCTCCAAAGTCACAGCGACCACATGTGCCATGGTGCCCAGATGAAAGACACATTTCTTTTTTTTTTAATATTTATTTATTTTAGTTGTACACAATGCAATGCATTTATGTTTACGTGGTGCTTAGGATCGAACTCGGGCCGCGCACGTGCAAGGCGAGTGCTCTGCCGCTGAGCCACAACCCCAGCCCCCGAAAGACACATTTCTAAGCTCAAAATTAAATACTAAAAGCAAGTAACTTTAACTGAAGGCAGGGAATTCAGAGTACCCCTGGACTTTTCTCACTCCTACTTCTATAAATCACTTATACCCCTTTCCCAATAGTAAATATAAGGTGTTTAAAGTCATTTTTAATGTTAATAAATAATGCCTATGCATCATATTATTGTATTGAATTTTTTGAAGTGTTTCTCTAAAAGGACTGCAGATAAATCCTACATAATCCATATAAGAGTAGAAATACTAAATGTAAAGGTTTTACATGGATAGATACATGTTCAATAGGTAAGTTGGCTAATACTTTGAGTTGATGACTTATAAAGCTGAAGTACAAACCTGAGACAGAATGCCCCTCTGCATGGAGCTGAATTTCCATTTGGAAAGCTGGTAGCAAGATTGCATGAGTTGCTACGTGTGTTGACGTTCATATTTTGAAAGAAAGAAAAGGGATTGTTTTCCAGGTCAGAGGCACCAGGACTGAACCACCATCTGGGCAGAATGGACAGGATGCTTGTCCTTGGACTCCTTGCAGACCAAGAAGCTTACTTTGAGCCCCAGTGAGGACAGACAGAATCTGGGGACAATGAACTCCTGGTGGGATTCTGTGCCGAGGTAACCACACTTGATGTGATTGGGCAGGAGAGATTCTCCCTCAACCCTTTTGTGTCAGGGCACCCAGCACAGCATTCCTCTGTGTTCCTAGAGAGCTGGGTAAGGAATCAGCTATGCCAAGCATAGCTATGTTCTCCTGGAAATCACTGAGAGCAGAGGCACTCATGCTGAGTGTGTTTCTAGAATGAAAGATGTGGTTTATAAAACACACCGAATCACATGCCTACCCACTGAGACCCAAGCTTCAGCACAGATGTAAGAAGAGGTTTAAACATTGGACAGAAAAATCATGATCAATATCCATAATTCGCGTCTGGATGTCATTCCATTCAATTCTCTGTTCTCCTGCTGCTCTCCAGCATCTTCTCATTCCCAGTGGCTACACAACTCTCCAGCTTTTCTGTGGACGAAGCTCCTTCCACACAAAAAGCCTTCCATGGCTCTTCCCTCAGTTACTCTCTCCACTGAAGCCTGGACCTTGGGGATCCCAGCACCAGCCCTGGCTCCTTCGGCAAAGGCTTCTGCTTCTCTAGTCCAGCCGCCCTTGTCAGTAAAGAAGGTGCCAAGAATCATTCACAATTATTTCTCTTTTCCCCTTGGGCACTACTTGATAATAATAACTATCTTCTTTTCTAATATCTTGCAAAAAAAAAAATATATATATATATCACAGTAAAAACTAGCTTCACCTCATGTGCCAAATGCTTCTTAATATCTTTTTCATTGGAGCATCTTTGCTGGGGATGGTCCATCTGATTTGCTCAAGGTCGCTTGTATGAAATGGCAGGAAAAATAAATGTTGATATCTCTTCATTAGGAACGGCCTCATCTTCATGTGCTCATAATCACAACTGTATGTAACCTCTTTCATTTCAATTTCTTCCCTCCTCCTTTCCTCTCTCCCTAATTCCTCTTTGGAAAGGCTTTACACATAAGCTCTATGGTGCCTGTGGTAGGTGCAGGCACCCTGGAGAATATGTCCTCTAGCTAGGTGTGCCCTGGTTAAGCTAATAGTGCTTCAAGACACAGAATGCTCAACATCATAGGTTTCATCCCATCATATTATACATGACAAAATGTCATGCTTCCTAAAGAATTTAAATGGAAACAGGGGTTATTATCCAGCATACTTGATTCATATCCTTATTCCACAGGTAATCTGTGCATGACATTGTGCTCTGGTCAGAACGTATACATGATGAAAGAGAGAACCCCATTCTCCTTCCATGGCTAAAACAGGCACAGCACATCTAGTGCTCAGGAATCATGGTGGTCATTCCTGTTACTCACTGCTGTATTTCTGGTGTGAGTTCTGTGCTCAGTAAAACACAATAGAGCACAGTGGGTTTTCGGGGGTCTCTCTAGCAGTTGGAAACATGGTGAAATTCCAATGTGTGAGTCCCTGTCTGGTACCAGGAGTTGGTCCTGGTGATTGCTGACCTGGGTCTACAGACAGAGGGAACCACTATGTGAACACTGTGTTTCATCCATCAATGGGGGCGCTATTGCCGTAAGCTCTAGGCCTGGCATGGAAGGCAGGGAGCCTGGGAGAGGAGGGGACTATTGGAAGGTATGAGAAGGTGGCTCATAACCAGCAAGATTTGGCACTGTCTGAAGACATTTTTGGTTCTCATGATCAGGAAAGGGGATCTTACTCCAATCACCGGGGAAGAGGCCAATGATGCTGTTGCACACCCTACAGTGCACACAACACCTCTCAACTAAGGATCATCCAATGCAATGTGTACATAGTACTGAGACTGATAAATCATAGTCCAATAATGAATTGAAAACTACGTATCCCAAAGGAGGGCCATCTGTTGACAGCTCAAGGACAGAGAAATCATTCAACATAGATTTCTGCAACTTACATGCTGTCATTGGTCCCTATACAATCTTTGATCCCAACACACAATGACTCCTCAACCTCTAGCCACCTCCTCCAGCAGAGCAGCACACAGCTCTCCCTCTCCAAGGAGAACATTGCAGGCAGCAGGGTTGCAGCTTAGTCCCCTCAAGTCACATAAACAGTGTGTTCCTGACTGTCATCACATTTGTGCAACTTAAATGGCTGCAGCTGGTGTTTGGGTGGGAACTCAGGGCCATCTCCTGCCCACACCTACAGTGGTCCAGGGGCCACTGAGCATAAGCAGACACTTAAGGGAGCCATGATGTGAGTGGGGTCTTCCAGCATTACCAGAAAGTCAAAGGAAGGGTCGAGAGCAGGGAAACCAGCCTTACTCTGACACTGCCCTAAAACGGAGGGGAAGAGCAGGGGCGGCTCCTCCTGGGGCTCAGAGCGAGGGGAGGAGTTGCTGGTGCAGGAATGGCTGTCAGACCCAGCCTGGAGGCAGCATGCCCAGCCCACTCACACCTCCACCAGAAGTTCCAAACACACTGTGATAGGAACAAGCTCAAGATAGGAACAGGAGGAGACCATGGTCATGGAGACCTTGAGAACAAGGAAAGTATCACAGCTGTGATGTCACCAGCAAGGCCCGGGGATAGCCGTTGACTCTGACTCTGCAGACTGGAATCCTGTGCTAGGGCCTGGCCTGGCCTGATTAAACCAACCATGGGCTCCAGGATGTTCTTCTGTGTGGCCCTCTGCCTCCTAGGAGCAGGTGAGTCCCAGGAACAGGTGGTGTGACCCTGTTTGATCTTGTGTAGATCCAGGGCTGCCTTTTGGGATTTTCCTGAATTCTGCTTCTTTCTTTCACAGACCCCTTGCACTCAGGTGTTTCCCAGACTCCAAAATATCTTCTTGCACAGCCAGGGAAAAAGCACTCCCTTAAATGTGAGCAAAACCTCGGTCATGATGCTATGTACTGGTATAAGCAGGACTCCAGGCAATTGCTGAAGATGATGTTTTACTTCAATAATAAGTTAATGGTGGCAAATGAAACGGTTCCAAGTCGCTTCTCACCTGAGTCTCCTGACAAAGCTCATTTACACCTTCATGTCAAGTCCCTGGAGCGAGATGATTCTGCCTTGTATCTCTGTGCCAGCAGCTGAGACACAGCCCTGCAGAGTCACCAGCTTCCTGTGCACAAACCTGCCAGGCAGCCAGGAAGCTGTGGGGACAATGAGTTCCCTGTGCCTGAGGCTCTGCTCTCCATTCCTGTGGGCCCCAGGGAGTGTCAGTGTGCAGCAGCCTCCAGGGCAACTGATAGGCAGCTGAGTTCCCCCACACAGAGCCCTGCAGAATCACTCAGGTCAGCTTAGCAGGGCTCCACAAGCATCACCCACCCATCCAACTCCACCACCAATGGAGGACTTGCGGACCTTAAGTGAAGGAGCAGCCATTCCTTGCTTGCTTCAAGAGCTGGACAGAATGCTCAATATCATAGGTTTCATCCCATCATATTATACATGACAAAATGTCATGCTTCCTGAAGAATTTAAATGGAAACAGGGGTTATTATCCAGCATACTTGATTCATATCCTTATTCCACAGGTAATCTGTGCACTACTCTGTGCTCTGGTCAGAATATATACATGATGAAAGAGAAAACCCCATTTTCCTTCCATGACTGCAACAAGCACAGCACATCCGGTGCTCAGGAATTATGGTGGTCATTCCTGTTACTCACTGCTATGTTCCTGGTGTGAGTTCTGTGCTCAATAAAACACAATAGAGCACAGTGGGTTTGCAAGGGTCTCTCCAGCAGTTGGAAGCATGGTCAGATTCCAGGGTGTGAGTCCCTGTGAGTCACAAGCTTGTCTGGCACCAAGAGTTGGTCCTGGAGGTTGCTGACCTGGGTCTACTGACAGAGGGCACCACTATGTGAACACTGCTTCATCCATCAATAGGGGGCACTATTGCCCTAACTTTGAGACTGGTGTAAAAGGCAGATAACCTAGGAGAGGAGGGACTATTGGAAGGAAAAAGAGAAGGTGGCTCATAACCAGCAAGATTTGGCACTGTTTGAAGACATTTTTGGTTCTCATGAGCAGGAAAGGGGATGCTACTCCAATCAGTGGGGCAGAGGCCAATGATGCTGCTGCACACCCTACAGTGCACACAACACCACTCAACTAGGGATCACCCAATGCAATGTGCACATAGTGCTGAGATTGATAAATCAATCAATAACAAATTGTAAACTACATATTCCAAAGGAGGGCCATCTGTTGACAGCTCAAGGACAGAGAAATCATTCAACATAGATTACCCTTACATGCTGTTACTGGTCCCTATACAATCTTTGATCCCAACACACAGTGACTCCTTAACCTCTAGCCACCTCCTCCAGCAGAGCAGCACACAGCTCTCCCTCTCCAAAGAGAACATTGCAGGCAGCAGGGTTGCAGCTTAGTCCCCTCAAGTCACATAAACAGTGTGTTCCTGTCATCACATTTGTGCAACTTAAATGGCTGCAGCTGGTGTTTGGGTGAGAACTCAGGTCAATCTCCTGCCCCACACCTACAGTGGTCCAGGGGCCACTGAGCATAAGCAGAGAACCACGATTTGAGTGGGGTCTTCCAGCTTTACTGGAAAGTCAAAAAAAGGTCAAGAGCAGGGAAACCAGCCTTGCTCTGACGCTGCCCTAAAAAGGAGGAGGAGGGCAGGGGTGGCTCCTCCTGGGGCTCAGAGGGAGGGAGGGAGGGAGCTGCTGGTGCAGGAATGACTGTCAGACCCAGCCTGGAGGCAGCATGCCCAGCCCACTCACACCTCCTCCAGAAGTTCTGAACACACCTGTGACTGGAGCAAGCTCAAGACAGGAACAAGGACGGGACTGTGTTCATGTAGACCTTGAGAACAGGGAAAGTATCACAGCTGTGATGTCACCGGCAAGGCCCTGGTCAGAGCTTTGACTCTGACTCTGCAGACTGGAATCCTGATCTGGGGCCTGGCCTGGCCTCACTAACGAACCATGGGCTCCAGGCTATTCCTCTGTGTGGCCCTGTGCCTCCTGGGAGCAGGTAAGTCCCAGGAACAGGTGGCATGACCCTGTTTGACCTTGTATAGATCCAGGGCTGCCTCCTGAGATTTTCCTGAATTCTGCTTCTTTCTTTCACAGGTCCCTTGAACTCAGGTGTTTCCCAGACTCCAAAATATCTCCTTGCACAGCCAGGGAAAAAGCACTCCCTTAAATGTGAGCAAAATCTCAATCACAACTCTATGTACTGGTATAAGCAAGACTCCAAGCAATTATTGAAGATGATGTTTTACTTCAATAATAAGTTAATGGTGGCAAATGAAACGGTTCCAAGTCGCTTCTCCCCTGAATCTCCTGACAAAGCTCATTTACACCTTCATGTCAAGTCCCTGGAGCGAGATGATTCTGCCTTGTATCTCTGTGCCAGCAGCCAAGACACAGCCCTGCAGAGTCACCAGCTTCCTGTGCACAAACCTGCCAGGCAGCCAGGAAGCTGTGGGGACAATGAGTTCCCTGTGCCTGAGGCTCTGCTCTCCATTCCTGTGGGCCCCAGGGAGTGTCAGTGTGCAGCAGCCTCCAGGGAGCCTAGTGGGCAGCAGAGTTCTCCACACACAGAGCCCTGCACATCCCTCTGGTCAGCTGAGCAGGGACTCCATTAGCATCACTGGCCCATCCAACTCTACCAGCAATGGAGGACTTGAAGACCTTATGTGATGGAGCAGCTGTTCCTTGTCCTTATCTGCTGTTCATATAGCTACGTCTTGTCCATTATGTTATCAATGAAGATGCAGTTGTTAAAAATGTCTGATGGGCACAAGCCTGGAGAGAGGCTGGGTGAATCTTCCAATGATCAAAAGGAATTCATAATTTCAATGAGTTAATTTAGCAAAAACATATATATTTATAATATATATATGTACAATATAAGTGTGTGTATACAATATAGAAATGTATATATGAAATGTATCATGATATGTGAATACATCATATAATAATTTGTAAATTAAATATTATATATGTATATACATTTATGTGTGTTTATATGTATAGATGTGTATGAGTATATACGTACGTATGAAAGCATATATCTGTATATATACTTTTTGGATATATGTGTCCATCCTTGGCTCTAGGTGAACCAGAAATTCAGGGTGGCAGAGAAATGAATCCAAGCTGCTTGTGCCTTCGAGACTGCCGCTCTTCAGGAAGGTGTGTAGTAGGATCCTGTCCCCATCCTAATTGACTGTCATCTTTGAAACTTCCACTCAAACAGGAAGCAACCAGATGATGGAGGACGCTGGGAGCTTGGGAAGGACTTGGGCACAAATCTCTAGGCAGCAGTTACTGTTGGTCCCACCTGACAGGAGAAGTCGTGATAAAATTTACATTTGGGTGCAGAACACAGGCAGCAATATGGACTAGAGGGGTGATAGATTTCAGGGGGAATGAACACCTAGGAAACTTCTAACATATTCCTTGTGAAAGATTGTAAAGCAGTTTATGTGTTGTGCTTTGGAAAACAGAGGGTAGAGGCTCTGGATTATGTTATATTCTTCTAAACTGTGTTCAGTTTATTCTAGTGGATTGAATATAAGTTCTGCAACTTTGCCCTCCCATTGGGCAGCCCTAGCATGGGGTCATTATTTCTCAAGTATGACCTTTTCTGGTCTCAGTGGAATTGACATCAATATCGCCCACTTCTCTCACTCTGAGTCAGAATGCCAAAGTCCTCCAGGTTAGGCCTCTTCTGAAATATCTGCTTAGCTCTCCAGCCTTCCAGAACTTGTTCTCTGCTTAGCCTTCTGGTATCTCACCTTCTGAAGACAAAGGAATTGCCACAGGGGAAAAAAAAAAAAAAGAGAGAGATTCTTATACATCTTCTTGGACTCCTTTTCCATTCTCTATACCCCAAATCCCTGCTGTCTTGCAATTACATTTTTTTTCTATTTATCAGCAAGTATCATGTTGTTTTCCATTTTATGTAGAGGTGCTTATTTTACGTACTTAGTTTACTACATTACTGTATTCTGAACTCCATCATCATCATCATCATCATCATCATCATCATCATCATCATCATTATTTTGCTGCCCTATAATGGAATTCTGCAGATAAAAAAACATACGTTCTACTGCTTGTTCCTAGCTGTTGCTCAGTGCACATCCATTGAGCAAAGCACAGTGGTCAATAATGAGGGCTGGACAGTCTGTATCAGCTCACTGCTAAGTATTGTGAGATGGACAATCCCTGTATAAGTGCAGTGTCCTGGGTATGTGGCTCCTGGTGCTAACCTCTCTGCTGTTTCAGATTCTTTTCTCCCCCTCATTCTCCCTTGGCTGTTCCAGGCCTCCCCAGGGGCTGCTGGCTCTGTGCATCAAAGGGCAAGTCTGGATTGCAGTGGCTGGAACTGGAGAGACCTGAGGTCTGGAGAAGCTTGGCGTTGGCCACAGGGGGGTGCTGTGCTGTGGGGAAACATGTGAGGCTGGCCTGGGAAGGGTGGAGGTAGTAGAGAGAGTGGAGAGGAGGGCCCCAGCACCGGACTCCAACCTCCTGTCTATGGGGAGAATCGGTTTACACAAGTCACCAGAGTCAGTTCCAAAGTGACTCCCCTTGTCTGCAACCCCTGTGCTATGGCATTCTCTTTCTGAATCTTGTGTGCAAGATATGTTTGCAATAAGCACTGCCAAGCACCATGGTCTCAAGGACAGAGACAGGGACAGAGACTATTCCCCCAGCACCTCCCCAGGGCCTGGCTGGAGTCACACTCATGCACCTTAAATGGTGACAGTGGTCCAGAAGGGCACCGTGGTCATCTAATCATCTTCCCTCCTCAAAGCCAGGGCAACGAGCTCAGACATGGGGAGAGTGATGTTTCCAGGGTGCTGTCCTGAGCTGTGACTGAGCAAGGGAGAAGGGAGGTCACTTGAGGAGGAAATGGTCTGCCTTGAGAGGGGTCCTGGGAGAGAGGGGAGGAAGGAGGAGCATGATGAGGAGAGCAGTTGAGGGCAAAGGGCGACTGTCAGAGGAGCATCCTGAGGAGCAGAAAGAGGGCTCTGCTCCTGGTGCATCATGCCCTTCGTCCAGCCTGCTCAAGGCACATGCACCTGCTATAGGAATCTAGGTAGAGTGTCACTGGGGGAGGGGGGAATATCCCCTGGAGCTGGAGAAACCATCAGGGACAGTGACATCACAGGTAAAACCATCAACCAGGGTCCTGGAGACTTGAGCCAGCCCCTGGGCCAGGGGTGTCTTGCCAGAGGGTGCCCATTTGGGACCTAACTCAACCCTAGGCTGCGGGCTGCTGTGCTGTGTGGTCCTCTGTGTTCTTGGAGAAAGCGAGTTCTTGGTTCTCAGGGGCTGTTCTTGGCTGTTCCTTGGGGCTGCAGTAAGAACCTGCCTCCTGGGATCAGTCTGAATTTTGTCCTTTTTTCCCCACAGTAGCCATGGACACCAGCATTAGCCAGACCCCAGGACACCTCATCATGGAGATAACAGATAAGAAGTCCCTGGAATGTGAGCAGCCTCTGGGACACAATGCCATGTGTTGGTACAAGGAGATGCTAAGAAGCCCCTGAACTCGTGTTCTCTACAATCACAGGGAACTGGTTGAAAACCAGACTGTGCCCAGGTGCTTCTCACCTGAGTGCCTGACACTCTCCCTTGCCCCTTCACCTGCCTCCCTGGAGCCCCAGCACTCAGCCGTGTCCCTTTGTGCCAGCAGCAGAGACACAGTTCTAGAGTCACCCTTCCCCTGTACAGAAACCTGTGGTGACGGCCTGGAAGCTGGTGGCAGCTGAAAGCTTTGAACATTTCCTGTAGGATCCCAGACAGAAGCTGCAAACCATAAAAGCCCCTGCCAACTCTATGCGTGTGACAGCTCTATATTTTATGGCATCTGTAGCAGGGGGTTTCTTGCACTGTTGTGACTGTGCTCTGTCAACTGATGAAAAAAGGAACATTTTGGATCTAGGTTGTTATATTTGTATTTTTATTTTTTGGTACCGGTCATTGAACCCAGTGGCACTAACCATTGAGCCACATCACCAGTCCTTTTTTAATATTTTATGTAGAGACAGAATCTTGATGAGTTGCTTAGGGCCTCGATACGTTGCTGAGTCTTGCTTTGAACTCGTGATCCTCCTACCTCAGCCTCCTGAGCTGCTGGTATTCTAGCGGGCACCATTGTAACTGGCTTTTTAAAATTGATTTTCTAGCATAAAATAAAAGAAGGTTGCCATACAGTGGATCTTTTAATTGAAGGATTCAATTGGGTTTTGGTTTTCTACACAACACCTGTGCCACCTTAGTCACATAGTGTACAGCGCCAGAGGGAAGACCCCAAACTTCTTCTCCCAACCAAGGAGTCCCCCTCGGGACTGTTGCCACCCTGAGGGGTCAGCAGCACAGAGCTCAGGGAAACAGAGAAGGGACTTCCAAAATGGGTCCCAAGGTGAAGCCAGCTACATACAAAGGACAACAGGAGTTCCCACCCTTGTGTATAGAATTCATACACACATAGGAAGATAGGCACATATAGACACACAGAGTGACTTTTCCAATTCTATTCTCCTTTCCTTCAGCTTCTCCCTACTTCACTTTCAAGCTCTACTCCTTCCCCTGATGGAAGCTCCACACCTGCACAGTCACTTTCTCGGAACCCTGAAAACTCATGGCCCATGACGTGCTCAGCTGGGAGCTTGTGGTTCCCCCGTTCCTCTTCCCTTGCTGTCAAATATCTTTGTGGGTTTCAGGCCTCAGCTTCTCTCTGGATCACCTCTTCAGAGTGACATTTGCAGGCTCATCTTCTGCATCCTTTGTCTCTTTTTTCCCAGCATATGAAGTCACCAGGGTCAGAGCCTCTGCAGTGGACTTTGCATTGACCCGTGGGGAGGAAAGTGGGTCTCACTGTTGTCTTTGGATCCTACACCCTGTGTCGCTGTCCTGAGCCTGTGTTATCAAAGGGCCCCAGTCAGCCACGCTGCTTAACCCCTTCTGCACACTTCAGGATGCTCATGTGCTGCCTTGGGGCATCTGTGTCCACAGTGCTACTCAGGTCCCTGCCCTCCTGGGGGCGTCCTTGAGTCAGTGGGTGCCGCACAGGATGCATGTCACCAGATCTCTTCCTGGAACCGCTCAGGGCCAGAGTCCCAGCTAGGGGAGGCCTCAGCTTGCACAACCCATAATGGACAGCAGCCTCCTCTGCTGGGTGGTCTTTGGTCTCCTGGGCACAGGTGAGTCCTGGGAGTGCTTGGGCAATTCCCAGCTCCCCTTTACCTGAGGGCAATTCCAAACTTGCCCTTCATTCTCTCCTTGCCCTCTGCCTGCTCCACAGCACATATGGAACCTGGAGTCAGACAAGCCCCCAGCCTCGCTGTCACAGAGGCAGGACAGGATGTGGCTCTGAGTTGTGACCCTGGTGCTGGTCATACTTCTCTCTACTGGTACCGACAGACTCCAGGAAAGGGACTGGAGTTCCTGGTTTCTTTCTATAACAAGCTTCCTTCAGAGAAGGCTGACTTTTTCAGAGATCGATTCTCAGCTGAGAGGCCTGAGGGATCCTTCTCCACCCTGAAGATCCAGCCCACGCAGCTGGGGGACTCGGCCACATATCTCTGCAGCAGCAGCTCAGGCACAGCCCCTCAGAGACACTCCCTGCCCTTGCAGAAACTCCAGGGCTTCTGCCCCAGCTCTCAGCAGCTCTTCATGCCTCAGGAGAGTGAGAAGTGGGTGGGACTACAGGGATCCATTGAAGGTTAAAGTAACTATAGCAGAGGAGTAAACAGCAATTGGGTTATCAGAGTCTAGGGTATTTGGGAGCGCTCATAGGTACCAGAGATTTGGACTGTGGACCCAAGGATGGAACAAATACAGCCACAGGGGTGACCCCATGAACCTCTCTATTGAAGCTCTGCATCCTCTTTAAGTCTGGGTTTAGTTTTTACATATTTAAAATAATATGCCTTCCATCTTTCAGTGAAAGCAGGTGTTCCTAAGAGAATATGAAGGATTTTCATGAAGACACTAATTGCCCTCACCTGGAAAGTTTCCAGAAGGTGGAAGATCTGAACAGCAAAGTCTGAGTTCTGATAGGAAGGAATGATCTGGGACAGTATGTGGCACAGGCAGAGGCCCCTCGGCACCCTGAGCCCAGTACAGGGAGGCTCATTTGGGAACCAGGGCTGCCCATGGGAGTGTGGGCCATGGTGTGCTAGGCTAGTGGAGTGAGTATTGGCATCTACTTGTTCATTCTGGCTACTGCTGTTAGTGAATGGCCTTCCACATCTCTTAGCTGATTGGATGGTGCCAGCTGATAAAGACCGTAGTGGGAGGCTCCTTGCAGGGCTCCGCCTCCTTCCCTACAGAGCATCTGCAGCCCCATCAGTGCTCCACGTTTATCCGTGCCAGCCTCAGCCACAGCACAGCACAGCACAGGCATCTCTCTGCAGAAGCAGCAGTTGCAAGAGTGAGGTGGCAGTACCCCACCAGGCCGGGATCCCAGCCCCAGCACCTTTCCCTCCACCACCATCTTCCCATCCTGCATTCTTCAAGGTTCCCTTGATTCTGCCCTTTGAAAAGTTCTCACTTTCCTTACACAGGAAATAACTTTCATTGTACTTCAGTAGAGTCTCTCTACTCCTTCCTTGCCCCACATTCTTATTTCTTCTGGGTTCTGATTGCAACCTGCCTCATTCCATTGACCATGCCCATCCTCTCTGTTCATGCTGCCTCCTCATGTTGGGTCTCAGGTGCTGGCTAATACCAATTACAGTTCTATTATTGATCATATATGGATGACAGGTTCCATCTTTGAACATTGTTATAAAATTGGGTATGATCGGTAGACAGATGATAAATAGATAGGTAATACATATAGATGTGCATCTGTATCTATGTACTATCTACACAATGCCAAATCCATGCTAAAATTGCATAAATGTTCTCTAGGTGAACATGGACAAGTTCTTAAGGAAGTGGACTGGACTGAACCTGAGTATGGTAGGCTCTTCCTGAGTTAAGTAGGCTCCTATGTTAGGAGCTGACCCTCCCACAGACACTGGGATATTTGGTACCCCCCCCCACCCCATCCCGTTCATCATTACATATCAAAGAGATGGTTTACACATCTTTGATAAAGATATTCCTGGGCATAAATTTGGCAGTTTAGCTTATGTTTATTTACCTTTCAAAATGATTTACACAGATTTCAAAGTGGCAAAGAAAGAATTTGAAGGAGCCCTAATTAGGAAGGGCTGTTGTAGCTAGCTGGAAGCCATGAGTTCCACCTGATATGTATGTGACGCACCTGTAGGCACCCGCAAACCTGAAGGTATATAACCGGGTGAAAGCGGTCCGAGTTAGGAGAACGGAGAATTCAGTCAGCCGGGCAGTCACTCGGGTCGGTCAGAAGAATCAGAGCGGCCAGAATGTAGGCAGAGCGGTTACAGAAGAGAAACCAGATAGAAGACAGAAGAGAAACCAGATAGAAGAAGTAATGACTGGTCAGAGTTAGGCCGAGGCTCCTGAGGAAGACAGAAGACAGAAGAAAGAAGAAGGAAGAAAGAAGAGAGAGAGAAGAAAGAAGCTCTAATCTTTCTCTAAGCTAAGCTCTATCTTTCTTTCTCTCTAAGACTCTAAGCTAAGAAAAGCTTGCTTTAATCTTTCTCTCTAAGAAAATCTTTCTTTCCCTCTCTAAGCTCTAAGAAAGTAGAAGTAAAAGTAGTAAAAGCTTAACTCTGCCTCCGAGAGTTTTTCCTCCCGGTTTTCGGTACCAGGCAGCTTACAAGAATTTACAATTATAAATTTCTAAAATAAATGCTGGAAGAAATGGGAGGATGGGTAGCCTAGAAATCCTGGGAAGACTTGAAAGTAGATGTAAGGAGTAAGGCTAGGAGGGAAATGGGGAATGGCTATGCTCTGCATCACATGAATCTTTGGAAGGATTCCCAAAGTGGTCACCAAACTCTCCTGAAGTCACCATGCTTGGTGTGATGGGTTTGCTGAGCTAACCAAGGACAGTCTCTGCTTTCTGTCCAGGTAATGAGACTGGGTAAGAGGAGCCCATGGGAATATAAACATCCATTGGAATGACAGAAATCTTGGGAAAGACTTTCGATTTCTATACTTTGGGCCCTAGGATATTTCCTGTAGATCTCAAAGAGGAGAGAACTTCACAAGTGTTATCTGGATCAAAAATTTATTATCTTACAAGGATAAAAACAGGCTAAGAAAAAAAGTGATGATAGGAGTCATTATTTCATAAAACTAGTAATACATATTTGTTCTTAGGAACAAAACTCTCAGTGTTTACACTAAAAACTGGCTTCTCTTAAAGAATCATATAATATTTTCCCCAAAACAAAACTCTTAGAAATGATAATGTTCAATATGTCAGGTGTGCTCACTCTGATCTGCTATGAATTGACCTTACACGGTCTTATGTGTAGACATCTTTTTCATTCTTATTTGCACTGAGAATCTTCACATAGTATATTTATCATGTTTGTTGAAAATTCTTAGTTTTTTCTGGTTCGATAATTTCCATTCTGTATATATATATTGAGCAGTTGGTTATTGCATTGTTCCATTTGGGCTACGAGAACAAACTAGGCCGCTGGTGAGCAACATTTCTCACGGTTCTGGATGCTGGCAGTCCATGTCAAGGTACTAGCTGATTCGATGTGTTATGAGAGCCTGCCCTCTGGTTCATAGATGGCAGATTCTCACTGTGTCCTCCCGTGGTAGGAGGACTCTCTAGCTCTCTCTTTACAAGGGAAGGTATCAGGAGAGTTATGTCTTCAGGAGACACTGTGTGTGTGTGTGTGTGTGTGTGTGTGTGAATCAGTGTGAGTTTATGGTGTGTGTGTGTGTGTGCATGCGCATATAGTTTCTTCCTCCACCTGGACACAGTTTCTCTGCTGGCAATTTACTAAGAGGGTGCAGTGTCACTGAGGAGCACTCACAGGCCTTTCCAGGTAGTAGCAGCAAACTCATATCCAACCAAATCAGCCTTAAACATAGCAGATAGAGTTTTCCAGGTTTTTTAAATCTGGAAAAACATATATAATATTTAGAATCCCTCTATAAATTGCAGTATTAAGATTTGGTAAAGATTGAATTAAAATATTTTTGCCTCCACAGGTTTTGAAATCCTTCACTTGGATTTGAAGATCAACCCTAAATTGTCCAGGATGAGAAAGCAGCAGAACGAGTGTGGATAAGAAGGGGATGAAGGGTGGGGAATCTCTGTTCCCGATTGATTGAGTCAATCATGACATGAGCTCAGAAGGTATACTCCATGACATTGTGGGCTGTGGACCACTAGGGGGTGCTGTGGTTTCATAGAGCTGCAGGGAGCCATGGGAAGCTTTGAAAGGTGTCCTAGGAGAGCAGGGATGGAGGGGAAGCTGGCCCAGAGGGCGAGTGCTCAAGCTGACCCACCTTCAGACCAGGGGCTGCGCAGGGCAGGAAGGGTGCTGTGAGTACAGCTGGGTCTTGTCATTGGGTACAGGTGGCCTGCAGGGAGGGTCATGTGAGAGTATGACACCTGACGCTGAGGGGGACACTAGAACTTCAGAAACTTTGCGTGCTCAGCCCAGAAGGCCCCACCGCTCAGCCAGGAGACCTTGGGTTCCTAATGCTGCCATGGGCTCCAGGCTGCTCTGCTGGGTGGTCCTTTGTCTCCTGGGTACAGGTGAGTCCTGGGTACAGCAGGTGAGTCCTGGGTACAGCTTCTGCTCCTGGGGTGCATGTCAGCCCAGGATGGCTGCAGCAGGACCCTTCCTCCTGGCCTCTGCCCTTAGCTCCATCTACTCCCACAGGCCCAGTGGACTCTGGAGTCAAGCAAACCCCAAAACATCTGATCAAAGCCAAAGGACAGCAAGTGACACTGAGATGCTCCCCTCTCCCTGAACACCTCTCTGTGTACTGGTACCAGCAGACCCTGGGCCAGGGACCTCAGTTTCTCTTTCAGTATTACAATGGGGAACAGAGAGAAAAAGGGAACATCCCCAGTCGATTCTCAGCGCAGCAGTTCTCTGACTACAGCTCTGAACTCAACCTGAGCTCCTTGGCGCTGGGCGACTCGGCTCTGTTCCTCTGTGCCAGCAGCTTGGCACAGCCCCTCATGAGCATCAGCCTTCAGAACAAAATCATTCCTGCCTCTGTCAGGAAGTGGCCAGGAGGGTGGAGCCTCAGCCAGCCTGTCCCAGACACCCAGTGATGTGTGCATTTGTCTGCTCTAGTGCCACAGCAGAGGTGCAGGGCAGTGTCATTCACCTGTTTCCATCCCTGAGGGGTCGCAGATTCCTGGTCTCATGTAGTCATTGGCTGAAGTCCGCTCCTTAGCCCAGGTGGTCCCCTGCCCCTCACTCTGTGGATATGCCCCCTCCCCTGGCTTCCCTCTCCCAGGTCCCCACTAGCAGGCTGGGAAGGTCATGCAACATGCATCTTAATCTCCTACTTGGGATAGGGTTGTGGCTCAGTGGTAGAGTGCTCGCCTAGACATATAAGGCACTAGATTTGATCCTCAGCACTGCATAAAAATAAAGAGATAAAATAAAAGTGTTGTGTCCATATATAATAAAAAAGAAGAAGATTTAAAAAAAAAAAAAAAAAACACCCTTCTGCATAACTTATCCAAGGAACACATGACTTCAAGGCAAAGCATATCCCAATGGGTACTTCTCTGTAAAGAAAATGAAACTCGAAATTTTCTGCACTGTGATCCTCTAACGCTGGCATAGACCACACCACATCATATTTCTCTCATGGTGTCCTGAGAGTAGTGAGAGTTCCCAGCTGGGGAGCAAGAGGAAGGGCATTTACAGAAGTGGCATCTTCCTGTGGGTGACTGTCAGGCCTGAGGGGAAAAAACAGGATCCTTTTAAGTCACTCATTTATTTTTTTACCTTTATTCAACAAACACTTTTTGGTACCTGACTTTTTCCAAAGCATTAATCACAAAAGAAAAAAAAATAAAATAAACCGGGAAAATGTGAAAATGAGGAGGGGGATAGAAAAAGTGAAAAAAAAAAAAAAACTGCTTTGTGCCTTTGAATATACATAAGTATACAGGATTTTGATCAATTTCTGAATTGTGTAAATTTACTATTTAGCTAACTACCCATTTTGAAAGCTTTATTTAGTTGTGGCACAAATATTAAATGAGATCTAATTCATCAAGTTTTGAAGAGTAGAGCATTCTTTGTGTATGGACACAGTGTTGCAGAGCGTATCTCTAGAACTTGTGCATCTGGCATAATGGAAACTTTGTACCCTTTAATAGCAGCTCCTGCATCCCCCACCTGCCAGTCCTGTAAGTCATCCCTCAGTTTTCTGTTTCCAGGAGTTTGGCTATTTTAGATCACTTGTATAAGGTGAATCATGCCGTATTTGTCTATTTTTGACAGGCTTATTTCAATACACATGTCCTCCATGGGTGTGGCTGCTGTGTCATAGGGCTGGGCTTCCTTCATTTTTATGGTTATGTAACATCCCATGATGTGTATACACCATGTTTAAGTGGACACTTTCATACTGTATGTACATTGTTTGGCTTTTCTGTGGAAACCATGTGTCACACTGGCAGGCAAAGTTGCAGAGCAGCAAGCACAAGTACTCTAATATACATTCACAGCTCAATTCTTCTCTGTGGAGAAGACTCAGGAATAATAACAATGTCATTGTTCACTACAAGTTTGCTTTGTATTAAATAAACTCTTCATTTGGAACATTTCATTTAATCAGAAATACAGTTATAAGAGGAAAACCTAAGAGGAAAGTATTATTATTTTCTTCATTTTCAGTTGAGGGAATTGATCTATAAATAAAATATCTTTACTAAATCAAATACCTGTTAGGGTGCAAACCTGGGACTCAATCCCTGGTTTAAGTGCTGTGTTTGTAACTCTGTGCAACCGTGAACATTCACAAAAAAAGATCCCTACATTCACAATGACAGTGTTGTTCCCTTTGTCCACTCAGACCTAGATCTAATTAAATCATTAATAGATATCCATTCTTCATCAGATAGTAGAAAGATCTGGTGAGTGCCACATACGTCTGCCGATTGCAGCTCCAACAAGAACTCCTCAAGACTGGGGCCAGTTTCTTGATGTGCTTGGCTGAGTTTATTCATCTAAGAATGTCTCTCCATATCAGAGTTCTACAGAGACACAGGCTAATAGGATTTATCTATCTATCTATCTATCTATCTATCTATCTATCTACCTACCTATCATTTATCTATAATCTATCTATGTTCATTATAAGCAATTGGCTAATGCAATTATGGAGGCTGATAAATCCAAAATCTGCAGGGTGGGCTTGTGGGATGGAGATCCAGGAAGAGCAGGTGCCACGATTCAAAGGCTGTCACAGCCAACAATTATCTCTGATCTGGGGGAGGGTTTGTCTGTTTGTTCTAGTGACACCTTTAATTGATTAGATGAAGCCCATCCACATTACAGAGGGCAATCTAATTTTTTCTACTGATGAAAATGTTAGTTCAATCTCATATGAAGGGCTACTGACTTAAATGATAATCTCATCTAAAAATACCCTCAGAGAAATTTCTAGAATAATGTTTGACTGAACTATCCTGGCAGTAGTCAGTCAAGCCAACACTAAATTTCCTAACTCATTATCTTCAGGGATGTATACAAATATAACAAATATAAATTCCATAGCATCTGGTAGAATGAGAAGGCAGATATCTTGATTCCCTCTGCTAATCTCAGAGCCTCATCCATCATTCCTTTTGTGCAAAAGCAAATACCAGCATGTGTTGCCTGGTTGACTTATAGCTGAAGACTCAAAAATCACACAGAAGTGGAAATATATATGCCTGATGGTTCACCACATGAAATATGAAATTAACTAGTATACATCCCTAGTCAGATATTTGATAATTAGCCTTATTGATTGCTATATAAATCACAAGGAGTAAAAATGTGTCAATGATTTTTGATACATATATGTATATATGTGTGTGTATATATATATGTATACACACACACACACACACACACACACACACACACACACACATATATATATCCACATACCCTTCCACCAGAAAGATATATAGAATAATATATAGAATATACAGCACTGGGTAAATTTCATCATGACCCTTTCAATGCATTTGATTTGTCCATCCGTTTTAATCAATGACATGATTTCTATTGCAAGGGAATAGTTTTTCCTCAGATGTGTTTTTAACATAAATTTAAAATCTCTACCAATTTAAACACTTTCTCTTTAATATTTAGCTAAATATTCAAGAGTTGGAGGTGCATCTGGAAAGTCTGTGGTTTCAGAAGTGTTTGAAACCTTGTGACATACCTGAGCCCGTGTGCAGATGGAGGATGTGGTAAAAGGATCTTCAGGTCATCCCCCCTGGCAGGGGCTGATTCTGCTTTTACTCATTTGTCTTCATTTCTCATCTCATCTATTCATTCACTCAAATTCTTTGTGTGTTCATATTTGAAAAAACAAATCACTTCCCTGACGTTATTTTGAGCCTCCATGATATTGCATGTGGCTGGACTCCATGTTTACACACTGAATGTGCTGGAGCTGAGCACACCAGGAGGTAGTGACTTAACTGAGGGACAGTACCACACCAGGAAAGAGATCTTATTAACTTGATTCTGAGTGTCCCACCCATTAAACAAGAAACATAGGCTAGTTCTGGCCCTGCCCTGGGCACCAGGCTGATGTGTCATGTGCTCCTCCATCTCCATCTGAAACACAATAGTGTTTATATAATATAATACATTATGTAATATATATCATATATTATATTCCAGCTTCATAACTTGTTGGAACTTTTCTCAAATATTGTTAAGAATTTTCCAGATCATGGTAGCAGATTATTAAACCAAGCATGAGGTCCTTCTACCTTAGGAGTTCTGTGTAACAGGATACAGTTTCTTAGCTCCCCTATTTTTAGCACTTAATAATGACAGGCACATGAACTAGGAGCTATTCCTTATGAAATATAGTGTCTTAAAGAAGAAGAGCATTTCCTCTCACCCTGGAGTCAGCCACCTCTCCCCAAGGACCCGACCTCCACCCCTCTGTGCCAATGGGTCACCTGCAGGGCTGAGAGATCACCATCTTCCACAAAGGAGGGGGATCACCAGAGTGAGGTGCTCTGCAGTGTGGACTCACCTGAGCGCAGGGACCAAGTCTATGAGTGGATGAAAAGGTGCCCTAGGTACCTTTGCTAGATGTCCCACCTGGCAGGGAATCCACAAGAAACAGACCAAAACATCCTCAAATGCTCATAAGCCCTTCCTGGGACTTAGAAACTGGATTCCCAAGAGTATTATTCATTGCAGACCGGAGGCTTTAGCAGGGTTGTGATCAGTTGTGCACATTTGAAAATCATACTTGAAGGAGAATTTGGGACATACAGGTCAAAAGCCACCAGGCAGCCATAAGGATTTTCCTAAGTTTCTGGACTCCAGAAATGTTTAGATGACTGAACCAAAGTAGTTAAGAAAGAGTTAGAGCATCACTGGAGCATAATATCCATGGGGTTACAGGCTGTTTTACAAAATGGTCAAGAGAAACATGATGACTGTGTCATTTCAGATAAATGGGGTCCATTCTAAGCCACTCACTTGGGCATTCATTTTGGATCTGATCTTCTGGGGAAGGGGTGTGGCCCCTCATGAGAGGAAGTCTCTGGGCCTACGCAGGGAGAGTGAGGACTCAGAGTGACACCCTGGAGGTTCCTGTCCTGCTCTTTGCAGCACAGGGACCCAGAAGACCCTCCTGTCTGCCTGGCCGCTGCCATGAGTCTCAGCTTCCTGTGCTGGGTGGCCTTTTGTCTCCTGCAGGCAGGTGGGTCCCAGCAGGCCTGTGGGATTTCCAGTTCTCAGTGCCCACCTGTGTACTGGGGCTGCAGCCCCAGCTTCTCCTCTTCTCCTTTCTCCTTCTCTACAGGTCCAGTGAAAGCTGGAATCACTCAGACCCCTAAATCCCAGATCCTGAAGACAGGACAGCACATGACCTTGAGATGTACCCAAGATATGAACCATGACAGCATGTACTGGTATCGACAGGACCCAGGGCGGGGGCTGAGACTTATCCATTACTCACATAATGTTGGCAACAAAGAAAAAGGTGACGTCCCCCATGGATACAGTGTCTCCAGGTCAAGTAAAGAGAACTTTCTCCTTACTCTGGAGTCCCCCACCCACTCCCAGACGTCTGTGTACCTCTGTGCCAGCAGTTACTACACAGTGCTTCAGGGCCACCTGCTCTCTGCACAGAAAGGCAGGCCTCCCCTTCCTGTGCCCCAGGGCCCAGCATCACCCTGGGCAGTGTTCTCACCACTGGGAACTTGGAGCTCTGAGAAATCCAGGCAGCTCTAGAGAGCTCAGCCTGATGGTCTCCAGAAGATTTCAGCCAGGCCTCAACTCACCCTGGGCTCAGATGTCTTTTCCATAGCCCCAGTCTTTGCTCTGGACCGTGCTATTTGGGTGGCATGTTCTTTCACCATCTTTACTTTCAAGTCACAGGCTTTAGTCTAAGGCTCCCACGATGAATGTGGTTTGTAATTTAGATCCACCCAGACTCCCTGTTTCCCCTAGGGACCCACTGGCTTCTCTCTCTAGGGTTCTCCCCCAGTCCCTCCCTCCTGTTGAGTCGGCTGCTGCTCACCTCTCTCATAGGATATTGTCCCCAATGGTGCTGTTGGGTCTTACTCCTCCCACCTCCTCTGCTCTCTCTGCTCCAGCCCAACTGCCAACTCTCACCCAAGCCTGGTTCTTCCCGCTGCTGAAGGACATCAAAGGTGCTTCCATTGCTTTAGGCAAAGACAAAATCCTAACTGGGCTTCAGATTCCTGGGATTCACCTCTTGAGGAACGTGTCCCCTCATCTCCCTCCCCAACTCAATGTCCCTTATCTATGTCTATTAGTCCATAGAATTTATCCCAGCTGGAATTTTCCAGATTCTTGGTGGATTTTTCCTCTCTACCCCTAGGTTTTAACCTCCACGAGGGCAGGGCCTGAGGGTGCTCTCTTATCCCCTAAGGTGCCCTGTCAGTGAATTCATTTCATAGTGAAGGAGTGAATGACTGAATAGATAGATGGACCAATCACAGAAATTATCTCAGTCCCTGTTTTGAGTTAGATATTGGGTGTCCCTCAAAAGCTCATGTGTGCGACAATGCAAGGAAGTTTAGAAGTGAAATGATTGGGTTATGAGACCCTTAACCTAATCAGTGCATTGATTCCCTGATAGGGATTTGTCGGGACCTTACACTGCTTTCTTGCTGCTTGCCACATTACCACGCCCTGTTACAGGACCTAGGCTAAGCAGGGGGCATGGCTGTGAGAACTGAAACCACCCCAAAGATAGGCCAATGGCTCCACCAATGGCATCTGCCCATGCTCCTTATGTGTCCCTATGATCTTTCTGCTGATTGGCTGATGTCCACTATAATGCATTGTGCACCCCTTCAATAAACGAGTTCCGGCATTCTACTGACTGGGCTCCCTGTGGCGGCTCTGAGTCTTTTGAAGGCGGGGGAGGAGGCGTTGGTGGCCTTTACTTTCCCAATCCAGTGTCATCATTGGGGTAGGCCCCTCTGGCCTCTTTTGGTAGACAGAAGAGGTCCATCCCGGGCATGGGGGGGGGGGGGTGGGGGGTTCTAGAGACCTCAACCCCTTATAATAATCCGACAGGGATTAACTGGGTAATAACTATAGCTACATAGGGTTTGGCTGGAGGAGTTGGATTGTTGAGGGTGTACCTTTGGGGTATATATTTTGTCCCTGGAGAGTGGAGGTCTCTCTCTCTCTCTGCTTCTTGGTGGGCACGTCCTTACCTGCATTCCTCCTCCATGCCTTTATACCATGATGTTCTTCCTCACCTCAGGACCTGAGGAATGGAGTCAGTCATCTATGGATTGATGGGCTCACACTGAACTGTGAGCCCCCAAATAACCTTTTCCTCCTGTACATTGTTCTGGTCAGGTCTTTTGGTCACTGACTGAAACAGACATTGGTACTGAGGAATGAGGTCGTTGCTGTTACTAACCTGACCATGTGATCTAGGAACTATTGGAGCTTTTTGGAAATTGCGGGAAGAATTTTGGAAAGTTTAGTAATGCAAGCTGGAAAAGCTTTAGAAATTTTAAAGTGGGTGTTAATGGGCAATTCTAGTGGGAATTCAGAAGACCAAATGCTGATAGGACTGTGCACAATAAAGACTGGGCTCCTAATGAGACTGGGGCAAAAAACAGATAGCTGGTTATCAAAGAAAAGGAAATGGGTAGGTAGTACTTCCCCATCAACTGGGTGCTAACAGCCTCTGGAGGAGGGGAAGGATTGCACCTTCCAACACAAGCAATCACCTCCAGGTTGGCTCTCTTCCTGCCTTTTGGTCACTCCTGCCTTTTGGCCATATAGGCATGAGAAGAAAGGAAACATAAAATCTATAATGAGGCAAGACACCACCGCTCCCATAAGCTCTGGGTCCTAGGTCCTCACTGGAGGAGTCTCTCTCTCTCTCTCTCTCTCTCTCTCTCTCTCTCTCTCACACACACACACACACACACACACACAGGCTTCTGTATCTTGAATAAAATTTAACTTCTGCCTTTCTGCCCTTTCCTCTGCATGTATTGGGTGTTTAATCTTCAACACTGGGAGAATGAGGACCCAATCCTGATTTTCAAGACCAGTGTCAGCTGGGGGCTCTACTGGGATTGTTACCAAGGTAAACTCCTCTGCATCTTGCATCTTTCTGAGGTGTGCCTTTCTGCCTCTTTCCTTCTTAATGGAGGACAATAATGTGAGAACCTGTCAGCTAATTATATGCAGTTAGTGCAAGCTGACATTCTACAAGGCTCTGGTGACAGGGTTCATAGTCTCGTTAGCTCCTAATCATCTGCCCTGTAGGTCAGGCATGTTGGGTTTTGCCAAAGCCATTTCTCACTGTCCTATCCAGACTTGGAGCACATCTGGCGTCAGTAGACAGCTTTCCCAATCCAAGTTTGCTTTTAGATTCTCAGAGAGGTGAACAAATGATGGAAACAACAGTGAGATTCTGGCCAGCACAACTCCCCAGTGAACTTCAAAGGTTCTATGCCAATCTCCTCTCCCAAGAGCCCCAATGGGGTATCTTATGGTGACTGGTCAATCCAGCAGTGGTGAATGACCACCCCAGTAACACATGTGCCTCTGCCTCCATATGAGTGGTACTGTCCTCTCCCACTCTTGCTTCTCCCAAGCACTCCCCTCCCCTCATCAATTAGACTCTGGCCATTGAGAGAGGGACATTTTACATAGAGGGGTTCATAAGGAAATGCCTGGGTTCCCTATGTTCATATATCAAGCCTTTACAAGCCTACAGGGATTCTCCCCATTGTTATTTCTGTGTTCCTGTGTACTCCACTAGCTTCTTTGAATGCAAAAGGGGAGATTTATACCCACAGCCTTTCAATTCACCTTTGGTTTGGATTCTTCAGGGAAAAGGACATTAAGCATTCAATGACCACTAGATGTTCTCTTGGCCCTCTGGAGATTTCTTTGGCCCATAGAGAGCATAAACTCTTTTTCCAGCCTTTGCACCTAGGGTTTTCTATGGCCAAACATGGTACAAACTGTCCAATAGAGAAGCATAGCCATCAGAAGGAAAAGCAATTTTAATACTATTCTATAGCTTAGCCTGTTCTGTAAAATGGAAAGAAATAGTCTGAGTTACATTTGTGCAGGACTAAAGACTTCTCAAACCTTGTTTGTAAAACCTAAATTGTGCAAAAACATATATAAATTAAATTCAGCTATGATCTTCCATTGTAGGTGAAGCCCAATTTCTCCCCCACCAAAAGTTCACTAACTAATGGTAGACTCAACACAGACAGATCAAAACTTTTGACCAGAAAGACTTGTAATGAAAATATTCTACGGTTAAAAGTCACATGGTAAGGATGGAAAATCTGGAGGTTTTTTTTTTTTTTTTTTTTTTTTTTTTTTTTTTTTTTTTTTTTTTTTTATCTTTTTCATGGCCTCCCATGAAAAAGAATAGGGGTTATGACCACCCTGTAAAGGCAGCAGTTAAATCCAGAGGTCAAGGTAACATGTATGGAGGGAGTGGGAAGGGTGGAAAATGCTGGTCACTAGGGACTCCAGGAGCCAGAGGCTCCAACACTGGGGACACATCCCCTAACCACAAAGACAGTTCCTCAGTGCCGGCATCCAGGTATTTTTCTCTTAGGTTTGTTTCCTTTTGTTGTTCAGAAGAGTCTTGTCCTCAAATGTGTTAATGAGGGATGTCCAATAATTTTCTGCATCCAAATCTGGACTGTTTACCAACTGGGATAATGAAAAAAAAATGATCTCCAGAGGAAACATAAACTATAGCATCACACCTTAAAAGACTGGTTTTACAAAAGGAAAGAATGGTTAAACTGCCCTATGTGTGAGGTTTTGCCTCTCAAGCTCAGAACAGTAGCTTCCCTTACTTCTTAGCTTCTGCCAAATTTCTATCTCTCCAAGGCTTGCACCTAAAGTGTAAATTCCTGAGGCTTACAGATGAGCTTCCAGAGCTTGAAGAGCTTGCAAAGCTTATAAAGCTTACAGAGGTCCAAAACTGATTTAACACCAAAGGAAAAAAAGGTGACACTTTTAAATTCAAGGCACTGTGGCACATAAATAACTGGCTATCTTATCTGCTCTACCACTCTACCACCCTGCTTTCTTTCTTTCTTTTTTTTTTTTTTTTTGTCTTTTATTCTAAGTTGTTACATATGACAGAAGAATGCATTGCAATTCATATTACACATATAGAGCACATTTGTACATATCTCTGGTTGTATATAAAATATATTCTCACACCATTAGTGTCTTCATACATGCATTTAGGGTAATGATATCCATCTCATTCTACCATTTTTTTTTTTTTTTTACCCTTTTCTCTCTCCCTTCCCCTCCCTCCCCATTGGCCTTTCTAGTGTTCCTCTAATCCTCCTATGGTCCCTGTCCCAACCCCACTGTGAATCAGCCTCCTTATATCAGAGAAAACATGGACTTAAAAACAGCATACTACAGGGACACAGCCACATCAATGTTTATAGCAGCACAATTCACAATAGCTAAACTGTGGAACCAACCTAGATTCCCTTTAGTAGATGAATGGATAAAAAATGTGGTATATATACACAATGGAATATTTCTCAGCAATAAAAGAATAAAATAATGGCATTCGCAGGTAAATGGATGAAGATGGAGAATATAATGCTAAGTGAAGTTAGCCAATCCCCAAAATCCAAATGCCACCCTGCTTTCTTAACAAGATCCCCCTTAAACACTGCAGCACAGGGAGGAGAAATAAAATGATCTCATATATACAAGTCATCTTTTCCTTGAGATTCTTTACCTGAGGTATTTAGGACTCTCACATACTTTGAATATCTGAACTGACTCTAATCTGACCCAAAAGTGTGGTCTGATGTGATAATGATGTTCTACATGCTCCTGTATTAGAGTAATTGTGGCCTATGGCCATTTTTTTTTTTTTTTTTTTTTTTTTTTTTTTTTTTTTTTAGAACTTCTGTTTTTAATATCTTTTTTTGAGCTCATGGTCTTATGTTGAACTCACAATTGATCCTGCATGCCTAAATTATCATATTCTGATCAGCATATTTTATTTAAGTATAGAGGTTTATACACTCTGTCTTTTTTTCAGAGGCCAACTTTCAAGGGTTAGCTATCAAATACATTGGAAAATCTCCTTCCACAAAATCATAGAAGGACATAGACATGGTGATGTAGGGGATAAATCTGATAGCCATCAAGGACAAGCGGCCACCTGAACCTTTGATTTCAGTGTCCACCATGGCTGTCAGACATTATACCTAACATTTTCAACTATACATACCTGCCATATATTTAAGCCATAATATAAAAGTCAGATAGGCCTTATTTTTTTAAATTTCTAACAGGTTAGATCCAATAGAGGCTTTAATAAACATCGGTAGCATTTTTTCCTACCTGTGGAGATCTACCTATAAAAAGCTACAAGATCTTTGTTTCCTGTCTGTTTTATGTAAGTGTGTACACCTGTGTATTGTATTGTTATGTCTACATATGTGTTTGTATCCATATATGATGTATATAGTATCAAAATTGGCATATAGATAAATAAGCACTCATAAGTCAAAATTTAAATGAGAAATGGATTGAAATACCTTTTAGTTCATGTAACTTTTAAAACAGTTCAATTTAAATTGGGTGAACAGATGAGAATAAAGATGTCTTTAATGTTGCTAAATCCCAACTTTTTCTGGGTGGTTACACAATTAACAGAGTGTTGGTTTGTATACAATGTGTAGAATGTAATATCCATTGCCTCTGTGATTTATCTTCAACAGGGAAGAGATGGCTAATACTGTTAACAACACTTGTCTGATATCTTTTTTTTTTACAGTGAAAATTAAGTACTTTAAATTTAACATCAGTGAAATTAATCTTCATAAATGTGTTTTCTAGAGGAGACCTAATTAATTTGCAAAGTTAAAATGCTAAAATATCACATGCTAAATATAAAATCAAGTACTCTTGACTTCTTAAATTCCATAAGGTAACATATTTAAACATTAAATGTGTTTTCAAAATTGGCAACTGGAAAAAGGTTTAAGAATGATTTGTTTCTGTGTCTTCACTAAAAACAAGGTTACTAAGAGTTAAGATTCTATCAGGCATAATTCTACATACAAAGAGCATAAAATATTTCAATTGGATTTCAATTAAATTACTATGAAAACAAGGTGTTTCATCTTACTAAAGCAAATAATTTGTCTAAATTCAGAAATTTTATAAGGATTGTTTCAGAATGTGAATTTTAAAAGGGGTCAACAGCTTGGAAAAATACATAAGAAGGCTCTATGAATGGAAATATATTTTAATATGGAAAGTAGAAGGAAAAAGAAATGCTTCTAGATGAGAAAATCTTTGGGTGATAAAGTAAAATGTTGTAAAGTGTTTAAATAAGTTGCAGAAGGTATGTGGAGGGTAAATATCAAAAAGTTTGTGTGACTCTAATTGGTACAGTCAGTTAAAGCTATTCCAGGTTTCTCCTAAGGTCAATTATTAATATACTGATATAAGGCAAAGTTTAATCCTATATTGTTGAAGTAACAAGGATTTCTTAGAACATTAATCTGTTCTTATCTATCAAGGTAATTTTTTGTGTCTGTTGTTTTATTACTTATAGAAACTAGTCTTAAGAAATTAAAGTTTTTACATCTCTGGTTAAAAACAACTGTTATTTTGGAGTATCATACTACACTACAAAGTTTTCCTTAAAAGCTAAGCTTGGTTAATATAAGAACACCAGTGTAACTGTGGTGCCATAATGGGTTTCTTTGTATACTAGATGTATTCATATCTTTGAAGTATACAAGTCTTTAAAATATGAGGTTTGGAAGAGCATTTTACCAAACTGGTGTTCTTAAAACTAGTTTAAAGTAAAGGTTTGGGATTATAAAAATTACGTTTTTGGTTCATAGCTATTATACAAACTAAATATGTTCTTATTCTTGTTAATTTCATTTTGAATTTTCCTTATAAACTTTATAACTATTATCTGTTAGTGCCTGGCAGAGGTCTAACTTCTAATATAACAAACAGAGTTAATTGGAGATAATAGACTACCACACATAGAACAGACAGAATGTAAGACTGACCTCCAGTACTAATACTGACCCCAATTAAAGGGAAGGGGTAAATAAATGTAACTGTAACTGTATAAACATTAAAGTTAAAACCCTGTACTCCTTTTTTTTTAAAAAATTATTTATTTACCTGTAACTTAAGATGTACACTTATTTCAGCCCCACCAGGAGTAAGACTAGAGTCTATAAAAGAGGAATTCTCAGACATGAGAGCCTGATAACTAGCAGAAGAGACTATATCAGTGTCAGAAGCTTTTTATAAGTCAATTTAAGACCTACAAATCTTCCTAACCTTTTACTAGACAGACTTGGTCTGTGTTTGCTACTATGATTATCTGGCCCTAAGTAACAGAAATAAAGGGATCTCCACTAAACACCGAGGTTATGCCAATAAAAAGGTATTTTTTTTTAAAAATCAGATGACATTAGATATCTTAACTACATCTTATGGGGGCATCTGTGACATTATAAATCTAAGTGTTGTGTTTACGTTCCTGAATACTCTGACAGTGTATTGAATATCCTTAAAAACATATATGCCCAAATAGAGGTCATGACCTCACCAGCCTTGTTACGGGAACAATGTCTTACCTCTTGCACCTCCTGGTGAAAAATTACTGGTTTCTAGCATGGTCATGATATTCACTGACATATTCCTGATGCTATGGCATTTATTTTGTATTAATCTCTTTCCAGTACTCCAGTCTTTTTGTTTCTCACATAGAAGAAACCACCTCTCAGATGACTTTACAATCTGTTGTCCCAAACCAGACTTTTACCACGGACTCCTCAACTGACCCAAAACATTCCTAAAAGGGAAACCCAAACTGTTTTCCTCATATAGCCCCCTCTCAACCTGAAGCAGTCATAGTGGCCATTGCCCATTTCCCTTTAAGGGTTCCCTTAATCGTAGGGAAGAAAGAGATTGGGGCAAAGGACAGGGAGCTGGTTATCAAAGAAAAGGAAATGTGCAGATAGCACTTCCCCATGCACCAGTTGCTAACAGACTCCTGGGAAGGGGAAGAATCACACTTTCTAACATAAGCAATCACCCCTGGATGGCTCTCTACCTGCCTTTGGGTCATGAGGGCATGAGAAGAAAGAAAACCTAAAATCTCTAAAGGGGCACCAGCTCTGGGTCCTGATTCCTCACTGGAAGAGTCCCCCCTCCCCCACTCTCTCTCCCTCTCTCTCTGTCTCCCCCATTCTTCTTCTTAAATAAAATTTACTTTCTGCTCTTACCTCAGCATTTCTTGGTTGTTGAATCTTCCACACCAGGGGAGCTGGGACTCAATCCTGATTTTCAAGACCAGGATCCTTCAAAGAAAAAGAAGACTTATGCGCATGAGATTTTCCACTGTCCTTCTCTATCCCTAGGCCTAGAATTTTTATTCCCCAATTTTTGTAGGTTCCTATAACTGAGTTTCCCCCTGTGTACTCAGCTCCACCCACCCTTATTGGAGGTTTCTGTACACCCCAGCTACCCCCCCCCCCCACAGTGGGTTCAATGATCCTTACAGGGGATTTCTTTTCTTTTTTTTTTTTTTTTTTTTAATATTTTTTAGTTGTCATGGATGTTTATTTTATATTTATATGTAGTACTGAGAATCAAACCCAGTGCCTCACACATGCAAGGTAAGCACTCTACTACTGAGATACAGCCCCAGCCCCTTTGGGGCTGGGATGGTAATCTTACATTGGATTTCCTGCACACAGCCCTATACCACTCTCCTGAGTGCCCCCACACTACTTCCATGAACATGGCATCATGTTTCTGAATCTCAGTCACAACCACACAGCTCTGGGCCGTCCTGACCACCAAGGAAGTACATTTTTCTTGAAAATAGATTTTCCCACCTTGGTCCTTGCAAAGAGTGAACTGGTCTCTGTGCTGCTTGCTTGGGCCCTTTCCCCACTTGCCCATCTATTTTCAAATCAGGGTCCTATGTCAGCCTCAGGGATTGCAGTTTCTTCCCCATCTCTGAGACCACCACAACAATGTCATGGAAAGATTGCAATAAATCAACAAGTCAACGTCAAAGCAGGGGATGGAACCACCTTTATTCACCAGCTGGTGGGATGGAGACAAGCTGAAAGTCCACACTCCTCAACCCCCTCCATGGGTTAGAGCAAATCTTTTACAGTTCAAAACCTCAAGTTAAGCGTGTCAGTACATTAATTATAAGTGACTGTTGCTATGATTTAAAACTACAAAGATCTTGAGATCTAGAATTATGATAAGAAGGGGAAGTGGGTCAAAATTACTCTAGTTGAGTACAAGTTAAAGAATGGTTACTAACATCTAGACAACCATTAACATTCTATGCAGTTAGGGAACCTTGCGCAAGTACAGTGTATAAGAATAGAAGGGACAATTTTACCATTTTCTGTTGCCAATATGTTATGCTAAGCAACTGTTGGTGGGTACAGAGGCAAGGTTTTCCCACGGGAGAAGCATTTCTTACATGACATGGAGTCTCAGGGTAAAATGGAGTCTGTTTGGTCATTGCCCATAGAGCCTGGCCCATAACAACAAAGGAGTGGGATGAGTCTTCTTGAAGGAGGAAGTCTCCACAACACTCTAGGTGATGTATGGAGCCCCGTGTTGGGGGCCAAAATTGGTGGAAACATCAGGGTGCCACAAGGATTCAAACTCATGCTCTAAAGTTCAGCAAGGAACACTTCACTTTTGCAGAAGGGTGTGCTCCTCAAGAAAATCTAACCAGTAAGCACATGTGGATGGAAAATCTGTTTTAATCCCTAAGCAGAACTGACACTTGCTCTGATAGGAGGAGCTTGGGATTACAATCCACATGATTAGCTGATTTTAAAAGTGGGGTGGGAACAGGGAAAGGCTACAACTGGATCGTAATTAAGGATATCCCCAATTAAGGATAAACACAGTATTCTGCAAATGGACCATTGAAATTTCTATTTCTCACAGATATTAGGGGTCACCCAAAAGCTCATGTCTGAGAAAATGCAAGGAAGTTTAGAAGTAAAATGATTTGGTTGTGAGAGCCTTAACCTAGTCAGTGCGTTAATTCCCTGATACGAATTAACTTGGTGGTAATTGTAGGCACACGATTGGTAGCTGGAGGATGTGGGTCATTAGAGGCATGCCTTTGGGGTATATCTTTTGCCCCTGGAGAGTGACGGTCTCTCCCTCTGTGTTTCTTGTTGACCGTGTCTTGACCTGCTTTCCTCCACCACGGTCTTCTGCCATGATGTCGTGTTTTACCTCGAACCCCGAGGAGTGGAGCCAGCTCTCTTTGCACAGGAGCAGATGTGCGTGGAACATGCCTCTGGGGAAGAAGCTGCCTTTGTGCAGGGCTCTTCTGTGGTTCCAAAGCCCAGCTATTTTGGAGACTGAGATCTCTGAATCTGTGAGTGGTAAATAAACTTTTCCTCCTCTAAAACAGTTCTTGTCTGGTCTTTTGGTCACAGCAGTAAAAAAGCTAAATAAAACATTTCCTTTTTTTTTTTTTTTTTTTTTCTTCCTGGATGAGACCCAGCATTAACTGCAAGAAGGCACATTCTTTGATTCTGGGTCACAGTGGGCATGTGGTTGATGAGCAGTCTCTGTCCTGGGTTGCCCCACCTGGCTCAAGGTTTCCTTCTGTTGCTGCAGCAACAGAATCCTCCAGGTATGTGTGATCTCCTTCAGCCTCTTTGTCCACAAGAAATCTAATCAGATCTGAAAGTGCCTTCTAAATCTAATCAGATCTGAAAGACGCTTCCAGAATTCCATCCTTAAAGTTCTCTTTCCTTGGAACCACCTCTGATACCAATACGTTTCCACCAATGCAACAGTCACTAGAAGCATTATGGGAAGAGATTTGTCACAGAAATTAGGCCTAATACAAATGTGGGCAGAGCTGAGATGGAGCAGGTCTGGAAGGGAGAAGTGAAAGGTTAAAGGGACGCCCAGTAGTCAGGGATCTTAGAACACTAGTGTGGGAGTAGAGCATGGAGTTGCATGGGAAAGAGGGACTGGAGCGCACCCAGCCACCAGGTGGGACTTTGCACAGGAGCAGATGTGCGTGGAACATGCCTCTGGGGAAGAAGCTGCCTTTGTGCAGGGCTCTTCTGTGGTTCCAAAGCCCAGCTATTTTGGACATTTGGAAGAAGAGCCAGGCACAGATTTCTGGCTCTATCTTCTAAATTCGACACAAATGCCTCCTTGACCAGCTCTAAGCCAGACCATCCTGGAATGATGTTTTCAGATGAGGTAAAGTTGAGTTACCACCATCTGGCACAGGAAGACTTCTCTGGTTTTACACCTTTCACACTCCTGCTGTATTCCCCAGGCTCTTCCTTGTCTGAATATACCTCTCTTTCAGGTGGACTGCAGACTCAACTGTGATGTCTTTGTTCTAGATTTCCCTTCATGACTGAGCCTGAGGTCTTCCTCCTACACAGCAGGGCTGTGTATCTCCTTCCTTCCTTTCTTCCTTCCTTCCTTCCTTCTTTCCTTCCTTCCTTCCTTCCTTCCTTCCTTCCTTCCTTCCTTCCTTCCTTTCTTTTTTTTTTTAATGAGCTTCCATGTTGCTGGAGTCTAGTCAACAGGATTAATTCCTGGTTAATGTGACTCTTTCATCTACTCAAAGGAGAGCTTCTCACTACAAAGTAAAGAGTAATTATTTAACTCTGAATTATTTGGAAATACATAGTAAAATGAGTATTTATGTTGATTAATTGTCTTAAATTGTCCAAAGATAGAGCGAATCCTTGATGTTAAGAATTGGGGTCCTAGCGGTTTTCACAGTTCCCAGTTACCCAGTCCAGGGCTCAGAATATGTGGGAGCTAGTGAGTCTGGGTGTGTGTGCGAGATGGTCTGTTGTGGGATTAGGAATAGAGCCACGTGTTGAACAAACAGATGCCTAGGAAACTTCCTTTGTGTAGTCAAATTTTCACTTGGCACAGGAATTGCTATCCTAAAATATGGCACATGCTTTAAACTGAATGAATGTTCAGTCTACACATGTAACTCTGTCACTGTGGAATACCTACAGAGATAGAAATTTTCATATTTAAATATGTATTTAAATATAAATCAATGGAAATCCCCTGTTCTTATTTTTGGAAAGAATACACAATGGAGACCTCGGTATCCCACAGCACTAAGGTAGAAATTTGTGAGCCATGTATTCGTTGTGTTAAATATTTAAACATGTCATCCACGTATTTTCTAATGTAAATCATGAGTTCTGGAGTTGTACAGATGGATAGAGGAAATGACGTCACTGTAGTGACAAGAAATAGCCCCTCCTCTCAAGCCGCTCACAATGACCCTGTGTGGTGAGACTCCAACCTTCCTTACCTACCATGAGCACCAGGTTTTTCTTCCTGGTTGGTCACTGTCTCGTGGGAGCAGGTGAGTCCTCAGAACAACAAACTGTTTCATTGTCTTTGTGTGGGTGTGCATATGTGTATTTATGTGTGTCTATGTGCATATGTGTGGGTGTGTGTGGTGACTATAATATTTTCCTCATTCTTTTTCCATCTTCTTTCAGATTCTTTTCAAATGTTTTGTAGAATTTTGTTTGGCTCTGTTTCATTCTGTGTTCTCATCCATTGGGAGGGAAATTCCTTTGGATTTGTGTTGTTTATGGCTGTTGGGGAGATCTCTGTGATTCACTTGAATCCAGAAATCATTTCTGGATCTCAGCTCTTCTGCTCACAGGCATCCCACAGGCAGCCCATGACCGTGAGAAAAAATGGCAGAGCTTCTCCAACTTTCAAAATATCACTTTAGGCATCTTAAAAAGAAGGTGTCATTGAAGGACCGCTGTCCACGCCTAACACTTTCAGTCTAGTTGAAAGAAAAGCTACAAGAATAAACAGCATGTTATTAGCCCTTTAGAGAAGTCTGTGTAATTATTAGGTAATATCAAAAGACAGAAATTTCTTCTCAAGATGATTCTCAACGTGGATGGAAGAGGGAGTTGTGTCTGGAAAACCACAGGACAACCAAAGATTTGGAGCATTTCTAACTCAGAATGAAGTCAGGGATGCAGAATCAGATGCTTAGAAATGGAGATGGTCCTTTGGGCTAACATAAAAGACATTAAATGAGCTCTGTAATCCAGCACAGTCTCCAGGCACACTCAGCTTTACTCTGCACCAGTGTGCCTTTAGCTCCCGCCACTCCTCAGCTTCTTCCAGAACCACCTCTCCCCTCCCAGCTGCTCATACTAGCAGGCATGCGTTGTCCAACTCATTCTTGGTGTAGGATGCCCTTGGTCCTCCTTCCCTCTACTGGCTGCTACTGCCTTCCTCACAGACTACTGCTTTGTACATGATTGTTGCCTTAAAGGTTAGCCCATATTTTTTCTTATTTATAATTTTACTTTTCATTCACCCATTTAACTGTCTTGAAGATGATCTCATTACATGCCCAGTTCTTTGATCACATATATTTTTGAAGTAATAGCGACAGTCATTTTGTTGTGATGGTTTGGATTTCTTGGCATTTTGGGTTATCTTGAGTAACAGGGAGTAAAGAACCTTCCACTTCAATTCCAAGACAGTTTGAAGGGTGAAAATATCAGACCATAACTGCCACCTCAGTGATAGAAGAATGAGGGTGTGTTTTTATAAAGCATGGCCACTGAAAGGAGCAGTCAGGGCTAGAATCAGTGTTGGGATAATGGTTTAAAGAAATCAATCCTAAAACTTTTCCATTACTACTTCTGGAATTATTTCCCTGATAATTATGCTGACATATCCCAGAGGGCCACTGAAGAGGAAATAAGGATGCAGTCTCACCGACTGGCCACAAGATGGCGCTGTGAGTCCACTGGGCTCCACTGACCTCTAGGCTAGAGTCTGGGGGAGCAAAGAGGGAAAATATTAAGAACAAAAAAAAAAAAAAAAAAAAAAAAGAAGTTAAACCACAAGAAGGGGGGAAAGAAGTTAAGCCATGAGATCTCCTCCCCCATTACAAATCTGGTAAGTGGATGAAGTTGGAGAATATAATGCTAAGTGAAGTTAGTCAATCTCAAAAACCCAAATACTGAATGTTTTCTCTGATATAAGGAGGCTGATTCACAGTGGTGTTGGGTCGGGGTACATAGGAGGATTAGAGGAATGCTAGAAAGGTCAAAGGGGAGGGAGGGGGAGGAAGGGAGCAGGGGGGGATGGATGGGAAAAAAGAAAAGGTGGTTGAATAAGATGGATGTCATTATCCTAAATGCATGATTGAAGATTTGAATGGTACAAATATACATTGTATACAAACAGTGTTTTGTAAAAAGATGCTCTATGTGTTTATTATGAATTATAATGCATATAGTATTATAAATACAACAACTTTGAATAAAAAGAAAAAAAAAGATTAAGAACAGCTTGAATTTCAGTTATCTTATATTAGACAAAGGTGCAAAAAATGTACAGTGGAGAAAGGATAGCCTCTTCAACAAATGGTGCTGGGAAAACTGGAAATCCATATGCAACAAAATGAAATTAAACTTGTATCTCTCACCATGCACAAAACTCAATTCAAAGTGGATCAAGGACCTAGGAATTAGATCTGAGACAATACGCCTAATAGAAAAAGTAAGCTCCAATTTCCAACATGTCGGATTAGGTCCCAAGTTCCTTAATATGAATCCTGTAGCGCAAGAACTATTACCAAGAATTAATGAATGGGATAGATTTAAGCTAAAAAGCTTCTTCTCAGCAAAAGAAACAATCAGTGAGGTGAAGAGAGAGCCAACTAACTGGGAACAAATATTTAATACATGCACATCAGATAGAGCACTAATTTCTAGAATATATAAAGAACTCAAAAAACTTTACACCAAAAAAGAAAATAACCCAATCAATAAATGGGCTAAGGAACTGAAAAGACACTTCTCAGAAGAAGATATACAATCAATCAACAAATACATGAAAAAAATGCTCAACCTCTCTGGCAATTAGAGAAATGCAAATAAAAACTACTCTAAGATTTCATTTCACCCCAGTCAGAATGGCAGCTATCAAGAACATAAACAACAATAAATGTTGGAGAGGATGTGGGGAAAAAGGCACACTCATACATTGCTGGTGGGACTGCAAAATGGTGCAACCGCTATGGAAAGCAGTATGGAGATTTCTTGGGAAAATGGGAATGGAACCACCCTATGACCCAGCCATCCCACTCCTGGGTCTGTTCCCAAAAGACTTAAAAACAGCATATTACAGTGACACAGCCGCTTCAATGTTTATAGCAGCACAATTCATAATAGCTAGGTTGTGGAACCAACCTGGATGTCCCTCAGTAGATGAGTGGATAAAGAAAATGTGGTATATATACAAAATGGAATTTTACTCAGCAATAAGAGAGAATAAAATAATGCCATTTGCAGGTAAATGGATGAAGTTGGAGAATATAATGCTAAGTGAAATTAGTCAATCTCAAAAATCCAAACACCAAATGTTTTCTCTGATATAAGGAGGTTAGTTCACAGTGTGATTGGATGGGGGTACATAGGATTAGAAGAACACTAGAATGGTCAAAGGAAAGGGAGGGCAAGGGAGGGAGCAGGGGGGGGGAAAGGGGGGAAAAATGGTGGTTGAGTGAGATGGATATCACTATCCTAAATGCATGATTAAAGATCTGAATGGTACTTATATACTTTATATACAAGCAGTTGTATGTAAAAAGATGATATACTTGTGCATTATGAATAAGTAAATAAATAATCTAAAAAAAAAAAAAAAAAAAAAGAACAGCTTGGGCTGGGATCCCATATCAGGCTGGTGTTGAGAAGTTTTTACTAGGCTACTACCTAGAGCTATGGGAGGGGTAGGAGTTCTCCCTAAATAGATCCATAGTTAAATACTGTTGGCAGGACAGCTACAGGTGTCAGGACAGCTGTAGATGAGCACACACTGCCCCACAGGAATGTGGGAAACCACGGATGGGGCGTGGCCCCAGCTCATTGCATGGCTGCCACACCCACCTAGGAGCCACCGAGGCCATGAATCCTCTCACCCGAGGCTTGTAGAATAGCAGCTTGCACAAACTGCATTTAACAGGTGCCCATTATTGTCCTCCCTAAAGAAAGAGACAAGAAAGTGCACCTCAGAAAAATGTGAGGTGTGGGGGAACTTACCTCAGTGACGATCCCAGCCAAGCCCCCAGCTGTCTTGAAAATCAGGTTTGGGTACTCGTTCTCCTCCGGTGTTGAAGATTAAACACCCCAGAAGTGTGAGGCGAGAGAAAAATGTAAATTTTATTTAAGAGACAGAACACAAAGAGAGCAAGAGAGAGAGAGACAGTGAGGTTGAGAGAGAGAGAGAGAGAGAGATGTAGGGGACCCAGAGCTAGTGCTCCTGGGAGTGGTGGTGTCTTGCCCTTTATAGAGATTTACTTTTCCTTTCTTCTCATGGCTACCTAACCAAAAGGCAGGAAAAGAGCCTTCTGGGGGTGATTGCTTGTGTTGTAAAGTGCAAAGAATGCCCTCCCCCAGAGGTGTTAGCAACTGGTTGATGGGGAAGTGCTATCTAGTTATTCTCCCCCACACACACCCCTTTGATATTCACCTGTCTTTTGACCCTGTCTCCTTTGGCTGGGAGGCTGGCTGGCTGGGAGGGTGTAATGTGTCTAGAGCACTACCTGGTACATATAATAAATTGTAACTGTATATTTCTGTTGTCTTACAGAATATAAATACCTTATTTTCATAAACTAAAACACTCATGTCTAAAAATTTCCACTTGTTTAAACTATTTTATTACTGTACATGGAGTACTGTTTTACTCATGTTAGAAAAAATATATACATTGTTTCACATATGTTTGGTTTGTGCGGAGAACCAAAGTGCAAATGCATTCTGCTGCTTCAGGCGGCTACATTCTGCATAAAACCTGTCACCTTATATTACACTGCTAAGCATTAATCCTTTAAAAAAAAAAACAAAAATGATTATTTGGCACAAACTGGAATAAACAGATCTGCCTTTTCCTCAAGGATATTAGCTTTCCCACCATGGGAGTGGGAGGGGCTTCCACTACCATCAAAATCTGTTTGGATACTATTGCTCACTAACAAAGTGCTTCAAAAGTTAGTATTAGAAAATATCAATTGAATTATGGTTACAGGGGCTGTTGGGATGTATAGAGGAAATGATGTCACTGTGGTGACAAGGGACAGCCCTCCTCCTCTGATGCTGCTAACAGTGACCCTGCCATGGTGAGCCACAGTCATTCCTGACCTGCCATGGGCACCAAGGTCCTTTTCTGGGTGGGCTTCTGTCTCTTGGGAGCAGGTAAGTTCTCAGAACAAGCAGGTTCATTGAATGTGTGTGGGCGCACATGTGTGTATTCACACGTATGTCTCTGTGTGTGTGCGTGTGTGTTGACGTCAACGTTTTTCTTATTCTTTTCCCATCTTCTTTCTCCACAGACCACACCCATGCTGGAGTCTCCCAGTCCCCCAGGCACAGGGTCACAAAAACAGGACAGAATGTAGAGTTCAGGTGTGATCCAGTCCCTGGGCATGATATCCTGTATTGGTACCGACAGACTGTGGGGCAAGGCCTGGAGTTCCTGATGTCTTTCCAATATGAACGTGCAGCCGACGAGTCAGGGATGCGCAGTGAGCGGTTCTCTGCTGAGAGGCCACAGGGATCCTCCTCCACTCTGCAGATCAAGCTCACGGAGCAGGGGGACTCAGCTGTGTACCTCTGTGCCAGCAGCACAGCCACACTGTGGCACAGGCTTCTCTGTCCTGCTCACAAACCTCATCCTTCTGTCCCCTTGCAGCTCCGAGACACCTAGTGTTCTTTCTTTGCTCTTTTTCCTGCAAGGGAAAGAGGAGGACTTGGACATCAGCTGTCCTTTCAGTGAAAAGAGACCACAGAAGCACTCCCAGGCACTAGGTGGGATGTGGGATTCTGAGATTCCTTTCAAATATTTTATAGCATTTTCTTTGCCTTCTGTTTTATCTTGTGTTCTCATCCATTAGGAGGGCGATTGTTTTGGATTTGTGTTGTTTAGGGCTCTTGGGGAGGTTTCTGTGGTTTGGTTGGATCCAGAAATCATTTCGATTGCTCAGCTCTTCTGCTAACCAGCAGCCCGTGACAGTGAGACAGACAGCAGAGCTTGTCCAGCTGTCAAAGCATCACTTTACAAGTCCTAGGAAGAAGGTGTCATTGAAGGCCAATTGTCCACATGTAACTCTTTCAGTCTAGTTGAAATGAAAAGCTCCAAGATTAAACAGCATGTGATTAGCCCATGAGAGAAATCTATGCCACTATTGGGGGATATCAAAAGATGGAGAAATTTCTTCTCCTGACGATGATACTCAACATGATGGAACCATGATTTCATTTTGGCAATCTGAGGAAGACCAAAGACTTGGTCTAACCTAGGGTGGAGCCAGGGATGCAGGAGCAGATGATTGGAAATGGAGATGGTCCTTTGGGCTGACGCAGTAGACTTTAAATTAGTTCTATACATAGTCTCCTGGCACACTCAGCTTTATTCTGCACCAGTGTGCCTTTAGCTCCCTCCACTCCTCTGCTTCTTCCAGAACCATCCCTCCCCTGCCACTGTTCACATCAGCAGGTATGCATTGTCCAATTCATTCTTGGTGTAGGATGCCCTTGGTCCTCTTTCCCTCTACCTACCACTGCCTTCCCCATGGGATACTGCTTCTTACATGATTGTTGCCTTAAAGGTTAGCCCATATTTTCTTACATTATAATTTTACTTTTAATTCACGCATTTGACTCTGTCTTAAAAGGTGACCTCATTACATGCCCAGTTCTTTGCTCAGATGTAATTTTGAAGTAACAATGACAGTCATTTGGTTGTGGTGTTTGGATTTCTTGGCATTTCTTTTATCTTCAGTAACAGAGTATTCCCTCAGTTCCTGTGTTTTGCTTACTTATTGTTTACAATAAATATTATTTCCCGCCATATCTCCTATTCTATCTCTCTATCTTTAAAAGACAGTTTGAAGCAAGAAAATCTGACAATAACTGCCACGTCTATGAGAGAAGATGAGGGTGTTTTCTGAAATGTGGCAACTGAAAGAAATAGTCAGGACTAGAATCAATGTTGGGATTGGGTTTAAGGAAATTGATTCTAAAATTATTGTATTACTGCTTCTGGAAATCTTTCTCTGCTAATTACGCAGAGAATGCAGTCTCACAATATGGCCACAAGAAGGCACTGTGAGGCCACTGGGCTCCAATGATATCTGGGGAGTTTCTGGGAGGGAAAGGGTTAAGAGCAGCTTGGGCTTGCATTTCATATCAGGCTGGGGTCAAGAAGTTTCCAGTATTACTAGGCTACCTACATTGCTGGGAGGGGTAGGAGGTCCTTCTAATCTGAGATGCACAGTTGAAGAATGTTGGCAGGACAGCCACAGGTGTCAGGACAGCTGCAGGTGGAGCACAAACTGCCCCAGAGGAAAGAGGGAAGCCACAGATGGGGGTGCCCCCACTCAGTGCATTGCTGCCACCCCCCCCACCCCCCCCAGGCCTTGCTAAGCAGCAAACCCCATGAGAGGAGGGCTTGATTTGCCTGAGCCAGTGAGGAGGACCCTGGCTCAGGGAGAACCTACCAGGTATGGAGGAGTGACATGAGAGCCCCACCCCTCAGGCCACTGCAGAGCAGCCTCGGAGCTCCTGCTGTCTGTCCTGTGGTCACAGCATTAGGTGGGATAGCTCCCTTCCCATGGGGACCTGCATGAACCCCAGACTCTTCTGTGTGACGCTTTGTCTCCTGGGAACAGGTGAGTTCTGCAGCTGCTGGAAAACCTGGGTTTGCCAAGTTCAGGCTCCCAACTGCCCTTCTCGTTGCAGATACAGATACTTTATAAGTCTTGACTTCACCTTGTGGCTCCCTCTCCACAGGCCTCATGGACGCTGTGATCACCCAGAGGCCTCGACACCTTATCCTACACACAGGAACAAAGACGACCCTGGAGTGTTCTCAGCACATGAACCATTATTACAGTGTTCTGGTACCGACAAGACCCAGGACAGGGGCTGAGGCTGCTGCACTACTCAGGCAGTGTTGGCAGCACAGCTGAAGGAGAAGCCTCCCAAGGGTCCAGTGCCTCCAGGGAGCAGAAGGAGCATTTCCCCCTGACCCTGGAGTCCCCCAGCACCAGCCAGTCCTCCCTGTACCTCTGTGCCAGCAGCGAAGCCACAGCGGGGCACAGCCAGCTGCTGTCTGCACAAGAAGCACAGCCACGGGGTTCAGGTGGACGCTCCTTCCAGAGCCCCTGCCTCAACCAGGAGGAAGCATCGTCCTGAGGCTCCTCCAAGCCCAGAGCATCAGGATCTCAGCCCCAGGGGCCTTGAGCAGCATGGATAGTGAGGGCGAGGTTCCATCAGTGTGGGGAAGTGAAGGTGAATACTTATACATTTGATGTCATTTTGCTCAATTAAAAATGTACTAGCAATTGAGTAAAGGAGAGAGTCCTCAGCTTCCAACATACAATTTGTATTCCATTTTCTTTTCTAGGGAGAAGAACAATGAAGAAAACACCTAAGCAGATTTAACTTCCGGAATGATCTGCGATTCCACAAGTTTAAAGATATTATATAATGTCACCTTGTATTTAATTCCATTGGATTCCATGCAAGTGTTATCTGAAAATAAAAAAGAAAAACTCAATAACACATTTAAAAATGCATGTGGGATCAAACCACTTATACTAAATTTTAGTAGATGTCCCAAGAGAATTATCAAAAAGAGATACCTAACTCAGTCTTTCCCAAAGACCTCTGGATACTGAATAGTGCTTGTCATCTTTTGAGGGTAGATTAAGATAGTAACCTAATTCTTTAATTACTTTGGCTTGAGTTAAAATCATGAGCACCTCCATGCATTTCTTATGAAATGAAACATAATAATATTGGCAGCTTTTTTCTTTTCCTCCAGCCCTTCTCTCTCTCCTTAGCACCTACAGGGAGAAGCCCACACTCAGGAGGAAGGTTTCTTAACTGAGATCCATTATCTGCAAAACCATGAGGCCCACAGCTGGGCTTCACAGGACATGCAGATCCTGAGTGTCTATGCTATGCCCTGTGCTTCTACGAGGCCGCCATAGTTGTGCACTGGCTCCCATGGGGCCCTGCGTGTGAAGAGGAGAGCAAGTGGCTTACTGGTAAAATGTCAATTCACTAATTGACCCACCTGGTGAAAGCCCAAATAAAAGGCTGAATGGTGAGACTGATGAATGATCGATTCTCCAAATTGTGACACTTATAGGAGTTCATAAATGGGTTCAGCAGCCTTTGGGTATTTTTTTTTTCTAAGTTTGTGTTGGTCTACAGTTTTCATTCTGGAATCAATCCTCAGATTTTTTTTATTTTGGGGGGGGGGGTGCAAACTTGTTAACTCTCCGTATTTTGATGCTGAATTTGGATGCTTTATATTTCAGTCCCTGAACACTTCTCTTAATATTGTGTGCAATATGTGTGTTTCCATCTTTGATTATTTTGTATAAGTTTTAAATCGGACAGAATGAAACAGGAGCATATATCTATATACATGTCCCGTCATTTGGCATTTACTTTATTTTCTTTGATGTAATTTTTATTAAGGTATAATTAGGAATAAAATGCCCAAACTAATATGTGAACTGCTTGATGAATTTTGGTAAATGCAATAATAATAGAGTAATAATTGAAATCACAATAAAGAATATGTCCATCACCCAAGAAAGGTTCCTCATGCCACTTTCCCTCTTATTTCTGTTCAAGAGGTAACCACATTTCTTTTTTTTTTTTCTTTTTCTTTTTCTTTTTTTTATTTATAATAGTAGTATGTATTGCAATTCATAATGCACATATATAGCATATTTTTACATACAACTGTTTGTATACAAAGTATACAAGTACCATTCAGATCTTCAATCATGCATTTAGGATAATGATATCCATCTCATTCAACCACCGATTTTTTTTTTCTTTTTCCCCCCTCTCTCCCCCCTTTCTCCCTCCCTTCCCTTCCCTTTCCTTTGACCATTCTAGTGTTCCTCTAATCCTCCTATGTACCCCCATCCAACAACACTGTGAACTAGCCTCCTTATATCAGAGAAAACATTCGATATTTGGATTTCTTATTTCTATCATCATTGGTAAGTTTTGTTTATTCTTGAACATCATAGAAGTAGATTTACGGACCACCTTTTTATTAATTAATATTCCTTAAAAATTAATATTTTTTGAAATGCATTCATGCAGCTGTGTGTACCTGTAGTTCACTTGTTCTTACTGCTGAGTAGTGTTGCCTTCTATAATGGACCAGGGTTCTTTGTTTTCTTTCAGAGCAATTTCGCTGACACCAGTCTTCAGCTCTAGTTAATAAAGCTGCGTGGAACATTCTTGTAGCAATTCTTGGTGAATGTGAATTTATTCCCCTTAGGTATAGGCATAAGAGTGGGATTGCCAACTCATACTGTAGGTGCATGTTTAACTTTTTGGGGAAATTGTCTAACACTTCTCCAGAGTAGCTTCTGATGTACTATGCTAAGGGATGCAAGTTCCCCTGGTGTCCACCGTCACCCAAGTTCAGAGTTCTCAGTCTTTTCATTTCTTTATTCTAGTGAGTCTGTAGTGGAGTCTTTTGATGATACATCACTGAGCCTGTCTTGTCACAAAGTGACAAGTACCTTTTCTTTCTTCTTAATAGTGTCTTTAGATGAACTGAATTTTTAATTTTTTTGAAGTCTGCGTTATATCTTTTTCTTTTATGCCCAGTGTCTTTGTATCCTAAGACATTTTTGCCCTCCCCAATGTCATGAGTTGCTCTTTTCTGGTACTCGTTCTACTGTTCCATTGTAGCATCCTTGTTTCTTGTCCTTTGTCATCAGCCAAAAAGGTTCCACCTCCAAAATCACAAGGTGAACATCCCTCTGTGTTCCCTTAGTTTGTTATCCTGCCACATCTCTTCTTTGACTTTATCAGCATCTTCTTTCCATTGGTCACTGCTCCTTCTCTTCTTTGGGGCCCAGGGAGGGGCACAGCTACTGGGGATGGGAGGGTGTTGCTGCAGAGGGCATCCACGTGGAGCAACATTGTGTCCACCTTCATAGAATATGCACTGCTGCAGTCTTCCCTCCACAGAGCAGGGGATCTGGACCTCCTTTGGTTATTATTTCCCCAAGCCACACTGTTTATTTTTACATGGCCTATTTCTCAGTTTCTCCTGGCTCTTTTAGCAAGGATGATTGCAGCATGTTGGAAATTCTGTGGACTGTTCAGGGCAAAATGTATTCTCAAGGTTCATTTTCTCCTTGTTAATCTTTTAGGGTATTGGGAGGACTGAGGAGGGAGAATGAATGGATTATTTACAAAGCTCTGAAGGTTAAGGAAAATTGGCAAGGAAAGAAACAGCATCTGGGGCTAGGATTAGTGGGTGACTTTTATTCACGTTGGCCTCAAAAAAAGATCAGAAGCTTTGAAGCCCTGGGTAGTGTGTGTGATGTGGCTTCAATAGAAAGCTTTCTACAAGGCACTGTGCCATTTAGTAGAGAAAAGCAGGTACTGAGGAATGCATTCTTGCAAGAAGGGCGCCAGGAGACTAGATCTTGCAAACCAGCACAATTGGTTGCACTCCTTCCCTTCAAATCTGGACATTGTCTTTCCTAAGCCAAATTCACTTAAGAAGTAGAAGAAAAGGGAGTTAGTTACTATAGTCCATCAGGGTCAGCCTTTGAAAACAGGATGGATATGGAGGGAAAAACATAAACTCTGTACTCTGCAATACATAGAGTGATCTTAAGGGTGGTAAATTCCAAGCTACCTAGTTCTGTACTGTAGCGGTTAAAGTTGAAGAATTGTTTCAGGGGAAACTCTTACTACTAATAATTTAGAAAACGCAGGCTCCCTCTGGATCAGCTGGAATAAATTTTGGCAACTCTGCATCACTGGCAGTTCGGAAGAGGGGCTGGGAATGCTGCCTGGGAAAGGGAAGTTTAGAGAGAAACCTTGGTTTGAATCCTGCATCATAGAGACAATGTGAGGAGGCCCCTGGCAGAGCTAGAACAGGAGAGTTTAATCATAGGCTCCTAGTCCTCAGCTCCTGGGCAGGTGTTGGGGGCCAGCCCCAGTCAGGGGGTACAACGCGAGCGCTCAGTGAAGTACGGAGGCAGAGAAGCAGCAATGGTGAAAATAACACACCAACACGTGAGTCAGGCTGTGGAATCTTCTCTCTTTACTTTCACTTTGTTATAGGTTTTAAGCATATTTTTTGGCAGCACAGAATGTTTACATTTTCTTTGATGATTTTATTACAGACATGACTTAATTTTTAGATTACATTTTAGACATATTACATTTTTTATTTTATATATTTCAAGGTTTTGAGGCCACTTGCACCTTTTCAAGGCCCTGTACGTGACTGAAACTGTTTTCTCTGCATACTATTTAGGCTGTCTGATAAAAGTCAACCTTCTTTGTCTGGGATTCCACAGCACTATTGTTTTTCTTTTATAGCAGTTGTTTATAAAACCTAGAAGCAGGGAAAAGAGGGAGGCAAGGCTGAAGGACTTTTTTTGCTCTAAGGGATTTATATCTACTTTAAAAGTAAAGAGAAATTTATTTTAATCACAAAAGAATTTTAAAGCTTATTAACTAGAAATTAAGTACTTATAGAAAAAGGTTTGTGTTACTCTTTTCAAGAAAAGATAAATGTACAGAGTTATTCTGGATCTAAATAATTGAAATAGGGATACCTGGTGGCCATATATGTGAATAAAGAACTGACCAGCAAGTAGAAGTCAAAGTTAACTCTTTCAACACCATATCTTTCATGAAAAAGGAGAGGGCTTTATAGAAAATGCCACAACAGGCAGGTAGGTGCCCAGCAAGGATCCTACAAGCAGTAGGGGAGGAGGAGGGAGAGAGAGAGATGGATGCCATGGGTGCCAGGTCTGCAGGAAGCCTGCAGGAGGTGCACAGGAGCAGTGGCATCACTGGACAGCTCTCCAATCAGGAGCGGTGAGGCAGGGGTGGGGGACATTTCAGCTCTAAGCCAGGGGTACCAAGCCTGAGCCCAAAGGCACAGTGCTGCCTGCTGCCGCTGGGCCATGAGCCCCAGATTCCTTTCCTGGAGATTTGGAGCCTGAATCTTCCCCTTTCTCCTGGGGGATGCACCCCAGATGCTCTCTATCAGCCTTCTTCACAGGCCAGTGGAGGCCAGCCCAATTCCAAAACATCTGATCAATACAAGACAATAGCAAGTAACACAGATGTCTTCCTGTACCTGGGGACCTCAGTGTGTCCTGGTACCAACAGGCCCTGAGTCAGGACTCATAGTTCGTTTTAGTTGTATCAAAATGTGCAGAAAGCAAAAGGAAATGTCCCTGTCAGATTTTCAGCTCAGCAGTTCCTCAACCATGGCTCGGAGCTGAGTGTGAGCCCCATGGGGCTGGAGGAGGCAGCGAGGCATCCCTGTTCCTGCATCTTGCAAGGCCCCACAGAGTCACCTATGTTCTGTTCACAGCCCTAGGCTGGACACTGACAGAGAATGCATGGCTTTCTACTCAGGCTTTTCTTCTTCAAGGTTTTGCTCCTTCAACTGGGTCAAAGGCACTTTCATGTCCTGCTGAACTCAGCATACACCCAACCAACATAGAGAAGCCAAGCTCGCCTGTGTGCACCAAAGCATTTCCTCTTCTCCACCAGCACCTTCTGTAGCTTGTCCAGTCCTGGCGTTCATTAGGAGAATGAGCCCTTCTTAACGTATGCTAGATCCTCTGTATATACTAAATGCTTTAAAGTTTTACAATAATCATGCAAATAAATATTCTCATTCCCTAGTTATAGGTGAGAAGCTCAGGGACCCTAAGCCATTTTCCCAATGCCTCGTGAGTTTTCAGAAGCAGAACTTGGGGACAGACTTGTCTACGTTTACAAATTCTGTGTATCTTCCTCATGCCCAGCTGCTCTATCATTACCCTCTGCATCCTGGCCAGTAAGAGGGAGTCCCAATGCTGCCCTCCTGCATCCAGCTGTGCAGTAGAAAGCTCGCTGGTCATCCCAGGTCATCATCACAGCTTCTTTCTGAACCTCTGGGGAGCATATGATTTTACACTGATTCTTTATCATTCGTTCGTTGTCCTCCTGGGCTCTCCTATTCTGTAGCTTGTGTGTTCATCTCTTCTTGTGCATTTGTATGTACAAAATGTTTAATTAAATGCAACTGAAATGATAGTTTTCTTTGTGTCTCACATAAAATCCTTGCTCCAGTAAATGCCTCAAAATGTTTCCTTACTTTTAATAAAATTTATATTTCATTTTTCCCAATTAAGAATAAACCTGTTGAAAGTATATTTTCATGTAAGAAACAAAGTAGGAAACTGGTGGGTGGGGGGGAGAAATAAGGTTTTCAATGTAGATGAAATAACCTGCAATAAGAAGGTCCATGAAGAAGAAAACCTGAGATATGGAAGAAAAGACAGACGGAGGGCAAAAGATCTGGGAATCTATAGGGCCACAGGATACAAGGCAGGGACAGTGACATTGCCAGTTGACTCCACTGAGAATCACATCTTAGTTCCCCAACCATAAAGGGAAGAAATTCTCCCTCCGTTCCCTGTTCTCCCCTCACCTGCGGCACTAGGCTCCTCTATGCTGTGGCCCTTTGCCTCCTTGTGGTGGCTGGGTCATCTAAAACCCTCAACTGGGCTCAACAGGGACAGATGTGAGCCTTTACCTCACATCAACAGTGTAGGGACCTCCTCGGCACTGTCTGTAGAGTCAGATTCCCTCCATCAGGGACTCCACACCTCCTGGATTGACCCACACCCCAAGACACGAGGCAATGAGTCTAGGGCAGAATGTGATATGGAGAAACCACAGCATTTAGCACTGTGCTTGTTTTACATGAGTTTTACATGAACTTGTGTGTCCATTTAACAGAAATTTCTCTTGAGCTCTACACTGTACATCTATTATCGTAGGGACTATGAATGTACTGGACCCCCATTTTTATTGCCAATACAGGAGCAGTTCTCCCTGTGCAATACCACCACCTCCTTAGGAAAATGTTCCTTCAATCATGTCACTAGGCCACTTCCCTATGACAGATATTCACTGCTTATAATATTCACAGCATTTAGCACTGTGGTTGTTTTACATGAATTTGTGTGTCCTTTAACAGAAACTTCTCTTGAGCTCTACACTGTACATCTATCATTGTAAGGACTATGGATGTATTGGACCCCCATTTTTATTGCCAATAGTTGCCTGTGACTGACTGACTGTGCAGGCATCAACAGGAGCTGAAAGTCAGCTGATGGCAAGAACAAAGGAGAAATCCCTGAAGGGCTGAGACTTCTGGTCAAACCAAAGATGTTGCCCTCATGGTGTGGCAGACCCTCCCAGATCTCTGTGTCATATATTCCAGCAATCACTCCTCAGCCACCTCCCTCGACACACAAGACTGCAGAAGATGTGAGTGGCTTCCTGTTCATGAAGCCACCAAGTAGTCAGGGGAACATGTTGCCTATAGGAGCCTCTGCCAGGCTGTGGCCCCCTGAGCTCTGAGCAGTCCTGCACGTGACTCTCTTCCGCAGGTCAGTTTCCGTCGAGCAAGGGGACACACAGGTGCTGTGAGCAGAGGACGCAGTCTTCCCTTCCCTGCCCTCCTGCAGCAGGGCGGTCCCTGCTCTCTCATCGAACTGCATCAGCTCTGGCCTCAGAAGAATTTCCTCCAACGCAGCTGCCTGCGGAACAGAATGTTTAGTTTGGAAATAAACATATACACACATCATGGAGACCGCAGAGCTGTCGTCTGACTCTGCAGAGCTCTCATCTTTTCCCCATTGGCTGCTGGTGATTCCGTGTTCTCCATCCCATGCCCATCTCAGTTTCAAGCTTCCTAGATTGTGTCCCTCACTGTCCCTCCCTGACCCTTCACCCCCATCTTGCTTCATTCCTGAAAGCCTCCGGGTCAGTTCTTTCCTCCCACTAAAAAGCTCTTCCTCTTCCAGTCTGGATTCTCTAGGTCAACCCATCCCTCCTGCACGGTCCTCCCCGCACCATACCGCCACCTCCTTAGGGAAACGTTCCTTCAATCATGTCGCTAGGCCACTTCCCTTATGACAGACATTCATAGCTTATAATATTCACAGCATTTAGCACTGGGGTTGTTTTAGATGAATTTTACACGAATTTGTGTGTCCTTTAACAGAAACTTCTCTTGAGCTCTACACTGTACATCTATCATCGTGGGGACTATGAATGTATTGGACCCCCATTTTTATTGCCAATACAGGAGCAGTTCTATGACTAGTGGCCAGTCTTTAGAGAAAGTGTGAATGAACACAGACCCCCAAGGTTCCAACTCAGGGGTTTTCAGAGGTCTGAATTCATCATTTGGGAACTTCCATCCCTTTGTCTTCTGGGATCAGGTGAGTCCTAGAGAGAGTTGAGAAAGCCCTGTTATGGACAAATACCTGGATTCTAAGCCTCTTCCCGTCACCTTCCTGGGCTTGTCTCCTCTTTGATCTTCTTTCCTCGTAGGTCTCTTGGATTTTAGAGTTTCCCAGACACAGAGAAGCTAATCACTGGCAGATGGATCAAACACATTAGAGTTAAAAAGTGATGGAAGACAAAATGGATGCCCTCCCTAATGTGCTACGGAGATTTCCCCCAGGCAGAAGAAATACCTCTTGGGTGGCTTTGAGGTCAGGAGGCCCAACACTGTAAACCAAATCCTGGATGCCCACTTCTGAGGATTGATGGGCAATGCCAGAGATGCACAGCTGTGGCTCACCAGCCCCCGCTAGTCCACACTGACCATGGGGCAGGGTGTGGAGCAGAGCCCTCTGCACGATTCTTCTCCTTCACTGGGTGGGAAAGGCTGGTTGGGACAGCAGAGGTTCCATTTATAGAGCAAGGCCCTGTATCCTCCTTGAAGACTTGTGAGAGTCATTTTGGGTGGAAGTAATCACATATGTGGTCACCTAGGGGGGCCCAAGGGTGGACCAAAGCCTTAGTTCTGCCTGAATGATTCCCATCCATGCTTTAAAGGCTAATGTGGCTTTATCTCCTTAGGCAGCGAGGACCAAAAATAAACTCCTTATTTCAAAGAGTGGAACATTAAAAGGCTGAAGTTAGGACATCTTCCCTGGGGACAACATTTCTTCTGTTCCGTATGCTAAAGCCATACTTGAGAAAGCTGCAGCCTATTGATGAACCCTGAGATAACATTGGGATTGACATGATACCACTCCTTGAATTAGAAGCAAAGTGAGCTTTTCCAGAGCCTGGAAAATGTAAAAATGGGAGGTTAACTCTTATTGAGTTTGGAAATGCAGGCAGTAGAGTTGCTCATTTGCCTTTCGTTTCAAATAAGGGGTTTGTTCACAGCCTGCTCTAGAGTGAGGAGTCAGTCCCTCGACTTCCTCATGAGATCTGGCTTTCAGAGGTAGAAGCCACATTTGCTCATAGTCAACATGAACGGATGTCAACATCAAATGCGTCTGCCTCCCTGTTCACCCACCTCCCCAGTGACAGACCAGCTATGGCCACCAGTTAGCTATTTTATGTGGCACAGTTTAATCTCAGTTTATTCAGGAAAATGGGCCTTTTTACCGTATTTCATGTTTGTAGCCTTTTCATACTTGGCCCATTTAGACATTACAGATTCCACCACATGATCAAAGATCTGAATTTCAAGCTCTCCTGTGATTGGTTTTCTAATTAGAAAATTCAGTGATGTATAAAAAATGCTAATGACCCCCACAACCTCCCAATCCAGTCCCACCTTTTGTTGGTGACCCATATTGACACTCCAGTGTGTTCAACACCCCTCTTCTGTGTGTTCATGGAAGCTTTTCTACCCAGACAGACCTCCGCAATAACTGCCACGTGCATAACTTTCCTCTGAATCTATTTAGGTCTTCGTCTTTGCAGATGGACATGGATCTATCTTGTTCCTGTTAGCTGCTTCGTGGTGCCTGAAGAGGGGCCACAGGTGCATTCCTGCTGTGTCATCACCTCTTACCTCTTTTCTGACTGATTCCTCATTTCTGCCAGGTCTTTCCCACAGTGACGGAATTGCCTCTTTGAACTCCTGATTTCTCCCTACTCCAGCACCCACCTGATAAATTCAGCTTTTCTATCCTCACGGGACTAGCAGGTTTGAGAGCCCAACCACCCTCTTTTCAGGATGTGAAAGGGAGGGAGACAGGAGAGACATCAGCCCCCTAGACACTGCACAATATCATCTAGCCCTCGCAAAACATTGTGAAAGTGTTGCCCATGTCTTAGAGATGAGGAGATTCAGGTTCAGAAAGTTTAATAGCTGTTTTGGGGGCCTCAGGACTGAAAAATGGTATATCCAGATGACCAAGGGCAATCTCTTTGTTTCTGTGTGGAGTGTCATGGGAGCCATGGGGCACTGGAGCTGCAAAGGGGTATCCTCAGACTATATGAGGTTGTTGGTCTTCATCAGGCACCAGGAGTAGGAGAGTCTCTGCATATACGGCACAGAGGACAAAAGCATCATGATATTGGCAGTGGGCAGGGGACTAGAGGTAGCTGATTAGGGGACTGGTACCAGAAGAGCTGAACTTTGGGAAAACCATTTCTGATATAAGATGCAGTAGAGACACAGATATGGGCAAACTAGGAAAGGGGGATCTTGTTAAAACAAGGGAGGAAGGAGAGGCAGCGGCGTGGTGGCTTCATCTATGTGAAACATCTTCCTTGGATTCACAGGGAAGGAGGCCTAGGCCCTGGGAAGGAAGAGGACTTTGAAGACCAAGGATATGTAATGCCAATGTCTAAGCATTTTTGGGGCTGTGCTATGCCTCTTCTTCTCTCAGCAGCTTCTGTCTGTTTCTCTCTCAAGCACAGTTGCCTGTGAGTGAGTGGCTTTAGTGGAAATCCAGACATGCAGCTGCATTCGATGTTAGTAAGAAGTCCATCTTGCTCCTGGAAACGGAAAGGAGATTATTCCTATGGCCTTGTCAGTTCTGATCTTCACTAAGGAGAGAAGCAATGGCAGTGGCAGTGGGCGGGATGGTGTGGAGCTGAAAGTAATGAGAACTCTGGGCTCCACCAAGAAGCACGCGGCCCCAGGCGTGATCAGAGCACTAGAGGAATGGTTTCTACCTTCTTGTTCTCTGTCATCCCCAAACCCCACCTTTATGGAGCCCTGGAGATGAGGCAGCCTGGAGGAACCAAGTCCTTCTCCTTGGCTAAGGAGGCAGAGAAAGCTGAAGAAAGGCCTTGGGGTTGGTCTGAGGAGGAGATGATTGGCTCAGAAAATAGACCAGGAGGAGATCCTGGGGAGGGCTTCAGAGCACCAGAGGAACTGGGAGTCAAATTTTTCCCAGAAGTCAGTGGGAATAACTCATCTTTAGTATTGATGAGCTGATGCTCCAGAGATCGAATGGACCTAACTCGACCGGTTGGCAGTTTTCAGGATGCAGGACATTAGTCGTCCTTGTGAGTGACCTCTGCTAGGGAGTGGAGTTGCATCCATCAACAGCCTGATGTGTGGATCCTTCCTTACGGAGGTGAGGATTCAGGTTGCCCAGCACACTCAGCACTTGGGAAGTGTTGCTGGGTTTCAGGCATTTGTGCGCTCTGAGCGTTGACAAAACCAAGATGAAATTGTTCTTGTCAGACCCAGATAATTGGAGCAGAGACGTTTTGGGGGAAGGAATCTTGCCTGCCTCTCTGAAATAAGTACCTTCTCTTGGACTTCCTAAAGGCTTCAAAGAGATTCCTTCACACACACACACACACACACACACACACACACACACACACCTCATGCTGTACACATGCCCGCATGTGCTGTTTTCTGTAACAAAATTTTTCTTTAGCACTTCAACAATTTAGACGAGCTGCTCTGGACAGAACACTTGCCCAGCAACAGCCCCTTCACCAGGGACCTGATGCCAACACTTTCCTTGGGTTTCCAAGACTGGTGAACCCTGTATTCTGATGGTTTATGTGAATTTCTTTCTTTAGGCCTTTAAAAATCCCCCCTGCTTGGACCTCCTTGGCTACACCTAGACTTTTCTGTGACACACATTTCAGTTCTCTGTCAGTCCCCCGTAGCTATTCTTTGAAGACTCTCTCAGATTGTTTTGATGTAGAAGGATGATACCCCAGGACTCCCTCAACCCCTGTAGAAGGAGGGCTGGCTTCAAAACCAGGATCTGCATGATTGATTGCACCAAGCAGCTTGATCAGGAACCTAGCATTTCCCAGGGACATCACAGTTAACAAAAGTCTGCTCGATTCCTGAATCAAGAAGAATCTGTGCAGAGTGTTGAGTGTTAAACCTAAAACTCTTACTATTAAAGGGGACCCAGGTGTTTGGGGACCTGTGGCTACCTGGGATTGGAGGGAAACCTTCCCATCCAGTCCAAATCTCTATCCCCATTCTCATCCTCATTCCCACACCTATGCCCTCAGGCAGGTACAAGCAGCACAATTAAGAGAAACAAGAAAATTTCTGGCAACAGGAGTCTTCTCTGCAGTCAGCTTGTCTCATCCATCCCTGAACCCCTTGCTGTGTGGGAGGAAGTTCATAAACTTGGTGGGAGGAGACTGGAACTTGGGCCATCCCAGGAAGACCTTGGATGGGGAAATAAGCAAGAACAGCTGGACCACTCACACCCACGTGCTCACCAGGTACAGGAGAGGAGAGCTCCCAGCCTCTGTCCTTGCAGCACTGCAGCTCTGAGGTGCCCTCGACCTACCCCATGCTCCCATGCAATTCAGGTTCTTCTGAGCATCTCTTGGCTTCTCAAAATCAGGTGCAGCCTTGGTGCGCTTGGGTATACTCTGTGTTGAGCATGGCAAATTTGTTAGAGAAAGCATTATATACTGCCAACCTATTGGGTTTGGGTTTGATATGGCAATTTCACTCTCAGAAAATTTAAGAGATTCCACGGTCCTCTCTCAATTTTCCTTTGTCTTCTGGAGGCCCTTGGGGGAATCTCCAGCCCTGCTAATGTTGATCTCAATATCTGCACAGGCGCCGTGTAGCTTTCTATGTCCATCCCTGTGCCTGCCCATCACTGAAATCATACAGGTCTCCACATGAGGGTCCCCTAGTCATGGGGCTCACACAGGCCTCTTGAAAGCATGTGACAGGGATGGGACGGTGACAGATGGGATCAACTCGGCTCTGTGGCATCACTTACTGAATTCAGCATCAACTGGAAATGCAGCAGTCCCGGTTGCATAGTACTGTGATGGGGAAGATGCTGGCATCTTCCATGCTGGTCAGTCTGGCCGCTCACTATAGACAGCACCTGTGTTCCCTCCATGTGGGGAACACAGCAGGCTCAGCTTGGGCCAACAGCAAGGACCTTGCGAAGCACTCTGCTCTTTTTTGCACCAATTTTCTCCAGCTTTCAGTGTCTTCTCCAATCTAAACCAAACTTCCCCACGGTGAAAGGGATTGTGGTGACTGTTCCTCACATAAAAGGTGCTGCCAATGAAGTTTTGTGAGTTAAACCAGCAATGAATTGCTTGTAATGTAGGCCTTTAGGAACTACAAGGATTAATTCAATTCTTCACTTTTTACACTAAAATTCTTACCAGAATATTTAGGGTAAAATTGCCCTGAATCCACTGAAGACAAGCTGTGGGGACATCTAATTATATTAAAAGTGTGTTTGAAATGTGGGAGGAAGCATGATAAGGAGCTGAGGACCAAAAGCAGTATGGAGATTAATGAATTAATGGGGGGATTTTCTTTTTTTTTAATGCTCTAGAAGGAATTGAAGAGCCCAACTTGGATTGGTGCCTGGCAGAGGCAACATTTCTTCCCCTGTCACTCTGAATTATGAATCAAAAATGCTTTTAGGACAAAGACTTGGCCATTCTCCATCACCAACCAGAGAGTTCCCATCGTTCCCAAACCATGCGCAGGGAGGGCGTGGGAAGGCAGCACTTGGGTCAGGAATGGAGGGGGTAAGACAGCACTTAGATTTCCAAAGTGAACTCCAGTTGGAACATCCGGGTGGGTGTGACAAGTCAAGAAAGGGAGAAGAGAGCTGGGCATAGCGGCACAGGACTGTAATCACAGTGGCTCCGGAGGCTGAAGCAGGAAGATCACAAATTCAAAGCCAGGCTCAGCAACTTAGTGAGGTCCTAATCAACTTAGTGAGAACTTGTCTCTGATTAAAATATCTGAATAAAATATAAAAAAGGGCTGGGGATATGTTTAAGCACCCTGGGTTCAATCCCAGGCACAAAAAAAAAAAAAAAAAAAAAAAAAAAAAGAAAAAAAGAAAAGAAAAGAAAGAAAGAAAGAAAGAAAGAAAGAAAGAGAAAAGGTGGGAAAAAAAGTAGAACAATGGACACACTGCCTAGACATGTAGTATGGAACCCAGGCAGCAGCAACCTGGAGCCCTAAGCAGGGGACAACCAAAGGGACCTCACAGAATCTGCATGTATTGAAATCTGCCTTTGAGTTACCTTTCTTCTTGAGTTCTGTGCCTCAGCACTTTGACCCTTTAAGATTGCCAACGATGAGTTACAGAAATCTTCTGCTTTCTTACTGGCACATAATGGAATGGCACATCCCAGAGATGCTGGCATCTTATGCATTGAGGGTAATATCAGGAATTCCCGAGGCTCTGTGATGTCACTGTGAGGGCTACTATGTGAAGAAAGAGAATGCCCCTCCTCCCTGCTCCTGCTCCTGCTCACAAGGACCCTGCCCTGGTGAACCTCAGCACTTCCTGACCTGCCATGGGCACCAGGTTCCTCTGCTGGGTGGCCCTCTGTCTCCTGGGAGCAGGTGAGTCCTGAGAACCACAGCAGTGTGTGTGTGTGTGTGTGTGTGTGTGTGTGTGTGTGTGTGTTTGGACTAACTTTATTTTTTTCCATTCTACTCCCCATTTCTGTCTCCACAGACCAAACCCATGCGGGAGTCTCCCAGTCCCCCAGGCACAGGGTCACAAAGACAGGACAGAATGTATCTTTCAGATGCGATCCAATTCCTCAACACACCACGCTTTTCTGGTACCGACAGACCCTGGGGCAAGGCCTGGAGTTCCTGATGTATTTCCAGAATAAACTTGCAGCAGACGAGTCAGGGATGCCCAGTGAGCGGTTCTCTGCTGAGAGGCCACAGGGATCCTCCTCCACTCTGCAGATCAAGCTCACGGAGCAGGGGGACTCAGCTGTGTACCTCTGTGCCAGCAGCCCAGCCACAGTGTGGCACAGGCTCCTCCTTCCTGCTCACAAACCTCCCGTGCTCAGCCCTCCTATGTCTCAGAAGCCCTGCAGGAGGGAGAGGCCAGTCTCTTCCCTCATAGAAGGGAAGGAAGCATTTGGACCTTTAGAGGTTCTTCCACCAGGAGGAGGTCAGGAAGTGACCTTGAATTACTAGGACAGATAGAGCTGGGTAGAGAAAATTTTGGTTTATAGCTTTCTGGTGTTCCTCGGCTTTAGTCAAGATTCAACAATTTACTTCCCAAATTGTGCATAGGGCGAGGGAAGGCAATTCGCTTTGAACACCAGGGCTTAGTCTCAGGGAGAGTGACAACCACAAATTTTTAGTACATTTATAATCACCTCCTATGCTGAGTGTTTAACTCAGACCTCACTATACCAAGGAGAGAGCCAGCAGAACAAAGCCATGGTAAGCCATCCGCAGCATCGGCCTTAAAAAAAAAAAAAAAAAAAAAAAACCTTGAATCCTCAGTAAGAATTGCCATCATCAGTTACCCAGAAGCCCCTGCCCCATAGTCATGCCCATTAACCCATGTCCTCATGTTGCCCTGTAATTAATTCCTTTTGACACTCTTGCAGTCATTCAGAGTTTAATTTTCTTCTTCTCCAGTCTAATTTTCTTTAAGAATTGAAAAGCACCTTTAGCTTGATTGCATACAATACAACCTCACCCTCACCGAAGAAGGTGTTAAAGGGAAGTGATCAAAACCCTGGTATATTTATATCTACCAAGCAGGATTCTCTGAGGTTTCCAAAGTAATTGTTAGAAATGTACACCCCAGCAGAGGCATGTTAGAATTCCGGTTGGTGGAATACTCCACAGTGTTATCATAAGTCTTTCATTGTGTATGTGTGGGTCTGTTTCCAGGGTCTCTGTCCTGTTCAGTTGCTCTTTTAGTCACTTCTTGTTCTATCGACACACTGTCTTATACGCTGGTTTATGACAGCTCTTGGTATCTTGTATCTAATTCCTTAAACTTGACCCTGTTCATTCTTTTTATTTTTCATATTTATTTTAGGATCATGTTGCCAAAGTACTCAAGAAAAGCAAATGCCTTTTAGGAAGTTTGGGCTTTTTGGTTTTAAGGGACTTAAATGCCTCACAGGACAAAGCCCAGAGTATTAGCAAGAACACTAATATATCCAGTACTCAGAAATGTAAAATGCACAATATTTGTCATCTCATCAAAGATGATAGCCAGACAGGCAAAGAAGGAGAAAAAAATGGTCCCCAATGAGGAGGGAAATCGACCAATGGGAACAAGTCAGCAGTGACAAATTGCCAGGAGACGATACAAGCACAATACTGTAAATGTAGCCCAATGTTCAAAGTTTTGTAGAGATGATGAAATTACATAATCATCCAAATCAAACTTTTAGAAGTAAAAATTGCAAGGTCTGTAATGAAAAAAAAAAAGAATTCTTGATGTAATTAACAGCAAATTAGGCATTACAGAAGAGAAGATAAGTGAATTTGAAGATAAATCAATATACAATCCGTGATGAAATGTAGGAGAAAGAAAAGGTCTTAAGTGAGCTGGGAATTTAACTCAAGTAGACTAATATGTAAGTAGGGACACCAAGAATAATTTTTTTAATCTGAATTTCTTTAAGGTATAATTGATTGACTATTTACCGAAATAATTCTAACATATCTCAGGGTTTATTATATATATAAATTAAGATCTATTAAAACAATAATATAAAGATAGAAGATAAATGAATAAATATTATAAGATTGTAAGGTTTTTCACAATCTACCTGAGGTTATTGAGGATAGGCTATGTTAAAACAGAGACTTGTACTGCAAACCCTGAAGGATATGGAAAATGACAAGCCTCAGGACAGAGAAGTAACAACTCCCCAAAACTGTCTGACCTGAGGAAAAGGGAGGAGGAAGGCAATCCTTAATCCTCTCCCAGTGCATCCTTTCCCAGTAACAATGCCCTCCTCCCCCCCACCCCCGGAAAAAGCAAACTTTCACCCTTCCCAGGTTCATCCCCAGCATCTCCACCAAAAACAAACATTCACCTCTTCCCAACCACAGTGCGTCCTGAAGGGAGGAGGAGGATGCTGGGCCCTGGACTTTTTACCATTTCCCATTGCGGATGAGTCCTGAAAAGAGAAAAGTAGTGAAACTCTGGGTAACAATGTGTCCCAAAGGAAGAAGATAAAAAGAGAACTCCAGCTAAGTTCTGAGGTTTCATCCCTTCCCAGTACCAGTGAGTTTCGGACTTTTTACAACGTTTTTCCTGACTGCCCAAACCAACGCATTCTGCTTTAGTCTCCAATGATTTATTCACCCTTATTGTAACCTATAAAACTCAGACTCCTCCTGTAATCGGCAGCCAGGAGAAGATACAAGCACAATACTATAAATGTAACCCAATGTTCAAAGTTTTGTAGAGATGATGAAATTACAAAATCATCCAAATCAAACTTTCAACCCAGAAAGTGAGCCCCCACACTCCTTCTGCTGCAGAATAAAGGAAAGCTTGCTGATCTGGTTGAGATCTGCTGTGTGTTTTCATAATGGTGCAGAAACCGCATTGGTTATTTTTGCTTACAAATCCTAAAGTAACCATTAAAATAACAAAGCTCAGAGTTTTAGCTAATGAGCTAACACAAAAAGAATGAATTACAAAAGTGCTCAATTAATCCAGAGGATACTTACAGTATTTTAAAAAGGAACAAAGAAGAGATGGGGCCAATAGAAACCAAATACAAGATGACAGATACTCACATAACCAGATCAACAATCACATTGAATCTTGTCTTAGAGCTCCAACTAAAGAGCACAGACTGTATTGTTGAACAAAAAATAATAAATAAATAAATAAAAAGATATTCTTTCTGCCAGAAAGGTTGTGTGTGTGCATATGTGTGTGTGTTCTATAAATATAAAGAACTAGAATATAAAAAGTAAAAGGATAGAAAAAGATGAACCATGTTAATACTAAACATAGGAAAGCTAAATTCACTATATTAATAGCAAACTAAATTTCAGAGCAGGGTGTATCATCTGGGATAAAGAAGGTCATACACCAATATTGAAAGGGACAATCTTTCAAAAAGTCACAAGAGCAGTGATAAATAAGTATGCATCTCATAGCAGAGCTTCAAGATAGTGAAGCAAAAACAGCTGCAAGAAGAACAGACAAATCCACCTTAGTCAAAGGTTTCAATGAAATTTCCTTTAGTGATTTGTTCAACAAGTGGAGAAAAACAAAACATCAGTAAGTATAGAGAAGACATGAACAATTATTAAACAACTTCACTCCTGGACATTTACAGATTACCTAACCAATAGTAGTAGAACTCATGTGATTTTTAAGGGATTCTATTTTCCTCTTTCTTTGCATGGCTATAATCTTCAGTTAGATGCAACTGGAATTACGGACTATGTACTCTGAACTGTTAGATGAACATCAACATATTTAGAAAGGCTCAAGTCATAGCAAGGGTGTTACCTGACCACAGTGGAACTTAAATAGAGATTAATATCCCAAACTTCTCTAGAAAAATTCCAAATATATCAAAATTTGAGATATAACCTGAACAAAAATGAAGCTACAATATATCAAAATTGGTGGGATGTCACTAAAGTGATAATTGGGGGCAAGTAAGGGACAGTCAATGATTTTTGGTTCATTGTGAGGCCCATGCTAATCTGGAATCAAAGTTAGAGATAATAAGACAAAGAAAAACTATAGACAGCTCTCCCTCATGAACACAGATTCAGTGATCTATTTAAGATGGCAGCATGTGAATCCAACAATATCTAAAAAGGATAATACATCATGACAAAGTAGGTTTTAACAGTAATACACAAGTTTATCATTTAACTTAGCAAAAGAAACCATAGATGTATGGAAATCATTTAACAAAACTCAATGTCCACTTCTGATAAAAACTAGTAGCAAACTCTAGCCATACAAAACTTCCTTCCTGTAATAAAGTGCATTTATATAAAACTTATGGTTCAGCCGGGAGTGGTGGCGCACACCTGTAATCCCAGCACTTGGGAGGTTGAGGCAGGAGGATCACGAGTTCAAAGCCAGCCTCAGCAATGGCAAGGCACTTAGCAACTCAGTGAGACCCTGTCTCTAAATAAAATACAAAAAAGGGCTGGGGATGTGACCAAGTGGTCAAGTGCCCATGAGTTCAATCCCCGGCACCACACACACACACACACACAAAAATAATAAAATAATATAAAACTTATGGTTAAATAGAATATTTTGGAAATAGATTGTAGTACATTAAAAATACATGTTACACACTAGGAAGAAGCAAAAAAAAAAAAAAAAAAAGTAAAAAAGGCTTTTCAAAAACTGGTATAGGAAAGCCCATATAATAAAATGAAAAATAATTAATCACAATCTTATTCCATAAAACATGGGCAAACTATTATGCAAGAACCAATTTCCACCTGTGCTTGTTTTCCATGATGTTTACATTTTTTAATTGTCAAAGAAAAAAAATTCAAAATAGTATTGTGTAACCTATAAAGTTTACGCAAAATTTATATTTTGGTTATAAGAAAATGTTATTGAAATAATAGTCGCACTCATTCCTTTAGGTATTGTCTGTGATGGCCTTTTTACTACAATGACAAAATGGAAGAGTCAGGACCCAATACACGATGGACAGAACCTAAAGTAGAATGCTTTACAGAAAAAGTCTGCTGACCCTCGCTGTAAGCAAAAATTACGTGAGATGTACCAAAGTTATTGATGATCTAAAAACTCAACTATAAAAAGTCCTGAAAATGAACCTAGCAAACTCTCTTTATGATCCTGGGGAGGGTGCAGATTTCTTAAAGAGACAAAAATGTCCTGTCCTAAAAGATTAAATTGCTTCTTGTCAATTTTTTAAATTTTTTGAAAAGAGAAAATTAAGTATATATGTGCATATATACATATATAATACTTAATGATTTAATTTCATATATACTTATAATGCAAAGAATTCCTACACATCAAACATGAAGAAGATTAACAATTCAATCTGAAGATAAAAAAGAGTAAAAGAGTTTGGAACAAAGTATTCAAAAGAAAAAAGATGTGTAGAGAGGCAAGTTCCTGTTCCTGGGGCTGGTGGTTTATGTCCCAGCTGCTTAGAGGATCACTGCGGATAGAAGACCACTATTGCCCTCCAGGAGCTGCCTTGGTTTTCCCAGATCCTGTTCCATTCCTGAAGCAGCTGGCCTGTAATGATTGGCAGGCATCTCCTTTCCTACAAGATTAACTGGTAAGATTTAAATATTTACCAATTACATTTACTCCCTTTCTCAGAAAAAAAGAGGAGCTTGCTTCTTGCCTCCATCACTCCTAGGTGACTGCTGAGTCTATAGCAGGTTGATCTCAAATCTGTGGGTGCTCTGCTGTGTCCTGCAGTTCCTGAGGCCTCTTTTAGAACACCACAGCCTCCCTGGACAGCATCCCTACAGGTGCATCCCAGACACTGCACAGTGGCCACTAGAGGGCACTGTGGGTCCACTGAGTGAGTTGCAGCCAGTGCTTCTGGAAGAGGAATGGCTCAGGGCCCTGGCTGGGGGCCTGCATCAGGGATAACACCTGATGAGCCAGACAGTGCTGCACAGGACAGGTGAGTCATGTTCTCCACACATCCCATGATGTGCATGTGAATCACTCAGGGCAGAAAGACACGAACTGCACCTTGATGGATCAAGGTCTCTCTGGGAACCCACATTTGACAGGGGATGTGATTGGGCTCCAGGGAGGCAGCTCACACCACCATCCAGGTGGAGAGAGAGAAGCCCCTGACTCACAGGAAAGTTGTAGAGCTGTAGCATGGACTTCCACCCCACACCCCACCCTGCCCTGCTCAGCACAGCCAGCTGCCCCTGTCCCACAGAAGCTCCACAGAACTGGGGAAGGACTGTATCTGTGTGCTGCAGGGGGCCTACTAAACCCACAAGGACACTGGAATCAGAACAGTGACATCACTGATGTCACAGCAAACCCTCCAAACAAAGAAAAGGGAGGAGCCAAGTGCCTGCTTTCAGCCCAGGAGAACACCACCCTGAGTGCCGAGATGTTTAGACCTGTCCATCCTGACTCTTCCTGGGGACCCAGGCTCCTCTGCTGCATCACCCTTTGTCTCCTGGGAGCAGGTGAGTCCTGAGCACAGGGGACAGCCCCTGGAGCCACAGTGCTTTCCTGTTGCTTGGGTCAAAGTCCTCCCTGGGTTAGGTGTTCACTCCTGTCTCCTTCCTCCCCAGGGTCAGTGGATGCCGAAGTCATCCAGTCCCCGAGACACCTAATCAAAACAAAGGGAGAAAAGGACACTCTGAAGTGCTATCCCATCACTGGACACAAAAGCGTGTCCTGGTACCAGCAGGCTCCGGGTCAGGGGCCGCAGTTCCTTGTTGAGTATTATGAAAAGATGGAGAGAAACAAAGGAAACCTCCCTGGTCGATTCTCGGCTCAGCAGTTGGATGACTACCACTCTGAGCTGAACATGAACGACTTGGAGCTGGGGGACTCAGCCACGTATCTGTGTGCCAGCAGTTTGCACAGCCTTGCAGAATCACTGGCTTTCTGTACCATAACCTTCCTGTCCCTGCTGAGGCTGCAGTAGGGAGAGGAGGTGGAGGTTACCACATAGACCTAGCCAAGTCCCATGGATGATTTGCCAACCCACAGTCTGCCCTGCTGAGCTCAGCCAGAGTATACTCCTGGACTTTTATGTGCCAGGTCCTCTGAATATTCTCACATCTTAGCCCACACCTTCCAATCTGTAGCACATGGAAGGAGACCCTACTCTGAGTGTGGTCATTTAGGATGAGTTTTGATAAGGATAGACACTAGTATCCACTTTATAGGTAAGAATGATCTCAATTTATTACTTTATGCACAGGAAGCTCTGCGTAGCTTATGAACTCTCCCAAAACTTCATGCTTACAAGTGTCAGAGCCAGGATAGAAACCGATATCTATGCCTCAAACTCAAAATTCCCCTGAAATCCCATGATGCTCCTTGGTCTTGATCAAGAATTTGTAACAGTTTAGAGTCTCTTCATTGTAGACCAGCTGAGCAGGCGTGTGAATGCATAATATGGGATGTGGTTAATATGGTTTATGGCCTGTCAACTTCCAGGGCATGTAGTATTAAGCCACAGTATGTTTGTCCTGTCATAGTTCCAAGATGAAGCGTACATTTCCAACAACAGAAAATTTGTGGATTGATAATTAATTAAAAATAAATGAAGGGACTAAAAAATAAATATTTAAAAAAAATGGGGCTGGGATTGTGGCTCAGTGGTAGAGTGCTCGCCTAGCATGCATGAAGCACTGGGTTCGAAACTCACCACCACATAAATGTAAAATAAAGATATTGTGTCCACCTAAAACTAAAAAATAAATATTAAAAATATAAGTAAATAAATAAAGGGGCTGGGGTTGTGGCTCAGCGGTACAGCACTCACCTAGCACATGTGAGGCCCTGGGTTCGATCCTCAGCACCACATAAAAATAAATAAATAAATAAAATAAAGGTATTGTGTACAACTAAAAAAAAGTTTAAAAAAATAAATAAATGAAAAGGACATATTCCTGGTGGATGCTTATCTTTCCCTGGGAATTTCAAGCATTGTTGGGAAGACTAACATTATTCATAGGTCAGACCTTATTTTGGAAATGATGCTCAGAGCCAGGGCATTCCATGTGTCCTTTGTTGGAGGCTCCTGGTGCCAGCTGAGCTCTGAACACAGATGGGAGAGCCCTTCTGGGCTGGACAGGCCTTGCCACAGCGTCCCCTGTGTGGTGCTGCCCTGACCTCCTCTTAGTCTTTCTCTCTAGTCTTGTGTCCTTTCTCACCAGAGCAGGATGGTTGAAAGTATTCATCAAGAGTCCACCAAGATGTGGAGTCATAGAAAGGAGGCCTCACCCTGAGACATGACCATATAGGAAAGAGCAATATACACACTATTGAGCAGATGTTAATTTTGCAAGAAACAAATGTATGATTCAGCCAATATTCACCTATTCGGTGATAAAAGATCTTATGAACGAAGACAGTGTTTCCCTGTGGCCTGGAGGCATCAGGCATGTAATTCTTATCAAATATCACATCCACATCTCTAATGAGCATGAAACATGCTCTAGAGGAAGCTGGTGGCCCAGACTCCATGGTGTCACTGAAACAAAAGGAGAATTCATATCCATAGAGACACACTGAGGCCTGAACCTGGAAGGCAGGGCTCCCATCAGCTGAATTGATGTCAAACAGCATAAGTCGGTTTCTTAAATTGTAATGCCCCTTACCTTGGTGCTTTAAAACCTTTTTCGAGGTCTGGTGGCTCATGGAGCCAAGGACAGCACTGTAGACTTAACTTCCAACTCCCAGAGTTCAGGCAAAGAGAAAAACTAATAATACTTGGAGATGACTTTTGAGCAGAAAACTTATAGGTGGCACCAGGACTTGCATGAGCATGTTCCTTAGACTGAAGAAATGTTAGGCATTATTCTAAGAGTGTACAGATAAGGAATTGTATCATAATGGAAATAAAATGTGCCCAGGGGAACAAATACCCTGCCTAAAATCAGGGAAAAGCATATGAACTTGTCATTAAAAACAGACTATAAATTATTTCCATTCTGAGTTGTTTTAAATTGTGTATACATACTGTAAAATATCATTATGTATGCAATGCAAAATGAAATTAAATATATATATATATATAATATGTAAAATTAAAAATGTATTTCTTTCTGTAGGAAGGGGTGTGACAGGTTAATTGTGCAGCTCATGCATTTGTAAGGGACAGTGACATCATTTGACTCACTTGCAGCCCAATTTCTACTTCCCCCAAACAGGACTCAAAGCCACAAGATTTTCCCTTGGTCCTAAAATGGGCACCAAGTTCTTCCTCTGTGTGGCCTGCTGTCTCCTGTGGGCAGGTGAGCGCTGCTATAGGGGGGCTTCCTTCCCTGAATTCCAAGGCTTTAATCCAAGTATTTCTCTTGAGGTGACATAAACTTCTGTCCTTCTCTGCTGCAGGACACATGGAGGCTGGAATCACCCAGAGCCCAAGACACATCATCACAGAGACAGGAACAAAGGTGACTTTGAGCTGCCGGCAGACTTTCACCTATAACTATATGTACTGGTATCGACAAGACCTGGGGCACGGGCTGAAGCTGATCTATTATTCATATGATGTTCTCACCACTGCCAAAGGAGAAGTGTTCGAGGGGTACAGTGTCTCCAGATCAAACAAGGAGGACTTCCCCCTCACGCTGGAGTCGGCCACTGGCTCCCAGACATCTGTGTACTTCTGTGCCACCAGTGACTCACAGTGCTACAAGGCCACCTCCTCTCTACACATGAAGTGTAAATAGGAAGACCAGAAAGCTCCCATCACCCAAGAGTCACAGAGCCCTTGCCAGCCTGGGGACCTCACAGCCTGGGCAATAGGACCCTCAGTGCTGAGGTCCTCCCCCTGCCAGTCTCAGCCTGACCTCAGACCTCCCTGTCCCCTTCGCGCGCTGCTGCTCTCTTCAGCAGCCCTCTCTTTCCACCTGCAAAAGGAAAATGCATCTTAGTGGAGGTTCTGTTGAATGCCTTGCCAATCTCAAAGCCACCACCTTCTCCCCTCAGGGGGTCAGTGATGTCCTCATCCCCCTATACACCCTTAAACTTCCAGTCTTTTTTTAAAAATATTTATTTATTTGTTCTATTTGTACAAAATGCCTTTATTTTTACATGGTGCTGAGGACCGAACCCGGGCCGCACACATGCTAGGCAAGCGCTCTACCACTGAGCCACAACCCCAACCCCTAAACTTCCAGTCTTAATTCTCCTCCCACATGACCTCTGCTGCTAGCTGTCTCTGTGCTGTGGGGAAGCCCTAGGGGTCTGTGTCATGTGTCTTCCTGTCTCTCCACCCTCTCTGCCCTTGGCCCTGCTCCCTGCCACCTCTCCTCTGTGTTGTGTTATTTTCCTCCTGGGAATCTTTTATTCCCCATGGGCTAATTCTTTCTGCACTAAACTCATGTCCCTCCCTCTTATGCCTGAATCTCTACATCATTTCTCATATGAAAATATACTTCAGATACACTTTTTTTTTTAATTATGCAAAGGAAAACTTGAATTTCTGTAGCATAAAATATCTTAAGATTTAAGAATGCTGACATTATTTTGGTCTGATGATAAATATTTATTATATTAACTTTTCATGCTTTTCAACTATTCAGTTACCACAAAACAATGTACCAAGGCTCTTTTTCTGGACATGTTGTGATTTTTTTTTTCCAAAAGGAAAAGTTATGATTTTTTTTTTTTTTTTAAAGTCACAAGATAAGAACATTTGCAGTTTGAAGAGAGAACAGCTCTCCATCTCTGAGATGAACACCAAACTTTGCCAGCAGTGCCGGCTGAGCGGCCTTCTAATAAATACCAGGCCATTTTCATCTGCCAAGAGATTCTGAGTACTCCACAGGTTGGTTAAAGGCTCCTAAACTTTATGAAGTCAGTTGAATGTAAACAGGGGAAGAGTAGTGTTTATCCCCAGATGTGACCGGACAGAACGGTATATGTGCAATGGGGAGGGGTCACTAGCTGGATTCTGGAGCAGATGGAGCTGGGAGGATTTTCCCTAGCCCATCCCAACACTGTTTCGCATCCGTCTTGACTCTACTACACGTAGCATAGTAATTGCAGCAGTCTCCCTGGGCCAAGCCGAGAGGTCCTCAGCTCAGTGCATCTGAACCTTGGGTCGTCAGGAGTCATGGCTTTGATGGCGACCCACTTGTTTTTGAAATAGGGCTTGGTGTTGCCTAAGCAGTTGAGTTTAAAGGAAAAGTGTAGCTTCATCCTACCATCCAGTAGCTGGTTTGCAGGTGGTACGAGTAGCAGTGGAATAGGAGCTACTAAGCAGGGGCTCTTCCTCGACTGATACAGGTAGGCTGTGTTCCGCAGTGAGACCTGAACTGTAGTGAATCACAGGGCGGAGAATCTTCTCAGCCCATGTGTTGGGCAGATGGTGGGCCAGGAGCCAGGCTGAGCACTTGGAGACCCACGCCAAAGAAGGAGGACTAATTCAGGGAATGGCAGAGGGACTTCAGCTCTGCACCTGTGCCCTTTACTAACCCCACTGGACAGTGTGCAGGAAGATGTAGGGGAGGTGTGAGTGGGGCTAAGGAGCTGATTCTAGATGTTTCCAGATAGGCATGCCTGAAATTTCTGGCATTGACAGTGTGAGCATTTTAAATAAGATTCAGTCTTCCCAGAACTGCAGTCATTTCTCCCTGAACTCAAGACACCTTATTACTTCACAGACGGGGATTCTGTCACAGATTCCCTCCGTCATGCTCCCCAGGAGGCAGCGCATGGAAACACATGGGAAAGTTCTTCCTTGGAATTGACAGACCTCGATTTCAAGTTATTTCACACGTAGCCTGATGGGTCTTGTCCTCAGCTCCACTAAATGCTGTTGTCAGAAGAATGGAAAAGTCAAAAGAATAAAAGAATATTAATGCATGCATCTGTGTACAAATTGTTACTATTTTGTAGTATTTGCTTCATCTCTAACTATGTATTTTGTTCTTCTGAAAATGAGCTTTCTCTTACATAACTAAAGATGTCATTATCACAGGCACATTTAACATTCGTATAATATTATATATAACAGACTTCATATTTGAATTTCTCCAGTTGTCCCAAAGTGAACTTATTTATAGTATTATCTTTCTTCCACAATAAAATCAAAGATTGTGTAGTTTATTTGGTTGTCATTGTGCATTTCATCTCTTGGTCGGAAGGATGGAACGAGAAGTGAGCCCTTGCTGGGAAGACACTGGCCATGATGGAGGTCAGCATAAATTGACCTCACACCACACCAGGGAAACAGATGGTTCTGGTAACTCTGCACTTACAGGGCTTCACCAGACACCATCCTGTGCCCCCAGGTTTGGGCAGGTTGGCAGAATCCCTCTGATCACAGAGCTGTATTGTTCCTGCAGGTCCTTGTCTTGTTATGTCATAACAACTCTTGGGGCTCCACTCCCCCGATATTTTCCGCTCCACCACTCAGGCAGTTTAAAGATTCCAGAAGCTCTCTTCAATCTTGACTTGATGGTTACAACATCCGCACCAATCGGGTCAGCAATAGGAAGGCTCTCCCCTTTTCTTAGGTGACATAGCAGACCTGACATCTACTTCATTGGTGACTTAAAAGTGCAGGCAGTGTCCTGATGAAGACTCTGGTATCTAATGAGTAATGAAGGTGGTGAAATGAGGACAACAGGCGTCAGACACAGTAAACCTTCTAACTCGATGCTCAGGGCACCATCTGATCTTCGGCTTGGAGCACGTCACTGATGGGATAAAGCTGTCACAGCTACTGCAGTACCCACCTTGTCACTGGAGAACCTGATAAAAGAGAAATGCCCAGAGAGAGGGTTAATTACAGGTAAGATAAGGGGACCACTAACTGACAACTCAAATTTGAGTTGCCTTTGACACAATCAGTAGAAACACCCAGCAGAGAGTAAGAGGATGGGCTGGAGGTGTAGCAGGAGAGCCGTGACCTGGCCCTGGGGCCGTGAGTGAGGACACTTGGATGCATGTACACAGTCTATGAATATGCTAACCAGCCTCCGCTCCATTTGAGATTACACCTACTGGTCTCTAAGACTGCCTGCCTCTGTGAGGCAGTGATGTCATTGGGGGAGCTGCCGAATTAGACGAGGGACAGCCCTCCTCCTCTGCTGCTGCTTGGGTGAGGCTTCATCCTGCCCTGGCTGCCATGGGCACCAGGCTCCTGTGCTGGGTGGCCCTCTGTCTCCTGGGAACAGGTGAGTCCCCAGAACACCATGACCTCCACATAGCATCGCCCCACTGATTATTCCAACCCTTTCCTTTCTGAAACTCTGTCTTCTTCCCCCAGAACTCACAGGAGCTGGTGTCACTCAGTCTCCCAGATATGAGATAACAGAGGAAAGACGGGCTGTGGCTTTTTGGTGCCATCCTATTTCTGACCACAATACCCTTCTCTGGTACCGGCAGACCCCAGGACAGGGCCCAGAGCATCTGATTCACTTTCAGAATGAGGCCATTCTGGATGATTCCCAGTTGCCCAAGGATCGGTTTTCTGCTGAGAGGCCCAACGGAGCAGACTCCACTCTGAGGATCCAGCCCGTGCAGCTGGGGGACTCCGCTGTGTATCTGTGCGCCAGCAGCTTAGCCACAGCACTGCAGAGACACTTGCCGCAGTGCACAAAACCCTCTGGTCTCGCTTTACTGAGCTCCCAGAAGCTCCGGACAGAGCCCTGCCTGTTCTCATCATTCCAGGAAAGAAGTCGGATCTCAAATATAGGGAGGGAATGATTCCTAAAATGGAAGATGGGAATTCTTTCTTGAAACACGAGGTCTGCAATTGTTTGAAAAGAATCAGATCTCTGCGATTTGAAACACTTTTTTGGTGACAGTCCAAAACTGAAAGTTGTTGGGACTTTATGTCTGCCAAGGGGATGGGGCTCTGGTCGCTTACCACGCCCTTTGGAGGACCGGGGCTAAGCGAGGGGGTGTGGCTATGACATAGTGTAAGAGTCCGAACCGCCCTGCTGGTTGATTGGTTAGTTCTAGGCCTATATAAGTTCAATACCTTGTTCAATAAATTTGAGTTTTGACTCTGGTCCTCTACAAAACTCCCCGGGTGTGGCGTGTGTCCGTCAAGCAGGCGGGGGAGGCGCCCGGCTATTTTTGCTCATTAAGCCTATCTTCTCCAGGTAAGCTACGTTCTTTCTGCGGGCAGAAAGAACCCCCTTTTTGGGCCCAAAAAGGGGGAGTAGCTTTAGACCTTGGCCCCATTAATAACTCATCAGTCCCGGCAGGAAGTGACTTATTAATTAGAGACTCTGGCCTCAGAGTCTAGAGACAGCTCTTCTATAAAAATATGCAATCACTAAACACATCAACTTAATACTACAGATGGTGATTATATGTGACTAACAAACGGCAGGATGTCCCTCTGCGGCTGTCACCATCTGAATGATTTAAATGTTATCCTTGGTGACATCTTCACCGTCTTGATTCTTCCATGCCTTTACATTGGGAGTTTTCTGCAAGAAATTCTCACATAGTTTGTGTTTGGAAGACTTTCCCCCCTGTTTCTGTGGAAATTGTTGGTATTAATGATGTTGTTGTTAATAATGATGATACTTATTTTTTTTTTTTTCCTAAGGCACTTTTCAGCTTCAAAGAAATACACACAATATCCTGGCAACCATTCCCAAATCTTGGTCCAAAACAAATTCTACTTTTTCCAGAGTTCTCTTAATTTCCAGTATAACCAACATTGCCCCAGTAGCAAATCAAAGCTTGGTTCAACCAGTTCTGTCTTCACATCTTGAAATGGTTCCTCAGTGCATTCAAACATCCCAAATATGAACTTCTTGTACATTCCAGGGCCCTCATCCAACTGCTCTCTCTCTGATCATACACAAAGATTGTGTCTAGCTCCCTATGCCCTGCTCTAATTTCTGCCTGGATCCTCTGGACAACAGGAGAAATCATTATGAAGCTTGGCTGCAAGGGCGGGGAGGGCAGCTTGCAGGAAGCCCTCTGGGGGCAGCCCCCAAGAAGAGGATGCAGAATGTGGGGGGCATGTTCTTTGAAGCCCCTGCATCCCCCACTCCTTACCCACTGCAACCACCATGATCATGGATACCTGCTGCTCTCTGCACACCATCTGATTTACAAAAACCCAGTCGTGGTGGAGGAGCAAACTATCTCTTTGCCAGAGTTTTTATTTGTTCATTGTTCCAATCTGTTCTGTCACACTTATAATTACTAATACCCACATACAGTTTTTATAGGTCTGCTTTTCTTCCTTCAACATGGAAACATGATTGGTTCCAAGTCTGCCTCATCATTTCCGCCTCTGAGATCTTCGTAGACTGTTTTGTTTTGTTTTGCTTCTAGTTTAGTGTTCATATTTTCACAGTGTTTGTATTATTTATGAATTTGTTTATCTTTGATGTTGTGCCTGACACTATATTTGTAGAAAAAAATATATAGATGCATAATTTATATACATTTTTTTCTTTTGGTGTAGGATGGGTGTATCTTCCTTCAAAGGTGGTGTTCTTTGCTTCTGTGACGTGTGTAGGGTATAAACACTCTGGGGCTCCCTGAATCAGTCTTCAAGGCTGAGCTGTCCCAGGTGACATGGAAAACAGGTTTAAACTCTGGCTTATGCTTATTATTCCTGCTTGTTAAAGATCACATTTGGTATAATCTGGTGTTTGATTTTAACCACCTGTCCTGTGACCATACCATAAGGGCTGATTGTAGGGCACTAAATGTCCCCAAGGGCAAAGGGACAGCTATGCTCACCTGCCAGGCTCTTTCCTCCCCAAGATCACAGCCATGTTATTTCTCATTACATCTTTAGAACATTGATTATTAAATGTTCTCAATTGTTTTGGTATATTTTACCCAACTATGTAGATAACAACAGAAGGATTGTGTGCCCTGTAATCACTGGGATTAGGGTTAAAGACTTTAATTTGGAATTTTAATTTCATTTGGATCTTAATATTAGATTGTTATTCTGTGACTTCTTTGATATTGAATATAATGGCATGGGGATGTTATTCCCAGACTTTTATTTCAACCACAGTATTTTTTAAAATTATTAAAGATTTATAACTAAATTGGGACATGCTTTTGTTTTGGCATTTTATTATCAGAGTATTTGTATGTTGTTATTTGCTTTTATTGCACAACTTCTGATGCTCCATTGGATCTTGTGGCAAGATGTAAAGCAGAAGAGGGAGTGAGAGCTTAGAGTTGCTATGGCGAGATTGCAATAAATCACTGAGCCAAAAGCAGGAGACTGAATGTTTATTCACCAGGTGGTGGGCCAAGGGGCAGGCTGCAAGTCCACAACCTTCGAACCTCCCCCGAGGGTTTGAGTACACCATTATAGTCTAAAACCACATTAATCATAAGTGGCTGTTGCTATGATTCAAAACCATAAACAAACATCACGAGATCTAAAAATCATAAGCAGCAGGCAAAGTGGGTCAAAACGACCCTAGTTCAGTACAAGTTAAAGAATGGTTACTAATGTCTAGACAAACATTCTCTGACAGGTACATTGTCCAAGAAAAAATGGGAGCCAAAAAGAGAACAATTCTACATTGTATAAGAAGAACAGAAACATTTGTGCTTCTAAGCAGGGTGCACTCAGCGGGATCAGAATGGAAGAGGAGGGATTTCCTCATGGGAGAAGCACTTCTAACATGACATGGAAAATCAGGGTAAATTGGAGTCTGTTTGGTCATTGCCCATATAGCTTGGCCCATAACAGACTTGGTCAGGGAGTACAGAGTGAACATGGAATCCACTGGATTTCCATGCTGTTGAGACACATTCTTCCTGGGGTTCATAAATAAACCAAGGGGCAGAGGGTGGAATTTAAGTGAGTACCATGTGGCTATATCATGTGTCCTTGCCTACTGACAGCCAATCTCCTGGGACAGCACTAGTCCACATTCACCTTTTGGAGGAGTTCCTTAAAGCAGAGCTGCAGTTGACATCTTCCTGTCCCTTATCCAATCTTCTCTATTGGAAGGAAATAAGTCACTTGTTAGTCTCTTCTTGGTTGAGTCTTTATCTTCTCATGATCTTCCCTGCTACCTAGAGAAAAGGTAGACTCTGCTGCTTTCTCAATATGCCCTAACATCAGCGGTGAACTTTCTTTCCCATTTCGGGATTGGCCAGCAGTTTGGAGGTGACAGAAAATGGGTTAAATTCTAACTCAACATAATGTCAGGTGGACCACATGATCTCATACCTGAGCCTTGTTGTTTAGCAATATTAAAACTACCCAATTTTCACCTGTCTAATTCCAATATTTGTCTTAAGGTGGCTTCACGTTTGGCCACAATAGCATTAATGTTTTACTGACCATCTAAGACCCCCAAATCATAAAATCCTTTATCTCCTGTACTAAATAAGGAACTCACAGCTCCCTGTGTCCTGGCAAGACAGGAAAGTTGTGCTGTTTCCACGCATTGGCCACCAGGAGGCACTGTGGCACCATTGCCATTCAGAGTCTATGGGAGGCCCTGGAAGAGAATAGTTCAAGGAAATCGTGGGACCAGGCCTAGATTTGTTTGCAGATGTCTTGAATGATGGTTGAGAAGAAAGGAATTAGATAACAACCCTCTTCCCTCCGTTTTTGTGGAGATGGGTTTTTCTCTGAATTGAGCTTTGAACTAAGCTTTGAGTAGCAGGTGGGTTTGCTGGGAGGACATCTGAGTGCTTAAAATGTGAAAGCAGGAGGAATTGGGTGCTGTGGCATTAGAATTCTGTTTGGGAATGTAGAGCAGCAGTTTGTGTGTCAGTCAACCTTAGAGAGCCTGCCCTCAATCCAGCCCTGGCAGCCCCACCTGCTCTGTTAAATGTAGAGGGCAGAGCAGGAGAAATGGGCCCTTGCTTCAGGGAGCTGACAGTTACAGTGATGCCACCAGCACTTCTGCTCATCAGGCAGGTCTGAACAGCAGAGTCTTCTCGCACAATCTGCAGCTGCCCTTGCATTTCATTCCAGTCTCCTGTGTGTCTCCTGGAAGCACGTGAAATCTGAGAAAATAAATTTTTGCCTGGCTTCCTTTGGACTTAGGTGTTGCTGTCGGAAAGGGATTTGCAGCCCGGAACGGCGGCGCCGCGGGAAGGAGCCCAGAGACAGGATGGAAACGAAAAACATCTTTTATCTTTATCTCTCTGTCTCTTGTAATTTCTAACACCACATACACACTCTCACAAGAAACCAAGGCATGTACTCTTACAAGAAACTACAATATATATACACAATAGCGATAACCCCGTCTGTTCTCTCTCAGGTCTCATCTCACGTGCCCCGAGCAGGAATGGCGCCAGCCCTATCCAATCTCGGCTCAAGTCTCGTGAGATCTCGGGCCAAGTCCTGAGAGACTACAGAAGGCGGCAATGCCCAAACTTCTCCTTGGCCCGCAGCCAACCGCAATCTCATCCATCTCCCCAAACAGGGCCCCTGCACTTAGGTTCAAATTTTCTCCATGTGATTGTGCCTCTGCCTCCCACCTGTCTTTTGCATCTACCTCTGTCCTTTCACCCATGAGTCCCTTGGTTACTACAATGTTGAGATTTTCATTGGTGTTGTAATGAATGATCACTAACATGCAGGTTTAAAGCAACACAAATTTATTCTCTTACAGTTCTGGAGGCCAGAGGTCCAAAATGGACATAACTACACTAAAATCAAGTTATAGGCAGGGCTGCATTCCTTCCAGAGATTCAGGAAGAGGATATGTTTTCTTGTCTTTTTCTGCTACTAGAGGTCACCAGCACCTTGACTCATTTTCAAAGTCAACAGTGGCTGCATTACTCTGACTCTTCTTTCTTGTCCTTCCATATTGTAAGACCCTTATGATCATATCAGGCCTTCCAGGAAATTCCAGTATAATCTCCTTGCATTGAAGTCAGCATTTACCCACCTTAATTCTGTGGAGAACTTTAATTCCCCACTTGCTATGAATTTAACACATTCAGGAGCTCCAGAGACTAGTCATGCACATCTGTGGAGGGACATTATTTGACCTATCAAATCTAGGCACCTGATAATGGAAGGAACATATGATGATCTTTTTGAAAACAGGGATGACCTCAGTTTTACATTTTGGGTTCAAGAGACACTGCAGCAGAATAGTGCCTTCTAGGAAAACAGGTGTGTTTGGTGACACCAACCACCCTGCTGACTGTTTGCTATTAAAAATTGTCTCTCAGATGCAGGGGACTCAGCCTTGTGTCTCTGCATGGACAATGAAATTGGAACTTATTTGTGAGCAAATAACTTAATCCATCACCCCAAGAAACAGAGACCTCTTTCAACTCTCCATGACCTCTGTGCCAAGAGGAAGTGAATTGATGGGGCAGGTCCTTTTACAGGAAAAAGGCCAGGTATTAACGAGTAAAACAGCTGAGCCTTTTAGGGGTTAAGTATAAGATGTCAATCAATCTGGAGCATTTCTTTCATGAAGCCTGAAGAACAAGAAATCTCTGCTTGGTCAGCATGGGTATAAAGAGCGTGGGAGAGTGTATGCTGTAGGCTGTGGGAACTTCAGACAGCTCAAGCATAAATGCACACACAGATGTCTTTCACTGTGAAGAAGAGCCTTCAAATCTCATCAGTTCTCAGGACATGGATCCAGCCCCTTGTTGCCCTTGCAGAAAGTTGACATCTTGCTCTTCCTCATGAGCTCAAAGGTCAACTCCTGCCTAAATGAGGGTTATTTGGCTGTGAATGTGTGACTGGGGCATCGAGCCACCAGTGAGAGGAATGTGAGAGTTTGGGGAGAAGCTAGCTTGCAGTAAGACAAGGAAATCATGCTTAAGTGCTTGGAGTTTGAGGTGCAGATTCAAAGGTTGGCAGCGTCTTAGGTGAGGAATGCGGTGGAGAACACATTAAAAATTAATAATGTCAGTCAAAGCTGCAGGAGGGCTCCAGATGTGTCCATCTGTATCTCAGGTCATTTACACTTGAGACCAGCTCTATTTGTCTCCCAGAGGTGCCACCTCCTCTCAAAGGAGCTTTCAAGTTGGGGGTGGTGGCTCACTTGATGATGTCACTGATAGATGCATCTTGTGAGAATAAACTGCTCCAAGGTTTGCTTTCTTGGTCCTGCTTAGAAAGCCCTTCTGGATCTTCTGCATCTGCTGTCACCTGCTATGGGCACCCAGACCCTGTGCTATGTGGCCCTGTGTGTCCTAGTACCAAGTGAGTCCTCAGAACATTCAGCTTCATCATTCTGGGCTTCCTTAATGATAACTCTGTATATTTTCCTTATTCTGTCGCTTAGTTTTGTCTTTTTTTACAGAGCACATAGATGCTGGGGTCATCCAGACACCCAGGCATGCGGTGACAGAGAAAGGACAAGCAGTAACTCTGAGATGTGAGCCTATATCAGGTCACACTCATCTTTTCTGGTACAGACAGATGGCAGGGCAGAGGCCGGAGTTTCTCATTTATTTCAGCAGCAGATCTGTTGTAGATGACAAGGGAATGCCCAAGGACCGGTTCTCAGCTGAGATGCCCAATGCCTCTTCCTCCACTCTCAAGATCCGACCCACAGATCCCAAGGACTCAGGCCTGTACCTCTGTGCCAGCAGTTCAACCACAGCACTGCACAGTCACCCTCTGCAGGTGCAGAAACCCTGGTGCTTCCCCGTCTCCCTCCAGCCCCAGCAGTTCTGAGTAAAATCTACCCTGCCCCCTCCCTCTACATAAGGACTAAATCAACGTGGGACATGACAAAGACAGAATGGTAAGGTGTCAACACTGGAAATCTTGGGCAGGAAATAATGCTGGAAGGATCCTAATTGGTTGGAGGGATTCCATGAAAATTGTCTGTGGGCTCAAAGCTCACTTGTCAGGGAAAACTTAAGTACCCACAGGGTTCATAATCTGCTTTCCTGCATTTGTACCCCATGTAGGTGTGGGAGCCCCTTAATAAGGGCTATTCCTACCACCTCACTCTGCCTCTTCATTCTTTCCTCATCCCAAGCTGTAACAGGTCCCTTCTCCTCATGAGTTTTCTTGATTTTAAAAGGAAGCTCTTTACTGTGATCTTGGACTTTCCTTTCTTAGTAGTAATTTTGAATTAACATTTCTGAAGGGATTTTTCAAGATATTTAGAGAGTATCTCAAATATGGGTAAAGCATGCATCGTAGTACTTTAGCTGTGTGCTACCAGTCCTGGAATGCAGGGATCCGTTTGTGTCTGTCCTGCCTGAGCTGGGTCCATCACTGGCTGAAGACTCCTGTAGACTTGGAATGCTGAGGGGAATCCTCTGACTGTGAGCAGCGTCCGCTGGACCAGTCAATATGGAACTTCCCAGATCCTGCAGGCCTGTCCAGTCTTGGCCCTTTTCCTACTGGATCCTGTGCTCTTAAAAATAGTATCTGATGTCTCTGAGTGACTCTCGGATGGGGTCATTAGCTTTTAATGAGGCTGATTCTTGGACACATAAGTACAAATTCAATAATGCTCCTTCTGGGAAAAAAAGGTGATACAAAAGTCTAATTCTTGCTCATGTAGAAAAGATGGATCATCACAGTACATTATTCCAATTGTTCAATAATAATATACAGTAGATGTATCTGGGATTAGTAAATCCTTACTAACATCTCAGCTTGCTCAATTCAAATGTGGAGAATGTATTCTGATGAGACAGCTGCAGGCTTCTGGGTCCCCCATGATACACAGAGCCACACAATGGCTGTTGCTCTTGTCTGGACCTTTTCTAAGATCCTGGGAAATTACAACCTCCCTGTTAACTGGAAGAAGAGTAAGACCAAATACAGTGTTGTGTCTGCTTTGCGTCTCTCAGACAGTGAGAAAATACTCATTGAAAGCCTGATCTGAGGAATTCTCAAGGGAGAATTTCTATTTCCAAGTTTCTTCACAAAATCAGAGAGAGAAAACCATGAGTAACAGGAAGCTCCTTGACAGAAGTAATTTAGGGTCTGTGAAAGCAAGTGACAGAACAACCAACCAGGTACTTTCTGCTGAAGAAAAATGTAACGGAAAAGTTTCTCAAGGCAAAGGGAATTAGACCAGGTACACAGGAGAATCCAAAACCAATCAGCACAATTATTGCAAATCTTAGAGGATGCTGTCACAGGGAATTTAAATCTGCTAAGAGAACAGATGAGACTCGACAGTGGTTGGAAGTTCAGCTTCCTTCCAACCTTCAGACAGGAATAAAGGAAGAATACGTGTAACAGGAAGCTTTAATTAGTTTGTTATGTCCTGGGCTTTCCACTAGGTGCTGAAAACATTCAGTCAGTACCCCATCTTGCAGAGAAGGGAACCAAAGCAGGCTGTGTGTGATTTTCCCACTGTCACTCAGCTAATAAATGGAGGAAAGGGACCTCAAATATGAGAGATTTGAAGCAGATTTATAAAATTATTGATAAAACCACTGCAAACCAAAATTTTAAAAATGGAATCATTAAAGAAGAGATTTCCCTAGGAGCAAGGACAGCATCTTAGAAGACTTCATATTCTCAGGTGACTAGAAAAGGGGATCCCAAGTCCAGGAAAGAGAAACTCTATGGAGAAGAGGAAATGCATTCAGGGTACACTGCTCTGAGGTTATGGTAGAAAGCAGAGATGTAGTAGAGTTATTACTAAGGCAGACAAGACTCAATAAAGCTCATTGGGGGAAAGCTGCAGGATCTCAGAGCACCCTGGAGAGGCACCCCAAAGGAAGACAGGATTGGGGGTCTTTGGAGAAATGTCTCTGAAAATCACTAGCATATGAAGGTCACATACAACTGGGACAGTCCTGATGAGGTGCCTGGAGAGATCAGTGACAATACTCACATCATTATAACATCAGCTGTAGTCTGAGCCTCAAAGAGTCTGCCTAGTTAATTTAAAATGATGACTCTTAGGGAAGTCCCATGCACAAGGGAACATGTGAAGGGGAAGCAGGCAGAACAAAGAGGGGGAAACCTTAGGTGACATTGCAGGACAAGTGAAGGTGTGCAGTTTTTGTTTTAATAGCACTTGTTTAAGATGACCGAGACCCAGAGCTCACTAAGTGCATATCTCTCCTCAGCAAAATCATGGCAATCAGACCTACAGAATATATTAGGCAGCTAATGACATAGATCAGGATTCAAACATAAAATCAAAGATGGTGTTCAGTGCCAGTAAACATGGCTAACACTACTTGTTGGTTGAGAAGGAACAAGACAATTTGAAAAATCATTTTAAACACTTAGAAATCGAGCTTATTATTATTATTATTATTTTTTTGTTAAGGACTGGTAGTAGCAGAGGAAGAAAAAATGATTAAGTGTGTATCATTCTAGTAGAAGTTTAAAAAAACTGCAATGGAAACAAACACTATTCTGTTCCTGGAAGACACTGGATTTGAGAAAAGAGATTGAGTTGTTGACAAACACTGATGATTGAGATTTGTCTTCCCTGGGGAATTTACAAGAAATTTTTGTTGTTGTTTGGAGGTAGGACATATTCAAATTTGGAGAATCACTTGGTTTTGACATTTTATTATTGGTGATTCAATATCCTTTAAGCTTGTCATTTGATTTCTATTTTTTATAATAAGAAATATAACTGACATAAGATGAGGGGAGGAACTTTGGATGGAGCAAGGTGGGGGAGGGGCCACGGGGGTGGGAAAGGTGGTGGAATGAGATGGACATCATCGCTGGAGGTACATGCATGATTGCACGAATGGTGTGACTCCATGTTCAACCAGAGAAGTGAAAACTTCCTACATTTGTGTACAATGGATGGAAGAGTTTTCTACTGTCATGTATAATTGATTAGAACTAATGAAAAAAGAAATATAACTAGATAGACTGAGAAAGAAGAGAGGAATAGACAGCTAATTCTAAGCCTTTTAGCCAGGGTTAAAAGCATGAAGTTACTTGAAGTTACTTTATTGCCACACTGTCATGAACTGTGTCATGCATTCTGGGGCCAGAGCTGCATCCGGAGGAGCTGTGGTTGATTCTAAAGGAGACGCCTCCAGAAGGTGGGAGCAGGGCCGTCCTCACAGCCTGCTCCCCTCCTGGGCCACAGTGTGGTGGCTGAGTCCAAGGTGTGAGTGCCGTGCAAGCCTTGAGACTCTTAGGAGAAATGCTAATTGCCTGCAGAGCTGCCCTTGATGGGCAGGGGTGTGGGATCCTCTGGAGCAGTGTTCCTTCCCCTCCCTCCCCTCTGTGGTAGGAAAACAGTGATCTGACTGTGACATTGAAGGAAGGCACTGGGCATGCTCAGCTCAGGCCCTCTAAGCTTATTTTTGTGTTTTTCTACCTGGGAGGAAGAGGCTTTCCAGTCTCCTGCACAGAATTACAGCACAGATAGGGAGCAGACTCTGCATTCAGGAGGAAGGTCTGTCACTATGGAAGAGGAGAGTCAAGGGTTGGCACACTCAATTCAGAGGCACGCTGGCCAGCCACGGCTGCAGAGGTGAGTCCCCCCTACCCCAGCACCAAGGCCGACATTTGGACTTTAGTTTTTCTGAGATCAGCATCTCTCTCTCAAGTGTTTTTGACCCTCAACCGCAAAGAATGGCAGCGCTCTTGGACCCTAAAACACCAACAGATCTACCGCCATTGCTTCTGAACCAGGGGCGCACAGCACCACACAGGGTCATGACCAGGAGCTCACCCCAGGTGAGCTGACCGTTGGCCACCAGGGGACACTGTGGCTCTTCCATCACTCAGTAACTGCAGAGGAGCTGAGAGAAGTGACTGGCAGTGGGGGTTAGTGGAAGGCTCAGGCCTGGTTTCTGCACCATAAACCGTACTTGTGGCTACCAGGCAAACACTGGAAAAAGAAAGGTGGGACTCTAATGTTTGTATCCTTGTGCAAGTGTGCTAAAAAGAATAGTGCATATGGAATTCTTGGGTACATTTACAATGGTTGTCAGATAAAGCTCAAGGAACTTAGCACTCCCACAATAGAGTCAAGTCAAAATAGGGTTTGTTGTTGTTTGTTGGTTGGTTTTGTTTCTCATGGGCAAAATCACATGCAGAAAAATGGAGGAACATGTGATTCCCGCCTCGTCCCACTCGCATGCCTGTGTCTCAGGAACCCACAGAGATTGTTGCTTAGGGACCAGTGCTGTAGTAGACATGGGCCCTGTCCTGAACCACTCCACATAGTCGTGGAGCCAGGAGGACAGCACACATCTCTGTGACAGTGTAACCACAGACACCCCCCTCCTGCTGAGGAAGTGGACTAGATGAAAAGGAAACTCTTGTTCATTAAGCAAAAGGCCGACCACAGAGGCAGATGTCTCCCGGCTACTGAAGGAGGCGTGGAAAGCAACCTCTGCCTATGCTCTGTGGGCCACCCCCAGGCCTGCGTAGGCAGGAGAGAGAAGGAGCTAGTGGGACAGCTCTGTGCCTTGAGGTAGGACAAGCAGCAGCACAGAGACAGTTACCATCACAGCTGATGAAAAGGGCTTTCCTGTAACCAAGGCTTGGCCCTTCCCACTGTGTGATGGGGATTTCATGCCAGGGCTGAGAGAGGGACAGCGGGTTACAGGGTTCCCTCAACCTCTGAAGCCCACATATATACTGAATCATGAGAAAAATGTTTTCCAGGGTCTGAGGTGTCCAGAGTCTGATTTATTTCCCTATGAAGTATCATAGCACTGAGGAAAGAGATGCCAAAGTCATGGGATGAACTTCTTCCATGCTCACAGTTCCTGTTTGATGACTCCTCATATCCCGGAGCTCAACCCTGGGTGCAGGTAGAGATTCTCCATCCTGGAATGATCGGTCCTGATTTAAAGGGACATCTACATGTTTGTGGTCCCACCTTCTCTCCAAGTCCTGGATCCAGCTCTGCTTTCTTCACACCTGGGTCCCAGAGCTTCAAGACACCTGGCCAGAGAGACAGGGCAAGAGTGAACAGAACGTACACACACACACACACACACACACACACACACACACACACCGGCACAAATATACTCTAGACCAGGGAGAAGTGAGCATAGCTGATTTTCCACCATCGTGACAGTTCCACCATTTAACTTCCAAGACAACCAGTCGTGTGTCTTTCTCTCTTATCATGACACTCAGCCTCACCTGAAAGAGTTAATGTTAGGTAGCAGTTGTCTTACTTTGGAGTCAGGTTTAACCATTGAAGTATCTTTGCTAGATGTAAGAAGATAGATTAGAAGTAGCGTCAGAGTTCTTGATGAAGATGCTTAAGTAAGGTCAAAGCCTTCATTTATCTCTGTTCCAGTCACACCAGCACCTGAAGGATGAACAGAATGTGAGCCTGCACTGTGCTCTGGGCAGGGACAGGCCATGCAGCACACGAGCACTAGCCAGTAGCCGTCATGACAAGTAAAACCTCCACAGTCCCCTTACTTCCCAGGACATTTGCTTTGTCCATGTTATGATGATCAAGTCTAAATGATGCTAGGGAGCTTCTGGGAGAAGCCCTAACTCAACAATAAATTATCATTTTTGTATGTCTGGGAGGTGGGGCTTTGCAGTGAGAGGAACAATGGAGTCACTGAAATTTAGAAAGAAATTAATTGATGCTCAGAATTTTAAGTGGAGATACCCATAAGTAGTTTGATATGTGATCCATCAGGGAAGGTGGAGGGGGAGACATGCTATGTGCTTGTCACATATGACAGGTATCATCAACTGATAGAGGCACTTGAAGTCTCTGCATGAGCCAACCACATTCCAGAGCAACTATAATTTAATTCAGGCAATCTTCTGTAGAATATTGATATTCGCCTTTGAAAGGAGGCTCTCTGAGCAGTGACAGGGACAGTGATGTCACTGGCAAGCCACCCTTCACTCAGGGAGACAAGAGCCCCACTGTTCATGTTCATGAGTGAAGCCTCCCCCGTCTCACCTGGCCATGGTCACCAAGATCCTTTGTTGTGTGGTTCTTTGTCTCCTGGGAGGAGGTAAATCTCCATAAATAAGGAATCTGAATTTTTGTTCATTACTAGTTATGTTTGAAATTTTGCTCCTTAATCTGTACCCTGATTCTGTCTCTTTTCAGAACCTACAGATGCTGGAGTCACTCAGACACCCAGGTATGAGGTGACACAGAAAGGACAAACAGTAACTCTGAGATGTGAACCACAATCAAACCATGACACCCTTTTCTGGTACCGAAAGACTGTGGTGCAGGGACTGAGGCTGCTGGTTTACTTTAATAACAAGGTTCTTATGGATGATTCAGCAATGCCCAAGGACCGATTCTTGGCTGCCATGCTGAGGACTCCTTCTCCACCCTGAAGATCCAGCCCACAGAGCCCGGGGACTCAGCTGGGTACCTCTGTGCCAGCAGCTTAGCCACAGCACAGCAGAATCACCCTGTGCAGGTGCAGAAACCCTGGTGCTTTCTCTTCTCTAATTCCCAGCTTCTGTTTCCCCAGGTTGCTTCCATATCTCAGGAAGGACAAGGGTCTGGTGTCCTACTGGACTTATGCAAGGCAAGGACAATGACACTGATGCATCACATCAGGAAGCTTGTGGTAGGAGGACATCGGAGGGCGGGAGCTGGTTCCTGATGCTTTACAACTTTCTCTCAAGGGGGGGAGTCCAACACGGAAACCAATGTCACAAACGGGGCTCTTGTGTGATTGTGTAGCCTTAAAACTATGCAGCCATGGCACAACAGTTATCTTCCCTTTTAGCTTTGCATTACGTCTTCTGCACTATTTCCTGTTTCTTCTACCTAAAAACTCCCAGCGTCCTTGATGGCTTCCAACATCTAAACAATACTTTGATTTCTAAGTTTTTTCACTTCTATTGATCAGTTTCTCTAACCCATTTCAGAAATTCACCTCCATTCTCATGTTTTAGACTCAGAATTACAAGTGATTTGAACCACCTACAAAATAACTCTCAAATGTCCTATTGCCCTCCTCCTTCCTCAGTCTCCTCTTTCCATCTGTAGGACTTCATCAGCAATTCCTCAGCTCATTTCGGATCACTGATCAACATCTCCTGCAAAAGGCAATGTGTATCATCACATTCTAACTTAATTCCCCTTTTATCCTACTTAGAGACCATGCATGGTCTACAAATATTATGAAAGTCTTGCCATATCTTCAAATCACATTTCTTTTCAATTCTATGTGTTTTACCTGGAAAAAAAGAAGGAATGCCTTCTCTGTGTCCCCTTGGATAGCACAAAAAATTCTTTGTCCTTGTCAAAGCAGTATTACAACTGTGGAGTCTGTCCTGAGTTCTGGAAGGCCTTCTATGCGTAAGCTCTTGTATGCTTTTATTAAAAGAACTTGCTGTTTTTCATTGAGTTGCATCCATCTATCATAATTAAACTTTTGACATTAATAAGAACATTAAAAATTATGCACAGAGAATATATGATCTTATCTTGTTTATTTATATGTTAAATATTATATATTTATATATTCACTTTATATGCACATGGAAATTAAAAGAAAGCAAAATAAGCATATTTATTTATTGACTTGCAGGAAAAGTCAAGGGGAAATAATTCACAAAAGAATGCATGGCATGAGATTATTTAAGACAAAAAATCAATAAATGCCCCTAATTAAGTTCAAATAGACTATTATATGTGTATGTGAGGATGGAGAAAATAGCCAAATGTATTGTTGATTATCCAGAGAAAGAAGGAATATAGTAATAGTAAAAATATAATTATTCTTGTTTTAGCCTATTTTTTTTTTTAATTGAAACACTCACTGGGCATGGTGGCTCACACCTGTAATCCCAGTGGCTTGGGAGTCTGAGGCAGGAGAACCACAAGTTCAAAGCCAGCCTTAGCAACTTAGCAAAGCCCTAAACAACTAAGCAAAGACCCTGTCTCTAAATAAAATATATTCAAAAGGGTGTGGGCTGGAGATGTGGCTGAGTGGTTAAATGCCCTGAGTTCAATCCCCTTAACACCCCCCCACAAAAAATATTGAAACACTCCTCACCACCAAAATTTAAAAGTAAAGCAACAATATACAGGTAATCCAAAAAAGAAAAAGAAATTCAAATTCACTATGTAGAAGAAAAAAAGAGGCAGCTCATTAGCAGTTATAGGGAAAGATAAAATCATAATGATCTACTACTCTCTTTTATACCAGGTATAGGTCTCACAGTTGGAACTGGGGGTTTAAGGCCCATAGGAGACAGATGACATAAAGGAGATAGAATTATGTCTCTCATATTAATCCCAGAACCTCAAAATTCCCATTCTTCATAGACTAAAAGTATTACAACCAAAGACCCAGACATGCACATAGGAAACTGAATGTTTGATCAGGCCTTTGGGTGACTGCAGGAGCCCTGTTTGGGGAGATGGTTTAAATTGCGGTGGACTACGGGCTTTGGCTTTGGACATGTTTGGGCATTGGCGCCTTCCGTACTTGGCCCGGGATCTTGCGAGACTTGGCCGGAGATCTCGAGGGACTTGAGCGAGATTGCGGAGGAGGTCTGCGCCATTTTGGAGGTTAGAGGAGCGTGGACGGCGTGTCGGGGTGTAGTTAGAGCCAGGGAGAAAAGTTGCCAGAATAAAGAGCTGTTTGTTTCCAGTTCGTCTCAAAACTTCTTCCCGCAGCTTCTTTGCTCCAAGCGGCCATCGCTTCAGGCGACTACAGGTGGTGGCCCGGACGGGGAATAGACACTGCAGGTAAGAACTGAGGAACCTCGCAGGAGTCTCTAGTCAGAGTGGTTAAAATGGGTTCGAAAATAACTAAGACCCAAGTGTACAAGGCTCTTGATGGATTCTTTGATATAGCTGAGTCAGTTATTAGTGAGGAGAATTTGGAAAAAAGTGAAAGTGATCATGAAAGCTTGGCCTCGGCTGAGTCAGTTAGGGCCAGTAAGGATAGTATCAGTGCGGGCTCAAAAATGACAAAGATCCGAGCTGCTAAAGCTATTCAAGATTTATTAGAGATAGTTCAAGGATACATGCTCTCAATTGAATCCGGGACTCAGGATGTTACTGAGTCAGTTAGGACCAATGAGAGTAGTAGTAGTGAGGAGGAATTAAGTAAAAGTGATTCTGAAAAAATGAACAAAAGGAAATTAAGGAAGACCAAGATAAGGGACCATCAAGTGGAGGAACCTATGTCCTCCACTCCCCCATGGGTGGAATCTATTACAGAAAATATGAAGGGTATCACTAGGCGTTTGCATACCCTAGAAATAGAAATAAAAAGTCTTTCTGAGCGCTTATGTGCTCTCGAGGGTAACTCACAGATACGTTGGGAACTGCCAGTATTTGAATATGAAAATGGAGAGAGGGGGCCACCAGTCAGTAGATTTCAAAACAATAAAAATTCTCAAAGAGGCAGTAATGACATATGGACCCCAAGCTCCTTTCACGTTGAGTATACTAGAGTCCCGTAAACACTTTTAGCTTAACCCCCCTCAGACTGGAAACGTCTATGTAAAGCAACATTAAGTGGGGGACAATACTTGGTTTGGCGATCACAATTTCAAGAACTTTGTATAGAAACAGCTAAAATAAATGCAGATGCAGGGTTTGGAGACCATAACATAGAAATGCTCACAGGAGAAGGGCCATTCGCAGACGTACAGGTTCAAAAATATTTATACCCCAGGAGTATATGCTCAGATAAACGCAGCTGCCTTAAAGGCATGGAAAAACTGTACAAGGACCTGGGGATCTACAAGGTAGCTTGTCCAAAGTAATTCAAGGACCTAATGAACCATATGCTGAATTTGCTGATCGACTTTTGAGAACTGCAGGTAGAGTTTTTGGAGACGTTGATCAAGTTATGCCATTAGTTGTTCAATTAGCATATGAAAAAACGCTAATAAATATTGCCAGGAAGCCATCAGGCCATGGAGAAATAAAAAGGATCTTTCCATATATATACAACTATGTAAAGATATAAATGATGCCTTTGTCACAGGGAATATGATTGCAGCAGCTGTTAGAGATGCTGCCCCTCAGAATTTCACAAGGACTCAACCTAGACACTATAATCAATCAGGATATTCCAGGAAAAAATTATCATAATCAAATCAGGCTATTCTAGGCAAAATCCCAAAAGAGAAATAAGACCAAATTCATACCGTGCTCCAGGTTGCTGCCCCAGGTGTAAAAAGGGAAATCATTGGGCCAATAAAAAAAAAATGTTATTCAAAATTGACATCCATGGAAATCCTTTGTTCAGGAATTCAAAAAACGGGGCACGGGGCCCAATGCCCCGGGGCCCACAAATGTACGAGGCATTGGAAGAGGAGTATCCTCAAGCATCCATTCAGATGCTTCCCCCGACACAACCCCTATTACCCATCCACTCCCTCACCAGAGGAACAGGAAGAAATGCAGGATTAGACCTCTGTTCCACCGCCCGAATAGTGTTAACACCTGAAATGGGGGTTCAACTGATTCCCACAGGAGTCAGGGGACCTCTTCCCTCAGGGACTGTAGGACTTATTATCGGGCGAAAGTCCCTCAAAGCTTATTAGGTTTGCAAGTGACCCCAGGTGTAATAAACTCAGACTACAAAGGGGAAATAAAATAATGCTTAGCTCACCCCAAAGTATAAGTTCTGTTAATCAAGGAGATAAAATTGCTCAGCTGCTTCTCCTTCCAAATTTACATAATTCATTTAAAATGAGTATGCCTCAAAAAGGGAACAATACAAGATTTGTTCCACTGATTTGAGTCTTATGGCTTGCTGGGTTCGAGACTGTACTAGGAGGCCTATGTGTAAAATAAGAATCCAAGGAATAGAAATGGAGGGACTTATAGATACTGGAGCTGATTCCTCCATCATTAATTTACGACAATGGCCCAAACACTGGCCTCTGCAAAAAGCTTCAACCAGTTTAAGAGGCTTGGGATATAATAACCTCCCAGAAAAAGTGCAGTAAATTTTAAAATGGGAGGATGATGAAGGACATAAAGGAACGTTTCAGCCTTATGTTTTACCTAACCTACCAGTTACTTTATGGGGAAGAGATATTTTACAACAAATGGGAGTACACCTTGCAACCAAACCTACAGGTGTTAAATGTGAAAAAATATACAGGGTAGTCTTAACCCTGAAAGAAATCATTATCAAAAAGTACAGGGTAAGCGTAACCCTAAAAGAAATCATTATCATATAGGAAAAAGACATTTTTTCTTCGGGGCCACTGAGAAAATAATTTTAAAAATACCATGGCTTTCTGATAAGCCAGTGTGGGTCCCTCAGTGGCCCTATCTAAAGAGAAATTACAAGCGGCCCACCTACTAGTTCAGGAACAATTAGAAGCAGGACATATAGAACCTTCCACCTCTCCCTGGAATTCCCCCATATTTGTGATCAAGAAAAAATCAGGAAAATGGCGATTATTACATGATCTTAGACAAATTAATAAAACCATGCAAGTCATGGGCCCTACTCAACCTGGACTTCCGAATCCTGTAGCTATTCCAAAAAGTTTTCCATGTTATTAGTCTTGATATAAAGGATTGCTTCTTTTCTATTCCCCTACATCCTCTGGATGCCCCCAGGTTTGCTTTTTCAGTTCCTTCTATTAACAATAATGGCCCTGATCAGAGATATCAATGGAAGGTTTTACCACAGGGAATGGCTAATAGCCCCACCATATGCCAAATATATGTGGACAAGGCTATCCAACCCATTAAAAATAACTATCCAAACCTCATGTGTCTACATTACATGGATGATATTTTACTGGCCCACCCTAATCAAAAAATCTTATTTAATATATTCAGTGACATGGTAGAAAATTTTAAAAAATACGGATTATATATAGCAGAAGAAAAAGTTTCAAACTAGATCTCCCATATTATATTTAGGATTTAAAATCATGGATACTTTTGTTAGACCCCAAAAAATTTTAATAAATAAAGAACATTTAACCACCCTCAATGATTTCCAAAAACTGCTGGGTGACATTAATTGGCTTCGCCCTACACTAAACCTCACTACTGGCCAATTAAAACCTTTATTTGATATCCTTCGAGGGGACCCTGATCCATCCTCACCACGAACACTGACTCCAGATGCTAGGAAAGCTTTAAAGTTAGTAGAAAAAGCCATCGAAGGAGCTCATTGTGACAGATTTGATTTAACTCAACCGCTGATATTGATTATTATTTCTTCACAATATACACCCACAGGAGTATTTTGGCAACAAGGGCCTTTATTATGGATACATTTGCCCGTCTCTCCTAAAAGTATAATTGAATCTTATACCTCCATGGTGGCTAAACTTATTCTTCAAGGACTTAAAAACTTCTACTAAAATATTTGGCATTCACCCTGCTACTATTATTACTCCCTATTCATCGTCACAGATTGAATATTTATGCTTCAAAACGATAATGACTGGGCTATAGCTAGATGCTCTACCTCTGCAAATTTTGATAATCACCTTCCTAAGTCTCCTATATTATCTTTTTTGTATTAATCATCCTATTATATTTCCACAGGTAATAATAAAAAATCAACCTATTCCTAAGGCATTTAATGTATTTACAGATGGGTCCTCAAATGGTACTGCTGCAATAGTCACTACAAAAGAAAATATGACTTACATAACTGCACACAAATCAGCTCAACTAGTGGAATTGGAAGCTGTGGTAAGAGCTCTGGAAAATTTTAGAGACCAGCCCATAAACATTTTTTCAGATAGCCACTATATTGTACAAGCTGTCCAAAATTAGAGTTAGCAGGACCAATAGCACCTCATACTCCAGCTTTTAAATTGTTTTATCAAATACAAAAACTTTTGTGGGCAAGAAAAGAACCTCTATTCGTAGGCCATATTAGAGCACATACTAATTTGCCTGGCCCCCTCCATGAAGGTAATCAAAAGGCTGATGAACTTACAAAAACAATATTTATACTTTCAGCGCTACAACAAGCTACTTCATTTCATTCCCAGTTTCACGTCAACAGCACCACCTTGCAACGTAGGTTTAAAATTACAAAAGAGCAAGCCAGAACAATTGTAAAAGATTGTAAATCTTGTATGACACATTTGCCCAATCCTCATTTTGGTGTTAACCCTAGAGGATTAATGCCCAATCATTTGTGGCAGATGGATGTTACTCATGAGCCAAGCTTTGGAAAATTGCGATTTATTCATGTAACCATAGATACATGCTCAGGCATGATTTTTGCTTCCTTACATTCTGGAGAAAAAGTTAAAGATGTCACATCTCATTGTTTACACGCTTTTGCTGCATTGGGCATCCCCAAAATGCTTAAAACAGATAATGGCCCCGCATATACGTCCTCATCTTTCAAACAGTTTTGCGCAAAATTCAACATATCCCATAAAACAGGCATCCCATACAATCCTCAGGGTCAGGGCATTATTGAAAGAGCAAACCGCACACTGAAAATTATGTTATTGAAACAAAAAGAAGGAAATTGGAAAAGTCCTAAAGACAGATTGGCAGTTGCCCTGTTTACCTTAAATTTTTTAACTTTAGACTCTAATGGTTATTCTGCTGGAGACAGACATTGGAATCCACACCAACAACATAAACCCTTGGTTTAACTGGAAGGATGTTCTTTCAGGTACATGGAAGGGTCCAGATCCAGTATTAATTTGGGGGGAGAGGATCTGTTTGTGTTTTTCCAAAACACGAATCCTCTCCAATATGGATACCATCTAGATTAATAAAGCAGGTACCACATCAAAATGATCAAGATGTAGTTGTTGAGGAATCAAGATTAATAAAAAAGTTACAAAATCAAGAAGACCAAGATGAAGATATAGAATGACTCCCTCAAAAGTATCCTTCAAAATGTTTCACAACTCAAGAGTCATTCCTCCCGGCGGGATGAGGAGATCTCTCTTTAGTGTGCACACAATTGTATTTTTTTTTTTTTTTATACATGTCTTTATGTCTGTACATTTGTCTACATTTCATGTTAATGTGACGTCACAAATATATGTTTGTATGTTTGTTCGTCTGTCCAGTGTGACGTCACAAAGAACAAAGCGCTTATGAAAAAGAATATATATATATATATATATATATATATGGATCCAAATAACTTAATTCATTTTAGGTTAAGAGTATTCAATTTAGGTAAATAAATTTTATAAATGAAGGTACTTTCAATTTTGATTATAGGTATCCCTGGGACTTCTCTTTAGCAAACAATATGACTAGTGCTATATAACCTAATATTTTGGTGTTTTGACATAAGATTGTTCATTTGTTATTAACTTCATTTGTTTAATAGCTGATTAATTTCAATTATCTCAACAGGTAAAAAATTGCTGTGTATACAGAGACTTGAGGGTTCCAGCTGACAAATTATTTCTCCAAAGTGCCTTTAGCTTTTCTTTAATCTATCTTTAATACAGTAAATACCCTCAGTCTTTCTTTCTTTTGTTCTCAATATGATATTTTGACAACTTATGTTTGTGTGAGCTCAAACAACAATGTGTATGAGCAGAAATCAACTTTAATTTTCTAATCTAATAATTCTGTTTTTTAGTTTTGACAACTCGACTCTTCACTCAGTGCTGAAATAAACACTGCCTTTCCTTTAATAATTGATGCTTGAGTTTCTAGGTAGCGGGCCCTGAAGATTTGCCGGTGGCATTATCTAGATATAAAAAAGACGGTTGCTGCTACAGCTGCAGGGAACGCGGTCACCACAAGCATCCCTGCTGCTCAAGCATCAAACAACCTCACCAACAGTGTGGCCTCTGCTCTACATACATGGGACCTCCTACATCAACGTGTTATAACAAATGGACATTTTGATCTTTCATTGTTTGGGACTTTACGGGACAATGCCTTGCGGACATTTGTCCAGAGAATTCAGTGTGTTACTTGATGGAACTTAGGGCAGCTGATTTGTTTTTAAACAATTTGATATGCTATACAATTTGGCTCGTCACCAAAAGGCTTGTTGCCTTAAAGCCGCAACATCTCCTCACAATTGGACGGCTGTTAGTCATCATACACAGTCGATCTTAAAAGGGCTCCATTGGATGGCTGGTTAGCCAATGACGGGTAAGATCCCCAGAGGGGGGACAACCTAAGACAGGCACAGTCGCACGGGACAGTCTCATGTGGCCGACATATCAACCTAAGACAGGAGTCAAGGGCACAGCCTTGATTATCCGATGACGGGTAAGAATGTTGGTTGCACATAGACGTCCTAGAGCATTACCTCTTTTAAAACAAAAGGGGGGAAATGCAGGAGCCCTGTTTGGGGAGATGGTTTAAATTGCGGTGGACTACGGGCTTTGGCTTTGGACATGTTTGGGCATTGGCGCCTTCCGTACTTGGCCCGGGATCTTGCGAGACTTGGCCGGAGATCTCGAGGGACTTGAGCGAGATTGCGGAGGAGGTCTGCGCCATTTTGGAGGTTAGAGGAGCGTGGACGGGCGTGTCGGGGTGTAGTTAGAGCCAGGGAGAAAAGTTGCCAGAATAAAGAGCTGTTTGTTTCCAGTTCGTCTCAAAACTTCTTCCCGCGGCTTCTTTGCTCCAAGCGGCCCATCGCTTCAGGCGACATACAGGTGACAGACCAAAGAGATAAATTGGCAGAGAGAAACTAGAACTTCAAGCTGTGCCTCACATATGTGTATAAAATGACGTTTTCTACTGCTTGTGTGCAATGGAATCCACATGTCAAAAACTGACCAAAAGATCCAAAACCATTGAAATCCCTGGAGAGCCCAATAATAAGAAATTCAATATGGTTCTGTAGTGAATTTCTACTTCTAACCAAAATGGATTAACAGGAATTAGATTTAACCTTCTTGTTGAAACTGCTTTAAAAAAAAATATGTGAAATGACAGTTTCCAAGACATTGGAAATCAGGCAACAAAAGATAGTGGTCCTGAGAGGTGGACAATAACAAAGCTAAGCACTAGGACCACCACCGAACCCTGACACCTGGAGGGAGTTTCCAGGCTGTGGGCTTCAGAGGGAGAACCTAGCAGACCGTGGTGATCTCACTGAGTTCAGAGTTGGAAATACAAGGAGGTCAAAGCAGCTAAATTTCACAGGCAGAGAACTGGAAAAATGATTGTTATGCAAAGAGAATTCTGGACATGATCTGAGGGTCTCCCTTGACTCTTCAGATGTGTTCTCGCCAGCACACATATGGTCAAACTCCTAGAGAAGAGAGAAAGAACAATTCAACATGAAAAAGAAAACAGTGTCCAGAGCTCAAGAAGGCCTGGGCATAACACATCCTCCCAGCCAGGAAGGGAAACTCAGTAGTTCATAGGACAATCACTAGAGTTCTCTGACAGTTTTTGCCTTAGTATTTAAACAAAATAATTTCTTCACTAAATGTTTTTCTGGCCCCATCTGGCCCATAGCTGGGGATGGTGGCCCATTCCTATAATCCCCAACTGGCAACTGGGGAGATTGATGCAGGAGTATCACAAGTCCAAGGCCAGTCTCAGTAACTCAGATCCTCAGCAACTTAGATCCTGTCTTGAAATTACAAAAAAAAAAAAAAAAAAAAAAAAAAAAGGAAGGACTGGTGATGTGGCTCAGGAGTTAAATGCCCTAGGCTCAATTCCCAGTACCAAAATTAAATAGATAGATATATGCAAGACCTATTGCATTTGTCACTATTTCCAAATAGCTTAATCAAACCCAAAAACAAAGGTCATGAATATTTATAGGATCCAATAATATCTATTTAGAGATATCAGTATAAAGTTGTTTTTTAATGTATATATATATGAATAAATGCATATGCTTTTGTATAGTGGGTTAGTGTACATATGTAGATTTCACAGCTCTGTCCACTGAGAATACCACTAGCAACAGCTCACTAATGCCCAAAATTGTCCAAATACTATTCTCCAGGTAAAGTATCTAGGAGTGATTCTGGGACTCTAGAAGAGAAAAACGCAAGATAAGCCATGGTTCAAGAAGTGGTTAAAAAGAGAAAAGAAAGAAAAGCAGAAAAAGAAAGGATGAGGCATCTCGAAAAGACAGAAGAATCATTGAGAAAGATTTCCCAGCAACCAAGGCTGGAACAAATTTCAGCATCAAAATAAATAAAGGTAGAAGTGGTTTATAATGCAAAGAATTTAAGAAAATCCACAAATTCATATTAATAATTAGATGATTAAATAAACAGGGAGACAAGGCAAATCTTTCAGTGAAGAATTCCAAATTAAATATGTAGAAGAAATGGATGGAAATTTAGAAATCCCCATTAGACATGCCACTGTAATACCTGCCACATACAAGACCCAATGAAGAATGGCAGAAATTAGTGGGTGGGGCTTTGAGAAGAAACAGAATATTTGCTCAGTTGCAAAGTGTCTTCTTCCAAATATTCATTCATGTGCTGGTTTTAATATATGTCCACATATTGTTTGATAATAATTTCCTTGATAGCAAGGAAAGACTCAAAAGTTGTTACAGATTGCAGAAGACGGAGGAGACACCACACCTAATGCTATGTGGGTTCCTGGGTTAGATAATAGTGCAGAAAAAGGAAATGGTTAGAAAAACAGGAGAAATCTGAATCTAGTCTGCAGTTTAGTTGTCCCAATGTTAAGAATCTTAGATAAGTCTGTCATGATTATGTACGATGTTAACATTGAGGGATGTCCCAGCAGAAGGTAGAGAAGAACTGTGTCCTCCCTTTACAACTCAGGAGATGGAAGTTCTCCAACTTTGGGGTCACTCAGTCTGTACCAAGGCAGCCTGTGAGAGCTGCAGTGAGACAACAAACTGGTTGAGTCAGGGATGGCCAATGATCAGTTCTCAGCTGAGAGGACTGAAGGGCACATCCTCTCTGAGGACCATCCTGCAGACCTAGAGGACTCTGGCATTCAAGTCTGTGCCAGCAGCCAGGATGCAGTGCCCAGCCAGCCAGATCCTTCTTGTGCAAACCCACCTCCTTCTCCCCTCTCAACCCACAGTGCCCCTAACAGAAACCATTCCCTGTGCCCCCTCCCAAAGAAAGAGAAGAGAGGAAGGACTAGAATGAACTCTTGGAATACAAGGGTATTTTATAGTTTAGTACAATTTGGATGATGGGTGTGTTTAAAGATTTCTCAGGCTTCTCCCAGAGTCCTGATTCCAGCATTTCCGGGTTTTGGGGTGTGTGTTAGCTACTCTGATGTGAGGCTGAGCAAGCTTCTTGCACATCTTGCTGCTTTCAAAGGTTTGTGACTCTGATTGTGGGTTCACATCTTCCAGTCCCTTCTTATAGTGATTAAACAAGTCTCCCTGATGGAACTGAAGTACCAAATCAAAATGAATTGCTGCTGGTTTGCTGGTTGCTCAATGATGAGGACAGCAATAATGACAATGAAAGTGGTGGAGATAAATGTAGGGTACATTTTTTCCAAGCTTATGAAAGTTTCCAAACATTTTCAAATATCTCATTTTTAGTGAAATATCCATGTTCATTATCAGAAATTAAAACTAACTTTTCTGTCTACATTCGGTCTGATTTTTTATTATAAAAAGTGTGGTTGGCACTACATGCAGATATGTGTCCATAAATCCAAAACATTTTTAAGGTCACTTCCAGTCACATAAATTAAGCTATGCAATTCTTTTTGAGGCTTACAGAGATAGTATATCCTTCTTGATTCTACAGTCTGTTTTTTTAACATGTGAATTCAGATATTCCTTTCTTGTTTGGGCCAGGTTTCTGCAAACAATCCTAAAATATATTCTAATAATAATTTTTTCTTCAATTCTGATCATAGTTAAGCACCTCAAATCATCATTGATTTTATTTCCTTTGTTGATTAGATAAATGGATAATTGGAAAAGGTTACAAGTGGACTTTGATTTTAAAATTACCAAACTATTCAAATCTCTATTTTCTAATTATCAAAGTTGAAATTTCTAGACAATCTGTACTTTTTCTTTCTATATGAAGATGTAATATTGATAGACATATTCCATTTCTATCATGATACCACAAATATGCAACATGCCTTTGATTTGTCTACTACTTTCTTTAGGATAACTAGCACAAGAATAAATTAATTTCTAAAACAGAGTCACATGATGAACATGAGTTTTTATTCAAAATTCCATTTAGGGAACTCAAAACTAGTGCTTTTTTTATTTTATTGGGTTATATAACTTGACAATAATAATTAGCCAAATTATCAATTTATTCTTCTAATTTTTAATCTCTCATTTACATTTGAAAATATCAACTACCCAGCCAACCAAGTTATCAATGGATGAATTTCCTGGATATCTAGTGAAAGTTTAATTAAGTACATTGACATTTCAGATTACAGACATTTAACGTTCTAGCCCATCACAGACAGAGAATGTTTCCCTCTGCAGTTCTATTAGCTCAGACATTTCAAAATATGTATCATTTTTCTAACATAACTTACTTAATTTTCTAAGCTTTATTGAGGCGTGATTGACAGATTAAAATAGTATATATTTAAGGAGTACAGTTGATGCTTTGATATAAGTATTCATGTGAAATGATTACAGTTACCATTTTCTTTCATTTTCTTTTTTTGTAGAAAGATCAGGATTGGCTCTGTTAGCAAATTTCAAACATATGATGCAGCATTATTAACTATAGCTACCATGTTGATGACAGATCTCCAGAACTTTGAAGCTCACTCCAATCACCTGCTTCTATTCTGATTGAAAATAAGTCTTTGTGTAGCAAATAACAAGCATCCTTAGCTTAGCTGGAAATAATGGTCAGTACTATCATAAAAGATGGGAGAGCAAATAGAGATAAAGGCTCTAAGTTCTTCACATTTTCTAAGAAGTGATAAAAGCTAAAATTTAAGTTAGACGTGAATAATCAAGGATGTAAACTTCTGTATACAGCTGGCTTCCCTGGGTCCTAAGCAGCCTGTGTATGCATGCCTGGTAGAGGAAATCCCATGGGGCTTTGGAAGAAATACTTCCACTGCAAGGAAGATGGATACTACAGGCCCAGCAGGACCCTGGTCCCAGCACAGCCCCCTGTGGGATTAGAGAAGGAAGATGGCCCTGTGTCTTCTTTCCTTATGCTGCTGCCCTTGGACTTTACATTTTCCTTTCATTCAATCAATTAGCTTTCTTAATCATCACCCTGTGATGTGAAATGCATCCCAAACCTGGACACATGCATATGACAACCATGAAGAAGTCCACTAGGCCTTGGCCCCATACGATGACACATCCAGAAGACATGGCAAGCATGATCTAGATATTCCTAACAAAATTCCCAAGACTAGGAAGGTGTGGATTTAAGGGTGTACAGTCAGGAACATGGAACACATGACTAGATCAGCCAGAATCGAGAGCTGTGGGCCATTCAGTGTGTCTGTCACTCTCATTGTTCTGAAGTGGTGACCAGCAGTGGGCTTAGCAGGGAACTAACTGCTGGGGTGGTGAGACGAGGTTCACATGGTGCTGACCCAGGTGGCCAGGGGTGGGGGCAGAGGCCCCCTACAAGGGTGGGCAGAGCTTTCTGGCGTGTCAAAAGGATTGTAAACATGCACTGTAATAATGCCCTCATCCCTGGGGGGAGGCAGGTAAGACCCAGGCCATCGGAACTAACCAAGGAAACAGCCACCTCCAACTTCAAATAGCCCCCACTGTTTACCATGCTGTGCCTATGCCTGCAAATATGATTTTATGCCTTCGTCACAACATAACCCCAGATTTTTATATTTACCAAGATATCATCAGCTTTATCCAATCTGATATTTCATTGAAATGGTACAAAAACTTCTAATTTGAAAAGAATTGATACCTTTATGCTAATGAATCTTCTATGAAGCCCCTAGGCCACCAAAAAATCATGGATCTTTACCAGATGCTTGAAATGGATGATCTTTATTCTCCTCTCAATTAGGCCAGTGGAGAAATGTACAGATTCAGAATAGATAATCCAGAAATTTTCTCACAGTCTCCTTCTCATTGTTTCCTTTAGAATATACATAGGTATATATATACATATATATATATATATGTATATGTGTACATGTATATATATACATATATATATGTATATGTGTACATATATGTATATATGTGTGTATATGTATATATAGAGAATATATATATGTTTCCATATATATCTGTATATACCTATATATCCATATGCATCTATATATACCTATATATCCATACACACACACACACACACACACACACACACATCTCCTTAGGAAGGCTTCCATGAAATCAATTCTACCTGCGTTGACATTATATCATTTCTCATAACATGCCCTTAACATTCTCTTCTGCATGTTTTCCAACTTTTGCAAGAATCTTTAGTTCAATGCTTTTCCCACTTTGAGAGCTTGAGATTCTCTGTATTTTGAACAAGATTGCAATGATGCCCAAGATGCCAGGCCATGGATGACACTGAGTAGGCAAGCTCTAGATAACACCTGGTGCCTGACAGTCACAGGGCCCCTATACTCCAGTATCATTTGCATAGCCCCTGGACTAGGCTGGACACAGACCCTGTTTACCACATACGTCTCTGTACTCCAAATTGTATGTAGTCAGTTTTCCTAGATTCAGGAAGTGTACCAACTCAGAAATCGCCAATTGCCTGGTGTTGGATGTCCTACAGACTGCAGGAAGGAGGCGTTTTAGAAAGAAGCAGGGGAGTTGGGGATGCATACACACACACACACACACACACACACACACACATATACACACACACACAGAAAAAAAACCCATACCATACAAAACAGCATATAAGATTTCCTGATGTGGTGGATACTACTCAGTAATATTATGATGTATTTCCTCTGACATTTGAAGAGACCCTGAACATGGTAATAGCAAAATCAGGCACCTGCAATGATAATGTGCTGATTCAGGTTTAAAGGAATAAAAGGACCTCACAGCTATTGCCATTTCAGCCCATTGGTGTTGCAGACTAAGGGTGCAGATCTGAATGAGGAACAAAATGCAAGGCTAAACCCTGCCAAACCTTGTTGTTCTTCCCCCATGTTCTTTCAGGCTCTGTATAAGAAAACAACTTCTAGGTAATTTCCTGCTGACCACCAGGAGGCATTATAGTGCCACCGATAACCTAAAGTTGGAAAATTTCCTTAATACTCTGAAAAACGGATATGAAGGGATTCCTGGGCTCAATTTCCATACTAAGGTGTAAGTTGTTTACAAACATGTCATTCACCTGGAATATTGGTAGGTAATAATCTCAACAGGTCTGCAAGTGAGATTTTACTAGAAGCTGTTCATGTGTGGAGGAAGCTCTGAGCTGCCTCGTAGAAGGTGGGAAAGCTGGGAGTAAGGTGAAGAGGCCGGGAGAGCATGGGGGGGAGGGCAACTAATCAGGGAACACTTGTCTCCAGGAAGCAGCACATGGTACAGAGGATAAATGTTCCCCTCCTGCCCAATCCCAGGCTTCCCTGCCAAGTAGGAAGCTGTGTACAATATTTCAGTGAGCAGGGAGCCTTGCCCTGAGGCAGTCACAGCAGATCTTCCTATCAGGAGCCAGGACTCACAGAGCTCCTCCTCTCAAACCAGGGATCCCAACCTGGACAGACAGATGACAGATGACTTGTTCTTGCTCTGGCCCTGCCATGGGTCCTGGGCTTCTCCACTGCATAACCCTTTGCCTCCTTGTAGCAGGTGATTCCTGAGCAGAAAGGAAATCTTTGACTAAGGATATCTTCTGCTCAGCTCTGTGTCCTTCATTTCATGGTCTCCTCCTTAACTCACTCCACCTTTTTCTTCTTGTGGTGTTTCTCATCTGGGGATTTGAGCTAGACCCCAACCCGTTAATTCGGGGCTGTGAGTCTGAGATCTCCCCAACCTGGAATTGAGCTGACCCCCAACCTGTTAATTCAGGGCTGTGTGGGCCTAGTTCTTCCAAACCAAGAATCAAGCCAGGTGTCTGTCTGCTTATCCAGAAATCTGGGTTTTTCCTTGGTTATGCAAATGAGTTTGAGCCCAAGCTCCCTCCAAATGCCTGGAGGTCTGAGCTCGGCTCCTCTTTGCGGATGAGATGCCACTTTATGCGACCACCAAGAATTAAGTTTGTGTGCTTTCTGTCTGTACTCTTGATGTATTTCTATTGTATGACCACCAGGTTCTAATATACTTAATTATCTATAATAAAACCAGTTCAATGGCCCTGTGGAATCTAAAGCCAGAAACTAGCTAAGCCGGTAGGATGAGCCCAGTTGAAGTTTAAAGAAGATACTAGGACAACATAACTTTATGATCAGGCACACCTAGAGTTAAAGAATTTTTAACATTAGCTTTAAGATTTTTAGAATACCTTCCCCTACCTACAGATAAGATTAATCAGTAGTTGAGATAACTGATCTTCCCTAGGTGATTCCTGAAACCCTTTACAGTTAATTACTGGAAATTCTTTGTTATAGTTAATTCCTAACATTCTTTACTGTTAGTTACTGGAAATTTTTATTGTATAGTTAATTCCTGGAAATTCTTTATTGTAATCTTCTTTACTGAAATTCCTTTATGTTACCTCCCTAAGAAAAAAATGTGAATTACTGTGCTTGTTGGGATGTATAAAAAGCCATACTGAGAAAAGTAAAATCAGAACAGTAGAAGGATTTCTACAACCTGACTTGTGTGTGGATTATTTTCCTGTCGTCGACGTTCCCTTCAGTACCAAGCGGGAAGAACTTAACATCTTTGCTGAAGCTGGCCTTCAGCACTTCTTTCTCTGCAGGTCCTGTGAATGCTATAGTCATGCAGAACCCAAGACACCAGATTACCAGGGTGGGGAAGCCAGTGACCCTGAGTTGTTCTCAGCCTCTGAATCACGATTCCATCTTTTGGTACCAACAGAAACCAAGCCAAGGGCTAAAGCTGCTACTCTACTACTACGATGAGCAACTGAATAAGCAAACAGGCACCTCGGATAACTTCCAGTCCAGCCGGCCTAACACTTCCTTCTGTTCCCTTGAAGTCCGCTCAGCCGGCCTGGAGGACTCAGCCATGTACCTATGTGCCAGCAGCAGAGACACAGAGGCGCAGGGTGACCTCCCTTCTACCCAGAAACCTCTTTGTCTCCCAGATCCAAGTGCTTTCTCCAGAACTACCTCTTCCCTCCCACAACAATAGGAAGTGGGTTTGTGGCTTTCCTTTTCTCACTGTGGACAGAAGTTAGGCAAAAACCTGCAGAAAACATTGACAGTTGTGCCACGCGTGGGAAAGTAGTGACATGTGCATCCTGTTGGTGATCTTTTCCCAGGATCATCTTGATAGCTCCTTCTGTCTGTGGTAGATAGACAGAAACTCACCCCTTCCTCCTCCTGCCCTTCCTTCCTTCTTTTTCCTTTCTCTTTCTCTCTGTCTCTCTGTCTGTGTCTCCTTTCCTCCCCCTCCCTCCCCCCCTCCCTCCCTCTCCCCATGCCTCCCTCCCTCTCCCCCCCCCCCTAACACTGAGACCCAATATCATGAACACTCAAATCTGGCGTTCAGTGAACTCTTATACTGTTTAACGTTCCATAAGAAACCACATGTTTTCATCCATACCCAGAGGAACTACTAACGGAAGGAAGAAAGTACTAATGCCCCAAGTTGAAAAATCTCTTAGGAGAATATCCATCTTAAAAAAAAAAAAAAAAAAAAAAAAAAAAAAAAAAAAACCCTCATGCCATCATTTACTCATATTTGAAGTGGGACATGCTGTGGGTATGGCCAAATGGAGGCCACAGTAGATAAAGGAAAGTAAAAACATTTGGAGATGGTGATCATGGAGTCACCTGGGTAGAAAAGGGTGATAATGCTATTGAGGCACAGGGGCACTCCTACGATGTCAATAAGAGGATCCTCAGGAGTGGGGAAGATGGGTGGGCCTGCATCCCTGGGTATTTCAAGCTGAAGAAGGGCTGAGCAAGAAGCATTGCTAACTGTGAGTTATCACACGGGTGTACATATTTATCATATTTATATATTGCCTTATAGCTGTATCTCTCCGTAAGAATGGTGTTCCAAAGAAAAGCAGGAAATATAAACTGATGAGGTTTTCTAAAAATATAAAATTTTCACATTAAAGATAATTTAGGAAATATATGACAAGGTCTATTATAAAAATGCTTTTATAAATTGTTTGCTTTAATGATATTAATAATAACTAGCATTTTCTAAGCACTTATTACACCCCAGACTTTTAAATTTCTTTACTTATATTTATAGTTCACGTAGAATTTACAACAAGCTCCTGAGGTAAGTACCATCACGGTCTCACCCATTTCACAGATGAGAAAACTGAGACCCAGGCAAGCAATATGCCCTTTCTCAGTTATCTTGCTTGTGACTGAGCCAGCAACAAAATGCAGACAGTTAGTGCAAGGAGTAGTGAATAGAGTAATAGAGGGTAGAGAGAAACTGTGGCCCTGGACTGGGAGCTGGGGAGATGGGTAAGCTGCTCTTGACAACCCCACCTGACAGAGCTTCTGTCACCCTGAGTTTCAGGGTGCTGAGGGAGGGACTGTGTCAAATTCCATAGACCCCTTTGCTATTCTTATTGAGATTTAGATTTTCCTGAATAAATGTTTCCCTATATTTTGTTACATGTGTTTAGCACAATTTTCAGAGACCTCAAATATTAATTTTTAAGATTTCAGCAGTGACTTTTTTCCCCTCTGGGAAGAGGATACTCAAAGCTCTTTATACTGCCATTCTGGAAATGTTTGCCCTGGCTCCATAAAACTGTTTGCAGAAGCAGGTGGCAGGTGACCAGCCTGTAGATTGCAGTTTGTCAACTCCTGTTCCAGCCCAGTTTTGTCCCCCTCTGAGAGCATTCCCTTCTGCAGATTCTGGGGAGTCCTTCTGAGGTCCTCCTCTAATGCCTTCTAGAGTCTCACCCTACACATAGATTGCTGCCGTTTAGTGGGAGATGTAAGGCGATCCTTGGGTAGATACCAGGTTTTCTGAGTAGCTTCCTCCTCTCTGGTAGTCTTCCTCACAAATTCTAGCCACCTGCCTGTCTAATATTTCAAGCTCTGTCCCCACAACTCAGAATTGGCTGTGCTGTTTCTCCCCTCCCTAAGTATAGACATTGCAACATTATTTTTCTTGCTTTAGCAGATTCGTAGTCCCGCGTTGCCTGTTTTCCAATGAGCTGATATGGTTGTTGCATATATACTGCCTAATTTGGTTACTCGGTTACTCGTACAGAATAGAACAAAGACCACTGGGTTCTACCAGGTGATCACGTCACAGAAAAGCTGTGATTAGTGGAAGGGAGAGTCTCAGAGAAAGCCTCCTGCCTCTACTCTCTTCCAGATACCATGCACACAATATGCACCTGCTTCATGGTCCTCTGTCTCCTGTCTGCAGGCAAGTCCCTGTTGGGAAACCCTGGGGCCCCTGTTCTCAGCCTTTCCTCCATGCTGTCAGACTCCCTCCTGGCCTCAGCCTCTAACCTCTGTCTGCTTTCTCTACAGGCTCTCTTGGTGAAGAAGTCACTCAGACTCCAAGGCATCTGATCAAAGGGAAAGGACAGAAAGTAAAAATGTCTTGTGTTCCAATAAAAGGACACGACTACATTTTCTGGTATCAACAGGTCCTGTCAAAGGAGTTCAAGTTCTTTGTTTCTTTACAGTATAAAAAGGTCTTTGATCAATCGGGGATGCCCAAGGAACGATTTTCAGCCAACTGCCTTCAAAACTCACGCTGCAGCCTGGAGATCCAGCCTACAGAGCTGCAGGATTCAGCTGTGTACCTGTGTGCCAGCAGTGAATCCACACTGTGCAATATTAGCTGATCTCCGTGCACAAACCCACCGCAGGCCCAGATCAGGAAGCAGGTGGTATGAGGTTTGGAGAAAATAAATGAAACTAACTAGAGGCAGCTCAAGGCAAAGGGGAATTTACTCTAAGGCTAAATATGTGTCCCATAGAACCCCCCAAAATAACACAGGAACTTCTCAGAAGCAGATTGGAATGAAGTCTTGGAACCATGACATGGCTGATGTGACAACTCTTATTTCTTCTTCCACCTTGTTGACTGCATTATTCTCTTTGCCATAAATTGTCATTTCCATTTCTCAGATCTGGACGTGATTAGAAGGTTATAGATTCAGATGTCAGCCCTCCAGCCTTGTTGAGAAGGACCAGCTTGACTTTCTGTCATGCTAGATTATAAATCCAGAACATGAAAAAAACCTGATCTTGCTTGACCCAAGAACCCACTCTTGGAAAATTCAACATGAGGCAAGAGGGTTGGGTTATGGGTTGTTTAGAACAATGTGAAGCTAGGAGCCTGTTCCTCGGACCTACGGGCTAAAGATTTCATGAAGAGCAATTCCCTGATGAGGAACTAAGGTACCCAATAGACGCCCATCACAAGTAAGGAGCGAGGGGCAATGACTTCACTTGCTAGATACAGAGACCCTGGGAAAAGAGAAAGGTTTGGATGGGGATCAAATTCTTTGTTTGAAGAAAAATATCAGACCAAGTAAAGACTCTGGCTAATCTCTTTTTAAGGTTATTAAACCCAAATGACACAAAAGCATGTTAATTTTAAGCGTGACAGCTGTGTGACAACTTCAGATCTGACAAATGCATAATTGGCTTCTGGTGGAGCTGCAGGAGGAGGGAAGATTAATGTGTTCATAGTGGAAAAATGCCTAATGTGACAGCAGTTAAAAAATCCTCAGTCGACACCATTGTATAGGGGGACAGCACATTCAACATCGACGCCAGTGCAGGAGTGTCTTGTTGTTTGCTCTACCTGGTAGGTGGCGGCACTCATGTGGAGAAGATTCAGAATCAAAGCACTTCTGTTAAAATTTAACCATCCACTCTGTTTGCAGAGGTCACCACCTGCCATTCATCTTTAGAGACACTATGTATTTGCTCTAGTCACACCTGCTCTTATTCAGTACAAGCTAGACCCAGTTATCGTGCACCCAGAGGTCCAAATTTACTTCTTATTTTGGGCAAAACTCCATAATTCCGTTCTGAGACCTTGAAACAGAAGTCCTCCCTCTTCTGGTCACTTGATGTCATGGCTCCTCACTTCAGGTCGTCTTCCCAGCTCTCCAGAAGAGAGTGCTCCTGCATGTTCTGTTCTTGCCCCGACCCCCACCCCAGCCAGGCCCACTCTTGCTCTTGGTGACCTACACCTCTGCTTCTGTTATAAAATGATCCGCTCCCTGGAGGCCATCTTTGACTTTTCCTGGAATATTTACATTCCAAAAACTAAAGATTGAAACACACTTCCAAAACAAAAAGACTCCTTCTGTTTCCTTGCTTGCTTGGTCTCTTAAAGCATTTGACAAATGCGGACCATGCTCCAAGTCCTGAAAATCTATATCTCTTCACTTTCCTTCACAACCATTTCCTATCTCTGTTCTCTTTGTCTTTGATGCATTTTCCAGAACTAAATCATATATATTTCCTTTCCCATACAAATTCTTGTTCTACCTAAATCTTAAAAGTCTAGTTGAATGGAAAAATGGTCCTCTTTTTGGTTAGTTTCATCTTTTAAAAATCTTGACTCAAAAATTTTTAATCTGTGATGCAGTCTAAGAACTTGCCTTAATACCACCTGTGGTGTAAGTTAAAGAGGCATATTCCAGGACAGGCTCAGAATTTCAGAATCACAACTTCTAGAGATGGGTGTTGCCACCTGCAGCAATGATACTGCGGGAAAGAATTCAGAGGCAGACTGGAAATGAATAGTTTCTTTATTCTTCCTTCTTCTAACTTCTCTCTCCGGCTCCAACAACCTCTCCAACTCCAATCACCCCCTCTAGCCAAACTCACCCGGTTAAATACTTTTTGCCTTAACAAGTATACATGTGTTAACAGTTCAAACTTACAGGTGTGTCACATAGTGTTCACAGGCATAGAAAGATTCTTAGATAAATGCATGAATATCAGGTGAAAATACTTAAACACCTCTTATGGCTCTCAGCTAGCCGCCATCTTAGCTATCTCCTTGTTAGGGCTCTTATATTTCCTCCCTTTTGTTTTAAAGGAGGGAAAAATAGATGGGTGAGCTCTCACCACATCAGGATCGACTGTGCCTGTCTTAGGTGTCCACATGTGCAACCGGCATTCTTACCCGTCATGGGATAATCAAGGCTGTGCCCTTGACTCCTGTTTTAGGTTGATATGTCGGCCACATGAGACTTTCCCGTCATTGACTACCAGCCGTCCAATCGAGCCCCTACTACATCAGGATCGACTGTGTCTGTTTTAGACGTCTACATGTGCAACCAACATTCTTACCATGCTGATTCCGAACTCCCTGTACGGGCCACCACTGATGGGTTTTTAGAAATACACGCAATTTGACCTAACCCCTGGTATTCCTGTTCATGCTAAAGTTTGAGAACTTCTGCCAAGAGGACTTGCAAGAATAATAAAACATCAACTCTTCTTATTATTCCTTTATTTTTATTTTCATTCTTCTCTTTCCTCTTTCCCATTTCTACTTCTTAGATTTTGCTTAATTTTCACTTTTCCTAAGTACCTGCAAGTGGGGTTGAGCCTGGCTCTTATTATCCATGTAAAAAAATAACGTAGAGACCCAATGTCAATATTCCCTTACTGAACCCCCCCGCCCCCATGGAGGGTGCCCTGAGGCTGTGGGTGCTGACAGTGTCTGTAATGTCATGGCCAGATCCTACCCTGTGGGGTCAAGGGAGCCCTGAGCTTCCTTCCTTTTCACAATTGCTGGGAGAGCCCCACCTTCCTGACCTGCCCTGGGCACCAGGTTCCTCTGCTGGTGGCCTGTGTCTCTGGGGTAGAGGTGAGTTCAGTTGTCCACTATTGCTATTTTTTCTACTACTTTAGTTAAAAAAATTCATACAGCTAACCACATAAATACTCTGTCTCATAATGTCTCTGCAGCGGTGGTTATTCAGGAAAAGATAGATAGGATATTAGAAGCTAAAATTAATACATTAGAAAAAGCTTTAATCTATGTTGGTAACCAAATTCAAAATATAAAGACTAGAATGACCACTAGATGTCATGCTAATTATAAGTGGATTTGCATTACTCTCTGGAGGTACAGAATGGAACTCAAGCTATAAAAAAATCATTTACTAGGAATTTGGAATAATACTGATATTGCCCCAGATATTAATGCATTACAGGAAGAAATTAGAGAAATTAGTAAGTCACATCTCTCGGTCGTGCCTGGTGGTAATTTGGCTAGTGAAATTTTTACTAATTTCAAAACTACAATTTTTCATAATACAATTTTTCATACTATCTTTCAATATGCATTAATTGGATTTTGTATTCTTGTACTGATCCTATGTTTTCCAGTCATCCTCAGTGCAATCACCAGACTCTTGAGAAGGGTCAAAATTCAAGAAGGCATCTTTGAGCTTCAAAACAAAAAGGGGGGAACTACGGGGGCACCTGGCAGTCCAACCAGTGTTTGACAAGGATCCACTGGGAGAATGATGTTTGCAAGGACTCATCATCTCGAGATAATGCCAGATGTATGCCTCTGGGCTCTGGTACCTTTTCTGCACTATCTTCCTAATAATATAACACTTATACTATTTTCTAGTGGTGATTGCTGGGGGTGAGGGGAATACTACAGCATTTTCTGAGAAAATTAATAAAACATTAGAAACTATAACCCCTTCCCTACCACAAACAGTAAATAATCTTCTGCCACCGTGTGATGTGTTTTCTTCCTGGGGTGATTGTTATAAACACATATTGTTATATGTAGGAACAGTCACAGAGTCACCTGTTCCTCCAGTCATGAGTATGCAAAAGGCACATAGTCTCACTGATAGTAATCAGAAACAGAATAAAATCAAAGTACTTCCTGCTAAAGAGACCCCATAGGAAAAAGTCCCTTTGGTGCCTGTGACCCCATTCTTGTAAGATTTACTTTACTAAACAATATGGCAATTATCTACAAGGAAATTTGCCATGGTAACCACTGAGATCACTGCCCTCTTGACTAACCTGAACTTAAAGTTTAACTTAGGGAAGAATAGAGTCATAAGGTCTAATATGCTTACTATTATGAAATATAAGTGCTAAGCACTATGATGAAATAGAAACTTAAGATCAACTTTGCTAATTACGTTCATAGCTTAGACATTAAATTAGAACAATAGCAAGGGATGTGGTGGGGATGTTATTGTCTCATACAATCACTTTTTCCAGTAAGCCTGTTCTGTACTAAGATTTCTATGGGTTTTTTGTTAACTACATTCTTGGCATGTTATACTTTAAAAAATGTATAAAAACTGTGTGTGAACTCAATAAATTTGTCAGCATTCTACACTGGCCTTTGAGTCTGTGTGGTTGTTGTCCATCCATCGCCGACGCTGTCTACCCTGTCACAACCCCTCGACCAGGACCCTTGATGCTGCTGGGGCTCGACCCCGGCAGAATGTGGCTTCGGAGGCTCCCCTTCACTCCTCCCACAGAACACACAGACCCTGGTGTGAACTGGAGCCCCAGCCACCTGGTCACAGGGATGGGTAGCAGGTGATTCTGAGATATGATCCAATTTCTGGTCACATGCTTGTTTATGGGTACTGACAAGCATCTGAGGCAGGACCTGGACTTTCTGATTTCCTTCCAACACCAAAACACCATGATTGAGTTGGGCAGGCCCACGGGACGTTTCCCAGCTGAAAGGCTTAATGGAACACCTGAAGATCCATCCTGTAGAGCCAGGGGACTCTGCCATGTGTCACTGTGCCAGTAGCTGTGACACACAGTGTGGTTGAGTCAGTTCTCCCATGGTAGAAACCCTCTGGCTCCTCTCCTCCCCCTAAACTCTAAAAAGATATTTGAAAAGACTTCTTTTTCATCTTTCTTCCTCAGAAGAAAAAAAAAGAAGAAGAAGAAGAAGAAGCAGGTAGATTGATTGTTGTGGCTCTTGCTTCTACCAGTAAAGAGTAGGAAAACTATCTCTGGTGGCCATACTTTGGGATTCAGGGTCCTGAAACTACTCGAACACTACACAGAACTAGGCATTTGTGGATTATAGGTTTAGAAGTCAAGATTCTAAAACCAAGTTTTAAGTGCAGAGACCCAACGTCAATATTCCCTTACCAAAACACTATAATACTCCTACTGATTTGACCTCAAACACTGCTCCCCTGCTTATTTTGCACCTTGAGGAGCAATACCTTCTTTGTTTGGGGCAACAGTGTGTTGACTGCTACAGGTTTGCCATAGTCATTTTATCACAGCTCTGCCTCCTCCACAAGACTCCCAGCCCCTCAAGGACAGCGATTAAACGGGAACACCAGTGAGAGAACAGCAAACACAGCCCTGCTTGGGGAAGGAGGCCAGAGAAACACTGATTAACATCCCCACTCAGGACTTTTCCAAGAAATTCAACTTCTGGAATGGCTGCCCAGGAGAGCATGAAGAGAGTTTTACTTTGTTACTGCCAACACTTTTCTCATGCATACCCCAGATTCACAAACCCTGAAACTGCAGATGGGAAACCTTTCTAATCCTGATCTGGATTATTTTATTTGTTTGTTTGTTTGTTTGATTTTTTTTTTTTTTTTTTTTTTTTTTTGCTATGAGACCTTGATGGCTGCTCTCACCTCCCTAGAACTCAGCTCTGCTCTTTAAAGTCAGAGACATTTATGATTTGGTGTCTAGGATATGACATGCCTGTGATGATTCAACCCAGGATACAGAGATCATCTTCATTCTCACACGTGTGAGAACTAGGGATGCTGTGTCCCTGCCACCTGGAAATATCTGAGCATAATTATATATGTAGATAACACAGATGCAGAGACTCTCTGGTTGGAAGGGGCATTGTAGACCATTCTAATGCCGCAACACTGAGGCTCCCAGGAAAGGTGGTATGCCAAAGAGAACACCTACTTCTACCAGTTTCTTTTACTGCTGCCAAATGGAAGTGATGGAGGATGTCAAAAAGTCCAGTATAGAGGACACTTTCCTGACCTCACACCAAGCAGAACAAAGCAGTGGCCAGGGAGCTCACTCACTGGTTCTCTCCAGGTGCTTGGATTACACCCAAGATTGGGGCCCAAACAGGTGTATTGGAAGAGATTAAAATGCATGCAGGCAGGGTATCAGTCACTGAAGGCAGCAGCTAAGTAAATCCCACTAAAAAAAAAAAAAAAAAAAAGGAATAGACATGATGGCTTCACTTCCTAGCGTATCTTAGACACTGCAAATTGCAAACACACACGTACAAACACACACACACATTCAATAAAAAGATTTAATTTTAATTTTGTGATGACATTCTTATATAAATGAGAAAGGCACATGTTTTTATCAGGCCATGGGTCTTGTTTCCTGCGTCAAGGTGAGGATTAGAATCATCACAAGGTCCTGGGCAACCACGGTTCCTGCTCTCCTAGGAAAGTGAGGAGTGGATGGGCACCAGTGGGCCTGAGGATGAGCAGGCCTGTCCCAGAAGGTCTCTATTTTAGGCAAGGCAGGGACAGAAGTCTGGGTCCTCTCTGTTCTTGACTGAAAACTGACTTCAGACCCGGGAGCAGCAGCATCTTTTCCCTGACCCTGCTGTGGTGACCAGGGTCTTCTGCTCTGTGGCCCTTGTTCTCCTGGGAGCAGGTTAGTCCTGGGCAGGATGGGACATGGTTGCCTTGCTTATATCTGACATTGGACTCTGGGTTCTGCCCACAGCTTCTGCACATCCCCGACAGGCTTCATGGACGCTGGAGTCCCCCAGATCCTGGGCCACCTCATCCCAAGGGCAGCACAAGACATGATGCTCAGATGTCATCCTTTGAGTGACCTTAATCATCTGTCCTGGTTTAAACAAAATTCTAACAGTGTTTATAAAGGCTATTTATTGATCCACCATCATAAAAAGAAGAGTGAATGAAGTGTTTCATGGTGGACTTTGGGATCCCTCCCAACTTAACCTGTGTGTCCAGCCCTGTGAGCCAGAGGACGAGGTTCTGTGTATCTATGCCAGCTGCAAGGTCACATCCCTCCAGAGCCACCTTCTCACTCTGCACAAAGTTTGAACCCTGACACAGGAAAGCAATGGGACTCATGGGCCACAGGCAGAGTTCTCATCTCAGGCCCCCTTCAAGGCTTCCTGGGTGACTTGAATATTTTCCTCTCTCACTAACACAGTGAGCAAACCACCATCCCTTCCAAGAACTGGAGCACTGAAACTCCAATGAGGAATTATTCCAGAAAAAATCCATCCCTCCTAATTGGTCTTAGGGGCTGCCAGAACTCTCCTGATGGCTGAGCGTGGGGTCCCTCCTTTTATCCTGAGTGCTGCAGACTGCTCAGCCCCCATCTATACTTCAGGCTTCGGGTGAGTCTCTACTTCTGGCCAGAGATATTTCAGGAGACTTATTCCAGCCCTCCAGCATGAGTGTCTGGTCCCATTTGTGGCCAGCCCTTACTTCTCTTCAGTAATCCAGTCCCAGAAATTGGACTTTATTCTGTCTTGTATTCCAAACTGTTCTTTTCCTATTTCCAACTTCTGGAAATTGATCTCTAGTTTCTCTCCTGTGTTTAACTCTCAATTGTTATAATGTATGCAGAATTCCAGTCTCCAGCACCACCCCTGTGTCTGCAGACTTGGACCCATCACCGATGTCATCAGAAGAAATTCAAATGCCCACTGGCTACCCATGTCATAGAAGCTGCCTACCATGGGTCACTATGAGGAAGTGCAGAATGATGGCTGAGTGTACTGTCTCTACAATTTTTATTCAGTAATTTTTTAAAAATCTAGTTAAATTTTAAGAGAAGGTAGATTCTAGAACTCAGAACACAGAGATTGATAGATAGGCTTGTGCCAATGGGCCACCTCCCCCATGGAAATTTCCATGAGAAGCAACCTTGTTTCATTTTCCCTAGGCAGGAGCCAATTGGCTTAAAGGTCACCCTGTTCCCTGGGCAAAGAGCCAATAGCGTTAAAGGTCTCTCTGGTACACCCCCCACCAGAAATCCCTACTTAAAGCTCCTGCCTGCCCAGAGCTCAGACACAATAGCTCCTCCCTGCTGAGAGGAAGCAGCCGCTGCAACAGCTCCAGACCCACCATCTCCAGCCCAACAGCAGCTGCCCCAGACAACAGCTCCAGAGACCACAGCCATCACGACCAGGCACCCACCTTCCGTTCAGAGCTTGCACACTTCCTTCTCCCTGACTCTTCTCTCCCACCAGAGCTTGCACACTTCCTTCTCCCTGACTCCTCTCTCCCACCAGAGCTTGCACACTCCCATCTCCCTGACTCCTCTCTCCCCATACTTCTTCTACCTCCAACCAGCCATAAAGGCTGGTGAATAAATGTTGCAGCCTGCAGCAACGATACCGCGGGAAAGAATTCGGAGGCAGACTGAGAATAAGTAGGTTCTTTATTCTTGCTTCTTCTGCTGACTTCTCTCTCCAACTCTAACAACCTCTCCAACTCCAACTCCAGCTCCAACCAACCTCTATCCAACCTCACCCGCTTAAATACCCTTCACCTTAACAAGTATACACGTGTCAACAGCTCAACTTACAGGTGCGTCACACAGTGTTCATGGGCACAGAAAGATTCTTAGTTAATTGCATTAATGTCAGGAGAAAACAATTAAACGCTTCTTTATGGCTCTCAGCCAGCCGCCATCTTAGCTACCTCCTCATTAAGGCTCTTACAAATGAATCTCTTGGCTGCACGGTTGTCTCCGGTGTGATTGGTGTGATTTTTGCCCTTCAGAGATCATAGTTCTGACTACTATACTCAAAACCTGTGTGAACATGAGAAAGTTTGTGAACCTTTCTTTGCTTCCTTTGTAAAATGTAGACAACCATATCCTACCCATAGTATTGGATGAAGTGAAATAAAACATGAACGTCTCTAGCGCAGTGCCTGGAAGTTAGTGAATTTGTGTAGATAGCTTCGAGTTGCTATTATTCTTCGTGGTTGCTCACGATTGCTGTGCTGTGGCTGCTTGCTGAGTTCCATGTTCTGTTTCCTACTGGACCACAGATATAAGAAACTCCATGCCTGGTTATTCTGCCATTACCCATAGGTAATGCAATATCTACTTCAACTCCACTTTAATCCAGAATTGTGCATTTATTTTGCCTGTTCTGTGCAAGAGGTAGGGAATCAGTCCAGAGACTTCATCCTGCTTGGTCAATCCAGCAATTCTGGACAATATCAGCTGATACTACTACGATCATATGCTACATGGAACTATTTCCCATTATTGGGAACAAGACCAAGACAGAACTTTTATTGTCATTCCTATTTCAGTAGGCTCAGAAACAATAATAATTTTCCCAAAGTTTCATGACCAGTATAATTCAGGACAAAGACTGGAAACAAAAAACCTAAGCTCTTTTTAGTAACCATTTTGGAAAAAAAAAAAAAGATTCCAAGAATGACCTAAATAATCTATATGAAAGAAACATGTCGTGTCATAAGAGTAGTTATGTTAAAGCACTTGAAAATCTCCTAGAGGAACATATTATAATGTTCCTTAGAGGTGCAAAGGTTGGCTGAAGAGGGAGGATTAACTAGGCAGGACACCACTCTATGTGAAGTTAGGCACTTAACATATGCTCTAATTTAATCCTCACCAGCATCTTAAAAATATGTAATTTATTCCCATTTTACTAGCAAAAAAACTGAAGTTCAAAGAGGGTAAGTGCAAGATGTACAGCAATTCATTTGCACAGCTGGCATTTGAAATAGAATTTTTATTGGATGCAATTCATTCTACCATTATCATATTGAATTAGAAGTGGCAAAGCAGTTAGAAAAAGCATAGAGGGAAAGCTTGGAGCACAGATAGCTAAGGCATGGTTTTTGGAAATAGAAAAATAGAAAGGCAAATGGTGTAGAAAATTCCTAGACAACAACAACCAAAAAACACATTTCTCTGAAGAAAGATGAGAATAAGTATAGTTACAAGAGGTTTGTACAGCTCCAAACATTGCTTGGCTACCTTGTGCTGTGACCACAAAATTTTTCAACAGTTTGGACAAACAACAGTATCCTTGCTTGGGGAAACTAGAAAATTTTTACTCTTTTTTTTTTTTTTTTTTTTTTTGAGGGGGGGCAGTACCTTTTTTTTTTTTTTTTTCTTTTTTTGTTAATGGGGTTTGAACTCAGGGGCACTCGACCACTGAGCCACATCCCCAGCCCTATTTTGTATTTTATTTAGATACAGGGTCTCAATGAGTTGTTTGGTGCCTTACCATTACTGAGGCTGGCTTTGAACTTGCAATCCTCCTGCCTCAGCCTCCAGAGCTGCTAAGATTACAGGTGTGCATGACCACACCTAGCAAAATTTTGACTCTTAAGAAGGCTGGTGGTATGGTGACTTGGTAGAGAGTCTGGGTGGATGGCCGGCTGTCAGATGGCAATAACTAATGCCGATGCTAAGACCTAGCAGCTGATACTGGGCGGGGTGAAGACTGAGTGCAGAGGCTGTGGCTTGATGTTTTCTGACCCTGACTTGGGCACCTCAGAAGGTGGTGGACCTGAATCTCAAGGAGGCACCTATGCAGGGACTCTGGCATGATGGATCGGGGCCTCTGAGCTTAGGCAGGGAGGCACAGAGAGATCGACATAAGCTCTTATGCTAGGCATGGTGTTTGTGAGACATTCAGAGATAACCAGAATCTCTGTGCTCCACTGGCCCTGCCCTGCCCCCCAGGTTAGTTGCCATGTGTTTCTACTGGGAGCAGGGTAGGAGGGGATCCTGGTTCCAGTCACTCCAGGGCCTGGCTCAGATGGTTGCATTGTACCAGCCCCTTCTGCCCTTTCTTCAGTTCCTGTCTCCTCCTCCACTGTCCTTGGGCTCCCAGAAGTCATGATGTCCAGTCAGATGCATGGGCCTGGAACTGAGAATGAGACAAGACAAGCCGAGGAAGGCACTGAGGAGTGTCTCATGTTCTAGAGCTGATGGGGACCACTTGCTCATTACAGCTTTTAGAAAGTCACCCCAAGGATTTGTAGTTGGTCTGCCTGAGACTAAAACAGCATTTCAGAGAAAAACTTCTAAAAAGACTCAAGTTTCCCCTACAACATCAGCCACTCAGAGTGGTGCAGTCCCCTGGTGCCTTAGGGACTGTCCTGCCTCAGGTGTCCTAGTGTGAATACCAGTCACAGAGCTTGGAGAAGACCTGGTGGCCCCACACCTGACTCAGAAACCCATGCTCTTATAAGCAATCAGGTAACTTCTCAGTTGATGGGAGAATGAGTGGGTGGATAAGGAGAAAATGATTTATGCTTTCTTGAGTATAAGGTGTTTAGGAATTTTAGGGAGGATAAAGTCAATCATGTCTACAAGGAGATTTAATGAAAGAGTTGCTAAGTAATTACTCCATATCAGGTGCTGTGTTGTTAACCACACAAATATGAATAAGACATTAACTTCTAGAAGCTTACCATTTAGGGGAAGACAGGCACCCAAGTGTGCAACAGTGCACGCGCGCGCGCGCGCGCGCACACACACACACACACACACACACACAAAAGTAGTAAAGACTGAGGGAAGTGCAGTAAATAGACAAAAATGTTCTAAATATATTCAGAGATAGAGGTTGAATTTAAGAGCAGCATTGGTGGAAATAAATCTTGACTATAACCTTAGATGATGCTCAGATCTTGAATATTAAATTGGAAAGTAACAACATGGGCAGAGGGAGCAATTGGACAAAATAGCAAAAATGGGAAAGAGCACGAGGAACCAGCAAACCTGGAGCAGGTGCAAGGAAGGTCAGGTGGGGGGCTAAGTCTAGAGGGGTGGCTTAAGATTAGACCACAAAGAACCTCAAAGTTTTTTACTTTATTTTGATTTCAAAAAGAACTCTCGAGCATTTTTGAGCAAGGTCTATATTAGACCAAGTTACCACTGGCAACAAGGTGGAGAGGGTGGGGCCTCTTAACCTATGCTTAGGAACACACAGTACGTGCACAAAAAGTTTTGACATCAGGGTAGATCTCATGTTGAGTGTCTTGCCATAATAAAAAATGAAGAAATAGCAAAAATATCAAAGTATGTCACTTGAAGACATATACAGGAAATAATTGGGATCGTCTAGACAGGAAATGGTAAGGCTTTGAACTATAGCAACAGTAACAGAAGTTCAAAGAGAGGAATGGATTCTCCAGATATAGAACTGACAAATCTTAACACTTATGGAGGTGAGGGAGATTAAAGAGATTAAAATGACCCCAAGATTCCAAAAATAATAATATGGCCAGCAAATCTACAGAGCAAAGATTAAAGAATATTTTTGAGAGGAGAAATACATATCTAGTTTGGACCATTTTGAAATTGAGCTACATTTAAGATAGCCACATGTCTATCCTTTTAAAAACAAAAACAAAAAAATCTCCCTTTCTATTCTTTCCATGGCCAGTGGCCTCCCCACTGCTGCCTATGCTCCAGGCAGGGCAAACACACACACACACACACACACACACACACACACACACACAGTGTGCACACACACATACCAAGGAAGGCACACACTAGCTTTCTCTCTCCTCTCACTCCACCTTTTCCAGCAGATGGCAGTATCAGACCAACAAAGCTATCTATTCTTGTCAGAAACCATTTAATTTTTAAAATTATTTAAAATAAATTTTACCATGTGTGTTTAAGTTATGCATATCATGAAGTTATGGAATACATTTAAATAATAAAATGGTCACTGTAGTGAATCAAATTCACATATCCATCATATCATGTAGTTACCCATTTGTTGTAGACAAAAACAGCTAAAACCTACTCATTAGGCATAGATATGATATGATTAACTCAAACACAATATGATGCAATTAACTCTAGTCCTCATGTCGTACATCTCTAGACTTGTTCCTCCTATATATCTGCTATTTTATGTCATTGTACCTATTATCTCTCTGCTCCTGGTAATGCTGTTTTATTCTCCATCTTGGTGATGTCTGTATTTGACATTGTTTCTTAAGATTCTGAATATAAATGAGATAATGCACTATTTTTATTTATGTGTATGGGCTACTTCACCAAGCACAATGTCCTCCAGGTTTAGATAATGTTGTGGCAAAGGGCCAGGTCTCCTTTTTCGAAGATGGATAAAACTCTGCTATAAATACCATAGCTTCCTCATCCATTTGTCCATCCAAGGGCAATGAGGCTGCTTTCTTACCTTGGCTATTATGAAGACTGCTGTGCTGAATGTGGGGATGCAGGGATCTTCTTCAGGTATTAATTTTGTTTTCTTTGTGTATACCCCCATGTGAGGGTCTGCTGGGTCATATGGTAGCTGCATTTTTAATTTCCATAGGAACCTCCACACTGTTCTGCATAATGGCTGCAGCAATCCCACAATAGTGTATGAGGGCCACTTTCACCCCACCTCACCAGTTATCTCTGGTCTTTTTGATAATAGCCATCTGATGTGTGTGAGGTGATATCTCATAATGACTATGATGTGCAGTTCCTATCTTTCAATACACCTGTTGATCATTTTTGTATCTTCTTTGAAGAAACGTCTATTGAGGTCCTTTGCCCATTTTTAAGTCAGTTTATTAGTTTTTCTACTATGGAAAAATTTCATTTTATTATTATATCTCTTACTTATATATCTTTACATATAACCAAAATGCTACTGTGACAAAGTAAGTGTAATATTATTAAGAGGCATGTAAATTCTAATTAGACTTTCTCAGGGGTCAGGAAACAAACACTACACAGTGACCAGATCTGATGTTAGCGTGTGAACCCTTGCATTATCTTGTAAAGCCTTGCCTCAGATAACGGTCTGGTGTCCTTTACATACTTTATCACCTGGAAGGCCTTGTTTGGAGGCCAATGTACCCAACTTTAGCGTGAGGTGAGATTCTCCCGTGTGGGGCAGAATTGTAATCCCATAGCCACCTGCTGCTGTACAGCTCCACCTGAAACCCAAATGGAGCATCAGCTTTGTCTGTGTGCTTACAATCATCTCTTTCATATGCCCAGATATTGTGTGGAACAAAAACTGCTTTACTTCCATCATTAAGCTAAACAGACACAAGCAGTCTGGATTTAATTTTAGACAGACACAGTAATAAGTTTTGTGGCGGGGGAATTGGTTGACTCTGGATATGTCAGTACAGACGCTGATTGCCATGAATGAGAAGCATCACAGGATTAAAAGTACAAGACAATCTGATGCCATTCGAGCAATTACAATTACCCTATGGAGAATTGATACATCTAAATAGTTAAAGAGAAAACTAGGCTATTCTGAGTATGGCACTGCTATAAAGATATAGGTTTCATCAGGCATCACATGCTATTCATCCAAATGAGAATAAATGCATGCAAAGCTGTTAGAGCAGAAGAAAAACCATGGCTCCATGATTTGGGATAAAAGCCTTCTCAACTACAAAATCAAAGAACTGGTCATCAGACCCAGGACCCTCCATCTGTTGCATTTTCTCATTTGCTAGAACAGACAAAATAAAGTTCAGCATCTCTTCTCATCTCTGTTCAGAGATGGTACCTGGAGCTACAGGTGTGCATTCTCAGCCCTCCTCCGTTATGGGTGGGTGCTAACTCTGCCATGAGGCTTTTGTTTACTGGGATCAAGTAAGTCTAGGTACACCAGGGGAGATCTTGTCTAGGATACCCAGTGGAGGTTGTGGGGGGCAGGCTGGCAGGGAGAATAACAGTAGAGCATCATTTATAAAGTGCTGAAAGAAAAAGACTCAAACTATAATTTTATACCTAGCTAATACATTCTCAAACCTGCAAAGTTGAAATGACATACTTATTTAGAAATAGAAAAGTGAAATTGATTCACCACCAACCTTGTTCTAGTCAGGCTAGTTAGGCACATACACACACACACACACACACACACACACACACACAAATAAATAAATAAATAAATAAATAAAAATTAAAAAAAATAAAAAACTAAATTAAACCTCTATCTCTCTCCATGCACAAAACTCAACTAAAAATGGATCAAGGACATAGGAATTAAACCAGAGACCATGGAAAAAGTAGGCCCAAATCTCCAACATGTTGGATTAGGCCCCAACTTCCTCAATAAGACCCCTATAGCGCAAGAACTAAAACCAAACATTAATAAATGGGATGGATTCAAACTAAAAAGCTTCTTCTTAGCAAAAGAAACAATCAGTCAGGTGAATAGAGAACCTACAGAATGGGAGCAAATCTTTACCATAAGCACATCAGACAGAACATTAACTTCAAGGATATATAAAGCTCTCAAAAACCTTTACACCAAAAAAACAAACAACCCAATCAATAAATGGGCTAAGGAACTGAACAGACACTTCTCAGAAGAAGATATACAATCAATCAACAAATATATGAAAAAATGTTCAACATCTCTAGCAATTAGAGAAATGAAAATCAAAACTACTCTAAGATTTCATCTCATGCCAGTCAGAATGGCAGCTATCAAAAACACAAACTACAATAAATGCTGGTGAGGATGTGGGGAAAGGGGCACACTGTTACATTGCTGGTGGGGCTGCAAATTGGTGTAGCCAATTTGGAAAGTAGTGTGGAGATTTCTAGGAAAACTTGGAATGGAACCACCATTTGACCCAACTATCCCACTCCTAAGTCTATACCCAAAGAACTTAAAAAAAGCATAGTACATGGACACAGCCACATCAATGTTCATAGCAGCAGCACAATTCACAATAGCTAGATTGTGGAAACAACCCTGATGCCCATCAATAGATGAATGGATAGGGAAACTTTGGTATATATACACAATGGAACACTACTCAGCACTAAAAGAGAATAAAATCATGGCATTTGCAGGTAAATGGATGGAGTTGGAGAAAATAATGCTAAGTGAAGTCAGCCAATCCCAGAAAACCAAAGGTCAATTGATTCCTTTGCTATGATGATACTGAATTATAGTGTCAAGGGAGGGGTGATGAGAGGAATGAAGGAATGTTAAATCAAAAGAAGGCGGGAGGGGGGGGAAAGGGTCAAGGGAATAGAAACAATGGCAGAAGGAGTTTGACATCAATATACTAAGTGCATGTATAAAAAACTCAAATGGTATGAAAATACCATTTGACTTGGAAAACTGTGCACTTTATATGCTATATTAAAGGAATTGCACTCTAAAAGCATGTATAACAAATAAAATAAATAAATAAATAAATAAATAAATAAATAAATAAATGGCATCCAGATTGGAAAGGAAGACATAAATCATCTCTACCTATAAATGGCATGCTCTTGTATATAGAAAACTACTAGAAGACTCTCACACACACATACACACACAAACAATTCTGCTAAATCTAATGAAGAAGTCTGGTAAGCTTCAGGATAAAAGACAAATACCAAAATTTCTGTTGTACTCCTTTCTATATACTAGCAATGAACAACCTAAAAATGAAATTAAGAGCACCATTCCTTTTGCAATTACATCAAAATAACAAAGAACCTAAGCATACATTTAACAAATGAAGTGAAAAGACTTGCACATTGAAAAGTACAAAATACTGATGAAATTAGAGAATACATGAATAAATGGAATGATGTCACATGTTCATGGGCTGTAAGACTTAATGTGTTGAGATGACAGTAGTCTCCAAACTGAACTACACATTAAATGAAGTCCCTACCAAAATTCCAAAATTCTAGGTACAATTTCCCCAGATATTTATAAGCCAATATTAAAATTTATGTGACTGTTCCAGAGACCATGATTAGCCAAAATATTCCTGGAAAAGATGAAAAATATGAAACAACTCATATTTTCATATTTCAAAACTCATTACAAAGCAACCATATGGTACTGGACAGTATGGTACTGGACTAGAATGGACATGTAGATCAATGGAAGAGAACTGAGAGTCCTCAAATAAATCCATGAATTTATGACAATTGATTTTTTAGACAACAGTACCAAGACCATTTAATGTGGAGATAATAATCTTTTTAACAAATTCTGCTAAGAAAACTATATATCTCTGTGCAAAAGAATGAAGTTGGACCTCTACCTCATACCTTACACAAAACTTAACTCAAAATAGATCAAAGACCTGAAGGTAAGTGCTAAAAGTGTAAAACTCTTGGAAGAAAACATGTAAATCTCATGACGTCGGTATATGTGAAGTGTATTTTCTATGTCCTGATTACCAATCCCAGGAGAGAACTCCAAGTGGAGAGACTAGCAAGGCTCATCTCTCCACTAGTACAGAACACTTCATCCCACAGCATCATCTTGGGCTGCAGTGTCTACCTCTTACATGAGTCCAGAAGAGGGAACACTCACACATCAAGTGAAGCAACTTTATTATTTGCAGATAGGGAGCAACAGACAGGAGAGTCCAGATTCATAGTGAGCTAGCTTCCCAAGGCTCAAAACTGCTGCCCAGGGTGGGTGAAATCTCATTTGCCCATATCCCATGTTGCACTGGAGTTGAGGGACTCTAAAGTGCCCTCTATCCCCAGTTTTAAACACTGAGTCTACATTAGGTAAGTGAAAGCATTGTGGAGTCTCCTGTTCTAGAAGAGATGGAACAGAGCCTAGGCTCATCTTGCCAGATCCTCCTTACCTCAAGATGTGCATTCCAAGTACATTCTACAGTTATTGTTGAGGACTTCAAACAAGAAAGTTGGCCAGAACTGGGTTCCGGAGGCCACCTGCAGAAAGGCAATGATTTCTTCAATATGAAACCCAAAATATAGGCAACCAAAGTAAATATCAGATGAGTCAAACTTTACCAAATTAAAAAGAAAAAGAAAGCTTTTTGCTTCAAAGGACACTTTCAAGAAATTTAAAGGCAACACTAAAGAGAGATATATATTTACAAATAATGTACCTCATAGAGACTTTTATCCAAAATATATGAAGGACACTTACAATTCAGTAATAAAAAGACAAATGACTCAATTTAAAAATGAGGAAAAGTCTAAATAAAAAGGTCTCCAAAGCATAACTACAAATGGTCAATGAGTACATAAAACAAAGCTCAGCATCATTACTCAGTAAAGAAATGTAAATCCAAAGCACAACGAAATACCGTTTCACAACCACTAGGCTATAATTATTAAAAAGACAATAACAAGCGTAGGCACAGATGAGCAGAAACTGGGACCATCCAGTATTGCTTGTGGGAATGCAAAATGTTATAGCCATTGTGCAAAACAGTTTGGTAATTACTCAAAATTTGCATAGAGGATTATTATGTAATCCAGCTATTTCACTCCTAGCATACACCCAAGACAATCAAAAGTATGTGACCACAAAATAATTTCACACAGCTGTTCAGAAAATCCTTATTAATATTAGCCAAAAATGGAAATATTAATCAGTTGATGAGTGAATTAACAAAATAGTGTATTCATAAAATGGACTTGGTCATAAAGTGGAATGAAGCACTAATAGAAGCTACATCATGGGTGAACCTTGAAGAAATGCTCTAAGTGACAGAAGCCTGACACAAAGGACACATATTGAGTGATTCTATTTATGTGCAATGTGCAGAACAGGTAAATCCTTAGATATAGAAAAGTGACTAATGGCCACCTTTGTCTATGGGGAGGAGTGAACACAGAGCTACTTCTAATGATACGGAATTTCTTTGGGGGGCAATGAAATGTTCTGGAATTAGACAGTAGTGAAGTTTTCACAAGTCTGTGAATAGACTTTTAAAACCGCTGAATAAGATATTGTAAGGGGTGAATTTTGTGATGTATGAATTCTGTATCAATTGTAAAGCAAGATCTGGCACCTCAACCTAAAAAGAGTCAAATATCTACATCCAGTATCAAAAAGAACAGTATATTTTTCCAAGATTAGCCTTGTGAAAAGGAGTATGTGTTCTCCCCTTGGTAATCAGCATTGTTGACAATCTTACCAACTTCCTAAAAAAGGAGTAGCAAGTATTACTCAATACTAGTACATGATGTGGTCATGATGTGGTCTGGATTGTTGAAGTACACATTGATGATGTACACGTGGATACTCTACATGATGTTAAACCACATAAACATATGATTCTGCAAATTCATGTGCTAACGCTCCCGCCCTCAATGTGCTGTTCTTTGGAGATGAGGGGCTTTGGGAGCTAATTAGGTTTAGATGAGGTCACCAGGTGGGGCCCTCAAGATGGGATTAGCACCCTTATAAGAAAAGATGACAGAAAGCTTCCTGTCTCTTATCTCTTCTTGCCATGTGAAGGCACTGAGAAGTCGTTATCTGCAAGTCAGGAAGATTCCTCACCAGATCCTGACTAAGTTAGCACCCCAAATTCACACTGCCAACTGCCAGACTGAGAAAACAAATTTCTGTTGTTGAAGCCAGTCTGTGGCATTTTATGGCAGCATGATCTAAGACACTATGATATTCTATTTATTCTATATATGTGAAATTTAGACAATGGAAGCAAATCTCTATAGAAACAAAGCATATTATTAATAATTTAGGGATGGAATAGAGATGGGCAGGGTGTGAGGGAGGGCTTAGAATATGATGCAAAAGGTAGGCATCTGCCTGCGGGCAGGAAGGAGAGATCCAGCCTCCAGTTTTCCTGGCCTGCAGGGCCCAGAGTGGCAGCTCCCTGCTGCTGAACGCAGGTTCATCCTGAGGATAAGCCCCCTCCACTCTTCCACTGTGCCATTCTGCAAAGGGCCAAAGGTGCAGCCTCGACTCCACTAACAGGATTGCTGACTGGATATGTTCCAGGTCAATTGGCTTAATCTGGAAGGGAAATAAGAAGGGCTTCCAAGGGTCCATTTGGCTTGAGACTTATTCCTGGTCAACGTTTTTTGTTTGTTTGTTTGTTTGTTTGTTTTGTTGTTTCGGGGGGGGTTTGTTAGTTTCTGGTTTTTTTGTTTTGTTTCATTTTGATTGACAGTGTGTTTGTTTGCTTCTGCTCCTCTTTGCATTCTTTCTTTTCTTCCTTCTCATTTTAGTATTTTTTCTCCTTCCTTCATCTTCCCTATTTACACCCTGCCATTGCATACTCAACAAAGGCAAAAACAAGTTATATGCAGAAATTGGGGTTTTTTTTAACGAGTACAATTGAAATATATAGCAAAGTTGTGTTATATATAGTGTATTCTCTATTTTCTAGACTCACTCTCTCTCATACTAATTTCTACTCCTTGGTCACTTTTTTCTTTTTCTTCCTTTTTTTTTCCTTTTTTTTTTTTTCTTTTTCCTTTTTCTCCATCTTTCTTTAGTTCTTCTCTCAACCGCTGCATAAATTAGGTTTATATATAAATTGGTCTTTCCACCTAATCATTCACTATTTCCTCTCTCATCTGCTGATACTAAACCACTTCCATAGAACTCTCTTTTCATACTTTCTAAGAAAGAACAAGTCAGCTCACTCACTTCCCTCTTACTAAACATATCACCTCTGTGTCCATTACTTGAATCTATAAAGCCCCATTAGAAGCTTACAGACTAAATTGGAAACACTATCTAGGTTAACTAAATCTGTACATTGTGATCAAACTGGGATTCTCTGAATAGAAAGTGTCTGATTTTAAAGTGTAAAGGAAATATAAGGGGATCTGAAGCATTGTACTACCGGAGCAACGTAAGGTTCTAAGGTAAAATCAAAATAGTCAAGGTCCCATAGTGCAAGAAGAATAGACATAAAAGCAAGATGAAGAAACAAGGAAGGAAAGTGGCACAAACAAATCAATATACCTCCTCAGTAGATTCCATGGCATGCACAGTTGGTGAAATGACAGAGATGGAATTTAGAAATTACATTTGCCAAATGCTTGCGGAACTTAAGAATGAACTCAAAAATGAGATGAGGGAGCAAGTACAGATGGCAAAAGATCATTTTGACAAAGAACTCCATAAACAAATACAGGAAGTAAAAGATTACTTCAATAGGGAGATAGAGGCTCTAAAGAGAATCCAAACAGAAATTCCGGAAATGAAAGAAGCAATAAACCAAAATAAAAGCTCAATCGAAAGTATCACCAACAGAGTAGATCACTTGGAAGAAAGAACCTCAGACAATGAGGACAAAATATATACCCTAGAGAAAAATCTAGATTACACAGCAAAAATGGTAAGAAACCAAGAACAGAACATCCAAGAATTATGGGACAACATAAAAAGACCAAACATAAGAGTGATTGGGGTAGAGGACGGGGCAAAGTTTCAAGCCAAAGGAATGAACAATTTATTTAATGAAATAATTACAGAAAATTTTCCAAACTTGAGAGGAATGAATGGGAAAACCAAGTTCAAGAGGCTTACCGAACACCAAACATACAAAATCACAACAGATCCACACCAAGACACATTATAATGAAAATGCCTAATATACTGAGCAAGGATAGAATATTAAAAGCCACAAGAGAAAGGAAGCAGATTACATATAGGGGGAAACCAATCAGACTTTGTTCAGACTTTTCTACCCATACCGTAAAAGCAAGAAGATCCTGGAATAGCATATTTCAAGTACTAAAAGAAAAGGGTTGTCAACCAAGAATCTTATATCCAGCAAAACTGAGCTTTAGATTCGAAGATGAAATAAAAACCTTCCACGACAAACAAAAGTTAAAAGATTTTGCAGCTCGAAAGCCAGCACTTCTGAACATCCTGGGCAAAATTTTTCATGAAGAAGAAGAGAAAAATAACAACGAAAATCAACAAAGGGAGATATTAAACTAAGGGAAATACCAACCAGAAGAGAAACCAAATCAAGCTAAAGATCATAATACAAATAAAAATGGATGGGAATAAAAATCACATTTCAATAATAACCCTGAATGTTAACGGCCTAAACTCACCATTCAAAAGACACAGATTATCTGAATGGATTAAAAGAAATGACCCAACAATTTGCTGTCTCCAAGAAACACACCTCATAGAAAAAGACATCAATAAACTGAAGGTGAAAGGCTGGGAAAAGTCTTATCAATCACATGGCCTGCGGAAGCAAGCAGGGGTTTCCATTCTCATTTCAAATAAGGTAGACTTCAAGCCAAAACTAATCAAAAGGGACAAAGATGGATATTTCTTATTACTTAAAGGAACCATTCATCAACAGGATATAACAATCATAAATCTATATGCCCCAAATAATGGAGCACCTACATTCATCAAACAAACTCTTCTCAAATTCAAGAGTAAAATTGACCACAACACAGTTATTCTAGGGGATTTCAATACACCTCTCTCACCAATAGATAGATCATCCAAACAAAAGCTAAACAAAGAAACTGTAGGCCTGCTTAAAACAATTAATAACTTAGACTTAACGGACATATATAGAATATTTCATCCCGCAGTAAAAGAATACACTTTTTTCTCAGCAGCACATGGCTCCTTCTCCAAAATAGACCATATATTATGTCACAAGGCAATTCTCAGCAAATATAAAAAAATAGAGATACTACCCTTCATGCTATCGGACCATAAAGGAATGAAATTGGAAATCAAATGACAAAACAAGGAATAAGAAAAACTACTCCAACAACTGGAAGCTAAATAACATGCTACTGAATGAACAAGGGGTTGAAGAAGACATCAAAGAGGAGATTAAAAAATTCCTAGAGGTAAATGAGAACACAGATACATCATATAGAAATCTCTGGGACACTATGAAGGCAGTAGTAAGAGGAAAATTCATTGCACTGAGTTCATTCCTTAAAAGGAAAAAAAAAAACAACAAATAAATGACTTAACAACACACCTCAAAGCACTAGAAAAAGAAGAACAGATCAACACCAAGAGTAGCAGAAGACAGGAAATAATTAAAATCAGAGCAGAAATTAATGAAATTGAGACTAAGGAAACAATTTAAAGAATTGACAAAACTAAAAGTTGGTTCTTTGAAAAAATAAACAAAATTGACAGACCCTTAGCGATGCTAACGAAAAGAAGAAGAGAAAAAACTCAAATTACTAACATTCGTGATGAAAAAGGGAATATCACAACAAACACCTCAGATATACAGAATATAATTAGAAATTACTTTGAAAACTTGTACTCTAACAAAATAGAAAATACTGAATGCATTGACAGATTTCTAGAGTCATATGATTTGCCTAAACTGAATCTGGAGGCTATACACAATTTAAACAGATCAATTACAAGCGAAGAAATAGAAGATGTCATCAAAAAGCTACCAACAAGGAAATGTCCAGGACCTGATGGGTTTACAGCTGAGTTCTACAAGACTTTCAAAGAAGAATTAATACCAATGCTCTTCAAACTATTTCAAGAAATAGAAAAAGAGGGAGCTCTTCCAGACTCTTTCTATGAGGCCAATATTACATTAATTCCAAAGTCAAGCAAAGACGCATCCAAAAAAGAAAACTTCAGGCCCATATCTTTAGTGAACATAGATGCAAAAATCCTCAACAAAATTCTGGCAAATTGGATACAAAATCATATCAAAAAGATAGTGCACCACGATCAAGTGGGGTTTATTCCAGGGATGCAAGGCTGGTTCAATATTCGGAAATCAATAAACATAATACATCACATCAATAGACTTAAAGATAAAAATCATATGATCATCTCAATAGATGCAGAAAAAGCATTTGACAAAATTCAGCACCCCTTTATGTTCAAAACACTAGAAAAACTAGGAATATCAGGAACATATCTCAACATTATAAAAGCTATTTATGCAAGGCCCAGAGCTAACATTATCTTAAATGGAGAAAAATTGAAAGCATTTCCTCTAAAAACTGGAACAAGACAGGGATGCCCCCTTTCACCACTGCTATTTAACATAGTACTGGAAACTCTGGCCAGAGCAATTAGACAGATGAAAGAAATTAAAGGGATCCACATAGGAAAAGAAGAGCTCAAATTAGCACTATTTGCTGATGACATGATAATATACCTAGAAGACCCAAAAAACTCTACCAGAAAACTTTTACAACTAGTAAATGAATTCGGCAAAGTAGCAGGATACAAAACCAATACCCATAAGTCAAAGGCATTTTTATACATCAGTGACAAAGCCTCTGAGAGGGAAATGATGAAAACGACCCCATTTACAATAGCATCAAAAAAAATAAAATACCTGGGAATCAACTTAACAAAAGAGGTGAAAGACCTCTATAAAGAAAATTATAGAACACTAAAGAAAGAAATCATAGAAGAACTCAGAAGATGGAAAGACCTACCTTGCTCTTGGATAGGTAGAGTCAATATTGTCAAAATGTCCATACTACCAAAGGCATTATACAGATTTAATGCAATTCCAATCAAAATTCCAATGTCATTTTTCAAAGAAATAGAAAAAGCAATCATGAAATTCATCTGGAAAAATAAGAGACCCAGAATAGCCAAAGCAATCCTGAGCAAGAAAAGTGAAGCAGGGGGCATCAACATACCGGACTTTAAATTATACTATAGAGCAATAGTAACTAAAACAGCATGGTATTGGCACCAAAACAGACGGGTGGACCAATGGTACAGAATTGAGGACACAGAGACTAATACATATAATTTCAGTTATCTTATATTAGACAAAGGTGCCAAAAATGTACAGTGGAGAAAGGATAGCCTCTTCAACAAATGGTGCTGGGAAAACTGGAAATCCATATGCAACAAAATGAAATTAAACTTGTATCTCTCACCATGCACAAAACTCAATTCAAAGTGGATCAAGGACCTAGAAATTAGATCTGAGACAATACACCTAATAGAAAAAGTAAGCTCCAATTTCCAACATGTCGGATTAGGCCCCAAGTTCCTTAATAAGAATCCTGTAGCGCAAGAACTATTACCAAGAATTAATGAATGGGATAGATTTAAGCTAAAAAGCTTCTTCTCAGCAAAAGAAACAATCAGTGAGGTGAATAGAGAGCCAACTAATTGGGAACAAATATTTAATACATGCACATCGGATAGAGCACTAATTTCTAGAATATATAAAGAACTAAAAAACTTTACACCAAAAAAGAAAATAACCCAATCAATAAATGGGCTAAGGAACTGAAAAGACACTTCTCAGAAGAAGATGTACAATCAATCCACAAATACATGAAAAAATGCTCAACCTCTCTGGCAATTAGAGAAATGCAAATAAAAACTACTCTAAGATTTCATTTCACTCCAGTCAGAATTGCAGCTATCAAGAACACAAACAACAATAAATGTTGGAGAGGATGTGGGGGAAAAGGCACACTCATACATTGCTGGTGGGACTGCAAAATGGTGGAACCGCTATGGAAAGCAGTATGGAGATTTCTTGGGAAAATGGGAATGGAACCACCCTATGACCCAGCCATCCCACTCCTGGGTCTGTTCCCAAAAGACTTAAAAACAGCATATTACAGTGACACAGCCGCTTCAATGTTTATAGCAGCACAATTCATAATAGCTAGGTTGTGGAACCAACCTAGATGTCCCTCAGTAGATGAGTGAATAAAGAAAATGTGGTATATATAAAAAATGGAATATTACTCAGCAATAAGAGAGAATAAAATAATGGCATTTGCAGGTAAATGGTTGAAGTTGGAGAATATAATGCTAAGTGAAATTAGTCAATCTCAAAAATCCAAACACCAAATGTTTTCTCTGATATAAGGAGGTTAGTTCACAGTGTGATTGGATGGGGGTACATAGGATTAGAGGAACACTAGAATGGTCAAAGGAAAGGGAGGGCAAGGGAGGGAGCAGGGGGGGAAAGGGGGGAAAATGGTGGTTGAGTGAGATGGATATCACTATCCTAAATGCATGATTAAAGATCTGAATGGTACTTATATACTTTGTATACAAGCAGTTGTATGTAAAAAGATGATATACTTGTGCATTATGAATAAGTAAATAAATAATCTAAAAAAAAAAGAATATGTTGCAAACAAAAACAAAAACAAAAACAAAAACAGAGGTGGTGGAAAGGCTGTCTTGTTACGTGCACTTTATCTGTATGCCCACTTTACCTCAATAAAGCTTTCTCCAAAGGAAGACAAAGACAAGAAACCCACACGTGTTTTTCCAAATGCTTAAGTCAAGAATTTACTTCTCTGAAGACAAAATAGTTATACTAAATGATATTTTATATCCTGTGTATCTCTTGAACTAAACTCAGTATTTCACAAAGTAATTTTTATTACCCACTTGTCTTTGGCCAATATGTTCCCTGTTAAAGGGTGTTCCCTCAACTGAAAGGAGGGGATATGTTGCCAGAGCTTTAAATGAGAAGCAAAGAGGAAGAAAAGTGAGGGTTATGAGTCTTTGGCCATCAGAAAGTACTTTGTGTGCTCATAAGGGAGGTGCTTTCTTCGTTAGAAGAGATAAGTTTGGAGATCTGAAATTGGAGACTTAACCAAGGAAGTTCCAAGTGCCAAAGGCAATCACATGCATGGTATCTAGGATCATACAGCCTTCTGAGCTGCTGAATTGGAATGCTGTTGTGGTCGACAGAGAGCATACCATCACCACCATTCCTAACAGAATGTCAAAACCACTGCTTTTGAACTCCTTCATCCCAACACACGATTTACTGTTTGCATCAAATGATACTCATCCCTATGTCTGGTTGAAGCTAAGTCTGGAGAGGGAAAGTTCAGCTTGCATCTTGCAGCAGTGAATGGGAGAGAGCAAAATGGATGGTAAGGCATCTGTTCCTAGGGAACCCCTTGGATCAGGTTGGAGCCCTTTGCTATGGAAGGCTGCTAGCCTGCAGCTGATGGGACCATTCACAAGCTAGTTAGTGAGATTCTACACTCAAGAGGAGCTGTTTTGAACCCAAAGTGACAAAGCACAACTCAGATATAATGAGGAGACCATTCACTTCTCCCACTTATGTGGAAATTCCACAATGCTCTAGTAGCCCAAGGATTATCAGGATTAAAAACATCCATGGAAAGTTCTTTATAGCCAGGCACAAGGATTCAGATTTGGGTATTTTCATCAATGCCTTCAATGGATAATTTGTAGTTATTTCCAGAAGAACCGATCTGATACCATGGATGATAGCCACTACATTTTTTAAAATATTTATTTATTTCCTTTAGTTGTACACAATGGGTTTTTTTATTTTATTTTTTTATTTGTACGTGGTGCTGAGGATCAAACCCGGGCTGTGCACGTGCTAGGTGAGCGCTCTACTGCTGAGCCACAACCCCAGCCCAGCCGCTACATTTTGATTGGAGTGAATATGGGGAAGCCTATTGAATACTCACCAAAATAATGGAGAGCCTTCAAAAGAGGACTTAGGATCTTGATACAAATAAAGACTTGAACCATGGTTATTTGGATATCAAAAATGAACATGATCGTTTTTATTAATCTAAGCATGTAGGATCTTACATGTACAAATTCCACATCTGACATAATGCTAAGTGAAGTTAGTCAGTCTCAAAAATCCAAGTACCAAATGTTCTCTCTTATATAAGGAGGCTATTTCAAAGTATTGTTGGAGGGGGGTACATAGGAGGATTAGAGGAACACTAGAATGGTCAAGGGAAGGGAGGGTAAGGGAGGGAGCAAGAGGGGAGGGAGGGGGAGGGAAAAAAAAGGTGGTTGAATGAGACGGATATCATTTTCCTTAATGCATGATTGAAGACCTGAATTGTACGAATATACTTTGTATACAAACAGTTGTATGTAAAAAGATACTAAATATATGCACTATGAGTTGTACATATTAAAAATTATAAAAATAAAATTTAAAAAAAATTCCACATCTGTGTCCTCCAAGGAGTCTATACATGGGTAGGGATGGTGCTTTGTCCTTTCCATCTTCATTCCATCTGGAACAAAGGACACATTCATGTCACTTTTATTCAGTGCTACAAGGGTAAAAAAAAGAAGACAGAAAACAGAAGGAAGGACGATCTTTCAAAGATAGGTATCCCATACATGTTTGTAGAGAATAATATAGATGGATGTATAGTTGGGGACATGAGGTCAGAGCGCAAATTTAGAGTTTTCATAGTGGGTGACTTACATCAAAACTTCAGATGGAATAACAAAAAAATGAAAAAATGGATTATAAACCTTACATAAAATTCCTTCAAAATGTATGCAAACATTTTCTAGCTGAGATGGTACAGGAAAGAAGGAAACTGAGAAAATAGCACGCCATTTCCTGTTGCCAGTTTTGCCTCCTGCAATGTAGGTCTCCACTCCCCATCTCTTGCTCTGTGGACCTAGATATCACCTCTAGTCAACAACAGATAGATATCAACAATAATCTAGATCTCCACCTTTATTCAGCAACAGCTAGAAAATGAATAGGTGATTTGAGCCAAAGAAAGGAAGATAAAGAAACAAAAACATAAAAATGTGAACAGACAGGTAGTAAAAAATAGTGTTCAGATATTTCAGAATCTAATCATAGTGGAATGAGAAAGAAGGTACACATCTTGAAACTCAGTACTGCCCTAGCCCCACAAACATACTGTAGGCTAGGTTGTGTGTACAGTTCACAACAAAAGACCTACTGATTCAACCAACACGGTTATTTCTAAATGCCACAAGTCCCACAGGAAGCCCCGCCTGGTGAGAAGCAGCTATGAGGTCTAGCTCCCTGACCTGCTTCAGAAAGTGCCCTTCCTGGCCTGCTACAGGATCACCTTCATGCTCAGGTCTGTGATGGGCACCAGGCTCCTCTGCTGTGTGGTCTCCTGGCTCCTGGGGTCAGGTGAGTTCTGAGCTAATGGGTCAGCATTATTGGGCTTTGTCTCTGGCTCTACAGCAATGTCTCAAAAAATACAATCTGGACTTCTCTTGGACAAAAGATTTTCTGGAAGGTATTGACATTTATGTGGGAAAAAAAAAAGTAATTGTGGAGTAAAAAGCAAAATGCATGTGAATTTTTAAGGGAATACGGGACACTTCAAAGACATTTTTGCTCACTGTTGGCTGATTCGTTGTAAGACACTCCTTCTTCTGCACTAAAACTCTATCCCATGCTGCCTTTTCTCCTCTGAGCTCTCGCAAATGCGGACGTGACCCAGAACCCAAGACACCTGGTCAGGAGGAGAGGAAAGGAGGCAGTTCTGAGATGCAGGCCAGTGAAAGGACACAACAATGTTTTCTGGTATCAGCAGCTCCCTGAGAAAGGTCTGAAATTCATGGTTCACCTGCAAAAAGATAATATCATCAATGACTCAGGAATGCCAAAGAAACGGTTTTTTGCTGAATTTCCCAGAGAGGGACCCAGCACCCTGAAGATGGATCCCGCAGAGCTGGGAGACTCGGCATTGTACATCTGTGCCAGCTCCGCAGCCACATCAATGCAGACTCATGTCACTGCAGGGCACAAACATCCCCACGAGTTTAATTTTTGTTTCTCGTTAAACAAACAGAGAAAAAAGAACTTGTGAGTGGCAGAGACAGGATTAAAACTCAGATTTGTCTGGATGGAGGTACTGTGATTTTATATCACATCGTGATGCTTGATACTTTTTCTGGCAAATTCCCCATCTTGTTCCTTTCCCAGTGCCAGTGCAGGTCGGGATAGATGCCAGGACACAGGATATCTCAGAGATAGTGGGAAGCAAAAGTTGGAAAAAATTGGTCTCACATTTAGGAAAAGGTTCGGGCACACAGCTACTATTCATGAGAAATGTGCCACTTCAAAATTTTTTATCACAATGATTATTTTTTAAATGTCACTTAGCAAATATTGGGCACAAAAGAGTCTGAGAGTCTTGAGAGTCTGCTATCATTTGTCTTAATGAAACTATTTCTAAAAACCAGACAACAGACAAAGGAAAAGTCATCTCAAGTGCATATGTAACAACTGAAGCCCAGATTCATGGCATGGAGTATGAACTGTGTTAGTGCCCTGCATTTGTGCCTTTTCATTTTCTGAAATTCATTTGGGTGGTACTGCCACTGGGAGCAGGTAAAAATCAGAAAATCTGCCAGGAAGACAGAAAATGTTTGCTGCTTGGAGGGCCTGAGAGAGAGCTGGGGAGAACACCAGAAAGAGACCCAAGGTTTTATGAGCTCCACCTGAGCAAGACAGATGCAGAGAATGAGAATTTCAAAGTTCATGTCATTTAAAACACCAGGGGAATTATTAAAAGGAAAGTCTTCCAAAGATAATGTTTTCAGAAGGAGGAAAAATAGCAAAGAGGAAAGAGGATCCTTTGTCAATCTGACACACTATCTTCAGATAGTGAAGAAAAAAGAATGAAAACCTAGAAATGCCAGAGTCCTGCAAAACAAAAAGAAGCACAAATTAAGAGGACTTGCAAGATTGCCACAGGAACATCAACAAAACTTACTAATGTGTATAGACTGTGCTAGAATGGTGGAAAATGATGCCACAAAAGTAGACCCCAAATAACACAGAAATGAACAAAGGAATGTGAAATCCATAGAGTGGAGAAAAACCCTCACCTCTGCTGCCACACTACCTCAAGCAAACATGAATTAGAAGGACATTAAGTTCTGCTTGCAACAGAATTATGTACAGTCCACTAGGCAGGTGTGTTCATGAGAAGTCACCTATTACAAGAAGTTTAATACCTAAGAAGAGAACAGGCACCAACAAGAAATGAGAAAAGTCGATCCAACTTATGAAAGAAAGGAAAGAAGAAAATAAGACATCCCAGGAAACATAAATTAATTAAAATATGTGCAAGCGAGAATAAATGCAAATGGAAAATTAGTGAGGGGCCTTCAAAAAAAAGAGAATGTGAAGGGCACGAAAAAGTGCAAGCAGAGAGAGGGCTGTGACAGGAGGCCTCCTGAGAGCTTTGGGTCTCACCACTGCATGAATGAGGGCACTGATCCTAGAGTCTCTGTGACACTCAGCTGCATGGTTACAGATCCTTGCAGTTACTCTTCCCTGAGATAGCTGATGGCACTAAAAAAGAAATCTACATTCTTCTATAACTAGGGTCTAGGGTGCTCCTACAGGAATCCAAGCAATAAGGAAGGAGCAACCAGAGCCAATCAGAGAACAGCTCCTCAGCAGCTCTGTGCAGTTCTGGGCGGGGCCAGCGGCTCTGCACTCTGCAGCCTCCTTATCACCAAAATAGGAAACCTAACAGATTTCCTCCAGGATCTGCCTCCCAATGCAAATTCAGCAAAAGGGAGCCCCAGAACCACCCTTCTTTTGCAGTTTCTATTCCAAAAGTGCCTGGAGTTAACAGAGACCCCCTTCCTACCATGTGCAACCATGTGCTCTGCTGGGTGGCCCTTTGTCTCCTCGGAGTAGGTGAGTCCTGGGTTAAGGAGGCAATTCCTATCTGAAAGTCCTCCTCTAAGCCTTTCCCTGGGAGAGCAGCATCAGGTACCTCTTGGGCTGCATTTCCAACCTCTCTCTCTTTCTTCCCCAGGGCCAATCAATGGTGGAATCACTCAAACTCCAAAGTTCCTGTTCAGAAAGGAAGGAGTGTGAACAGAATTCGGATCATTACAACATGTTTTGGTACCGGCAGGACCCAGGGCAAGGCTTAAGACTGATCTACTACTCAACAGGGGAGAAGGATGTCAAGAAAGGAGAGCTAGCTGAAGGCTAGGGAGCAGACGCCTGCCTTTCCCCTCACCTTGACATCAGCCCAGAAGAAACACACTTCTCTCTATCTCTGTGCCAGCAGCTTAGCACAGTGGGGCACAGCCAAATCTTCTCTGTACAGATAAATTTCCCAAGTCCTGCTTTCCCCCACCAGGTGGCTCTTCGGTCCCCACACCCTACCCTCTCTTCTTCCACAGCAGCCAAGCACCCAAAGCAAAGCAGCTGTTGCCATCACTGTACTTTGTGGGAGGGCATGAACTTCACTCACCAACTAAGTTGATTTAAAATGGTGGAAGACCTCTATAACGAAAACTATAGAACACTAAGGAAAGAAATTATAGAACAACTCAGAAGATGGAAATACCTACCTTGCTCTTGGATAGGTAGAATTAATATTGTCAAAATGTCCATACTACCAAAAGCATTATACAGATTTAATGCAATTCCAATCAAAATCCCAAAGACATTCTTCAAAGAAATAGAAAAAGCAGTCATGAAATTCATCTGGAAAAATAAGAGATCCAGAATAGCCAAAGCAATCCTGAGAAAGCAAAGTGAAGCAGGGGGTATCACCATACCAGACTTTTAAGTTATACTACAGAGCAATAGTAACAAAAACAGCATGATACTGGCACCAAAACAGACTAGTAGACCAATGGTACAGAATTGAGGACACAGAGACTAATACATATAATTTCAGCTATCTTATATTAGATAAAGGTGCCAAAAATGTATAGTGGAGAAACAATAGCCTCTTCAACAAATGGTGCTGGGAAAACTGGAAAACCATATGCAACAAAATGAAATTAAACCCTTATCTCTCACCATGCACAAAATTCAATTCAAAGTGGATCGAGGACCTAGGAATTAGACCAGAGACAATACGCCTAATAGAAGAAAAAGTAAGCTCCAATTTCCAACATGTCAGATTAGGCCCCAAGTTCCTTAATAAGAATCCTGTAGCACAAGAATTAATACCAAGAATTAATGAATGGGATAGATTTAAACTAAAAAGCTTCTTCTCAGCAAAAGAAACAATCAGTGAGGTGAATAGAGAGCCAACTAATTGGGAACAAATATTTAATACATGCCCATCAGATAGACCACTAATTTCTAGAATATATAAAGAACTCAAAAAAAAAACAAAAAAAAAAAAAAATAACCCAATCAATAAATGGGCTAAGGAATTGAAAAGACACTTCTCAGAAGAAGATACACAATTAATCAACAAATACATGAAAAAATAAAATACATGTATATGTATGAGTGTTTACACATACACACACACACACACAAAAAAAACACATACACACATAGAAAGGGAGAGAGAGTAAAAGAGACATCAATAAAGCAAAAGAGAGTTTAATTTTTCAGCCCCAAGCTTTTTTCTGTTTTACTGAACACTACAAAATAAAAATGGAAAGAAATTGTCTCATCCTTCAAACACATGAAAATCTGGTAGGGTATATATATATATATATATACATATATATACACATACACACACACACACACACACACACACAGATATAGATAGAGGGAAGTGAAGGGAAGGGAGGAGAGGAGATGTGAGGATATGAAAGATTTTATAATAAAACAGACATTATTACTGTTTGTATATATGTGAGTTCATGACAAATATGATTCTACAACATGTACACTCAGAAAAAGGAAATTTTATCCCTTGTATGTATGATATATCAAAGTGCAAAAGTGCATTCTACTGTCAAGTATAACTAATTAAAACAAATTTTAAAATTCATTAAAAAAAGAAAGAAAGAAAGAGGACTTGCAAACATTGTCACGTGAACACAAACAAAATTTATTAAGTTGTCTAGACTTTGCTAGAATGATGGAAAATGATGCCAATAAAGAAGACCCCCAAATAAAACAGAAATGAACAAAAGGAATGTGAAATCCATAGAGCAGAAAAAACCCTCACCTCTGTAGCCACCCCCATCCCCAAGCAAACATAAGTTAGAAGGAAAATAAGTTGTGCTTCCAACAGAGTTAGATACAGTCCAGTAGGCAGGCGCGTCCACGAGAAGTCACCTATTACCAGAGGTTCAAAACGTAAGAACAGAACAGACACCAGTGAAAAATGAGAAAAGTCAATTGAACTCAGGAAAGAAATGAAAGAAAGAGATAAAGTTGTCCTTGCCAAAAAATAAATTAAAAGATGCAGGGTTGGGTGGTGGCTCAGTGGTAGAGCACTTGCTTAGCAAGTGTGAGGCCCTGGTTTCGATTCTCAGCACCACATATAAATAAATAAAATAAAGGTATTGGGTTCATCTAAAACTAAAACTAAAATAAAATAAAATAAAAAAGATGTGGAAGCAAGAATAAACACAAATAAAAATTTAGTGAGGGGCACTGAAAAACAGAGAATGGGAGGGGCATGAAAAGCACCAGCAGACAGAGAGTACAGTGAATAGAGGCGCCCAGGCCACCTGGGAGTTTGGGGTCCCAATGACTAGCAGATCAGGGCACTGAGCTTTCTGTCCCTGAGGCACACAGCTGCAAGTCACAGATCCTGCAGTCACGCTTCCCTGAGATAGCTGATGGTGCTAGAAAATAAATCCACATTCTTCTATAACCAGGGTCTAGAGCCCTCCTACAGAAATCCAAGCATTAGGGAAGGAGAAACCAGAGCCAATCAGAGAACAGCTCCTCAGCAGCTCTGTGCAGTTCTGGGCAGAGCAAGCAGCTCTGCACTCTGCAGCCTCTCTATCAGAAAATAGGGAAGCCCTATAGGGTTTCTCCAGAATCTGCCTTCCATCAGAAATTTAAGCAACGGGGAGCCCAAGAGCCACACATATTTCTCCATTTCTCTTCAAAAAGTACTTGGAGCTAACGCAGACCCCTTCCCACTATGTGCAACCATGTGCTCTGCTGGGTGGCCCTTTGTCTCCTCAGAGCAGGTGAGTCCTGGGTTATGGAGGCAATTCCTGTCCAGTGGTCCTCCTCTAAGCCCTTCCCTGGGACAGAGTCATCAGGTACCTCTTGGGCTGTGTTTCCCAACTCTCTCTTTTTTCCCCAGAACTCATGGATGGTGGCATCACTCAAACTCCAAAGTTCCTGTTCAGAAAAGAAGGACAGGGTGTGACCCTGCAGTGTGAACAGAATTCAGGTCTTAATGCCATGTACTGGTACCGGCAGGACCCAGGGCAAGGCTTGAGACTGATCTACTACTCAACAGTGGAGAAGGATGTCCAGAAAGGAGAGCTAGCTGAAGGCTATGCTGCCTCCAGGGAGCAGACGCCTGCCTTTCCCCTTACCGTGACATCTGCGCAGAAGAAACACACTTCTGTCTATCTCTGTGCCAGTAGCTTAGCACACTGGGGCACAGCCACCTCTTCTCTGTACAGATAAGTTCCCAAGCTCTGCCTTCCTCCACCAGGTGGTTCTTTTGTCCCCAGACCCTGCCCTGCCCTCTTCCACCACAGCCAAGCACCCAAAGCAAAACAGCTGCTGACATCGGTGAACTTTGTGAGAGGGCATGAACTTCACTCACCCACTAAGTTAATTTAAAAATTACATATATATGTATGTGTGCTTGCACAAACACACACACACAAACACACACAGAGAGAGAAGGAGAGAGAGAGAGTCCTAGAGACACAACGAAGGCAGAAGAGAGGTTAATTGTACATTCCCAAGCTTTTTTTCTGTTTTACTGAACACTAGAAAGTAAAAATGGACAGAAATCACCTTGTATCTCAGACACATGAAAAATCTGATAGGAAGTAGAGACTATATATATCTATAACTATATATATATATATATATATATATATAGAGAGAGAGAGAGAGAGAGAGAGAGAGAGAGAGAGACAGAGACATAGAGACTGGAGTCCCAGTATCATCAAATGTGTGGTTAAATCAAGTGTGTCAGTGGAGCCTAGGAAATAACATGGCCAACTCTGCCCCAGGACATCAGGAAGGGCTTCAGAGAGAAGGCAAATTTGAGGTGAAACTTGAATGATGAGTAGGATTTCATCTTCAGGACAAGTATCAAAAGATAAGCACAGGCTTAGGGAATGATGAAAGGGACAAGTGGTAACATGATGTCAGCCCAGTGACAGGACACCACAATGTTTTCTGGTATCAACAGCTCTCTGAGTTTGGTCTGAAAGTCATGGTAGGAAGATAGAGACCATATATATATAAATGTGTGTGTGTGTGTGTGGAGAGAGAGAGAGAGAGAGAGAGAGAGAGAGAGAGAGAGAAAGAGAGATATGCTGGAATCCCAGTATCATTTGTGCCCTGAAATTAAGGGAGTTAGTGGAGCCTAAGAAATACCATGGCCAATTCTGTCCTACAACATCAGGAAGGGCTTCAGAGATGGCAAATTTGAGGTGAAACTTGAATAGTGAGCAGGATTTCATCTTCTGGACAAGTATCAAAACTGCAGGACAGGTTTAGGGATTGATGAAAGGGACAAGTGGTGACATGATGTCAGCCTAGGGAAAGGACATTACAATGATTTCTGGTATCAGCAGATCCCTGAGGAAGGTCTGAACTTCATGGTTCGCCTCAAAAAAGAAAATGTCAGTGATGACTCAAGAATACCAAAGAAACAGTTTTCTGCTGAATTTCCCAGAGAAGGACCCAGCATCCTGAAGATGGAGCCAGCAGAGCCTGGGAGACTCAGCAGTGTATCTGTGCCAGGTTCACAACCACGTCATGTTGCTGTAGGGCACAAATATCCCCAAGGAGTTCATTTCTTATTCTCTTTAAACAAAGAAAAAAGAATATGTGAGTGGCAGAGACATGATTCAAACTCAGAATTGCCTGGATGGAGGTTCTGTGATTTTATATCACATCATTCTGCCTGGTATTCATTCTGGCAAAATCCTTATCTTGTTCTTTGCCCAGGGCCTGTGCAGGTTTGGATGGATGCCAGGACTTAGGATATCTGAGAGATGGTGGGAAGCAAGAGTTGGGTAAATTAGTCTGGTATTTAGGAAAAAGTTCTGGCCCAAAGCTACTCTTCATGAGAAATATACTACTTCAAAGTTTTCTTATAATGGTGAATATATATATATATATATTTTTAACAACACAGAGAAAATAATGTGCACATGCAACAAAAGAGTCTGCTATCATTTGCTTTAATGAAATGATTTCTAAAAACCAAACGGCAGACAAATTCAAAGTCACCTCAAATGCATATGTAACAAGTGAAGCCCAGCTTCATGGCATGGAGTATAAATGGTGGTAGTGTCCTAAGTTTTTGCCTTTTGATTTTCTGTAATTCCTTTGGGTGTTCCAGCCACTGGGAGCAGGGAAAACTCAGAAAATCTGCCAGGAACACAGGAAAAGTTTGCTGCCTGGAGGGCCTGAGGGAGAGCTGGGGAGAACACCAGAAAGAGACCAACCTTGAGCCCCACCTGAGCAGGACAGAGGCAGAGAATGGGAATTTCAAAGTCCATGCCATCTAAAACACCAGGGGGATTATTTAAAGGACAGTCTTCCAAAGATACTGATTTCTGAAGGAGGAGGAAAAATAGCAAAGAGGAAAGAGGATCCTTTGTCAATCTGACACAGTAACTTTAGAAAGTGAAGAAAAAGGAAGGGAAAGAGAAAATGCCATTGTCCTTCAAATAAAAAGAATCACAAATTAAGAAGATGTACAAATATTGCCACAAGAACTCAAAGAAAACTTGCTAATGTGTATAGACTGTGCTAGAATGGTGGAAAATGATGCCACTAAAGTAGACCCCAAATAACACAGACGTGAATAAAGGAATGTGAAATCCATAGAGTGGAGAAAACTCCTCACCTGTGCCGCCAGTCACCGGCCCTGCCAGGCCAAGAAAACATGAATTAGAAAGGAGCTAACTTGTGTTTCCAACAGAATTAGATACATTCCAGTAGTCAGGAGTGTTCATGAGAAGTCACCTATTACCAGAAGTTCAAGACCTAAAAAGAGAACAGGCACCAGTAAGAAACGAGAAAAGTAGATTGAACTCAGAAAAGAGAGGAAAGAAAAATTAAGTTATCTCAGAAAAAGAATTAATTAACTAAATAAAAGATGCAGAAGGGAGTAAAAACACAAATGAAAAATTAAGGAGGGTTATTTAAACAAAAGAGAATGGGAGGGGTATGAAGAAGCACAAGCAGACAGAGAGAGGGTGGTGAAAGGAGGAACCCAGGCCACCTTGGAGCTTTAGGGCCCTGCTTAGAACAGCGGGGCGCTGATACTGGTGTCCCCATTGGGCACCATTGCATGGTCACAAATCCCTGCAGTTACTCTGCCCTGAGATAGCTGATGGCACTAAAATAGAAATGTGCATTCTTCTATAACTAGGGTCTAGGGTGCTCCTACAGAAATCCAAGCAATAAGGAAGGAGCAACCAGAGCCAATCAGAGAAGAGCTCCTCAGCAGCTCTGTGCAGTTCTGGGCGGGGCCAGCGGCTCTGCACTCTGCGGCCTCCTTATCACCAAAATAGGAAGCCTTATAGTGTTTCTTCAGGATCTACATCTGAATTCAAATTAAGCAGGGGGGAGCCCTTGAGCCATTCTTCTTTCACCACTTCTCTTCCAAAGTGTTTGGAGCTAACAGAGACCCACTATGTGCAACCATGTGCTCTGCTGGGTGGTCTTTGTCTCCTCAGAGCAGGTGAGTCCTGGGTTATGGAGGCAATATCTCTCTGAAGGTCCTCCTCTAAGCCTTTCCCTGGGACAGCAGCATCAGGCACCACTTGGGCTGCATTTCCAACCTCTCTTTCTTTTGCAGGACTCATGGATGGTGACCTCACTCAAACTCCAAAGTTCCTGTTCAGAAAGGAAGGACAGGATGTGATCCTGGAGTGTAAACACAATTCCGGTCATGACGCCATGTATTGGTACCAGCAGGACCCTGGGCAAGGCTTGAAACTGATCTACTACTGGCCAATTGTAAAGGATGTCCAGAAAGGAGAGCTAGCTGAAGGCTATGCTGCCTCCAGGGAGCAGACGCTTGCCTTTCCCCTCACCTTGACATCAGCCCAGAAGAAACACACTCCTCTCTATCTCTGTGCCAGCAGCTTAGCACAGTGGGACACAGCCACCTCTTCTCTGTACAGATAAATCCCCCAAGCCCTGCTTTTCCCCACCAGGTGGCTCTTCTGTCCCCAGCCCCTGCCTTGCCCTCTTTCACCACAGCCACACATCCAAAGCAAAGCAGCTGCTGCCATCAGTGAACTTTGTGGGAGGGTATGAATTTCACTCACCCACTAAGTGGAATTAAAAGTTACATATATATGTATATGTGCTTGCACACACACACACACACACACACACTCACACACACACACAAACACAGAGAGAGAGAGATAGAGGGAGAGAGACCAACAGACACCAAGAAGGTAGAAGAGAGGTTAATTGCACAGCCCCAAGCTTTTTTTCTATTGATACTAGAAAGTAAAAATGGACAGAAATTATCTTGTATTTCAGACACATGAAAAGCCTAGTAGGAAGATAGAGACTATCTATATCTATATATAGAGAGAGAGATAGATATAGATTATATATAGATATAGATATAGATACAGAAGTCCCAGTATCATAATACATGTGCTTAAATCAACTGTGTCGGTGGATCCTATGAAATAACATGGCCAACTCTGCCCCAGGACATCAGAAAGGGCTTCAGAGAGAAGGCAAATTGAAGGTGAAATTGAATGATGATTAGGATTTCATCTTCTGGACAAGTGTCAAAAGAGCAGCACAGACTTAGGGAATGATGAAAGTGACAAGTGGTGACAAGATGTCAGCCCAGTGAAAGGACCCAACAACGTTCTCTGGCATTAGCAGTTCACTTCCAAACAGAAAATGCCATTGATGACTCAGGAATGCCAAAGAAACAGTATTCTACTGGACTTTTCAGAGAGGGACCCAGCATGCTGAAGATGGAGCCAGCAGAGCCCGGGAGACTCGGCAGTGCACACCTGTGCCAGCTTCACATCCACATAACTGCAGACTCATGTCGCTGCAGAGCACAAAGTTTCCCCCAGGAGTTAATTGTTGTTTCTCGTTTAAAAAAAACAGAGAGAAAAGAATTTGTGAGTTGCAGAGACAGGATTCAAACCCAAGAGTTGTCTCAAATGAGGCACTGTGATTTTATATCACATCATGCTACCAGGTATTCTTTCTGACAAAATCCTCATTTTGTTCCTCTCCCAGGTCCCATGCACGGTTGAATGGATGCCAAGACATAGGATATCCGAGAGATGGTGGAAAGCAAGAGTTGGAGAATTTGGTCTGGAATTTAGGAAAAATTTCTGGCCCACAGCTTCTTTTCATGAGAAATATACCACTTCAAAGTTTTGTTATCATGGTGAATATTTTTTTTGTTTTAAATTTTCATCACACAGCAATTACTGGGCACCTACAACAAAAGAGTCTGTTATCATTTGCTTTAATGAAGAGACTTCTAAAAACCAAATGGCAGACAATGGCACAGTCATCTCAAAGACATATGTAACAAGTGAAGCTCAGCTTCATGGTTTGGAGGGTAAACTGTGGTACTGCCCTGCATTTATACCTTTTTAAAATTTCTTTGGGTGTTCCAGCCACTGGGAGCAGGGGAAAACTCAGAAAATCTGCCAGGAACACAGGAAAAGTTTGCTGCTTGGAGGGCCTGAGGGAGAGCTGGGGAGAACACCAGAAAGAGACCAAACCTGAGCCCCAGCTGAGCAGGACAGAGGCAGAGAATGGGAATTTCAAAGTCCATGCCATCTAAAACACCAGGGGGATTTTTTAAAGGACAGTCTTTCAAAGATACTGTTTTCTGAAAGAGGTGGAAACATAGCAAAGAGCAAAGAGATCCTTTTTCAACCTGACACACTCTCTTCAGTGAGTGGAAAAAAAAAAAAAAAAAAAAAAAAGGAAGGAAAAGGGGGGAAATACCAGAGTCCTGCAAAACAAAAAGAATCACAAATTAAGAGGACTTGCAAACATTGCCATAGGAACATAACCAAAACTTACTAATGTTTCTAGACATTGCTAGAATGATGGAAAATGATGCCACTAAAGTAGACCCCTAAATCACACAGAGTTGAACAAAGGAATGTGAAATCCATAGAGTGGAGGAAACCCCTCACCTCTGCTGCCACCCACCCCCAATAAAACAAGCATTAGATGGAAACTAAGTTCTGCTTGCAACAGAATAAGATACAGTCCAGTAGGCAGGCATGTCCATGAGAAATCACCTATTACAACAAGTTCAAACCCTAAGAATAGAAAAGACACCAGCAAGAAATGAGAAAAAGTCCATGGAACTCAGGAAAGAAAGGAAAGAAGAAAATAAGTTATCCCCCCACCACACACACACACACACACACACACAAAAAAAAAAAAAAAATTAAAAGATGCGGAAGTGAGAATAAATGCAAATGAAAAATTAGTAAGGGACATTGAATAAAAGAGTATGGGAAGGGCATGAAGAAGCACAAGCAGACAGAGATAAGGTGATGAAAGGAGACACCCAGACCACCTGGGAGCTTTAGGGCCAAAAGCCTAGCAAAGCCTCTGCTGATCCCTGGTGTCCCCACTCTCCACTGCTGCAGGGTCACACATCCCTGAAGTCACTCTTCCCTGAGATAGCTGATGGTGCTAAAAAAGAAATCTACATTCTTCTCTAACCAGGGTCTAGAGTGCTTCTACAGGAATCCAAGCATTAAGGAAGAAGAAGCCAGAGCCAATCAGAGAACAGCTCCTCAGCAACTCTGTGTGCAGTTCTGGGCAGGGCCAGTGGCTCTGCACTCTGCAGCCACAATCCTGCAAAATAGGAAGCCATAAAGGGTAAAAACATCCAGGATCAGCCTTCCAATGCAAATTAAGCAACGGGGAGCCCCCACCTATGCTTCTTTCACCCTCTCTCTTCCAAAAGTACCTAGACCCCCTTCCCACAATGTGCAACCATTTGCTCTACTGGGTGGCCCTTTGTCTCCTCAGAGCTGGTGAGTCCTGGGTTATGGAGGCAATATCTCTCTGGAAGGTCCTCCTCTAAGCCTTTCCTCCATGACAACAGCATCAGGCACCTCTTGAGCAGAATTTCCAATCTCTCTCTGTTTCATCCCTAGGACTCATGGATGGTGGCATCACTCAAACTCCAAAGTTCCTGTTCAGAAAGGAAGGACAGGGTGTGACCCTGCAGTGTGAACAGAATTCGGGTGATGACGCCATGTATTGGTACCGGCAGGACCCAGGGCAAGGCTTGAGACTGATCTACTACTCGCCATTTGTAAAGGATGTCCAGAAAGGAGAGCTAGCTGAAGGCTATGCTGCCTCCAGGGAGCAGAAGCCTGCCTTTCCCCTCACCTTGACATCAGCCCAGAAGAAACACACTTCTCTCTATCTCTGTGCCAGTAGCTTAGCACAGTGGGACACAGCCACCTCTTCTCTGTACAGATAAGTTCCCCAACCCCTGCTTTCCTCCACCAGGTGGCTTTTCTGTCCCCAGCCCCTGCCCTGCCCTCTTCTACCACAGCCAGTCTCCCAAAGCAAAGCAGCTACTACCATCAGTGAACTTTGTGGGAGGGGAAGAAACTTCACTCACCCACTAGGTTGATTCAAAAATTACATGTATATGTATGTGTGTTTACACACTGACATGGAGAGAGAGAGAGAATCCAAGAGACACCAAGAAGGCAGAAGAGAAGTTATTTGTACAGACACAAGCTTTTTTCTGTTTCACTGAACACTAGAAATTAAAAATGGAAATAGTTTTGTCCTTCAGACATATGAAAACTATAGTAGAGAGATAATGACCATATATATAGTGACTATATATATATATATATAGATAGTGCAAAAAAAAATATATATATATATATATATAGAAAGAGAGAGAGAGAGAGAGAGAGAGAGAGAGGTATAGTTACTAGAGTCCCAGTAGCTTCATAAGTGTGCTTAAATCTAGGGAGTCAGTGGAGCCTAGGAAATACTATGGCCAATTCTGCTCACCAACCTCAGAAGAGGTTTCAGAGAGAAGACAAATTTGAGGTGACACTTGAATGTTGAGTAAGAGCTCATCTTCTGGAAATGTATAAAAAGAGTGGGACAGGCTAATGGAATGATGAAAGGGACAAATAGTGATGCAATGTCAGCGCAGGGAAAGGACACCACAATGTTTTCTGGTATCAGCAGCTCCCTGAGGAAGGTCTGGACATCATGGTTCGTATCCAAAAAAAAAAAAAAAAAAAAATGTCCTCGATGATCAGGAATGCCAAAGAAATGGTATTCTGCTTAATTTTCCAGAGAGGGACCCAGCATCCTAAAGATGGAGCCAGCAGAATGGGGAGATACAGCAGTATAAATCTGTGCCAGCTCCACATCCATGTCACTGCAGACTCATGTCACTGCAGGGCACAAACATCCCCCAGGAGTTAACTTTTGTGATTTTATATCACATCATGCTGCCTGGTATTCTTTCTGGTAAAATCCTCATCTTTTTCCTTGCCCAGTGTCTGTGCATGTTTCAATGGATGCCAGCACATAGGATATTTCACACATGGTGGGAAACAAGAGTTGGAGAAATAAGTCTGGAATTTAGGAAAAAGGTCTTGCCCACAGCTAATGTAAAATATACCACTTCAAAGTTTTCTTATCATGGTGAATATTTTTTTAAAATTCTCATTACACAGCAAATATTGGGCAACTACAAAAAATAAAGAGTCTTCTATCACTTGCTTTAATGAAGCAATTTCTTTTTTTTTTTCAACATAGCTTTCTTATATTCATGTATGGATACACAGTAAAACTCCACATCATGAACAACTAGAAGAAAACTAATTAGAATAAGCTATATTCCATGTATGTATAATATATCAAAATACACTCTATAGTCATGTATATCTAACAAGAATAAAAATTGTTTAATATTTTTATCAATTATTAACATATAATTTGCACAAATTAATGGGTTTCATTGTGGCATTTCCATACATACATATTTCGAACTTTGATCACGTGCACCTTTCTTTTTCCCCCCTCTCCTACCTTTTTTGGTTTCTACATATGAGAAAACACATGATACCTCTATTTCTGTGTCTGCCCAATTTCATACAATATGTTGCCTTCCAGCTGCATTCATTTTCTGCAAATGATAGGATTTCATCTTTTTAAGAAAAAAGAATTTTGTAGTTGTAGATGGACAGAATGCCTTTATTTTGTTTGTTATGTGGTGCTGAGGATCAAACCTGGTGCCTCACATGTGCTAGGCAAGCACTGTGCCACTGAGCCATAACCCCAGCCCAGGATTTCATCCTTCTTAATGGCTGAATAATACTTGATCTTGTGCATTTACTGTATTTTACTGATCCATTCCTCTGCTGACAGACACCTAGGCTGACTCCATATCTTGGCTATTTTGAATAGTATCTCAATAAACATGGATGTGCTGGTGTCTCTTTTGTATGCTGACTTTGTTGTTTTTGGATGTTCACCCAGGAGTGGGAAGACTGCATCATGTAGTTTCATTTTTAGTTTTTTTGAGAAACCTTCATACTGATTTCCATAGTGGCTGTACTAATATACATTTCTACCAATAGTATATAAGGATTCCTTTCCCCTGCCACAACCTCATCAACATTTATTTTTTGCTTTTTTGATATGTCATTCTAACTGGGATTAGATGGAATATCAATGTAGTTTTGATTTATATTTCCTGATGGCTAAAGATATTGAGCATTTTGTCATATATTTATTGCTTGCACTTAATGAAGTAATTTCTAAGAACCAAATGGCAGACAAAGGCAAAGTCATCTCAAAGGCATACGTAACAAGTGAAGCCCAGCTTCATGGCATGGAGTGTAAACTGTGGTAGGGTCCTGCGTTTTAGTCTCTTCATTTTCTGAAATTCCTTTGGGTGTTCCAGCCACTGGGAGCAGTGAAAAATCAGAAAACCTGTCAGGAACACTGGAAAAGTTTGTTGCTTGAAGGGCCTGAGGGAGAGCTGGGATGTACACCAGAAAGAGACCAAACCTTGAGCCCCACCTGAGCAGGACAGATACATAGAATGGAATTTCAAAGTGCATGCCATTTAAAACACCAAGGGGTTTTAAATCATAACTGGTTTTAACATCATAACTGGTTGCACCTTCTGGTGCATCCTGATTTCTAGGGACCTTAGTGATGTCTTACCTGGACCTTTTTGTTGTTCCTTGGTAGTAGCGTAGCTAACTCAGTTTTGTGGCAGTGGTAGTCTCAGGCCTATAATTATATTGGTGTTGGGTTGAGTAGCTACGGGATCCCAGTTCGGTGTGTCTCTCTGGGCAGACGCGGGTTGCCTCTCTGATTTGCGGGCGTGGAGTGGGCCTCTCTCTCCAGATCACCTCCTGGCCACAATGTGGTGGAGCAGGCACTCTGGCTTTCTTCTCCCCACTCTCCTCCTCCTGGGTCTCCTCCCAGTCTAGTTGTTACGGTGGGGGTTGGGCAGATGGGCAGCAGGGCCCTTCCACAGGTTGAAGCCTGCAGTTCCTGATCCTGGTGATGGTGTGGGCCAGTGGTCAGGCGGGTTGGTGGCTGGGTCTCTCCTTCTGGCAGGTCCAAAGTTTTCTTATCATGGGGAATTTTTTTTTTTTTTTTTTAATTCTGATCACGCAGCAAATATTGGGCAACTACAAAAAAGGAGTCTGCTACCATTTGCTTTAATGAAGCGATTTGTAAAAACCAAATGGCACACAAATGCAAAGTCATCTCAATAGCATATGTAACAGGTGAAGCCCAGCTTCATGGCATGGAGTGTAAACTGTGGTAGTTCCCTGCAATTGTGCCTTTAAATTTTCTGAAATTCCTTTGGGTGGTCCTGTCACAGGGAGCAGGGAAAACTCAGAAAATCTGCCAGGAACACTGGAAAAGTTTGTTGCTTGGAGGGCCTGAGGGAGAGCTGGGGAGAACACCAGAGAGAGACCAAACCTTGAGCCCCACCTGAGCAGGACAGATGTAGAGAATGGGAATTTCAAAGTCCATGCCATCTAAAACACCAGGGGGATTATTTAAAGGACAGTCTTTCAAAGATACTGTTTTCTGAAGGAGGAGGAAAAATAGCAAAGAGGAAAGAAGATCCTTTGTCAACCTGACAAACTATCTTCAGATAGTGAAGAATGCCAGAGTCCTGCAAAACAAAAAGAATCACAAATTAAGAGGACTTGCAAACATTGCCACAGGAACATAAACAAAACTTACTAAGGTGTCTAGACTTTGCTAGAATGATGGGAAATGATGCCACTAAAGTAGACCCCGAATAACACAGAAATGAACAAAAGGAATGTGAAATCCATAGAGTAGAAGAAACCCCTCACCTCTGCTGCCACCTGTCCCCTGCCCCAAGCAAACATGAGTTAGAAGGAAATTAAGTTGTGTTTCCTACAGAATTAGATCTAGTCCAGTAGGGAGGCATGTCCATGAGAAATCACTTATTACCAGAAGTTCAAGACCTAAGAACAGAAGAGGCACCAGCAAGAAATGAGAAAAGTCGATTGCACTTAGGAATAAAATGAAAGAAAAAAATAGGCTATCCAGGGGAAAAAAGTTATTAAAAAATGTGGAAGTGAGAATAAATGCAAATGAAAAATTAGTAAAGGGCATGAATAAGAGAATGGGAAGGGCATGAAGAAGTACAAGTAGACAGAGGGCGGTGACAAAAGGCTTCCAGGCCACCATGGAGCTTTAGGGCCCAATGCTTAGAACAGCAGGGCTCTGATACTAGTGTCCCCATTCAGCACCACTGCATGGTCACAGATCCCTGCAGTCACTCTTCCCTGAGACAGCTGAGGGCACTAAAAATGAAATCTACATTCCTGTATAACCTGGGTAGAGAGTGGTCCTATAAGAATCCAAGCATTAAAGAAGGAAGAACCAGAGCCAATGAGAGAACAGCTCCTCAGCAGCTCTGTGCAGTTCTGGGCGGGGCCGGCAGCTTGCACTCTGCAGCCTCCTTATCACCAAAATAGGAAACCTTATGGTGTCTGTCCAGGATCTGCCTCCCATGCAAATTAAGCAGGGGGGAGCCCCTGGGGCACTCTTCTTTTGCCACTTCTCTTCCAAAAGTGCTTGAGGCTAATAGAGACCCCCTTCCCACTATGTGCAACCATGTGCTCTGCTGGGTGGCCCTTTGTCTCCTCAAAGCAGGTGAGTCCAGGCTTAAGGAGGCATTTCCTGTCTGAAGGTCCTCCTCTAAGCCTTCCCCTGGGACAGCAGCATCAGGAACCTCTTGGATTGCATTTACAAACTCACTCTCTTTCTTCCCCAGGGCCCATAGATTGTGGAATCACTCAAAATCCAAAGTTCCTGTTCAGAAAGGAAGGACAGGGTGTGACCCTGGAGTGTGAACAGAATTCGGGTCATGACGCCATGTACTGGTACCGGCAGGACTCAGGACAAGGCTTGAGACTGATCTACTACTCAATAGGGGAGAAGGATGTCCAGAAAGGAGAGCTAGCTGAAGGCTATGCTGCCTCCAGGAAGCAGACGCCTGCCTTTCCCCTCACCTTGACATCAGCCCAGAAGAAACACACTTCTCTCTATCTCTGTGCCAGCAGCTTAGCACAGTGGGACACAGCCACCTCTTCTCTGTACAGATAAGTTCCCAAGCCCTGCTTTTCCCCACCAGGTGGCTCTCTTCTGTCCCCAGCTCCTGCCCTGCCCTCTTCCACCAGCCAGGCATCCAAATCAAGCAGCTGCTGCTCTCAGTAAACTTTGTGGTAGGGCATGAAATTCACTCACTCAATAAGATGATTTAAAAATTACATGTATGTGTATGTATGTTTAAGTACACACACAGAAAAGGATTGACACAGAGAGAGAGAGAGAGTGTGTGTGTGTGTGTGTGTGTGTCCGAAGACAACATGAAGACAGAATAGAGGTTAATTTTTAGCTCCAAGCTTTTTCCTATTTTACTAAAATGTAGAAAGTAGAAATGGACAGAAATTGTCTCATCCTTCAGACACTCGAATAGTCTGGTAGGGAGATAGAGACTACATAGAAAGAAAGAGAGAAAGAACCATATAGATATATAGAGAGAGACTGGAGTCCCAGTATCATCATACCTGTGCTTAAATCAAGTGTGTCAATGGAGCCTAGGAAATAACATGGCCAATTTTGTCCCAGGACATTAGGAAGGGCTTCAGAGAGAAGGGAAATTTGAGGTGAAATTGAATTATGAGGAGGATTTCCTTTCCCAGATAAGTATCAAAAGAGCAGCACAGGCTTAGGGAATCATGAACGGGACAAGTCAAGACGTGATGTCAGCCCAGTGAAAGGACACAGCAATGGTCTGTGGTGTTAGCAGTTCACCTCCAAAAACAAAACATCATCGTGGACTCAGGAATGCCAAAGAAACGGTTTTCTGCTGAATTTCCCAGAGAGGGACGCAGCATCCTGAAGAGGGAGCCAGCAGAGCCGGGAGACTAGCAGTGTAGGTCTGGTCCAGCTCCTTATCCACATCAATGCAGAATCATGTTGCTGCAGGGCACAAACATCCCCTGGGAGGTTAATTTTTGTTTTTCGTTAAACAAACAGCGAAGAAAGAATTTGTAAGTGGCAGAGATAGAATTCAAACTCAGAGTTGCCTGGATGGAGGTACTGCAATTTTATATCACATCATGCTGCCTGGTATTCATTCTGGCAAAATCCTCATCTTGTTCCTGGCCCAGTGCCTGTGCATATTGGGATGGATGCGAGGACATAGGATATCTGTCAGATGGTGGGAAGCAAGAGTTGGACAAATGGGTCTGGAATTTAGGAAAAAGGCCTGGTCCACAGCTACTGTTCATGAGAAACATATCACTTCAAAGTTTTCTTATCATGGCAAGTATTTTTCTTTTTAATTCTCATCATGCAGTAGTTACTGGGAACCTACAACAAAAGAGTCTGTTATCATTTGTTTTAATGAAGCGACTTCTAAAAACCAAATGGCAGACAAAGGCAAAGTCATCTCAAATGCATATGTAACAAGTGAAGCCCAGCGTCATGGCAAGAAGTGTAAACTGTGGTAGTGCCCTGTGTGTTTGTCTTTTCACTTTCTAAAATTCCTTTGGGTGGTCCTGCCACTGGCAGCAGGGAAAAATTAAAAAATATTTCAGGAAGACAGGAAAAGTTTGCTGCTTGGAGGGCCGGAGGGAGAGCTGGGGAGAACACCAGAAAGAAACCAAACCTTGAGTGTAGGAGCCCTAAATGGGGAGATAGCTAAGATTGCGGTTAGCTGTGAGTCATAAAGATGTTCAAGCATCACCACCTTCCATGATCTCGCGAGACTTGGCCCAGGACGTTGTGTATCGGGTCACCACCTTCAATGATCTCACGAGACTTGCCCGGGACATTGCGGATCGGGTCAGCACCATTTTATGGTGGTTGGAGGAGTGTGATTTTGCGGGTGGGAGTTGTTCTTGGAGCCGGAGAGAAAAGCAGCAGAATAAAGAGGCTGTTTGTTTCCAGTCTGCCTCTGAACTTATTCCCGCAGCGTCGTTGCTCCAAGCGGCAATCACTTCAGGCAGTGACAATTGAGCCCCACCTGAGCAGGACAGGTGCAAGGAATGGGAATTTCAAAGTCCATGCCATTTAAAACACCAGGGGGATTACTTAAAGGACACTCTTTGAAAGACACTGTTTTCTGAAAGAGGAGGAAACATAGCAATGAGGAAAGAGGATCCTTTGTCAATCTGACACACTATCTGCAGAGATTGAAGAAAAAGGAAGGTAAAGGGGGAGAATGCCAGAGTCCTGCAAAACAAAAAGAATCACAAATTAAGAGGACTTGTAAACACTGACACAGGAACACAAACAAAACTTACTAAGGTGTCTGGACTTTACTAGAATGATGGAAAATGATGCCACTAAAGTAGACCCCAAGTAACACAGAAATGAACAAAAAGAATGTGAAATCCATAGACTTGAGAAAACCCCTCACCTCTGCTGCCACCCCTTCCCCTCCCCCCAGCAAACATGAGTTAGAAGGAAACTAAGTTGTGTTTCCTACAGAATTAGATACAGTCGAGTAGGCAGGCTTGTCCATGAGAAATCACCTATTGCCAGAGGTTCAAAACCTAAGAACAGAACAGGCACCAGCAAGAAATGAGGAAAGCCAATTGAACTTAGGAATGAAATGAAAGAAAAAAAAATAAGTTATCCAGGGGAAAAAATAATTAAAAATGTGGAAGTGAGAATAACACAAATGAAAAAATTAGTAAGAGGCATTGAATAAAAGAGAATGGGAAGGGCATGAAGAAGTAGAAGCAGACAGAGAAAGGTCTGTTAAAGGAGGCACCCAGGCCTTCTGGGTGCTTTGGGTCACAACATGCAGGAAGTAGGGCACTGATCCTAGTGTCCCCATGACATGTAGCTGCATGGTCTTAGATCCCTAAAGAAATCTACATTCTTCTATAACCAGGGTCTAGAGTGCCCCTACAGGAATCCAAGCATTGAGGAAGAAGAAACCAGAGCCAATCAGAAAACAGCTCCTCAACAACTCTGTGCAGTTCTGGGCAGGGCCAGCGGTATTGCATTCTGCAACCACCCTACTTGCAATATTAGAAAGCACTATAGATTTTTCCAAGATCTTCCTCCTAATGCAAATTAAGCAAGAGGGAGCCCTAGAACCACTCTTCTTTCACCATTTCTCTTCCACAAGTATTTGGAGCTAAGGAAGATCAACTACGCACTATGTGCAATCATATGCTCTGCTTGGTAGCCTTTTGTCTCCTCAACTCAAGTGAGTCCTTGGTTTTGGAGGCAATTCTTATCTGAAGGTCCTCCTCTAAGCCTTTCCCTGAGAAAGCAGCATCTGACAACTCCTGGGCTGCATTTCCAACCTCTCTCCCTTTCTTTCCCAGGACTCATGGATGGTGGCATTACTCAAACTCCAAAGTTCCTGTTTAGAAAGGAAGGACAGGGTGTGACCCTGGAGTGTGAACAGAATTTGGATCATTACAACATGTTTTGGTACCGGCAGGACCCAGGGAAAGGCTTGAGACTGATCTACTACTCAGCAGGGGAGAAGGATGTCCAGAAAGGAGAGCTAGCTGAAGGCTATGTTGCCTCCAGGGAGCAGACGCCTGCCTTTCCCCTCACCTTGTCATCAGCCCAGAAGAAACACACTTCTCTCTATCTCTGTGCCAGCAGCTTAGCACAGTGGGGCATAGCCACCTCTTCTCTGTACAGATAAATCCCCCAAGCCCTGCTTTCCTCCACCAGGTGGCTCTTCAGTCCCCAGCCCCTGCCCTGCCCTCTTCTACCACATCCAAGCACCCAAACAACGCAGCTCTTGCCATCAGTGAACTTTGTGGGAGGGCATGAAATTCACTCACCCACTAAGATTATTTAAAATTACATGTATATGTGTGTGTGTTTACATACACACACACACACACTCAGAGAGAGAGAGAGAGAGAGAGAGAGAGAGAGAAAGAGAGAGAAACACAAAAGATACCAAGAATGCAGAAGAGAGTTTAATTGTTCAGCCCTAAGCTTTTATCTGCTTTACCGAACACTACAATATAAAAATGGACTGAAATTTTCTCGTCCTTCAGACACATGAATATCTGGTAGGGATATATATGTGTGTGTGTGTGTGTGTGTGTGTGTGTGTGTGTACACACATGTCGCTGCCTGAAGCGATTGACGCTTGGAGCAACGACACCACGGGAATAAGTTCAGAGGCAGACTGGAAACGAACAGGCTCTTTATTCTGCTAGCTTCTCTCTCTGGCTCCAACAACAACTCCAACACCATCCACACTCCTGCAACCACCACACAATGGCGCCGACACGATCCACAATCCCCCAGGTCAAGTCTCGCGAGATCATGCAAATGGCGCCAACCCGATCCGCAATGTCCCGGGCCAAGTCTCGCAAGACCATGGAAGGTGGTAATGCTGAACATCTTTATGGCTCACAGCTAACCGCAATCGTAGCTATCTCCTTAATTAGGGTTCCTACACACACACATACAGAGAGAGAGAGAGAGAGAGAGAGAGAGAGAGAGAGAGAGAGATGTATAGATAATGGAGTCCCAGTATCATTATACATGTGCTTAAATCAAAGGAGTACTTGGAGCCTAGGAAATAACATGACCAATTCTGCCCTACAACATAAGGAAGGGCTTCAGAGAGAAGGCAGATTTGAGGTGAAATGTGAATGGTGAATAGGATTTCATCTTCTGGACAAGTATCAAAAAGAAGGGAAGGCATAGGGAATGATAAAAGGGACAAGTTGTGACATGATGTCAACCTAGGGAAAGGACATAACAATGTTTTCTGGTATCAACAGCTCCCTGAGGAAGGTCTGAAAGTCATGGTTCACCTCCAAAAAGACAACACCATCGATGACCCAGGAATGCCAAAGAAATGGTATTCTGCTGAATTTCCCAGAGGGGATGCAGCATCCTGAAGATGGAAACAGCAACCCAGGAGACTCAGCAGTGCACATCTGAGCCAGCTCCACATCCACATCAATGCAGACTCATGCCACCGCAGGGCAAAAAGAATCCCCCAGGAGTTAATTGTTGTTTCTTATTAAAAAAAAAAAAAAAAAAAAAAAAAAAAAAAAAACAAAGAAAAGAATTTGTGAGTGGCAGAGATGGGATTCAAATTCAGAGTTGTCTCAATGGAGGCACTGTGATTTTATATCACATTATGCTGCCAGGTATTCTTTCTGTCAAAATCCTCATCTTGCTCCTTGCCCAGGTCCCGTGCAGATTTGGATGGGTGCCAGGACATAGGATATTTCACATATGGTGGGAAGCAAGAGTAGGATAAATTGGTCTGGAATTTAGTAAAAACAGTTACTGTTCTTAAGAAAAGTGGCACTTCAAAGTTTTTTTTTTTTTTTTTTTTTTTTTTTTTTTTTTTTTTTTTTTTTTAATCATGGTGAGTATTTTAAAGAACTTTCATCATGCACCAAATATTGGGCACCTACAAAAAAAGAGTCTGCTATCATTTGATGTAAAAGCAATTTCTAAAAACCACATGGCAGAAAAAGGCAATGTCATCTTAAATGCATATGTAACAAGTGAAGCCCAACTTCACGGCATGGAGTGTAATCTGTGGTAGTACCCTGTATTTGTGCTTTTCAATTTTCTGAAATTCCTTTGGGTGGTCCTGCCACTGGCAGCAGGGAAAAAATATTAAAAAATCTGTCAGGAAGACAGGAAAAATTTGCTGCTTGGAGGGCCTGAGGGAGAGCTGGGGAGAACACCAGAAAGAGACCAAACCTTGAGCCCCACCTGAGCAGGACAGAGGCAGAGAATGGGAATTTCAAAGTCCATTCCATTTAAAACACCAGGGGGATTATTTAAAGGACAGTCTTCCAAAGATAGTGTTTTCTGATGGAGGAAAATTAGCAAAGATGAAAGAGGAACCTTTGTCAATCTGACATGCTATCTTCAGATAGTGAAGAAAAAGGAAGAAAAGGGGGAGAAATGCCAGAGTCCTGCAAATAATAATAAATAATAATAATAATAATAATAATAATAGAATGACAAATTAAGAGGACTTGCAAACATTGCTGCAGGAACACAAACAAAACTTACTACGGTGTCTAGACTTTGATAGAATGATAGAAAAGGATACCAATAAGGTAGACCCCCAAATAACACAGAAATGAACGAAAGGAATGTGAAATCCATAGAGTGGAGAAGCCCTTCACTTCTGTTGCAACCCACCTCCCCCAAGCCAGTGCCTGCAAGCAAACATGAGTTAGAAGGAAACTAAGTTGTGCTTCCAACAGAATTAGATACAGTCCAGTAGGCAGGCGCGTCCATGAGAAGTCACCTATTACCTGAAGTGAAAAAAAATTGAACAGAACAGGCACTAGCAAGAAATAAGAAAAGCCGAATGAACTCAGGAAAGAAATGAAAGAAAAAAAAAAAAAAAGGCATCCCAGGAAAAACAAATAAATTAATTAAAAGAACCGAGAATAAATGCAAATGACAAATTAGTGAGGGGCATGGAAATAAAAAGAATGGGAAGGGCATGAAGAAACACAAGCAGACAGAGAGAGGGCAGCCCCCCCCCCCCCCCCGGGTGCTTTGGATCCCAAAGCCAAGCACAGCAGGGTGCCTATCCTGGTGTCCCTGAGTTGAGACTCAGCAGGGTCACATCCCTGCAGTCACTCTTCCCTGATGTAGCTGATGATCCTGGAAAAGAAATCTACATTCTTCTATAACCAGGGTCTGGAGTGCTCCTACAGGATTCCAAGCATTAAGGAAGGAGCAACCAGAGCCAATCAGAGAACAGCTCCTCAGCAGCTCTGTGTAGTTCTGGGCGGGGCCAGCAGCTCTGCACTCTGCAGCCTCCTTATCAGCAAATTTAGGAAGCCCCAAAGAGTTTCTCAAGGATCTGTCTCCCAAAGCAAATTAAGCAAGAGGGAGGCCTGGAGCCAGCCTTCATTTGCCCTTTCTTTCCAAGATAGCTTGGAGCTAAGGGAGACCCTTTCCCACTATGTGCAACCATGTGCTCTGCTGGGTGGCCCTTTGTCTCCTCAGAGCCGGTGAGTCCTGGGTTATGGAGGCAATTCCTGTCCAAAGGTCCTCCTCTGAGCCTTTCACTAGAACAGCAGCATCAAGAACCTCTTGAGGGGTGTTTCCAACCTCTCTCACTTTCTTCCCCAGGACACATCAATGGTGGCATCACTCAAACTCCAAAATTCCTGTTCAGAAAGGAAGGACAGGATGTGAACCTGGAGTGCGAACAGAATTCGGGTTACAACGCCATGTATTGGTACCCAGCAGGCCCCAGGGCAAGGCTTGAGACTGATCTACTACTCAGTAGGGGAAAAGAATGTCCAGAAAGGAGAGCTAGCTGAAGGCTATGCTGCCTCCAGGGAGCAGACGCCTGCCTTTCCCCTCACCTTGACATCAGCCCAGAAGAAACACACTTCTGTCTATCTCTGTGCCAGCAGCTTAGCACATTGGGGCACAGCCACCTCTTCTCTGTACAGATAAATCACCCAAGCCCTGCTTTCCTCCACCAGGTGGCTCTTCTGTCCCAGCCCCTGCCCTGTCTTCTTCCACCACAACCAGGCTTCAAAGCAAAGCAGTTGCTGCCATCAATGAACTTTGTGGGAGGACAGGAAAGTTCACTCACCCACTAAGTTGATTTAAAAAATTACATCTATATGTAAGATGTTTACACACACACACATATATGCAGAGACATAATGAGAGAAAGAGAGAATTCAAGGACACTAAGAAGGCAGAAGAGAGGTTAATCGTACACTCCCATTTTTTTTTTTTTTTTTAATTGAACACTAGAAAGTAAAACTGGTCAGAAATTGTCCTGTCCTTCAGACACATGAAAAGTCTGGTAGGGAGATAGATACTGTGTGTGTGTGTGTGTGTGTGTGTGTGTGTGTGTGTGTGTAAAGAGAGAGAGAGAGAGAGAGGAGAGAGAGAGAGAGAAATAGCTGTAGATATAGATATAGAAATAGATACTGGAGTCCCAATATCATCAAATGTGTGCTTAAATCAAGTGTGTCAGTGGATCCTAGGAAATAACATGGCCAGCTCTGTCGAAGGACATTAGGAAGGGCTTCAGAGAGAAGGGAAATTTGAGGAGAAACTTGAATGATGAGTAGGATTTCATCCTGACAAGTATCAAAAGAGAGGGACAGGCTTAAGGAATGATGAAAGGGACAAGTGGTGACATGATGTCAACCCAGGGAAAGGACACCACAATGTTTTCTGGTATTAGCAGCTCCCTGAGGAGGGTCTGAACTTCATGGTTCACCTCTAAAAAGAAAATGTCATTGATGATCAGGAATGCCAAAGAAATGATATTCCGCTGAATTTCCTAGAGAGGAACCCAGCTACCTGAATTAGCGTCAGCAGAGCCGGGAGACTCAGCAGTGCACATCTATGCGAGCTCCACGTCCACGTCCACATCAACGCAGACTCATGTCACTGCAGGGCACGAATATTCCCCAGGAGTCAATTTTTGTTTCTCATTAAACAAACAGAGAAAAAGAACTTGTGAGTAGCCGAGACAGGATTCAAACTCAATGGAGTTGACTCAATGGAGGTACTGTGATTTAATATCACAGGTATTCTTTCTGGAAAAATCTTCATCTTGTTCCTAGACCAGGGCCAGAGAAGGTTTGGATGGATGCCAGGACATAGGATATCTGAGAGTTGGGGGCAAGCAAGATTGGGACAAATTGCTCTGGTATTTAGGAAAAAGTTCTGGCTCACAGCTACTCTTCATGAGAAATATATCACTTCAAAGTTTTCTTATCTTGGTGAATATTTTTGTTTTATTTTCATTAGCAGCAAATATTGGGCAACTACAAAAAAAGAGTCTGCTATCATTTGGTTTAATGAAGTGATCTCTAAAATCCAAATGGCTCACAAATGCAAAGTCATCTCAAATAGCATATGTAACAAGTGAAGCCCAGCTTCATAGCATAGAGTGTAAACTGTGGTAGTGCCCTGCACTTTTGCCTTTTGATTTTCTGTAATTCCTTTGGGTGTTCCAGCCACTGGGAGCAAGGAAAAATCAGAAAAATCTGCCAGAAACACAAGAAAAGTTTGTAGCTTGGAGGGCCTGAGGGAGAGCTGGGGAGAACACCAGAAAAAGAGCAAACCTCAAGCCCCACCTGAGCAGGACAGAGGCAGAGAATGGGAATTTCAAAGTCCATGCCATTTAAAACACCAGGGGGATTATTTAAAGGACAGTCTTCCTTAGATAATGTTTTCAGAAGAAGGAGGAAAAATAGCAAAGAAGAAAGAGGATCCTTTGCCAATCTGACACACTATCTTCAGATAGTTAAGAAGAAGGAAGGAAAAGGGGGGGAATGCCAAAGTCCAGCAAAACACAAAGAATCACAAATTAAGAGGACTTGCAAACTTTGCCACAGGAACACAAACAAAACTTACTAAGGTGTCTAGACTTTGCTAGAATGATGGAAAAGGATGCCAATATGTTAGACCCCAAATAACACAGAAATAAACTAATGGATTGTGAAATCCATAGAGTGGAGAAAACCCCTTTCCTCTGGTGCCACCTACCCACACACATCACAAGTAAACATGAGTTTGAAGGAATCTAATGTGTGCTTCCAACATAATTAGATACAGTCCATTAGGCAGGTGTGTCCATGAGAAGTCACCTATTATAGGAAGTTCAGCACCGAGGAACAGAACAGGCACCAGCAAGAAATGAGAAAAGTGGATTGAAAGAGATGAAAGAAAAAAATTAAGTTACCCCAGAGAAAAATAGATTAATTAATTAAAAGATGCAGAAGAGAGAATAAACACAAATGAAAACTTAGTGAGGGGCATTGAACAAAAGAGAATGGGAGGGGCATAAAGAAGCACAAGCATACAGAGGGAGGGCTGTGAAATGAGGTGCCAAGGCCTCCTGGGAGCATTGGGTCCCACCACCGCTGATCCGGGTATCCCTGTGCCATGCCACTGCATGTTCTCAGATCCTTGCAGTCACTCTTCCCTGAGATAGCTGATGGCACTGGAAAAGAAATCTACATTCTTCTATAACCAGGGTCTAGAGGGCTCCTTCAGGAATCCAAGCATTAAGGAAGGAGAAACCAGAGCCAATCAGAGAACAGCTCCTCAGCACCTCTGTGCAGTTCTGGGCGGGGCTACCAGCTCTGCACTCTGCAGCCTCCCTATCAGCAAAATTAGGAAGCCCTATAGGGATTCTCCAGGATCTGCCTCCCAAAGAAAAATAAGCAGGGCAGATCCCCGGAGCCACTCTTCTTTTGCCTTTTCTCTTCCAAAAGTACTTGGGTTTAAGGAAGACCCCCTTCCCACTATGTGCAACCATGTGCTCTGCTGGGTGGCCCTTTGTCTCCTCAGAGCAGGTGAGTCCTGGGTTATGGAGGCAGTTCCTGTTGGCAAGGTCCTAATCTAAGCTTTCCCGGGACAGCAGCACCTGTACAGGTACCTCTTGGGTGCATTTCCAACCTCTATTTCTTTCCGAGGACTCATGGATGGTGACATCACTCAGACTCCAAAGTTCCTGTTCAGAAAGGAAGGACAGGGTGTGACCCTGGAGTGTGAACAGAATTTGGGTCATAACACCATATATTGGTACCAGCAGGACCCAGGGCAAGGCTTGAGACTGATCTACTACTCGCCATTTGTAAAGGATGTCCAGAAAGGAGAGCTAGCTGAAGGCTATGCTGCCTCCAGGGAGCAGAAGCCTGCCTTTCCCCTCACCTTGACATCAGCCCAGAAGAAGCACACTTCTCTCTATCTCTGTGCCAGTAGCTTAGCACAGTGGGGCACAGCCACCTCTTCTCTGTACAGATAAGTTCCCCAAGCCCTGCTTTCCCCCACCAAGTGGCTCTTCTGTCCCCAGCCCCTGCCCTGCCCTTTTCCACCACATCCAAGCACCCAAAACAAAGCAACTGATATCGTCAGTGAACTTTGTGGGAGGACATGAAATTCACTCACCCACTAAGTGGAGAGTCCCACCACTATATATATTGGAGTCCCAGTATCATATGTGTGCTTTAATCAAGGGTGTTGGTGAGCCTCGGAAATAACATGCCAATTCTGCCCAGCGATATCAAGAAGGGCTTCAGAGAGAAGGCAAATTTCAGGTGAAACTTGAGTGATGAGCAGGATTTCATCTTCTGGACAAGTACCAAAAGATCGGCACAGGCTTAGGGAATGATGAAAGGGACAAAGGGTGACATGATATCAGCAAAGATGATCTACACCCCCAAATATGGCAGTGGAAGGAAATTTGGAACAACGAATAGACTGAATCTATTAAACAAAATTGAGTTTCTGGTTCTTCTTTGGATATCTGAATGCAGAATCCCAGGAGGCTCTCTTGTAAATCTAAGCTTGGAACTTACAAGAGAGTTTCCAAAAATTAGCCAAGTCAGAAAGTCAATTTGTTAACTGTGTAAAAGCTCAGGAAATAATACAGAATGTTTAGGATGTAGAAAAGGATATCTGCTATGTGAGGAAAAGGTGCTGTCACAGAACCTTTATTAACAATGGTTCCAAACTGAAAAATACTCAATTCTATGTCAACAAGGTGATAGATAAATGGACTATGTTACATTTATGTCACAGAAGGAAATATTAAAAAAAAACCGACTATGATTTAAATGAACATAGGAAAATATCTAAAATATAATGTCGACTAGAAGAAGCTAGACACAGATGAATACACTATGAAGTCAGAACAGACTGGCTCTGTGTGCTGCATGGCCCCAGCAGGGCAGGTCTCACTTGGGGCTTTACGTTTACTTGCAGTCAGATAGTCACTGAGGCTGGGGACACCTGAAGGCTCAACTATCTTCTCCATTCCCATTCTTGCACCTCTGCTAGATGGCTGGAGCAGCAAGAAGCTAGCCAGTCAAGCTCCCTCCACTCAGCCCTTCAATGTGACCAGGCAGGTTTTGTGCACAGCATGAAGGCCTCTGGTAATCAGAATTCCTACATGGTCGCTAACTTCCCTAAAAGCCAGCCTTCACGTAATCCAGGTAGGATTACACAGCTACTTATGGTCCATCCTGGAAAACATGTGACTTGGTTTCTACCACATTCTGGCCCTCTCAGGCTCAGGAGGACTCTGGAATGTGAGCACTGGAAGCTGTTTGATCAGGTACATCTCTGAAGGATGGATGCCATATCATAGTCATCTGAACCTTTTGTCATTATTTGGTATGTTGTAGGGACAGATGAGGCAAGGCACCAAAGATAGCCGGAAACAGTTTTATTTGGCTACAGCCAGTCTCAGAGGGTACAGCTTTTGCAGTAATCAATTAATCCCCTGAACCCCAAGTTCAGGTAGTTTTAGAATTTTATACTCAGCATTTAAGGGGAGGGGCTTAGAAGTTTATAGTCTACAGAAGTTCACATAAAAGCAGCTTTTTTTTTTTTTTTTTTTATTTCACTGTTCTGGGCAAGTTAACCCTTCATGGACAACATCTGAGAAGGGGAGAGCTTCTTCTCCCCTTTCTTTCTTTCCCCTGCCAGCTGTTACCATGGAGCCCAACTGGTAACTTCTCTTATCTTAGAAAAGTACTCACCTCTGTGAAGCTCCAGCTCAAGGGCAGAGGCTTTGTTAATAAATTTGTCTTTTTATTATCACATTTTGCATTTGCAAACACACTTGTACAAATTACTATGCTGGATACGTGTTTGTGGAAAAACAAGTAAAGGGGCATCCAGCACCTGGAGTGCTGATTTCTTCCAAGCCAGTGGCCAAGTAATAGAGAAACAAGGAAATAGAAAGTTTATCTACATTGAATTTTTCTGTAGAGACTCTTTTGCTGACAGTCCTAAAATCAGCCATGGTGAAGATTTCTGGAGAAGCTTAGTTAAGATTTTCTGTGGAGGAGGGGGGTGCCACTACAGGTAAGCTACTCTCTTTTAAAAATGTATTTATCCAGTACTTATTTTTCTACAATTCTACATTTAGCCCCTTTTTGTCTTTTTTCTTTTTTTAATGGCATTTATTAAAACTGATTTTTAAAGTGATACATAAACTCATAAAAGTGGCATTTATTAATGGTATCCCATGTGCTGTTTCAACACAAGCTTATATTGTATAATGTTTAAGTCAGGTTAATCATACCGATCTCCTCAAACATGTGTGAATCCTTTATGGTAAAAAAGTGGGATTGCTGGATCAAGTGTGGTAGTTCTATCTTTACATTTTTGAAGAATTTCCATGGTGTTTTCATAGTGAATATCCTTATTTTAAATTCCCACCAAAGTGTGCAAGGGCCACCTTTTCCCCACAACCTTGCCAGCACTTTTTATCGATAGTCTGTTTGATAATAGCTCTTTCTACTAACTTGAGCAGTTTTGATTTGCATTTCCCTGATGATTAGTTTCCTTATTCTGTGGGTGGGTGTTTTATAAGGATTGTATAACATATTTCGAGTATCATGACTTATACAACTAGAATGTTCAGCTGATTATTTTATTGTATTACTGTATATACTTTTCTTTAGTATGTAATTAATAAGACCTGAATTGTTTTTTTTTATTTAGTTTTACACACTAATTTTGCCAGCATTGTTTTTTCCCATCATTTATTGAAGTCGTGTGAATGTTTTATTTCATATATTTTTTTATTCCAGAAATATACAATCCTATTTCCATTTATTTGATGGATAACCATAAAATTTCACAAACCTGGAACTGATCTTATCTTTACACTTCTCTGAAGCACACGCGTACTTTAGAGCAATTCATATCTTTGTTTCCCTCCTGGTTTCCAATAGTTTGTGTAGTCAGAATGTTAGCTCTAACTGTAATAAATGGAGGTATTATTGTTTTGCCAATATTTAACTAGATTCACTTCCCTATGTGTTTATCATCAGCGACACTTACCATTTTCCTCAAGCAGATCTTTACCAGGTACCAGCTCAGAGAAGAAAGACCATTATACCACGCTTTACCCCTGCCCTGTGGAGCATGGTTCTTGGCTGCATGGCCTTTGCTTCTGGCAGCAGATATGTCCTGGGCAATGAGTAGAACTCAGTTAGGGGCTATCAGAGCCTAGTACCAGGGCTGATCATGGGCTACAGCCCTGTGATCCCAGAGCTCTTAACTTCTGTCTGCTTACCCAATGGTTCTCATGACACTAACATCCCCCAGACATCAAGAAAAATCATCACATGGATGAAAAGAAGAAAAAAAATTATGAAACAAAGTCACATTTAAATATTCTTAAGCACTAGTAACATACTGGCTGTTAACAACATGTTTGGTTTGAGCCATAGCTAATCCATACCATATATGGCAATATCAATAATGACACAAAAATTAACCAATATGAGCATTAAGGAATAAAAATTTTATGTTAGGATACAGAACTGACACAACATGGGGAGAACCAGATAAGGAACGATACAAAAAACTAGTTGGAAAAAAATTCTAACCATGTCTGGTGATGAGGATGAACTAGAACTTGGTATAAGTTAGGTACACCAGACCCCTAGATGGACCATGAATGAGGCCAGTGCTGGAATCCATGGAAGGAGGCTGGATCTTAATGTCCACTGTCCTATGAGTTCTCAGGGAGGGATGGTGGGGCTGGGGGTCCCATTGGTCTGCCAGACTGGTGGTCAGCATGAACAGAAGGACATGATGCAGAGAAAGGTCAGCTCACACTGGAACCACTGGCACCTTTATTCTCTTTTTTTCTTCAGTGCTGGGAATCAAACTCAGGGCTTCATGTGTACCGGTCAAGAGCTCTAACACCCAGACCAGCACCTCTGATCTTCTTTTTCACAGCTTCAGGTTAATAATGATTTTAGAGTGATGACAGGCATGTTATTTTCTCTTCATACATTTTAGGCATTTCTTCTCCCTGTGATCCACTCTAAGCCAACCCAGAACCATACATACCACAAAGAAAAATTCTCACAAACACATTTGCCACTTAGCTAAATTGACGCAGTAACAAAACACCAACTGAGTGCTTCTCAAAATCAACAGGAAGATTTTTCTCTGATCCAGGGGTTTTCCAGCCTCTTCTTCCCAGACAAAGCACAAAGCTGCACCCCAGACCATCCATAGCAAGTTGTCCTGGGAAATCATTGCAGAAGTATTCACATTGTGAAGTGGCCCCATTCCAAGAAGCCCAGCCAACCAGGAAAGGAAAATGCCTTCACAGGACCATACAGATGCACTTAGGCACGTACATTAACACTGATGCAATACAATAGTTATATTTTTGATAAAAAAAATTTCACTATGTCACATAAATAATTTTAAAAATTCCACCTTTTTAAGCTCCCTGCTGCAGAGAATTATAACTAAATATTAAGTGAACATACAACCAGTAGTAGGCTGTTATTGAAAGTGTGGTGCTTTGGGAAAAAAAACCTTCAGCTCCAAGTTTGTTGCTGTTGTTGTTTGATTGTTTTCTTCTGATTTTTTTTTTTTTTTTTTTAATAATTGCTAGACTTTTTCAAAACTGGTCCACTAAAACACCTAGCTCAGCATGTTCAGCCATGAGTTGCCCTGGTGCTATTACTTTGAAGATAAGATATAGAAGCTAAAGATTGGATCAAATGCACTTACTACACAAATGTATGTCCACTTTGCCTCCTAACAAACTCCCTTAAATCATCCCAGAGTTCTAGGTCTCAGAGCAGCTTCTATACATGTGATAAAGACGCATCTTCGATCACTGGCAAGGGCCACCACCAGGGGGCAGATGAGAACCCTGTGTTCAGGCACCCATCCTCCAGGGCTGGGGAGAGGAAGAAGGGGGCACCTGGTCAGATCTCTCCAGAGAAGGTGGTATGAGCCCAAAGCTGAAGATGCTGCTGCTTCTGCTGCTTCTGGGGCCCAGTATGAGCCTTCTCCTGCCTGGGAGTGTGGGCGTGTGTGTGTGTGCTGGCCTGAGTGAAGTGGTGGCCAAGCATTGTGGATTGTTTGAGCTTATAAAAGTGAGAGGGCACGTCTAGTCTGTCTGAAGTGGGCAGGGTGAGGCACCAGTTAGGGGAGGCAGGGGATTATTATCCCAGCGAGTCTGAGACGTGCTTGGAAAGAGAAAAGGCTTTCCAGGGTCTGAGGGAAAGCTGATGGGGGAGGCTGAGTGTCCTGAGTCCTGTTTAACTAGGGTCCTTTGGGCCTCTTCTGTCCCTGTGTTTCAGCAGGCTCTGGGCTTGGTGCTCATGTCTCTCAACATCCAAGCAGGGCCATCTGTAAGAGTGGGACCCCTGTGAAGATCGAGTGTCGCTCTGTGGGCTTCCAGGCCCTAACTGTGTTTTGGTACCGTCAGTTCCCGAAACAGAGCTTCATGCTGATGGCAACTTCTAATGTGGGCTCTGACAGCACCTACGAGAAAGGTTTTTCCAAGGAAAAGTTCCCCATCAGTCACCCAGATAACTCTTTTGCATCTCTGACGGTGACCAGCACACATTCTACAGACAGCAGCTTCTACTTCTGTGGTGCCAGTGACACAGTGCTGGGTGGAAGTCAGAGACCTAGGCAAGAAGGGTCGCAGCAGCCTGCCCCTCCCCCACCGACCCCAAGAGCCCTGTGGGAGGAACCTGAGGGAGGGAAAACCACAGCTTCTCTGAATGAGACCTCTGGAAGCATGTGTGTGTGTGTGTGGGGGGGGGGGGGGATTGTGTGTGTGTGTGTATGTGTGTGTGTGTGTGTGTGTGTGTGTGTGTGTGTGTGTAGACAGAAATTTTGGGTGTGGGGGATTTTGGGGGGCATTTTGTCTAGGCCTAGAAAAATGGGAATAAAGTCTGGCAAATAAAGTGACCAACTTGCATTGAAAGTTACCCAGTATTTGAAGACCTGGATCATTGCCTGACTCTAACTCTGTTCTTGATAAATACATGTAATCCCACAGCTAGAGCTGTAGACAATTCTACACATTTGTGAACATTCCTATGGTGTTTCCTTTGGTAGCTGGCTCTCTACAACGCTTCAGCACTATCTTGTCACTGTGCTGGACCCTGAAGACCAAGAGAAATCATGCAGCAACCAGACAGAGAGAGTTACTCAGCGAAGGGTCCACTGCTGTGGTAAAAACACCTGTGCAGGTACAGAACGTATCTGAAACATACCTAGAGAAGGTTTTGATGAGCTGTTCTTGAGATTGGGGTCAATAGTGAGAGAAGGCGGTGGAACCCTGTAATGAAGACTTCAGATTACATGGCTGACAGATTTAGAAAGTTCTGTCAGCACTGAAGGCAGGACCTTGGAGAAATAATTTTCTATGAGCAAACAAATATGACATTGACCAACAAATCATCAGGATCCAATTTTAAAAGAGCACAATACATTACAATCCATTTATTAGATCAAGAAATTGTGTCCAGTAAACATGTGAAGAGATGGGACAAGGAAACCACATAGCATCTGTCTTGCATATCATTGTGTGGGGAGGGGAGAAGTTTCAAAGGCCTTTAATTTAGTATTAGATAAATAACCATGCATTGGCAAGCAATGTCTGCATGTTTAAATGACAGGTTAAGATTGATTAAGTTCTATGTATAAAAAAGAGGGAGAAAAACAAATATATGAAAGGGTTACAGGGGATTTGAGGTCTTGAAAAGGGAGGATGTAAAACCTGAACTTGTGAGTGTAAGCTGCCTGGTACCGTAAACCGGGAGGAAAAACTCTAGGAGGCAGAGTTAAGCTTTTACTACTTTTACTTCTACTTTCTTAGAGCTTAGAGAGGGAAAGAAAGATTTTTCTTAGAGCTTAGCTTAGAGAAAGACTAGAGCTTCTTTCTTCTCTCTTCTTTCTTCCTTCTTCTGTCTTCTGTCTTCTGTCTTCCTCGGGAGCCTCGGCCTTACTCTGACCAGTCCTCTGGAGCCTCGGCCTAACTCTGGCCAGTCATTACTTCTTCTATCTGGTTTCTCTTCTGTAACCGCTCTGCCTACGTTCTGGCCGCTCTGATTCTTCTGACCGACCGAGTGACTGCCCGGCTGACTGAATTCTCCGTTCTCCTAACTCGGACGGCTTTCACCCGGTTATATACCTTCAGGTTTGCGGGTGCCTACAGGTGCGTCACATACATATCAGGTGGAACTTATGGCTTCCAGCTAGCTACAACAGCCCTTCCTAATTAGGGCTCCTTCATGTGAGAACTGAGGAGAACCCCCTTGGCTCAGCCACCACCTCGTGGCTTGTCCAGAGGGAATGTTTACCATCACCTACACTTGCCATTTTCCTCAAGCAAATCTTCAGCATGTGCCAGCTCAGAGCAGAAAGAGATGCACCAGGCTTTACCTCTACCCTGTGGAGCACGATTCTTGGCTGCTTGGGCTTTGACTCCTGGCAGCTGATATGTCCTGGGCAAAGATGTAGAACCATGTTAGTTTCTCTCAGGCCCCAGTACCAGGGTTCTTCTTGTGCCACCCGGCTTCCCTGTGATCCCAGAGCTCTGACTCATGGGCATTGAAAATCCTAAGATATTAGGAAACCTCATCACATGGATAAAAAATAAATAAAAATACAAAAGGAAGTAACATTGAAACACTCTACCAATAAGGACTGATAAAAACTGGCTGTTGACAACATGGTTGGCTTGGGCTGTGGCTAATCCATACTGTGCATGGCAGTGTCAATAATGACACAAATATTAATCCATATGAGCATTAAGGAATCATGATAGGAATCAGACCTGACACAACTTGGGGAGAAAGTAGATTAGGCAAGGTACTAGATCTGGTGAGGGAGGATGAACTGGAGCTTGTGATACGTTAGGTAGAGAAAGGCCTTGGATGGACCCTGAAGGAGGCCAGTACTGGAATCCATGGAAGGAGGCTGGCTCTTTGTGTCCAGTGACCCATGAGTTCTCAGGGAGGGATGGTGGGGTGGAGGTCTCATTGGCCAGTGAAGCTGGTGGTTAGCATAGACAGCAGGACGCAGAGTAGAGAAAGGTCTACACACACTGGAACCACTGGCACCCTTTATTCTCTTCTTTTTTTCAGTGCTGGGAGTCAAATCCAGTGCTTCATGTGTACCTGTCAAGGGCTCTAACACCCAGCCCAGCACCTCTGATCTTCTTTTTCACAGCTTCAGATCAATGATGATTTTAGCGTGATGGCAGGCAGGTTATTTTCCCTTGATACTTTCAGGCATTTCTTCTCCATGTGCTCAACTCTAAGCCCACCCAGACCCAAACATACCACAAAGAAAATTCTCAGAAACATAATCCTGCTTAGTTAGGTTGACAATGTATCAAACACCACAGTGAGTGCTTCTCAAAGACTACAGGAAGATTTTTCTCTGATCCAGGGGGTTTTCAGCCTCTTCTTCCAGAAAAATCACAAAGCTGGGCCCCGGACCATCCAAAGCAAGTACTCCCTAGGAACTCATTGCAAAAGTAGGTGGCCCCATTCCAAGAGACCCAGCCAACCAGGAAAGGCAAATGCACTCAAGACCCTGCTGATGGCATCCAGCAGATATTTTAACATGGATCCAACACATGGTTAAATTTTTATGATAAAAACCTTTTCTTTAGATCACAAATATGATTTGATGGTTCAGGTCTTAATACCACCTTTTTAATACCCTGCTCCAGAGACCCATAACTAAATACAAAGCGACAGTACTACCAGTAGGCTATTCCCAAAATGAACACGACATTCCTTGTGAAAAATCTTTCAGCTTTACATTTTGTTGTTGTTGTTGTTGTTTGTTTATTTGTTTTCTTTTGATTGTTTTGTAATTGCTAGGCTTTCCAAAACTAGTCCATTAACATGCCTAGCCCAACATATTCAAATAAAAAGCATTCCTTAAACCACATAGAATTCATTTTCATTCACCAGTATTTAGTGTGACTTCCATTATAGTAAAATTATGATAAAAAAGTACTGTCAAACTTTGTTTACACGAAGGCACACAGAGTAAAGAAGTATAGTTGTAGAATCAGGTCCACGGACATGTGAGTGGTCATCAGGGGAAAAGCTCATTGGAATAAAAGAACTGCCTTCAAGTTAATTATAAAGAAGCACCAAGCCTCCAGCCCAGGTGATGTTCTAGGCACTGTGGATTCCAAGGCCATGCAGGCTTATAGTCCAGTGATTAAAAGCCATGAGTTGTTCTGGTGGGATGACTTTGAATATGAGACAAAAAAGCTAAACTTTGAGTCAAATGCATTAACTAGCCGAATGTATGTCCCCTATTCCACCAAAGAAACTCTCTTAAATCATCCCACTGTTCTAGGTCTCAGAGCAGCTTCTATATGTGTGATAAAGATGCACTTTGTCTCACTGGCCAGGGCCACCACCAGGGGGCAGATTAGAGCACCCATAGGACCCTGCTGTGTTCAGGCACCCATCCTCCAGGGCTGGGAAGTGGAAAAAGGGTGGTGCACCTGGTCAGACCTCTCCAAGAAGTTGATGTGAGGCCAATGCTGAAGATGCTGCTGCTTCTGCTGCTTCTGGGACCCAGTATGAGCCTTCTCCTGCCTGGGAGTGTGTGTGTGTGTGTGTGTGTGTGTGTGTGTGTGTGTGTGCGCGCGTGCTGGCATGAGTGAAGTGGTGGTCAGGCATTGTGGATTATTTATGCTTATAAAAGTGAGAGGGCGCGTCAGGGTGTCTGAAGTGTACAGGGTGAGGCACCAGTCAGGGAAGGCAGGGGATATGATCTCTGCCAGTCTGAGAGGATGCTTGGGGGCAGAAAAGGCTTTTCCAGGGGTTGGGGGAAAGACGATGGGAGAGGCTGAGTGTCCTGGGTCCCCTCTGACTCTGGTCCTTTGGGCCTCTTCTGTCCCTGTGTTTCAGCAGGCTCTGGGCTTGGTGCTCATGTCTCTCAACATCCAAGCAGGGCCATCTGTAAGAGTGGGGCCTCTGTGAAGATCGAGTGTCACTCTGTGGGCTTCCAGGCCACAACTGTATTTTGGTACCATCAGTTCCCAAAACAGAGCATCCTGTTGATGGCAACTTCTAATGTGGGTTCTGATGTCACCTACGAAAAAGGTTTTGTCCAGGACAGGTTCCCCATCAGTCACCCAAATAACTCCTTTGCATCTCTGACGGTGACCAGTGCACGTTCTGCAGACAGCAGCTTCTACTTCTGTGCTGGTGACACAGTGCTGGGTGGGAGTCAGAGACCTAGGCAAGAAGGGTTGCAGCAGCCTCCCCATTGCCCCACAGACCCCAGGAGCCCTGTGGGAGGAGACTGGGAGAGTTAAAACCACAGCTTCTCTCAATGAGACATCTGGGAGCATGTATGTGGTTGATTTTTGTGTGTGTGTGTGTGTGTGTGTGTGTGTGTGTGTGTGTAGACAGGAGGTGTGGACAGGTAAGGTGGGGGTACTATTCAGACTTAGAAAATTAGGAATAAATAATAAATTTTGGCCAATAATCCGAAAAACTGACATGGAAAGTTCTCCCATATCTGAAGACCTGTATCATTGCCTGACTGAACCATGTTGTCCATGTTCTTGTTCAATCTTTATATAATCCCACAGCTAGAGCTGTGGACATACCTACGCATTGCAGTACATTTCTATGATGTTTCCTTTAATAGCTGGCTCTCTACCACTGTTCAGCACCATCTTGCCACCATGCTGCACCCTCAGGATCAAGAGAGATCATGAGACAACCAGGCGGAAAAAGTTATTCATAGAAAGATTCACTGGGAGGTATCCTGTGGGTGCTTCATGGTTGAGCAGGAGACACTGAGCACTGCAGGGGACTCCCTCTGCAGGAACAGAGAGTATCTGAAACATGCCTAGAGAAGGTATCACAAGAGCTGAGCTGCTCTTGTGATTACGGTCAATAGTGAGAGAAGGTGGAGGAACCCTGTAATAAAGACTTCAGACTACATGGCTGACAGATCTAGAAATTTCTGTGAGCCAGTACAAAATGACCAGTTGAGCACAGAAGGCAGGACCTTGGATAAATGATTTTCTAAAAGAAACAAAAAAATGATATTGATCAACAAATCAGCAGGATTCAATTTAAAAAGAGCCAAGTACATTAACATCCATTTATTAGAAGAAAAAATCATGTCTAATAAACACGTAAAGAGATGGGACAAGGAAACCACACAGCATCTGTCGTGCATATTGTTTTGTAGGGATGGGAAGACGTTTCAAAGGCCTGTAGTTTAGTGTTAAAGAAATAACCATGCATTGACAAGCAATGAGTGCACGTTTTGAATCACAGCTTAAGATGGATTAAGGTTTATGCATAAAAAAGTGAGCCAAACACAAATATATGAAAGCGTTACAGGGGATTTGAAGTCTTGAAAACAGAAGATGAAGAGCATTACCTCATTAGAACTAGGGAGCAAAACTGAGTTGCCCCAGCCATCACCAACTGGACTGTCCATAGGGAACTCTTACCATCATCTGCACTGGCCATTTTCCTCAAGCAAATCTGTAGCATGTACCAGCTCAGAGCAGAAAGATGATGCACCAGGCTTCACCTCTGCCCTGTGGCACAGGATTCTTGGCTGCATGGCCTTTGATTCCTGGCAGCAGATATGTCCTGGACAAAGATGTAGAACCCTGTTAGGGGCTCTCAGACTCCAGTACCAGGACGCTTCTTATGTCACCTCACCCCCTGCCTCCTCCCCGCACCATGATCCCAGAACTCTGACTCTAACTTCTGTCTGCTTACCCAATGGTTCTTGTGGACCCTAGAGTTCCACAGACATCAAGAAATCCCATCACATGCATAAAAAGAAGAAAAAAACAAAAAACAAATTGACATTGAAATACACGAAAGATAAGGACTAATAATGTACTGGCCTGTTGACAACATGTTTAGTTAGCTTAGACTGTGGCTAATCCATACTATATATGACAGTATCGATAATAACAAAAATAACCAATATGAGCATGAATGAATAAAAAATGTATAATAGGAATCCAATATGACACAACTTGGGGCGAAACTAGATAAGGAAGGGTACAAAAAACTAGTTAGAAAAAAATTCTAACAAGCTTTGGAGATGGGGGACAAAATGGAGGTTGGGATAAGTTAGGTTCACCCAAGTCCCGGATGGACGGTGAATGAGGCTGGTGTTGGAATCCATGGAGGAGGCTATGATCAACTCTAAGCCAACCCAGAACCATACATACCACAAAGGAAATTCTCAGAAACATAATCCTGCGTAGCTAGGTTGACATGTTAAAAGAACACCAAAGTGAATGCTTCTCAACAAGAATAGAAGGTTTTGCTCTCATCCTAGGGGCTTCCAGTCTCTTCTTCCCAGAGGAAGCACAAAGCTGCTCTCACACCATCTATAGCAAGTAGTCCTTAGCTACACAGTGCAGAGGTACTTTCACTGTGAAGTGGCTCCATTCCAAGAAACCCAGTCAACCAGGAAAGGCAAATGCTGTCACAGGACCATGCAGATGCCCTTCAGCAGATACATTAATGCTAATGCAATGCAATCCTTACAATTTTAGAATAACATTTTTTTCTATATCACAAATATAATTTAATTCCATCTTTTTAAGCTCCCTGTCACAGAGAACTATAACTAAACATTACAGGAAAGTACAAACAGCACACTGTTCTCAAAATGAAAGTGTGGTGCTTTGGGAAAACCCTATCAGCTCTAAGAATTTTTTGTTTTGTTGTGTTTTGTTTGTAATTGCTAGATTTTTTTTCAAAACACTGAGCAAAGCATGTTCAGATAGAAAGAGTACCTTAAAACACCAAGAATCCATTTACATTGGACATTACTAGTGTGACCTCCATTTCAGGAAAATGTTGAATAAATTACTGTCATAACTTTTTACATGAAGACTTACAAGATAAACAAGTATATATTTTTTAAATTAAGTCCACTGAGATGTAAGGAGAATTGCATGCAGCGTACAACACACTGGTAGGTAAGAAGTGTCTTCTACTTGATTATAAAGAAGCACCAAGCCTCTAGCCCAGGTGCTGCTCAGGGCATTGTGAATTCACAAGGAAGTGTTGGCCTGTGTTCCAGTGATTGACAGCCACAAGTTGTCCTGATTGGATGACTTGAACATAAGACAAAGAAGCTAAGGATTGAGTAAAACGCAATTACAACCTGAATGTATGCCCCTTTTCCACCCAAGAAGCTCATTTAAATGAACCCAGCGTTTTGGGTCTCAGAGCATCTTCTATACATTTGGAGATTCAGCTGGCAAGCCTCTGAAGTCTTCTTAAGCAAGTTAATTTTTTCATGTGAAGATGGATGCATCTCCTATGACCGGAAAGGGCCACCACCAGGGGGCAGATGAGAACCCTGTGTTCAGGCACCCATCCTCCAGGGCTGGGAAGAGGAAGAAGGGGGCACCTGTCAGACCTCTCCAGGAAGGTGGTGTGAGCCCAAGGCTGAAGATGCTGCTGCTTCTGCTGCTTCTGGGACCCAGTATGAGCCTTCTCCTGCCTGGGAGTGTGGGCGTGTGTGTGCTGGCCTGAGGGAAGTGGTGGCCAGGCATTGTGGATTGCTTGGGTTTACAAAAGTGGGAGCGTGCGTCCAGGCTGTCTGAAGTGTGCAGGGTGAGGCACAATTAGGGGACGCAGAGGTTTATGATCCTAGCGTTCTGAGGGGTGCTTGGGGAGAGAAGTGTATTTTCCAGGGCCTGGGGAAAAGGTGATGGGGGAGACTGAGTGTCCTGGGTCCTGTCTGACTCTGGTCCTTTGGGCCTCTTCTGTCCTGTGTTACAGCAGGCTCTGGGCTTGGTGCTCATGTCTCTCAACATCCAAGCAGGGCCACCTGTAAGAGTGGGGCCTCTCTGAAGATCGAGTGTCGCTTTGTGGACCTCCAGTCTACAACGGTCATTTGGTACCGTCAGTTCCCAAAACAGAGCATCCTGTGGATGGCAACTTCCACTGTGGGCTCTGACGGCAGCTACGAGAAAGGTTTTTCCAAGGAAAAGTTCCCCATCAGTCACCCAAATGTCTCCTTTGCATCTCTGACGGTGACCAGTGCACATTCTGCAGACAGCAGCTTCTACTTCTGTGCTGGTGACACAATGCTGGGTGGGAGTCAGAGACCTAGGCAAGAAGGGTTGCAGCAGCCCGCCCCTCCCCCACAGGCCCCAGAAGCCCTGTAGGAGGAGCCTGGGGAGGGAAAACCACAGCTTCTCTGAATGGGACCTTGGGAGCAGGGGTTCAGGGACAGAGGATATAGACAAGAATCTGGGTGTGGGGAGTTGTTGGAGTGGTGTGTCTAGACCTAGAGAAATGGGAATAAACTGACATGGAAAGTTTCACAAGTATTGAAGACCTGATCTTTGCCTGACTCTTCCATGCTGTCCACATGTGCTTGCTGAATCTATGTGAAATTCCACACCTGGATCTGTAGACAATTCTGCACATTGTTGACATTTCTATGATGTTTCCTTTGGCAACTGGCTCTCATGACTGTTCAGCACTATGAGTATTGTTGATGATTGAGCAGGAGAGACAGAGAATATGGTGGGAACCCCTCTGCAGCTACACAGCATATCAAACATACCTAGAGAAGGTTTTGCTGAGCTGCTGTTGAGATAGTGCTCTATAGTCTCTATAGTGTGAGACGGCAGAAGGAAGACTTCATATTACATAGCTGGCAGATATAGAAAGTTCTGTCAGAGGCACAAGAGGAAAAGTGGAACAATGAAGATAGAAATAACTTCCTAAGAGAAAGCAAAAAATTCCACTGACCACCAAATCTGCATGATCCAATAAAAAGTGAGCAAAATACATTAGCAGTATTTATTAGCAGAAAATGTGTCCAGTAAACACATGCAGAGACACTACAAGGAAACTACAGAGCATTTGTCTTGCATATATCATTGTGTGAGGAGGGCAGAATGTTTCAAAAGCCCATAGTTTAATTTTAAATAAATAACCATGCATTGCCAACCAATGCCTGCATGTTTTCAATCACAGGTTAAGATTGATTAAATTCTATGCATAAAAAAGAGGAAACAAATACATGAAGGGTTACAGGGGATTTGAGGTCTTGAAAATGAAAAATGAAGAGCATTATCTAGTGAGAAGTAGGGAGCTCAGCCACCACCAAGTGGACTGTCCATAGGGGACGCTTACCATGTTCTACACTTGCCATTTTCCTCAGGCAAAGCTTTAGCACGTACCAGCTCAGAGCACAAGGAGATACGTCATGCTTTACCTCTGCCCCATGAAGACAAACCTTGGCTGCATGGTCTTTGATTCCTGGCAGCAGATATGTCATGGGCAAAGTTGTAGAACCCTGCTAGGGGGCCATCACAGGGCTCTTCTTGGGCTGATGTCCTTGATCCTGGTGCTCTGACTCTTTACCACTTCCTGCTCACCCATTGGTTCACGTGGACACTACCTTTCCCCAGACATCAAGAAAACTCATCATACGGATAAAAAGAAGAAAAAATTACAAAACAAATCACACTGTAATACTCTAAAAATAAGTACTAATAACATACTGGCTGTTGACAACATGTTTGGCCAGGCCCGTGGCTATGTATGGAATGTCAGTAATGACACCAAAATTAATCTGTACGAGCATGAAGGAATAAAAAGTTTATGATAGGAATCAGGCCTGACATAATGGGAGGAGAAACTAGATTAGGAAAGGTCCAAAACTTGTTAAAAAAAAAAAAAATCTAACAAGGTCTGGTGATTGGGGACAAAAGGGAGTTTGGGATAAGTTAGGTTCACCCAAGCCCTGGATGGACCGTGAAGAGGAGGTTGGTGCTGGAATCCATGGAAGATGGATCACTCTTTGTGTTCACTGTTTAATGAGTACTCAGGGAGGGCTGGTGGGGGTGTGTGTCCCATTGGTGAGCAGGAATGGTGGACAGCATGGACAGCAAGATGTGGAGTAGGACAAGGTCAGGACGCTGGAACACTGGCACCCTTTATTCTCTCCTTTTTTTTTTTTTCAGATCTGGGAATCAATCCCAGGGCTTCCTGTGTACCCATCAAGTGCTCTAACACCCAGAATAGCACCTCTAATCCTCTATTTCACAGCTTCAGATCAATGATGATTTCAGAATGATGGCAGGCTTTTTATTTTCCCTGGATGCTTTTATGCATTTCTTCTCCCTCTGATGAACACTAAGCCAATCCAGAGCCATACATACCACAAAGGAAATTCTCAGAAACACGTTTCCTGCTTAGATAGGTTGACAACATAACAGAACACCACGGTGAGTGCCTGTCAGAATGAAGAAGAAAATTTTTCTCTGGTCCAGGTGGCTTGCAGTCTCTTTTTCTCGAGAGACAAGAACAAAGCTGGGGCCTAGACGATCCATAGCAAGTAGTCCTTAGCTAAACCGTGCAGAAACAGTTACCTTGTGAGGTGGCCATTCAAAGAGGCCCAGCCAAACAGGGAAGACAAATGCAGTCACAGGACTATAAAGATGCCTTTTGTCACAGACAGTGACACTGATGTAATGCAATAGTTATATTTTATGATAAAAATTATCATTCTATCATAAATATGATTTGATGGTTCAAGTCTTATTACCACGTTTTTAAGGTCCCTGCTCAAGAGAACTATCACTAAATATTAAGTGAAACTACAACCACTAGGATGTTCTCAAAATGAAAGTGTCGTGCTCGGAAAAAACCTTTCAGCTCTGTGTTTTTGTTTGTTTATTTTTCTGTGATTGTTTTGTCATTGCTAGACTTTTTCAAAACTATTCCACTAAAACATCTTGCCCAGCATATTCACACAGAAAGCGTTCTTTAAAACACCTTAAATTCAGTTCATACTCAGTTAACCTTCATAATAGTAAAGTGGTGATAAATGAACTACTGTCATAGCTTTCTTTACATGAAAACATACAGGATAAAAGAGTATTTTTTAAAAAATCAAATCCACTGACAAGTGAGGGGAATTGTCATGAGATGGTCACGAGAAGAAGAGCTTGTTGGAAGGTGAGAAGTGCCTTCAACCTGATTATGAAGAAGCGCCGGACCTCTAGCCCAGGTGCTGCTCTGACATTGTGGATTCACAAGGCACTGTGGGCCTCTAGTCCAGTGAAAACCAGCCATGAGTTGTCCTGGTGTGATTACTTTGAAGACAGGACAAAAAAAAAAAAAAAAAAAAAACCCTAAGGATTGAGTAAAATGCATTTACTACTTGAATATATGTCCCCTTTGCCACCTAAATACTTACTAAATTCATGCCCGACATCTAGGTCACAGAGCAGCTTCTATGTATTTGAGAAGGATGCATCTCCTATGACTGGCAAGGACCACCACCAGGGGGCAGGTTAGAGCACCCCAGGACCCTGTATTCAGGCACCCATCCTCCAGGGCTGGGAAAAAGAAGAAGAGGGCACCTGGTCAGACCTCTCCAGAGAAGGTGGTGTGAGGCCAATGCTGAAGATGCTGCTGCTTCTGCTGCTTCTGGGGCCCAGTATGAGCCTTCTCCTGCCTGGGAGTGTGTGTGTGTGTGTGTGTGTGTGTGTGTGTGTGTGTGTGTGTGCCGGCCTGAGGGAAGTGGTGGCCAGGCATTGTGCATTATTTGTGCTTTACCAAAGTGAGAGGGCGCATCCAGGCTGTCTGAAGTGGGCAGGGTGAGACACCAGTCAGGGGAGGCAGGGGATTATGATCCCAGGGAGTCTGAGAGGTGCTTGGGGAAAGAAAAGGCTTTTCCAGAGACTGGGGAAAGGTGATGGGGGAGAATGAGTGTCCTGGGTCCTGTCTGACTCTGGTCCTTTGAGCCTCTTCGGTCCCTGTGTTTCAGCAGGCTCTGGGCTTGGTGCTCATGTCTCTCAACATCCAAGCAGGGCCATCTGTAAGAGTGGGACCTCTGTGAAGATCGAGTGTCGATCTTCAAAGAACTGTGTTTTGGTACCGTCAGTTCCCAAAACACAGCTTCGTACTGATGGCAACTACTAATATGGGCATTGGTGTCATCTACGAACAAGGTTTTGTCAAGGAAAAGTTCCCCATCGGTCACCCAAATGTCTCCTTTGCATCTCTGATGGTAAACCGCACACATTCTGCAGACAGCAGCTTCTACTTCTGTGCTGCCCGAGACACTGTGCTGGGTGGGAGTCAGAGACCTAGGCAAGAAGGGTTGCAGCAGCCCGCCCCTCCCCCCACAGACCCTAAGAGTCCTGGTGGACCCAGGCATAGAAAACCACAGCTTCTCTGAATGAGACTTCTGGCAGCATGTGTGTGTGGGATTGTGTGTGTGTGTGTGTGTGTGTGTGTGTGTGTGTGTGTGTGTAGACAGAGATTTTAGGTGTGGAGGTTTTTGGTGTGTATTTTTCTAACCTAGGAAAATGGGAATAAAGTTTGGCCAATAAAATGACCAACTCACATGGAAAGTCCCCCCATATTTGAAGACCTGGATCAATGCCTAACTCTCAATCTATTCTTGATAAATACATGCAATCCCACTGCTAGAGCTATAGACAATTGCACACATTGCTGTACATTTCTATGATGTTTCCTTTGCTAGCTGGCTCTCTATGACTGTTCGTCACTATCTTCTCACCATGCTGGACCCTCAAGTTCAAGAGTAATTATGAGGAAACCAGGCAGAGAGAGTTACTCATTTAAGGAAGGATCCACTGCTATGGTAAAACCCCCTCTACAAGCCGGGTGTGGTGGCACATGCCTGTAATCCCAGCACTTGGGAGGCTGAGGCAGGAGGATCCTGAGTTCAAAGCCAGCCTCAGCAATGGCAAGGCACTTAGCAACTCAGTGAGACCCTATCTCTAATAAAATACAAAAAAAGATCTGAGGATGTGGCCCAGTGGTCGAGTGCCCCTGAGTTCAATCCTCAGTACCAAAAACAAAACAAAACAAAACAAACAAACAAACAAAAAACTTCTACAGGTATAGACCTTGTCTGAAACATACCTAGGAAAGGTTTTCCTGAGCTGCTCTTGTGATTGTGGTCAAGGGTGAAAGAAGGCAGATGAAACCTTTAATGAAGACTTCAGATTACATGGTGACAGGTCTTCAAAGTTCTGTCAGAAGATAGAAGATGAGCAGTTGAGCATTGAAGGCAGGGCCTTGGGGAAATCATTTCCTACGAGAAAGCAAAAAATTACACTGAGCAACAAGTCCTCATGATCCAATAAAAAGTGAGCAAAATACATTAGCACCATTTATTAGAAGAAAATGTGTCCAGTAAACATGTGAAGAGATTGGACAAGGAAAACACATCTTGTGTGGGGAGGTGGAGATGTTTCAAAAGATCCATAATTTAGTTTTAAATAAATAACCATGCACTGACAAGCAATGTCTGCAGGTTTTGAACCATGCACTGACAAGCAATGTCTGCAGGTTTTGAAGCACAGGTTAAGATTGATTAAGTCTATGCATAATAAATTGAGTAAAAAACAAATATATGAAATCGTTACATGGGACTTGAGGTCTTGAAAAAGGAGGATGAAGAGCATTCCTAGTGAGAACCAGGGAGCAAAACAGCAAAAGTGAGTTGGCTCTGCCACCACCATGTGGCCTGTATGTAGGGGACAATTACCATCATCTACACCGGTCTATTTCATCAAGCAAATCTTTATAGCTTGTACCAGCTCAGAGCAGGAAGGTGATGTATCACGCTTTACCTCTGCCCTGGGGAATATGATTTTTGGCAGGGAATATGTCGTGTGCAAAGATGTAGAACCCTGTTAGTGGCTATCAGATCCCATACCAGGGAGCTTCTTGTGCCACCCCACGCCCTCCCCAATGTGATCCCAGAGCTCTGTCCGTAACTTCTGTCTGTTTACCCAATGTTTTTTTTTTTTTTTTTTTGAAAATAAGTTCCCCAGACATCAAGAAAACTCATCATGTGGATAAAAATCAGAAAAACTTATTAAAAAAATCACATTGAAATACTCTAAAAATAAGGTCTAATAACATACTAGATGTTAACAAATGTTTGTCTTGGGCTGTAATGTGAATTGCAGTGTCCATATGACCCCCCAAAATTAGCCAATATGAGCATGAAGGAATAAAAAAAGTTTATGACAGCAACCAGACCCTGACACAACTTGAGAAGAAACTAGATTAGGAAAGGTACAAAACACTGGTCAGAAAAAAAAAAAAAATCTAACTAGCTCTCGTGTTGGAGGATTAAATGCATGTTGGAATAAGTTAGGTTCACTCGAGACCTGGATGGATCGTGAATGATGCTGGAATTGGAACCCATGGAAGGTGGCTTGTTCTTTATGCCCACTGCCCCATGAGTTCTCAGGGAAGGATAGAGGGGCTGAGGAGTCCCATTGGTCAGTGGGGCTGGTGGTCAGCATGGATAGCCATATGTGGAGTAGGGAAAGGTCAGCACACACTGAAACCACTGGCACCCTTTATTCTCTTCAGGGTTTTTTTGTTGTTGTTGTTTGATTGTTTTGTTTTGTTTTTGTGTGCTGGGAATCAATCCCAGGGCTTCATGTGGACCGCTCACGGACCACTCAAGTGCTCTAACACCCAGCCCATCAGGTCTGATCCTCTTTTTCCCAGCTTCAGATCAAGAATGATTTTAGAACAATGGCAGACATTTTATTTTCCCTGGATACTTTTAGGCATTTCTTCTCCCTGTGATCAACTCTAAGCCAACCCAGAACCATACATACCACAAAGGAAATTCTTAGAAACACATTTCCGGCTTAGCTGGGTTGACACAGTAAAAGAACACCACAGTGAGTGCATTTCAAAAAGAATAGCAAGTTTTTGCTCTGCTCCTGAGACTTCCACCCTCTTCTTCCCAGAGGAAGCACAAAGCTAGGCCCAAGACCATCCATAGCAATTCTCCACAGCTACACAGTGCAGAGGTAGGTAGTACCTTGGGAGGTGCCCCATTCCAAGAGGCACAGCCAAAGAGGAAATGCAGTCACAGGACCATGCAGATGCTCTTCAGCAGATACATTATGACTAATACAATGCAATAGTTATATTTTTAGGATAAAATTCTTTATCACCATGTCACAAACATAATTTCATGGTTAAAGTTTTAATTCCACTTTTTTAAGCTCCCAGTTCCAGAGAACTACAACTGAACTTCATGTGAAAAGACAACTCATGGGCTGTTCTCAAAATGAAAGTATGGTGCTTTGGGGAAAAACTTTCAGCACTAAGGGTTGTTTTGTTTTGTTTGTAATTGCTAGACTTTTTCAAAACCGGTCTAATAAAACACACAACCCAATAAATTCAAATACCAAGAATTCTTTAAAATGATGAAAATAAAATCTTGTCATAGCTTTCTTTACAAGAAGACTTACAGGGTAAACCAATATTTTTTAGAATCAAGTTTACTGATATGTGAGGGGAATTATCAAGAGATGGTCATGAGGGGAAGGGCTCACTGGGATGAAAAAAATGCCTTCAACTTGATTATAAAAAAGCACCAAAGCTCCAGCCCAGGTGCTGCTCTGAGCACAGTGGATTCGCAAGGCAGTGCTGGCCTAAGTCCAGTCATTATCAGTCATGAGTAGTCCTGGTGGGATAACTTTGAAGATAGGACAAAGAAGCTAAAGATTGCACTAAGGATTGAGAAATGCATTTACTACCTGAATGTATGTCCCCTTTTCTACCTAAGAAACTCGTTTAAATCATCCCAGGGTTCTGGGCCTCAGAGCACCTGCTATACATTTTGGAGGTTGAGCTAGCAAGCCTCTGAGATCTTCTTGAGCAAGATGATTCTTTCATAGGAAGATGAATGCATCTGGTATCACTGTCCAGGGCCACCACCAGGGGGCAGACTGGAGCACCCCGTGACCCTGTGTTCAGACACCCATCCTCCAGGGCTGGGAAAAGGAAGAAAGAGGCACAGGGTCAACCTCTCCAGAGAAGGTGGTGTGAGGCCAACACTGAAGATGCTGCTGCTTCTGCTGCTTCTGGGGGCTCAGTATGAGCCTTCTCCTGCCTGGGAGTGTGGGCGTGTGTGTGCGTTTGCTTGCCTGAGTGAAGTGGTGGCCAGGCATTGTGGACTGTTTGTGCTTATAAGAGTGAGAGGGTGCATCTAGGCTGTCTGAAGTGTGCAGGGTGAGGCACCAGTTAGGGGAGCAGAGGATTATGATCCTAGTGAGTCTGAGAGGTGCTTGGGGAAAGAAAAGGCTTTTCCAGGGGCTGGGGAAAGGTGATGGAGAGACTGAGTGTCGTGGGTCCTGTCTGACTCTGGTCCTTTGGGCCCCTTCTGTCCCTGTGTTTCAGCAGGCTCTGGGCTTGGTGCTCTTGTTTCTCAACATCCAAGCAGGGCCATCTGTAAGAGTGGGGCCTCTGTGAAGATCGAGTGTCGCTTTGTGAACTTCCAGTCTGCAACCGTGTTTTGGTACCGTCAGTTCCCGAAACAGAGCTTCATGTGGATGGCAACTTCTAATGTGGGCTCTGACAGCACCTACGAGAAAGGTTTTTCCAAGGAAAAGTTTCCCATCAGTCACCCAGATAACTCCTTTGCATCTCTGACGGTGACCAGTGCACATTCCACAGACAGCAGCTTCTACTTCTGTGGTGCCCAAGACACAGTGCTGGGTGGGAGTCAGAGACCTAGGCAAGAAGGGTTGCAGCAGCCTGCCCCTCCCCCACAGACCCCAGGAACCCTGTGGGAGGAGCCTGGGCATAGAAAACCACAGCTTCTCTGAATGGGACCTTGGGAGCATGAGTTTGGGGACAGGGGATATAAACAAGAATCTGGGTGTGGAGGGTTGTTGGAGGGGTGTGTCTTGACCTAGAAAATGGGAATAAAGTGATCAACTGGCATGGGAAGTTCCACACATATTTAAAGACCTGGATCTTTGCCTGGCTTCTCCATGCTGTCCATATGTTCTGGCTGAATCTTTGTGAAATCCCACAGCTGGATCTGCAGACCATTCTGCACATTGCTGTATATTTCTATGATGCTTCCTTTGGTAACTGTCTCTCCGTGACTGTTCAGCACTATCGTGTCACATGCCGAACCCTCAAGATCAAGAGAAATCATGAGGCATCCAGGCCCACAGAGGTGCTCCTAGAAGGATCCACTGCCGAGGTTTCCTGTGTGGTGTTGATGATTGAGCAGGAGAGACACAGAGCACAGCAGGGAACCCCCTCTGCAGCTACACAGCATATCAAACATACCTAGAGCTGGTTCTGCTGAGCTGCTCTTGAGATAGTGTTCTACAGTGTGAGAAGGCAGAAGGAAAACTTCACATTGCATAGCTGGCAGATCTAGAAAGTTCTGTCAGAAGGTAGAAGATGAAAAGTGGAACAATAGAGGTAGAAATCATTTCCTAAAAGAAAGCAAAAAATTCCACTGACCAACAAAACTGTATGATCCAATGAAAAGTAAGCAAAAATACATTAACACCATTTATTAGAAGAAAATGTGTCCAGTAAACACACGAAGAGACAGGACAAGGAAACTACAGAGGATCTGTCTTGCATACCATTGTGTGAGGAGGGCAGAATGTTTCCAAAGCCCATAGTTTAGTTTTAAGTAAATAACCATGCATCGACAAGCAATGCCTGCATGTCTTGAATCACAGGTTGAGATTGATTAAATTCTATGCATAAGAAAGAGACAACAAATACATGAAGGGTTACAGGGGATTTGAGGTCTTGAAAACGGAAAATGAAGAGCATTACCTAGTGAGAAGTAGGGAGCAAAACCACAGTGGCTCAGCCACCACCAAGTGGACTGTCCATAGGGGACGCTTACCATCATCTACACTTGCCATTTTCCTCAAGCAAATCTTTAGCATGTACCAGCTCAGGGCAGAAAGAGATACGTCATGCTTTACTGCTGCCCCATGAAGACAAATCTTGGCTGCATGGTCTTTGATTCCTGGCAGCAGATATGTCATGGGCAAAGTTGTAGAACCCTGCTAGGGGGCTATCACAGGGCTCTTCTTGGGCCGATGCCCTTGATCCTGGTGCTCTGACTCTTTACCACTTCCTGCTCACCCAGTGGTTCACCAAGGGGACACCACAGTTCCACAGACATCAAGAAAACTCATCACATGGATAAAAAGAAGAAAAAGTTATGAAACAAAATCACACTGAAATACTCTGAAAATAAGTACTAATAACATACTGGCTGTTGACAACATGTTTGGCCTGGCCCTTGGCGAATCCATACTATGTATGGCAATGTCAATAATGACACCAAAATTAATCTGTATGAGCATGAAGGAATAAAAAGTTTATCATAGGAATCATACCTGACACAACTTGAGGAGAAATTAGATTAGTGAAGGTCCAAAATTCATTAGGAAAAAAAAAAAAAAAAAAAGAATTCAAACTAGGTCTAGTGATGTGGGGGGGGCGGCGACATGGAGTTTGGGATAATTTAGGTACAGGAAAGCCTAGGGTGGAGTGTGACTATGGCCTGTTCTGGAATCCATGGAAGGTGGCTGGCTCTTTGTGTGCACTGCCCCATGAATTCTCAGGGAGGGTTGGTGGTGCTGGGTGTCCGTTGGTCAGCAGGGTTGATGGTCGGCATGTATAGCAGGATATGAAGTACAGAAAAGTCAGCACACACTGGAACCACTGGCTCCCTTTATTCTCTTCTTTTTATTAGTGCTGGGAATCAAACCCAAGGCTTCACGTGTACCTACCAAGTGCTCTAACACCCAGCCCAGCACCTCTGATCTTCTATTTCACAGCTTCAGATCCATGAAGATTTCAGAATGATGGCAGGCATTTTATTTTCCCTGGATACTTTTATGCATTTCTTCTCCCTGTGATGAACACTAAGCCAATCCAGAATCATACCTACCACAAAGGAAATTCTCAGAAACACATTTCCTGCTAGCTAGGTTGACAAGGTAACAGAACACCACAGTGAGTGCCTATCAAAATGAACAGGAGGATTTTTTTTTTTAACTTTTGAAATACTTTAATACAATATATGTCTTTCTGAACATATAGTAAATGAGAAAGGCTTCTAATAATAGAAGATCAGCCTTAGGTTCCAAACAACCTTGGTTTCAAAATCAGTGATGGCACATCAGATACCAATTTTTCATTAGGTACTGAAGAGGATCACACTGAATAGGATCAACTTTATCAAAGCCCTTTTTTTTTTTTTCCAAATTTATTTTTTATTCTAAGTTGTTAGAAATGACAGCAGAATGTATTACATTTCATATTATACTTATAGAGCACATTTTCCATATCTCTGGTTGTATACAAAGTATATTCATACCATTTGTGACTTCACACGTGCACTTAGGGTAATGATATCCATCTCATTCTACCATCATTTTTTTTTTCTTCACCCTTTTGCCCCCTCCCTTCCCCTCCCTCCCCATTGGCCATTCTAGTGTTCCTCTAATCCTTCTATGCTCCCTATCCCAACCCCCACTGTGAATCAGCTTCTTTATATCAGAGAAAACATTAGGCATTTGGCTTTTTGGGATTGGCTAACTTCACTTAGCATTATATTCTCCAGCTTCATTCATTTACCTGTGAATGAAATGGGAGGATTTTGTTCTGATCCAAGCAGCTTCCAGTCTCTTCTTCTCAGACAAGACACAAAGCTGGGGCCCAGATCATCCATAGCAAGTAGTCCTTCGCTACCCCATGCAGAAGTAGCTACCTTGTGAGGTGGCCCATTCCAAGAGGCCCAAAATGGCAAATGCATTCATAGGAATATGCAGAAGCCCTTTGTCACAGACAGTAATACTGATGTAATGCAATAGTCATATTTTTATGACAAAAATTATCATTCTATCACTAATATAATTTGATGGTTCAAGTCTTAATACCACGTTTTGAAGGTCCCTGCTCAAGAGGACTATCACTAAATATTAAGTGAAACTACAACCACTAGCATGTTCTCAAAATGAAAATGTGGTGTTTGGCAAAAACCTATAAGTTCTATGTTGTTTTGTTGTTGTTGTTGTTGTTGTTTTTTGTTTGTTTTCTTTTGATTGTTTTGTAATTACTAGACTTTTTCAAAACTATTTCATTAAAACACCTAGCCCAGCATATTCAAATAGCAAGTGTTCCTAAAACCACCTAGAATTCATTTCATACTTATGTAACCTTCATAATAGTAAAAGAATGATAAATAAATTACTGTCAAGACGTTCTATAGGGTCTGGGGTTGTGCCTCAGTGGTAGAGCGCTCGCCTAGCACGTGCGCGGCCAGGGTTCGATCCTCAGCACCACGTAAAAATAAACGCATGGTGTACAACTAAAGCAAATAAATAAATATTTTTTAAAAAGAATCTAACTTAAAAAATAACTTTCTTTACCTGAAGACATACAGTATAAAAGAATATTTTTAATTTTTATTATTGTTTTTAGAATCAAATCCACTGACAAGTGAGGGGAATTGTCGTGAGATGGTCATGAAAAGAAGAGCTTGTTGGAAGGTGAGAAGGGCGTTCAACTTGATTATGAAGAAGCACAGAACCTCTAGCCAGGTGTTGCTCTGACACTGTGGATTCACAAGGCAGTATTGGCCTATATTCCAGTGATTAACAGCTGTGAGATGTGTTGGTGTGATTACTTTAAAGATAGGACAAAGAAGGTAAGGATTGAGTAAAATGCATTTACTAATTGAATATGCGTCCCTTTTCCACCTAAGAAACTCGCTTAAATCATCCCTGTGTTCTAGATCTCAGAGCAGCTTCTACACACGTGATAAGGATGCATCTCCTATGACTGGAAAGGGCCACCACCAGGGGGCAGATTAGGGCACCCCAAGGACCCTGTGTTCAGACACCCATCCTCTGGGGCTGGGAAAAGGAAGAAGGGGGCACCTGGTCAGACCTCTCCAGGAAGGTGGTGTGAAGCCAAGGCTGAAGATGCTGCTGCTTCTGCTGCTTCTGGGGCCCAGTATGAGCCTTCTCCTGCCTGGGAGTGTGGGCGTGTGTGTGCATGTGCTGGCCTGAGTGAGGTGGTGGCCAGGCATTGTGGATTGTTTGTGCTTATAAAAGTGAGAGGCTGCATCTAGGCTGTCTGAAGTTTGCAGGGTGAGGCACCAGTCAGGGGAGGCAGGGGATTATGATCCCAGCAAATCTGAGAGGTGCGGGGGGGAGAAAAAAAGGCTTTTCCAGGGGCTGGGGAAAGGTGATGGGAGAGGCTGAGTGTCCTGGGTCCTGTCTGACTCTGGTCCTTTGGGCCTCTTCTGTCCCTGTGTTTCAGCAGGCTCTGGGCTTGGTGCTCTTGTTTCTCAACATCCAAGCAGGGCCATCTGTAAGAGTGGGGCCTCTGTGAAGATCGAGTGTCGCTCTGTCAGGGCTTCCAGGCCCAAACTGTGGTTTGGTACCATCAGTTCCCGGAACAGAGCCTTGTCCGGATGGCAATTTCTAATGTGGGCAATGATGTTACCTATGAACCAGATTTTGTCAAGGAAAAGTTCCCCATCAGTCACCCAAACTTCACCTTTGCATCTCTGATGGTGACCAGCGCACATTCTGCAGACAGCAGCTTCTACTTATGTGGTGCCAGTAACACAGTGCTGGTTGGAAGTGAGAGGCCTAGGCAAGAAGGGTTGCAGCAGCCTGCCCCTCCCCCCACAGACCCCAGGAGTCCTGGGAGAGGGAAAACCACAGCTTCTGTGAATAAGACCTCTGGGAGCATGTGTGGGGGGAGGGATTGTGTGTTGTGTGTGTGTAGATACAGATTTTGTGTGTGGAGATTTTGGAGGGGTATATTTTCTAGACCTAGAAAAATGGGGTAAAGTTTGGCCAATAACGTGACCAAATCACATGGAAATTTACTGCATATTTGAAGCCTGGATTTTTGCCTGACTCCAACTCTATTGTTGATAAATACATGTAATCCCATAGCTAGAGCTGTAGACAATTCTACACGTTGCTGTATATTTCCATGATGTTTCCTTTGGTAGCTGGCTCTCTACTGTCCAGCACTATCTACTTACCATGCTGGACCCTCAAGCTCAAGAGTAATCATGAGGCAACCAGGCAGAGAGAGTTACTCAGTGAAGCATCTACTGCTGTGGTAAAACCCCCTGTGCAGGTACAGAGCATCTGTGAAACATACCTAGAGAAAGTGTTGCTGAGCTGTTCTTGATATTGGAGTCAATTGTGTGAGAATGCAGAAAAACCATGTAATGAAGACTTCAGATTACATGGTTGACATATCTAGAAATTTCTGTCAGGAGGTAGTCGATAATACATGGAACACTTAAGGCTGGAACTTCAAGAAATCATTTTCTAAGATAAGACAAATAATGACATTGACCAACAAATCAGCAGGATCCAATTTAAAAAAAAAATAGGAAAATATATTAGTACCCATTTATTAGAAGGAGAAAATGTATCCATAAAACATGAAGAGATGGAAAAAGGAAACGAAATAGCATCTGTCTTGCCTATTGTTGGGTGGGGAGGAGGAGATGTTGAATAGCCCATAGTTTAGTTAAGCAAATAGCTGTGCATTGACAAGCACTGCCTGCATGTTTTGCATCACAGGTTAAGATTGATTAAGTTCCATGCATAAAAAAGTGAGCCAAATCAAATACATGAAAGGGTCACAGCAGATTTGATGTCTTAAAAATGAAAAATTAAGAGCATTACCTAGTAAGAGCCAGGGATCAGAACAGAGGTGGCTCAGCCACCACAGAGTGCACTGGCCATAGGGGACACTTACCATGTAGTCTACACTTGCCTTTTTCCTCAAGCAAATCTTGAGCACGTACCAGCTCAGAGCAGAAATACATACACCATGCTTTACCTCTGCCCTGGGGAACATGATTCTTGGCTGCATGGCCTTTGATTCCTGATACCAGATATGTCCTGCGCAAAGATGTAGAAGACTTTTAGAGGCTCTCAGACCCCAGTACCAGGGCACTTCTTGTTCCCCCCACCCACTGTGATCCCAGAGCTTTGACTCTAAGCCAATGCTTCTTGTGAACACTAGTTCCCCAGTCATCAAGAAAACTCATCACATGGATAAAAAGAAGAGAAAAGTACAAAAGGAAGTGACAATTAAATACTCTAAAAATAAGAACTAGTGACATACTGGCCATTGACTCCGTGTTTGGCTTGGGCTGTGGCTGATCCATACTGTGTGTGGCAGTGTCAACAATGACACAAAAATGAACCAGTATGAGCATGAAGGAATACAGAATTCATGATAGGAATCAGAGCTGACACAACTTGGGGAGAAACTAGATAAGGAAAGGCCAAAAAAAGTAGTTAGGAAAAAAACAATTCTAATTAGTTCTGGGACAAAATGGAGGTTGGGATAAGTTAGGTTCACCAAGTCCTGGGTGGACTGTGAACAAGGCTGGTGCTGGAATCCATGGAAGGAGGCTGGCTCTTTGTGCCCACTGCCCTGTGAGCTCTCAGGGAGGGCCGGTGGGGCTGGGTTTGCCATTGGTCAGCAGGACTGGTGGTCAGCATGGACAGCAATATGCGGAGCAGGCAAAGGTCAGCACACACTGGAACCACTGGCACCTTTATTCTCTTCTTCTTCTTTCTTCTTTTTTTTTTTTTTTTTTTTTTTTTTAGTGCTGGGAATCAATCCCAGGGCTTCACGTGTACCAATCAAGTGCTCCAACACCCAGCCCAGCGCCTCTGATCCTCTATTTCATAGCTTCAGATCAATGATGATTTCAGAACAACGGCAGGCATGTTATGTTCCCTGGATGTGGAAAGCCACTAGAGGTGTAAATAAATGCCTTTAGGTGTAAACAAATGCCTTAAGTCCTGATGCCTTTCCGGGAAAATGAAAAGGCACTGATGTCTGACACAGGCATTGGTGGGCTTTTCCAGGGCTTGGATAACAAGGCGTGGCCCTATGACTGGGTGACACCCCGAAGGGCTGGGCTACCCCCATCTGTCCTTTGTAGTCTTACCTCCTCAACGTTTTGTTTATATCGTATGGACATTTTCTGTATGGAATATTCTAGGAAACAGCTTCCCCCCAATAAAAGCCACTTTCGAACGAGTTTCTCTCTCTCTCTCTCTCTCTCTCTCTTGGCTTTACCTCTCGACCTGTTTTGGGGGCTTGAGGCTGGGAGTCAGAGAAAGCCATCCTGAAGCTTTAAAGGTATCTGAGGCTGTGTTTGTGGTCATTTTGTGTCACCCCAAATTCACATGAGTGATTCCGGTTCAGAGGCTCACGGGTGAAGTGGGCTTCCCTGGATACTTTTTGGCATTTCTTTTCCAAGTGATCCCCTCTAAGCCAACCCAGAACCATACATACCACAAAGAAAATCCTCAGAAACACATTTCCTCCTTAGTTGGGTTGACACAGTAACAGAAAACCACAGTGAGCGTTTCTCAAAAGGAACAGGAAGATTTTGTTCTGATCCAGGGGGCTTCCAGCCTCTTCTCCCCAGACGAATCACAAAGTAGGGCCAAAGGCCATCCATAGCAATTCTCCAGAGCTCCAGAGTGCAGAAGTAGTTACACTGTGAGGTGGCGCTATGCAAAGAGGCACAGCCAACCAGGAAAGGAAAATGCAGTCACAGGACCATGCAGATGCCCTTCAGCAGATACATCAACACTGATGCAATGTAATAGTTACACTTTTAGGATAAAAATCTTTTTGACTATGTTACAAATATGATTTGATAGTTCATGTCTCAATTCCACCTTTTTAAGCTCCTGCTCCAGAAAAATATAACTAAATATGAAGTGAAACTAAAACCACTAGGATGTACTCAAATGAAACTGTGGTTCTTTGGGAAAAACCTATCAGTTCTAAGGGTTTTTTTTTTTTTTTTTGTTTTTTTTTTTTTTTTTTTTTTTTTTTTTTTTGCTTGTTTGTTTGTTTGCAATTGCTGGACTTTTTCAAAACTGATCCATTAAAATCCCAAGCCGGGTATGTTCAGATAGAAAGAGTTCCTTAAACCACCTAGAATCCATTTTCATTGGCCAGTAGTTAGTTAATGTGACCTCCTTTTCTGTAAAATGATGAAAATAAATTGCAGGAGCCCTGTTTGGGGAGATGGCTTAAATTGCGGTGGACTACGGGCTTTGGCTTTGGACATGTTTGGGCATTGGCGCCTTCCGTACTTGGCCCGGGATCTTGCGAGACTTGGCCGGAGATCTCGAGGGACTTGAGCGAGATTGCGGAGGAGGTCTGCGCCATTTTGGAGGTTAGAGGAGCGTGGACGGCGTGTCGGGGTGTAGTTAGAGCCAGGGAGAAAAGTTGTCAGAATAAAGAGCTGTTTGTTTCCAGTTCGTCTCAAAACTTCTTCCCGCGGCTTCTTTGCTCCAAGCGGCCATCGCTTCAGGCAACTACAGGTGGTGGCCCGGACGGGGAATCGACACGGCAGGTAAGAACTGAGGAACCTCGCAGGAGTCTCTAGTCAGAGCGGTTAAAATGGGTTCGAAAATAACTAAGACCCAAGTGTACAAGGCTCTTGATGGATTCTTTGATATAGCTGAGTCAGTTATTAGTGAGGAGAATTTGGAAAAAAGTGAAAGTGATCATGAAAGCTTGGCCTCGGCTGAGTCAGGGCCAGTAAGGATAGTATCAGTGCGGGCTCAAAAATGACAAAGATCCGAGCTGCTAAAGCTATTCAAGATTTATTAGAGATAGTTCAAGGATACATGCTCTCAATTGAATCCGGGACTCAGGATGTTACTGAGTCAGTTAGGACCAATGAGAGTAGTAGTAGTGAGGAGGAATTAAGTAAAAGTGATTCTGAAAAAATGAACAAAAGGAAATTAAGGAAGACCAAGATAAGGGACCATCAAGTGGAGGAACCTATGTCCTCCACTCCCCCATGGGTGGAATCTATTACAGAAAATATGAAGGGTATCACTAGGCGTTTGCATACCCTAGAAATAGAAATAAAAAGTCTTTCTGAGCGCTTATGTGCTCTCGAGGGTAACTCACAGATACGTTGGGAACTGCCAGTATTTGAATATGAAAATGGAGAGAGGGGCCACCAGTCAGTAGATTTCAAAACAATAAAAATTCTCAAAGAGGCAGTAATGACATGTGGACCCCAAGCTCCTTTCACGTTGAGTATACTGGAGTCCCTTAACACCTTTAGCTTAACCCCCTCAGACTGGAAACGTCTATGTAAAGCAACATTAAGTGGGGGACAATACTTGGTTTGGCGATCACAATTTCAAGAACTTTGTATAGAAACAGCTAAAATAAATGCAGATGCAGGGTTTGGAGACCATAATATAGAAATGCTCACAGGAGAAGGGCCATTCGCAGACGTACAGGTTCAAAAATATTATACCCCAGGAGTATATGCTCAGATAAACGCAGCTGCCTTAAAGGCATGGAAAACTGTACAAGGACCTGGGGATCTACAAGGTAGCTTGTCCAAAGTAATTCAAGGACCTAATGAACCATATGCTGAATTTGCTGATCGACTTTTGAGAACTGCAGGTAGAGTTTTTGGAGACGTTGATCAAGTTATGCCATTAGTTGTTCAATTAGCATATGAAAACGCTAATAAATATTGCCAGGAAGCCATCAGGCCATGGAGAAATAAAAAGGATCTTTCCATATATATACAACTATGTAAAGATATAAATGATGCCTTTGTCACAGGGAATATGATTGCAGCAGCTGTTAGAGATGCTGCCCCTCAGAATTTCACAAGGACTCAACCTAGACACTATAATCAATCAGGATATTCCAGGAAAAATTATCATAGTCAATCAGGCTATTCTAGGCAAAATCCCAAAAGAGAAATAAGACCAAATTCATACCGTGCTCCAGGTTGCTGCCCCAGGTGTAAAAAGGGAAATCATTGGGCCAATAAATGTTATTCAAAATTTGACATCCATGGAAATCCTTTGTTCAGGAATTCAAAAAACGGGGCACGGGGCCCAATGCCCCGGGCCCACAAATGTACGAGGCATTGGAAGAGGAGTATCCTCAAGCATCCATTCAGATGCTTCCCCGACACAACCCCTATTACCCATCCACTCCCTCACCAGAGGAACAGGAAGAAATGCAGGATTAGACCTCTGTTCCACCGCCCGAATAGTGTTAACACCTGAAATGGGGGTTCAACTGATTCCCACAGGAGTCAGGGGACCTCTTCCCTCAGGGACTGTAGGACTTATTATCGGGCGAAGTCCTCAAAGCTTATTAGGTTTGCAAGTGACCCCAGGTGTAATAAACTCAGACTACAAAGGGGAAATAAAAATAATGCTTAGCTCACCCCAAAGTATAAGTTCTGTTAATCAAGGAGATAAAATTGCTCAGCTGCTTCTCCTTCCAAATTTACATAATTCATTTAAAATGAGTATGCCTCAAAAAGGGAACAATACAAGATTTTGTTCCACTGATTCGAGTCCCATGGCTTGCTGGGTTCGAGACTGTACTAGGAGGCCTATGTGTAAAATAAGAATCCAAGGAATAGAAATGGAGGGACTTATAGATACTGGAGCTGATTCCTCCATCATTAATTTACGACAATGGCCCAAACACTGGCCTCTGCAAAAAGCTTCAACCAGTTTAAGAGGCTTGGGATATAATAACCTCCCAGAAAAAAGTGCAGTAATTTTAAAATGGGAGGATGATGAAGGACATAAAGGAACGTTTCAGCCTTATGTTTTACCTAACCTACCAGTTACTTTATGGGGAAGAGATATTTTACAACAAATGGGAGTACACCTTGCAACCAAATCTGCAGGTGTTAAATGTGAAAAAATACAGGGTAGTCTTAACCCTGAAAGAAATCATTATCAAAAAGTACAGGGTAAGCGTAACCCTAAAAGAAATCATTATCATATAGGAAAAAGACATTTTTCTTTGGGGCCACTGAGAAAATAATTTTAAAAATACCATGGCTTTCTGATAAGCCAGTGTGGGTCCCTCAGTGGCCCCTATCTAAAGAGAAATTACAAGCGGCCCACCTACTAGTTCAGGAACAATTAGAAGCAGGACATATAGAACCTTCCACCTCTCCCTGGAATTCCCCCATATTTGTGACCAAGAAAAAATCAGGAAAATGGCGATTATTACATGATCTTAGACAAATTAATAAAACCATGCAAGTCATGGGCCCTACTCAACCTGGACTTCCGAATCCTGTAGCTATTCCAAAAAGTTTCCATGTTATTAGTCTTGATATAAAGGATTGCTTCTTTTCTATTCCCCTACATCCTCTGGATGCCCCCAGGTTTGCTTTTTCAGTTCCTTCTATTAACAATAATGGCCCTGATCAGAGATATCAATGGAAGGTTTTACCACAGGGAATGGCTAATAGCCCCACCATATGCCAAATATATGTGGACAAGGCTATCCAACCCATTAAAAATAACTATCCAAACCTCATGTGTCTACATTACATGGATGATATTTTACTGGCCCACCCTAATCAAAAAATCTTATTTAATATATTCAGTGACATGGTAGAAAATTTTAAAAAATACGGATTATATATAGCAGAAGAAAAAGTTCAAACTAGATCTCCCATATTATATTTAGGATTTAAAATCATGGATACTTTTGTTAGACCCCAAAAAATTTTAATAAATAAAGAACATTTAACCACCCTCAATGATTTCCAAAAACTGCTGGGTGACATTAATTGGCTTCGCCCTACACTAAACCTCACTACTGGCCAATTAAAACCTTTATTTGATATCCTTCGAGGGGACCCTGATCCATCCTCACCACGTACACTGACTCCAGATGCTAGGAAAGCTTTAAAGTTAGTAGAAAAAGCCATCGAAGGAGCTCATTGTGACAGATTTGATTTAACTCAACCGCTGATATTGATTATTATTTCTTCACAATATACACCCACAGGAGTATTTTGGCAACAAGGGCCTTTATTATGGATACATTTGCCCGTCTCTCCTAAAAGTATAATTGAATCTTATACCTCCATGGTGGCTAAACTTATTCTTCAAGGACTTAAAACTTCTACTAAAATATTTGGCATTCACCCTGCTACTATTATTACTCCCTGTTCATCATCACAGATTGAATATTTATGCTTCAATGATAATGATTGGGCTATAGCTAAATGCTCTACTTCTGCAAATTTTGATAATCATCTTCCTAAGTCCCCTATATTATCTTTTTGTATTAATCATCCTATTATATTTCCACAGGTAATAAAAAATCAACCTATTCCTAAGGCATTTAATGTATTTACAGATGGGTCCTCAAATGGTACTGCTGCAATAGTCACTACAAAAGAAAATATGACTTACATAACTGCACACAAATCAGCTCAACTAGTGGAATTGGAAGCTGTGGTAAGAGCTCTGGAAAATTTTAGAGACCAGCCCATAAACATTTTTTCAGATAGCCACTATATTGTACAAGCCGTCCCAAAATTAGAGTTAGCAGGACCAATAGCACCTCATACTCCAGCTTTTAAATTGTTTTATCAAATACAAAAACTTTTGTGGGCAAGAAAAGAACCTCTATTCGTAGGCCATATTAGAGCACATACTAATTTGCCTGGCCCCCTCCATGAAGGTAATCAAAAGGCTGATGAACTTACAAAAACAATATTTATACTTTCAGCGCTACAACAAGCTACTTTATTTCATTCCCAGTTTCATGTCAACAGCACCACCTTGCAACGTAGGTTTAAAATTACAAAAGAGCAAGCCAGAACAATTGTAAAAGATTGTAAATCTTGTATGACACATTTGCCCAATCCTCATTTTGGTGTTAACCCTAGAGGATTAATGCCCAATCATTTGTGGCAGATGGATGTTACTCATGAGCCAAGCTTTGGAAAATTGCGATTTATTCATGTAACCATAGATACATGCTCAGGCATGATTTTTGCTTCCTTACATTCTGGAGAAAAAGTTAAAGATGTCACATCTCATTGTTTACAAGCTTTTGCTGCATTGGGCATCCCCAAAATGCTTAAAACAGATAATGGCCCCGCATATACGTCCTCATCTTTCAAACAGTTTTGCGCAAAATTCAACATATCTCATAAAACAGGCATCCCATACAATCCTCAGGGTCAGGGCATTATTGAAAGAGCAAACCGCACACTGAAAATTATGTTATTAAAACAAAAAGAAGGAAATTGGAAAAGTCCTAAAGACAGATTGGCAGTTGCCCTGTTTACCTTAAATTTTTTAACTTTAGACTCTAATGGTTATTCTGCTGGAGACAGACATTGGAATCCACACCAACAACATAAACCCTTGGTTTACTGGAAGGATGTTCTTTCAGGTACATGGAAGGGTCCAGATCCAGTATTAATTTGGGGGAGAGGATCTGTTTGTGTTTTTCCAAAACACGAATCCTCTCCAATATGGATACCATCTAGATTAATAAAGCAGGTACCACATCAAAATGATCAAGATGTAGTTGTTGAGGAATCAAGATTAATAAAAAAGTTACAAAATCAAGAAGACCAAGATGAAGATATAGAATGACTCCCTCAAAAGTATCCTTCAAAATGTTTCACAACTCAAGAGTCATTCCTCCCGGCCTGGATGAGGAGATCTCTCTTTAGTGTGCACACAATTGTATTTTTTTTTTCTTTTTATACATGTCTTTATGTCTGTACATTTGTCTACATTTCATGTTAATGTGACGTCACAAATATATGTTTGTATGTTTGTTCGTCTGTCCAGTGTGACGTCACAAAGAACAAAGCGCTTATGAAAAAGAATATATATATATATATATATATATATATATATATATATGGATCCAAATAACTTTAATTCATTTTAGGTTAAGAGTATTCAATTTAGGTAAATAATTTTATAAATGAAGGTACTTTCAATTTTGATTATAGGTATCCCTGGGACTTCTCTTTAGCAAACAATATGACTAGTGCTATATAACCTAATATTTTGGTGTTTTGACATAAGATTGTTCATTTGTTATTAACTTCATTTGTTTAATAGCTGATTAATTTCAATTATCTCAACAGGTAAAAAATTGCTGTGTATACAGAGACTTGAGGGTTCCAGCTGACAAATTATTTCTCCAAAGTGCCTTTAGCTTTTCTTTAATCTATCTTTAATACAGTAAATACCCTCAGCTTTCTTTCTTTTGTTCTCAATATGATATTTTGACAACTTATGTTTGTGTGAGCTCAAACAACAATGTGTATGAGCAGAAATCAACTTTAATTTTCTAATCTAATAATTCTGTTTTTTAGTTTGACAACTCGACTCTTCACTCAGTGCTGAAATAACACTGCCTTTCCTTTAATAATTGATGCTTGAGTTTCTAGGTAGCGGGCCCTGAAGATTTGCCGGTGGCATTATCTAGATATAAAAAAGACGGTTGCTGCTACAGCTGCAGGGAACGCGGTCACCACAAGCATCCCTGCTGCTCAAGCATCAAACAACCTCACCAACAGTGTGGCCTCTGCTCTACATACATGGGACCTCCTACATCAACGTGTTATAACAAATGGTCATTTTGATCTTTCATTGTTTGGGACTTTACGGGACAATGCCTTGCGGACATTTGTCCAGAGAATTCAGTGTGTTACTTGATGAAACTTAGGGCAACTAATTTGTTTAAACAATTTGATATGCTATACAATTTGGCTCGTCACCAAAAGGCTTGTTGCCTTAAAGCCGCAACATCTCCTCACAATTGGACGGCTGTTAGTCATCATACACAGTCGATCTTAAAGGGCTCCATTGGATGGCTGGTTAGCCAATGACGGGTAAGATCCCCAGAGGGGGACAACCTAAGACAGGCACAGTCGCACGGGACAGTCTCATGTGGCCGACATATCAACCTAAGACAGGAGTCAAGGGCACAGCCTTGATTATCCGATGACGGGTAAGAATGTTGGTTGCACATAGACGTCCTAGAGCATTACCTCTTTTAAAACAAAAGGGGGGAAATGCAGGAGCCCTGTTTGGGGAGATGGCTTAAATTGCGGTGGACTACGGGCTTTGGCTTTGGACATGTTTGGGCATTGGCGCCTTCCGTACTTGGCCCGGGATCTTGCGAGACTTGGCCGGAGATCTCGAGGGACTTGAGCGAGATTGCGGAGGAGGTCTGCGCCATTTTGGAGGTTAGAGGAGCGTGGACGGCGTGTCGGGGTGTAGTTAGAGCCAGGGAGAAAAGTTGTCAGAATAAAGAGCTGTTTGTTTCCAGTTCGTCTCAAAACTTCTTCCCGCGGCTTCTTTGCTCCAAGCGGCCATCGCTTCAGGCAACTACAATAAATTACTGTCATAACTTGCTTTACATGAAGACTTACAGGTTAAATCAGTATTTTTTTAGAGTCAAGTCCACTGAGATGTCAGGAGAACTGTCATGAGACGATCATAGGGAAGAGCTTGTTGGAAGGTGAGAAGAGCCTTCCACTGGATTATGAAGAAGCACCAAGTCTCCAGCCCAGGTGCTGCTCTGAGCACCGTGTATTCACAAGGTAGAACTGGCCTAAAGTCCAGCGATTAAGAGCCATGAAATGTGTGATCACTTTGTTTCTCAAAAGGAACAGGAAGATTTTGTTTCTGTTCCTGTTCCTTGGTGTGATTACTTTGAAGATAGGACAAAGAAGGTAAGGATTGAGTAAAATGCCATTACTACCTAAATGTGTATCCTCTTTACCACCTACGAAACTCGCTTAAATCTTCCCAAGGCTCTGGGCTTCAGAGCACCTTCTATACATTTGGAAGTTGAGCTGCCAAGCCTCTGATGCTTTCTTGTGCAATATGGTTCTTTCATAAGAAGATGGATGCATATCCTAGGACTGCCAAAGGCCACCACCAGGGGGCAGATTAGGGCATCCCCAGGACCTGTGTTCAGGCACCCATCCTCCAGGGCTGGGAAGAGGAAGAAGGGGGCACCTGGTCAGACCTCTCCAGGAAGGTGGTATGAGGCCAAGGCTGAAGATGCTGCTGCTTCTGCTGCTTCTCGGGCCCAGTATGAGCCTTCTCCTGCCTGGGAGCGTGGGCATGTGTGTGTGCGTGTGCTGGCCTGAGTGAAGTGGTGGCCAGGCATTGTGGATTGTTTGTGCTTATAAAAGTGAGAGAGTGCATCCAGGCTGTCTGAAGTGTGGAGGGTGAGGCACCAGTTAGGGGAGGCAGGGGATTATGATCCCAGCGAGTCTGAGAGGTGCGTGGGAAGAAAAGGCTTTTCCAGGGTCTGAGGGAAAGGTGATGGGGGAGGCTGAGTGTCCTGGGTCCTGTCTGACTCTGGTCCTTTGAGCCTCTTCTGTCCCTGTGTTGCAGCAGGCTCTGGGCTTGGTGCTCATGTCTCTCAACATCCAAGCAGGGCCACCTGTAAGAGCGGGGCCTCTGTGAAGATCCAGTGTCGCTGTGTGGACCTCCAGGCCCTAACTGTGGTTTGGTACCGTCAGTTCCCAAAACAGAGCTTCATGTGGATGGCAACTTCTAATGCGGGCTCTGACGGCACCTACGAGAAAGGTTTTTCCAACGAAAAGTTCCCCATCAGTCACCCAAACCTCACCTTTGCATCTCTGAGGGTGACCAGCGCACATTCCACAGACAGCAGCTTCTACTTCTGTGCTGGTGACACAGTGCTGGGTGGGAGTCAGAGACCTAGGCAAGAAGGGTTGCAGCAGCCTGTCCCTCCCCCACAGGCCCCAGGAGCCCTGTGGGATGAGCCTGAGGGAGGGAAAACCACAGCTTCTCTGAAACCTCTGGGAGCATATGTGAGGGGGGCTAAGAGAGGTGTGGAGAGAGAATCTGAGTGTGGAGGATTGTTAGGGGGCGGTTATAGACTTAGAAAAATGGGAATAAAGTTTGACAATAAAGTCACAATTGACAGGGAAAATTCTCCATGTATTTGAAGACCTGGATTGTTGCCTGACTCTGCCTTGCTGTCCATATGTTTGTTCTTGCTGAATCTATGTGAAATCCCAAAGTTAGGTCTGTAGACAATTCTGCACATTACTGTGCATGTCTATGTTGCTTCCTTTGGCAACTGGCTCTCCAGGATGGTTCAACACTATCTTGTCAGCATGCTGGACCCTCAAGATCAAGAGGCAACCAGGCAGAGAGAGATACTCACAGAAGAATCCACTATTGTGTTAAAACCCGCTCTTCAGGTACAGTGCATATCTGAAAAATACCTAGAGAAGGATTTGCTGAGCTCTTGAAATAGGCTTCAATAGTGCCAGAGCTAGAAGAAGCCTGTAAGGAAGACTTCAGATTACATGGCTGACAGATCTAGAAAGTTCTGTCAGAAGGAAGAAGATAACTGGAGCTCTGATGGTAGGATCTAGGAGAAATCATTTCCTAATAGATGATTTCCCCATTGACAACAAATCTGCATGGTCCAATAAAAAATGAGCAAAATGCATTGACATTCATTTTTTAGCAGAAGAAAATGCATCCAGTATACACATGAAGAGACGGAACAAGGAAACCACATAGCATCTGTGTTGCATGTTGATGTGTGGGGAGGGGGAGATGTTTCAAAAGCCCATAGTTGAGTTTTAGATAAATCACCATGCATTGATAAGCAATGCCTGCCTGTTATGAGTCACAGGTAAAGGTTGATTAAGTTATATGCATAAAAATGAGAAAGAGAAAGAAATACATGAAAGAGTACTGGGGATTTGATGTACTGAAGATGAAGGATGAAGAGTATTACCTAGTGAGAACCAGGGAGCGGAACCATGGTGGGTCAGCCACCACTGAGTGGATTGTCCATAGGGGCTGCTTACCATCACCTACATGATGATGATGACAAATCACCATGTTTACCATCATCTACACTTGCCATTTTCCTCAAGCAAATCTTTAGCATGTAGCAGCTCAGAGCAGAAAGAGTTACATTTGGTTTTACCTGTGCTCCGTGGAACATGATATTTGGCTGCATGCCCGTAGAATCATGGCAGCAGATGGGTCCTGGGCAATGATTAGAACCCTGTTAGGGGCTAGCAGAACCCAGTACCAGGACTCTTCATGGACCACAGCCCTGTGATCCCAGAGCTCTGACTCAAACTTCTGCCTGCTTACCCAGAGGTTCTCGTGGACACTAAAGTCCCCCCAGATATCAAGAAAACTCATCACCTGGTTAAAAAGAAGAAAAAATAATGAAACAAAGTCACATTGAAATACTCCAAAAATGAGGACAAGTAATTTACTGGTCTTATGGCAAGATAGCTCAAAAGACACACAGAGCCCAAATTAAAACAAACTAGAGAGCTTTATTACCTGGCCAGGGCCTATCACCTGGCCAGGGGCTGCCCTCCTCAGAGACTGATGCTCCTAGGGAGAACAGTGATTTCTCTGTCTGTGTCCTGAGAATATAAGGACGAAAACCACAAGTTAGGGCCTATCCTTAGCATCATGCAAGCAAGCCAATCACAGAAGCGAAAACAGCAGTTAGCAGAACCTGAGAGCCCCTAAGCTAAACTAAGGACCACCTTGGGCAGGTGTACAGTTTGGGTTTTAGCATACTGGGGGCACAAGCGGAACTTAAGAGCCCCTGAGCAGAACTAAAGACCTCCCCAGGTGGGCGTACAGTTTAGGTTTCAGTACATTTGCAGGGTACAAAGTACACAAAACACAACTCTTTTGGGGAAGATAGTTTATGTGCTGATTTCCCGGAAATGGTCCTTGCTTACAGGAACAGCAATGGAGTCCCTTTAGCTTTTGTTTCCTCATGTTGGCCCATACCAATTTCGACCTTAATATGACTATTTCTTAACTATTTTTATCTTGTAACTTAATCTATATTATCTTAACATTTACTTATGACTATTGTTAACCTATAGGACCCCCCCCCCACACACACACACACACTTATCAATTTTGTTGCCCGTATCTTATCATTAACTTCTTTAGGTCTTATGTCTGTCTGTGCACTATATGAGGTTATATGCTTATGTTACTGTATTGTTATTTCTTCTCTTAAAACTGAAACATATTTAATTATCTTAACATAAACTCTTGTCTTTATTGTTTTATCTTATTAGTCTATATCTATTAATCTATAGTTTATGGCTTCTCTATTACCTATGACTTATCAATAATCTATAATTTATCTCTTATGAAACTATATTAATTAATTTTGACTATAACACTGGCCGTTAACAACATGTTTGGCCTGGCCCATGGCTAGTCCATACTATGTATGGCAATGCCAATAATGACACAAAAATTTAACCAGTTTGAGCCTGAAGAAATACAATTTTTATGTTAGGAGTCAGACCTGACACAACTTGGGAAGAAACTACATTAAGAAAGGTCCAAAACTAGTTAGGAGGAAAAAAAAAAAAAAAAACTCTAACTAGGTCTAGAGATGGGGGACAAACTGGAACTTGAGATAAGTTAGGTACACAAAAGTCCTGGATGGACTATGAATGAGGCCATGGAGGTAGCTGGCCCTTTGTGCACACTGCAGGGAGGGCTTGTGGGGCTGGGTGTCCCATTGGTCAGTGCGGTTGGTGGTCATCATGGACGGCAGGACGTGAAGTAGAGAAAGGTCAGCACACACTGAACCACTGGCACCCTTTATTTTCTTCTTTTCTTCAGTGCTGGAAATCAAACTCAGGGCTTCATACATACTAGTCAAGTGCTCTAAAAACACAGCCCAGCACTCAGATCCTCTATTTCACAGCTTCAGATCAATGATGATTTCAGAATTATGGCAGGTATTTTATTTTGCCTGGATACTTTTAGGCGTATCTTCTCCATGTGACCAACTCTAAGCCAACCCTGACACAAACAGACCACAAAGGAAATTCTCAGAAACACTTTTGCTGCTTAGCTAAGTTGACACAGTAACAAAACCCCATAGTGAGTGCTTCTCAAAATGAACAGAAAGGTTTTGCTCTGATGGGGACAGTTCCAGCCTCTTCTTCCCAGACAAAGCACAAAGCTGAGCCCCAGACCATCCATAGCAAGTAGTCCTTAGCTACAAATTGCTTAAGTAATTACACTGTGAAGTGGCCCCATTCCAAGAGGCCCAGCCAACCAGGAAAGGAAAATGCAGTCAGAGGACCATGCAGATGACCTTAAGCAGGTACATTAACACTGACCCAATGCAATAGTTATATTTTTAGGATAAAAATCTTTTTGACTATGCCACAAATATAATTTGATGGTTCATATCTTAATTCCACCTTTTTAAGCTCCCCGCTCAAGAGAATTATAACTAAACACTAAGTAAAAGTAAAACCAGTAGGCTGTTCTGAAAATGAAAGTGTGGTGCTTTGGGAAAAGCCTTTCAACTCGACCTTATTTTGTTTGTTTGTTTGTTTGTTTTTGTTTTCTTTTGATTTTTTTTTTTTTTTTGTAATTGCTAGACTTTTTCAAAACTGGTCTATTAAAACACCTAACCCAGCATGTTCAAATAGAAAGTGTTCCTTATACCACCTAGAATTCATTTCCATTGGCTAGTACTTAGTGTGACCTTCATCATAGTAAAATGATGATAAATAAATCACTGTCATAACTTTATTTACATGAAGACATACAGGATAAAAGAGTTTTTTTTTTTTTTTTTTAATCAAGTCTATTGCCATGTGAGGGGAATTGTCATGAGAAGGTCATGAAGGAAAGAGCTCTTTTGAAGGTAAGAAGTGCCTTAAACCAGCACCAAGCCTCCAGCCCAGGTGCTGCTCTGAGCACTGTGGATTCACAAGGCAGTGTCGGCCTGTAGTCCAGTGATTGACAGCCGTGAGTTGTCCTGGTGTGATTACTTTATAGATAAGACAAAGAAGCTTAGAATTGAGTAAAATGCACTTACTACCCGAATATATGTCCACTTTTCCACCTAAGAAACTGGCTTAAATCATCCCAGTGTTCTAGGTCTTAGAGCAGCTTCTATATATGTGATAAGGATGCATCTTGCATCACTGGCCAGGGCCACCACCAGGGGGCAGATTAGAGCACCCCCAAGACCCTGTGTTCAGGCACCCATCCTCCAGGGCTGGGGAGAGGAAGAAGGGGGCACCTAGTCAGACCTCTCCAGGAAGGTGGTGTGAGCCCAAGGCTGAAGATGCTGCTGCTTCTGCTGCTTCTGGGGCCCAGTATGAGCCTTCTCCTACCTGGGAGTGTGTGTGCGTGTGCTGGCCTGATTGAAGTGGTGGCCAGGCATTGTGGATTGTTTGTGCTTATAAAAGTGAGAGGGCACATCCAGGCTGTCTGAAGTGGGCAGGGTGAGGCACCAGTTAGGGGAGCAGAGGATTATGATCCCAGCGAGTCTGAGAGGTGCTTGGGGAAAGAAAAGGATTTTCCAGGGGCTGGGGAAAGGTGTTGGGGGAGAATGAGTGTCCTGGGTCCTGTCTGACTCTGGTCCTTTGGGCCTCTTCTGTCCCTGTGTTGCAGCAGGCTCTGGGCTTGGTGCTCATGTCTCTCAACATCCAAGCAGGGCCATCTGTAAGAGCGGGGCCTCTGTGAAGATCGAGTGTCGCTTTCAGGACTTCCAGGCCCAAACTGTGTTTTGGTACCATCAGTTCCCGAAACAGAGCTTCATGCTGATGGCAACCTCTAATGTGGGCTTTGATGTCACCTACGAGAAAGGTTTTTCCAAGGAAAAGTTTCCCATCAGTCACCCAAATAACTCCTTTACATCTCTGACGGTGACCAGCGGCGCGCTTTCTACATACAGCAGCTTCTACTTCTGTGCTGGTGACACAGTGCTGGGTGGGAGTCAGAGACCTAGGCAAGAAGGGTTGCAGCAGCCTGCCCCTCCCGCTCCCGATATACCCTAGGAGCCCTTTGGCAGGAGCCTGGGGGAGAGAAAACCACAGCTCCTCTGAATGAGACCTTGGGATCATGTGTGTGGGGATTGTGTGTGTAGACAGAGAGAAATTCTTGGTTGTGAAGTTTTGGGCAGGTGTTTTGTCTAGACCTAGAAAAATGGGAAGCAAGTGACCAAGTGGCCTGGAAAGTTCTCGTATATTTTAAGACCTAGGTCTTTGCCTGACTCTGTCATGTTTTCCTTATGTTCTTGATAAACATACATGTAGTCCCACAGCTAGAGCTGTAGACAATTGAACACATTGCTGTACTTTTCTATGATGTTTCTTTTGGTAGCTGTCTGCTTATGACTGTTCAGCACCATCATGTCACCATGCTAGACCCTCAAGATGGAGAGAAGTCATGCAGCAACCAGGCAGAGTGTGTTACTCATTGAAGGATCCAACACACTGTAAGTATCCAGGTTGTTGTTGATGATGGAGGAGGAGAGACAGACAGCACAAAAGGCAAACTCCCTCTGCATCTCCAGAGCATGTCTGAAACACCTGGAGAAGGTTTGGCTGAGCTGCTCTTGAAATAGGGTTCAATAATGCACGAAAGCAGAAGGAAGCCTGTAAGAGATAGAATGTTCTGCCAGAAGATAGAAGATGAGAAGTGGAACACTGAAGGTAGAAATCATTTCCTAAAAAAAAGCAAAAATTGTCATTGATCAACAAATCTGCATGATCCAATAAAAAATGAGTAAAATACATTAGCACCATTTAGTAGAAGAAACTGTCCTGTAAACACATGAAGAGACAGGATGAGGAAACCACAGAGCATCTGTCTTACATATCATTGTGTGGGGAAGGGGAGATATTTCAAAAGCCCATAGTTTAGTTTTAGCAAATAACCATGAATTAAAAAGCAATGCCTGCATGTTTTGAGTCACAGGTTAAGATTAAGTTCTGTGCCTAAAAAAAAAGAGAAAGAAAGAAATATGTGAAAGTGTTACAGAAGATTCGAGGTCTTGAAAATGGAGGATGAAGAGCATTATCTACTGAGAACCATGGTGGCTCAGCCACCACCAAGTGGGTTTTCCACAGGGGACACTCTGCCAACCAGCAGACTCATACCTTGTAAATACCTTTACACCAGACAGCAGGGGCTCAGCATGAAAAATGAAGGCATGCAGGTATGACATTGCCCTTGACCACAGTGGGACTTAACAAAACAGGATGGGAAGTGCTACAGAATAAAAGCATATGAAGATGTTGAAGCATTGTTTTCACCCAACAACAATTCACAAATTGGGCAGTGCTAGATCCCAAGTGGTTTGGGGCCCATGGAGAACCAGTGGGCAGCTTTCTTACGGTCTTCTCCGAAGCAAGACAAAGAAAACACACGATTGGTCAATGTGGAAAGACCTTAGTTAGAGTCTAACTGGCAGTTCCTGATTGGTTGAGCTGATGGTTTATTTTCCTAGGTGATGACCATGCACGCTGACTCAGGTTTTTGCTCGCTAACCTAAGAACTCAGGAATTCAGAGCTGCTAACCACTAATGGCCTCCCAATTAATTATTTTAGCAAAGCCAGTTCAGCAGTGGATGACATTATACCTACATGATGACACGGTCCATTTCGCTACTACTGATTAAACACCCCACCTAGGTTCAGTCCCCTCAGACTGTATTCATTGCCATGGAAACCCAGAACGCATAATTGCTGCCTCCTACTCTGCCAGTGTTTTCAGCCTCGAGAAGAGAGCTAGCAAAATAGCTCTAAATATTCCACCGCCTCCTCCAGCACTGGCACAGGAAAAGCATGAGCACTTAAGGCTGTGACCTGGAACACATTCGGAAAGTGGTGACATGCCTGCCACGTGCAGTCAGTTATTCCCCCTCTGCACTAAGCTGAAGGGTACTGCAGTGTCTGTTAGCAAGGACGGCTGCTGGGTCCAGCCTGCCTTCTGCACTCCGGCCGACGGTGAGACCCAGCCTGCTGTCCACATGCATTACCATTGGAGGATATGGCAATAGCACCAACTATAATCCATCCAAATTGGTTCTGTCCTCCTCGAACTATAGCCATCAAAATAAAATTCTATAACATTTCTTCCAAATATTTGATGACATAAACGAGCAATTCTTTTTTTAAGTGTAACCCTTTCTTTCCATACACTGATTCTATTTTCTATCTCTGGGCTATGTTATATTGAAATCCAATTCACCTTTAAGGTAGATGCTTATCTCCCCCTCCCCTCCCCCACAACTCTCTCTCTCTCTCTCTTTCTCTCTCAAGGGAGGCACCCTGTTCTCCAGTAATGGAGATGCCATGGGGAGAATTTCGGAGGTTTAGAGGGAGACAAGTTCCCTTAGGTCTTCCATATCCTTGAACACATACCGCTATTCTGAGCCCACACTTCTTTTTTAACACCTTATCTTATGTATGATATGTGTGGGACAACTGGCATCAGAATTCAATAACTCAAAAAATGATTTCTGGGACTGACTCACAGAAGTCTTAACATGATTGCAATAGTGCATACATTGAAGGTGTCTAAAGGTAATGCATTGATTAATTACTTGATGATTTCAAACTGCTGCATCCATTTTTTTTTCCCACTGGAATATGGAAAGCAGTTGGACAACTGCTTTTGGCTGCCTACGGTCAATATCAAATACCCGTGAACATGTGTGTCTTTTATCTGAAACCTTCTCTTCAAATACCATTTTAAAAATCAGCAAGATTCTTTTTTTTTGCCTAAGAAAAATGGAATGTGGCTAATTTATTGCAGGTGACTCTTGATCAAACAGTTCCCTGAGACTGTATATTTAGTGGGTATCCTCCTTTTAAGATAAAATATGGGGAAAATCATTCAGTATTATTCCTAAACACTTTGTATCGAGTTGAACTAGATTTAATTAAGTGGGACCATGGATAATGAAAGACAATGAAAGGAAGGGAATTTAAGGAAGTTGCAAGAGCCAGTGTAAAGTGTTCCAGGCAGGAAGGTAAATAGAGATTTGAAGGGATGGAAAGGAGTTAGCAATGATGAGGAAGCAGAGTAAGGAGGGGTGAGACCAGGAAATATAGGAGGACATCAGACCACCCTGGCCTTACAAGTCAAGGTAGTCGGTAAGGAATTTGACTTAAGTTCAAGGAGTCTTTAGGGCATTACATTAGACCTCTGTCCTAATCAGATCTCTGGGTGTGTCCAATCACCCAGGTTTCCATGTGAAGAAATAAGACACCGTGTACAGGAGGCAGCATTTTGCCTCTACCCTCTTAAGGTTTTTCCACTAGGCCTGAGAATTAAACTGACATATGACAGATCAACAAGAGAAAAGCAAACAAATTTAATGCAAGTTTCATATGACATTGGATCCTTCAAAAGAAACAAGACTCGGTTATGCAATTGGAGTTCAATGTTTATGTATGGAATCAGACCCACAGTAGTAAATGATGGAACTATTACAAGGTAGTTTGGCTTGGGCCAGGGCAGTTAATTCAATGGAAAAATGGCAAGGAAGATAAGAATAGTCTAACAAGGGTTGCTTGTGGAGATTTCCCTGAACTTTGACTTCCTGTCCTTGAGGATAAGAAAGGGAGGGTATGTTACATATGGGAGTTTTACCTTCTGCTTTCAGAGTGCCCCTCTTGCACCTGCTGTTTCCTTTTAAGTGATTATAGCTCAAATAATCTTTATGCCAAAGTGGCATATTTTGGAATGACATATTCTGACTCCCAGCATTGTGGAGAGAGTTGGCAACAGAGAAAAGAGTTAACCACTGCAGTAGCCCAATCAAATCAAGCAACAGGAGGCTCAGATGGTGATGGTTGTGATGGAAATATGGGGAAATGAGTGGTTTGAAAGGTGTTTACAAAGTCAACCTAAAGACTTGGTAAGTGCTTAGGTGTGAGCAGCAACAGATAGGGTGGGGGGGGGAGGTTGAATATGACTCCTTCAGCAGATGGATTAGGAGGACAAAGTGAAGAGGACTGTGGGTTACTCTGAGATTGGGGGACACTCTGAGGCAGAAATCCAACTAGAAATGTGCAGAAAGGTGTTAAATCAATCACTGTGCAATTGGGTAATTCATCACTAGTACCAGTTCTATGGAGTATAGCCACGTTACCATGCACATGTGCTGCTTGTGTCCTAATTTCCTTCAAGCACTTGAGATGCCTCGCTGCTATATTGCTACATTCAGGTGTGCAATTGATACCAACTCATCTCAGGTGGGGCAGAGGCCTCCAGGAACGAATGGCACCAGATGAGTTTTTCCCTCTCGCCACTAGGTGGCAGTGTGGGTCTTTCTGTAAAAAAACAAAACCCCAAAAAACCTTTGGTGCTTAAAGCTCAAGACACAGGCACTCACCTGGAAAGAGTTGTTAGGTGCCAAGGATACTTCAGGTGAGACGCTTAGGACCACAAGAATGATTTGCAGATACCCAGAGAGGCCAGCTGGTCCCAAAAGAAGCAGGATTTAATCGTACATTTTGTAATTCCTAGAGCATTTACAGCATATTTGGCACCTATAATTGTTCAATTCATAAATGAATAAAACCATCATTTTTACTCTACAATGTACTGCATTTGCAGCCAGTGGGACAAGAAAAAAAAATGTGTGCATGAGAAGGAAAAGGAAGTACTTGTTATTAGATGATAAGTTTGTTTCCAAAAACCCAGAGACTACAAAGAAGCATTGGATTATTAATAGCTAAATTTAGTTAAGTTTACTGAATTTCTTAGTTTTTTTTGTGTGTGTGTGTGTTTTTTTTCTTGGCATTTCCTTTGGGCTTTAGCAATTTTTCTACTGGATATTTGTGAATTAAGTTAATAATTATTAATTTAATGAATTAATAAACTATTCCTTCATATGTTTAAAAAGGAATGCAATAAAAAACCTTGAAATAAGGAAAAAGATTTACTATGATCATAAGCAAATGAACTCAATAGAAAAGTATTCCAATTTCAGCAATATCACTTATGTATTCAAAACAACACTAATCAAAACCATAAGATTTTTTTCACGAAATTTGACAAAAATAATCTAAAATTATAAGTGAACAAGAAAGTCAAGAATAGCAAGATAATACTGATGAACTACAAATTGAAGTGATTTGCCCTACCAATTATCAAATTATTTTATAATTTAAGATAATAAAAATTGCATAAGTAAATAGGCAAGTGGAAAATAATAGTTAGATGAAAAATAGTCCCATGCATATATAGGAATTTGACATATAACAGAGCTGTCATTGCATACATATGAGAGCATGATGTAAATATACAATAAGTTATCCTGTGACAAATGTTATCCACACAAGAAATGATGTACTTAAAGGCTTCCTCACGGCATAAGCTAAGATAAATTACAAATGGATTAAATGCTTAAGTGCAAAATTTGAAATGTTAAGAGTTTTGGTAAATGATACAGGAATATATCTCCACGAACTTGGGTTTTGGGAGAATTCCTTGTAAAGAATAAGAAAAAATACACTCCAAAGAAAAGAACGGTACATTCAGCTAAATTAAGAAATTGAACAAAAAATGTCATGAAGAGAATGAAAACAAGCTACAAATTGAAAAACAATGCATACAGCTGACAAAGATTTGGTATCCAGAAAATATAAGGAACAGGTACAAATAAATAATAGCTAACCAGCCAAGATGAATAGCTAATCAGGCAAAGGACAGTTTACAGAAAATAATGGCAGCCTATGAATATAAAAACATGTTCAACATCCTTAGCAACCAGAAGAGTTAAAACTGAAACTATATTATAGCATGAGATACAATTTTAACCCAACTGACAAGCAAAATTAAAAGAATAATAAATCGTCATTGTAGTCCTAGATACAGAGCATTCAAAAACACTCATGAACTATTAGTGGGATTATTTACTTGACTTAATCAGTTGGAAAGCATTTTGTCATGATTTGTAACGTTGACATGTTAAATAAGACACAGTCTTTATATTCCCGGGGATAGAGAAAGTCTTGCACCTAGGCGTGCAGAGACATGTACAATTACACAATACCATTTGCAGAGACATGTACAATTACACAATACCATTTGCAGTAGCAAAAATAAGGTAGTGGGGGAAGTGGCCATTAATTTAAAAATGGATATGAATTCCAGAAAATTAATATAATGGAATATTAAATAGTAGTGAAAATGGATTGTCTAGAATTATATATCAACACGTGTCAGAATGAAAAACTAATGTCATATGAAACTGTGAACAGAATGATTCCCCCTAGATATATCTGAAAGACATACAACGTCAAATAGTACAGAATTTACACCTTCTAATATAAAAGCTAAGAACTATAAGGAAAAGCAAGTAAGTTACAGCTACCAGGACATGGGCTGGAAAATTCTCAGCTGTAAGAGCCTTGTATGAGGAAGTAGCTAAGATGGTGGGGGGGGCTGAGAGCCAAAGAGGAGGCGTTTAATTGTTTACACCCGATATTAATGTAATTAACTAAGAATCTTTCTGTGCCCGTGAACACTGTGTGACGCACCTGTAAGTTGAGCTTGTGACACGTGCATACTTGTTAAGGTAAAGAGTATTTAAAGAGACTGTGGGGGAACACAGGGAGATGGAGAATACAGAAGAGAGAGCAGAGAAGAAGAAGCAAGAATAAAGGAACCAGTCATTCCCAGTCTGCCTCTGATTTCTTTCCCGCAGTATTTTTGCTGTAGGCGGCAACAAGTGGTGGCCGTACGGGGAGTCAGTACGGCAGGTAAACTGAGGAACCTCGGTTAAGAGCAATGGAAAATGGGATCAAAAATGACAAAGATCCGAATTTTCAAGGCTATTGAGGATTTATTAGAGATACTTAAAGGATACCTGCTCTCAACTGAGCATGAGATTCAAAAAGTGTTACTGAGTCAGTTAGGACCAGTGAGAGTAGTATTAGGGAGGAGGAATTAAGTGAAATGATTTTGAGAGCACAGTCTCCAATAAAATGACCAAAAGGGAATTAAAAAGGACCAGGATGGAGGACCATCAAGTGGAGGAACCACTTGTGCCCTCTGTTCCCGCATGGGATGACTCAATTGCAGAGTCTATTAGGAGCCTTTCTAGGCACTTGCGTGCCCCTGAGTGTCAAAATTCACAGGAACTATGGGATCTGCCAGTGTTTGAAGATCAAAATGAATAAAGGCACCATCAATATCTAGATTTCAAAATTATAAAAAATTTTAAAGAAGCAACAATGACATATGGGCCCCAAGCTCCTTTTACCATAAGCATGATAAAATCTCTTAATACTTTGAATTTAACTCCTACAGATTGGAAAGGCTTGTGTAAGGCAGTATTGAGCCGGGGACAGTATTTAGTTTGGAGGTCGCAATTTCAGGATTTCTGTGTTGAAACAGCTTGAAGAAATGTGGCTACAGGATTTCCAGACCGTAACGTAGACATGTTAACTGGAGAAAGGCAATATGCTGATTTACAGGTTCAGATTCAGTATGATCCTGGAGTTTACGCTCAAATATACACTGCAGCTGTTAAGGCATGGAAAACTTTACAAGGATCTGGTGACTTACAGGGTAGCTTGTCTAAAGTAATTTAGGGACCTAATGAGCCATATGCTGAATTTGTTGATCATCTTTTACAGACAGCAGGTAGAGTGTTTGGAGACGTTGATCAAGCCATGCCATTAGTTGTTCAGCTGGCATATGAAAATGCCAACAAATATTGTCAAGACGCTATCAGACCTTGGAAATCTAAAAGGGACCTTTCTGTCTATATAAAGCTTTGCAGGGACATAAATGATGCATTTGTTACAGGTAATGTAATCACAGCAGCCATGAGAGGTGCTTCTCCTCTTAATTTTACAAGAAGGGCTCGACCTAAAAGTTATTATAGTCAATCAGGTTATTTTAGAAAACAATATCCCCAAAGAAGGCAAGAGACAATAGAAATACAACCAAGCTTGTCTCGTGCCCCAGTCTGCTGCCCCAGGTGTAAAAAAGGAAACCACTGGGCTAGTAAGTGCAGATCCCAAACTGATGTTTATGGTAACATTTTGTCTGCCAATTCAAAAAACAAGGCACGGGGCCCAATGCCCTGGGGCCCACAAATATACGAGGCATTGGAAAGGGAGTATCCTCAAACATCTATCCAGATGATTCCTCGACACAATCCCTTTTACCCATTGACTCCCTTGTCAGAGGGACAAAAGGAAGTGCAGGCCTGGACCTCTGTTCCACCGCCCGAATAGTGCTAACACTTGAGATGGGGGTTCAACTGATTCCCACGGGAGTCAAGGGACCTCTTCCTTTAGGGACTATAGGACTTATCCTGGGTCGAAGTTCTAAAAGCTTATCCGGACTTCAAGTTACTCCAGGTGTGACAGATTCTGACTATCAAGGAGAAATCAAGATTATGCTCAGTTCACCTCAAGGCATTAGCTCTGTTAACCAAGGTGATAGAATTGCTCAGCTGCTTCTTCTCCCCAGTCTACATGACTCATTTAAGTGTATGCCTCAAAATAGGAAGAATAGGGGATTTGGCTCCACCGGCTCGGGATCTATGGCTTGCTGGGTTCAGGATTGTTCACAGAGGCCTATGTGCAGAAAGATGTTCTTTCAGGCACATGGAAGGGCCCAGACCCAGTATTAATTTGGGGGAGAGTATCTGTTTGTGTCTTTCCACAGCACGAGTCCTCGCCGGTATGGATACCATCAAGATTAATAAAACAAATACCCAATCAAAAGGGCCAAGATGAAGTTGTTGTGGAATGATTCCCTTAAAAGAGGTATCAACCCATGCACCTGCACGAGTTTGTCTCTTTTCCGACAAAAGAACCTCATCTTTGCCTTTTCAGCTAAGAACTTGAGTCTCATTCCTCCCAGCCGGGATGAGAGGATCTCTCTTTAGTGTGCGCACAATTGTGTTTTTCTTTTTTATATATGTCTTTAGGTCTGTGCATCTGTCTAGATTTCATGTAAATGTGACGTCACAAATAACAAAAACTGAGCGCTCATGAAAATAAAATAAAAAAGAGAATGGATCCAAATACCTTTAATTTATTTAAGTCAAAAATATTAAATTGGTTTAACAAATAAAAAATGAAGGTACCTTCAAACTTAATTTATAAGTATCTCTAGGAATTCTCTTCAGTAAGGAATATGACTAATACTGTTCAACCTGATATTTTGGTATTTGACATGGGATTGTTTATTTGTAATTAACTTTATTTGTTAAACAGCTGATTAATTTAAATTGTTTCAACAGGTGTATTCATAAAAGGTTGCTGTGTATGCAGAGGCTCAAAAGTTCCAGCTAACAAAATATTTTTCTAAAATGTTCTTAGCCTTTCTTTAATCTATCTTAAATGTAATATTTTGTCAGCTAAATACTCTCAGTCTTTCTTTAATCCATTCTGAATGTGATATTTTGCCAGCTAATGTTTGTGGGAGCTCAAGCAGCAATGTATGTGAGTAGAGATCAACTTCAGAACTAAAACACCTTTCAACTCGCTTCTTGACTCAGTGCTGGAATGGCACTGCCTTTCCTCTAATGATTGTTGCTTGAGTTTCTAGGTACATCCCTATGCCAGTCTTAGCAGGCCCTGAAGATTTGCCGGTGGCATTGTCTAGACTTATAAAAGAGACGTCTGCTGCTGCTACAGCTGCAGGGGTCGCAATCGCTACAAGCATTCCTACTGCTCAAGCATTAAACAACTTCACCAGCAGTATGGCCTCTGCTCTGCATGCACGGGGCCTCCTAGATCAACACCACATTTTGAAATTGTCGATCAACGTGTTGATCTTCTCCAAGAGCAAGTGGACATTTTGGCAGATCTTTCTACTATAGGATGTTTAGGACATTACACAGGACAATACCTTATGGGTATCCCTTTTCTTAACCCTAATAGGGCAGCTGATTTGTCTAGAGAACTCAGTATGTTACTTAATGGAACTTAGCGCAGCTGAATTGTCTAGAGAACTTAGTACGCTATTGAATAGTACTTGGCTGGTCAGCGCAAAGCTTGCCACCTTAGAACCGGAGCATCTACTCATGATTGGTTGGCTTGATTGGATGGCTGGTAGTCAAAGACAGGAAAGTCTCATGTGGCCGACATATCAACCTAAGACAGGAGTCAAGGGCACAGCCTTGATTATCCGATGACGGGTAAGAATGTTGGTTGCACATGTAGACGCCTAAGACAGGCACAGACGATCCTGATGTGGTGAGGGTCGTCACCCATCCATTTAAGCTATCCCTCTTTTAAAACAAAAGGGGGGAAATGTAAGAGCCTAGTATGAGGAAGTAGCTAAGATGGCGGCTGGCTGAGAGCCAAAGAGGAGGCGTTTAATTGTTTACACCTGACATTAATGTAATTAACTAAGAATCTTTCTGTGCCCGTGAACACTGTGTGATGCACCTGTAAGTTGAGCTTGTGACATGTGTATACTTGTTAAGGTGAAGAGTATTTAAAGAGACTGTGGGGGAACACAGGGAGATGGAGAATACAGAAGAGAGAGCAGAGAAGAAGAAGCAAGAATAAAGGAACCAGTCATTCCCAGTCTGCCTCTGATTTCTTTCCCGCAGTATTGTTGCTGTAGGCGGCAACACTCAGCCGAAATCCATCTCTTAAGCTGACTGGTTGGAGCAAGGGTGTGTATTGCGTATTTGTATTGCATATTTGTTATAAGCATTTAATTCTTTGAAGTAGCTGCCATGTGATAAATGTGGCAGAAACTTGGATTGCTGTAACAGAGTAGTGACTCATTACCTAGGATGGAAGGGATCAGGGAGGAGGGAAATTGACAAGTTTAAAAAGCAAATAAACCAGGCACAGTGGCACAGGCCTGTAATCCCAGCCACTTGAGAGGCTTAGGCAGGAGGATCGTGAGTTCAAAGCCAGCCTCAGCAAAAGTGAGGCACTAAGCAACTCAGTGAGGCTCTGTCTCTAAATCAAATTTAAAATAGGGCTGGGAATGTGGCTCAGTGATTGAGTGCACCTGAGTTCAATCCCTGGTACAAAAAAAAAAGCAAATAAATAATGTAAGTTATTTTATTAAAATAATAGAATAGTCAGTCACAGAAGAAGAAAATAAAAACAGCCTGAAACTCACGCTGTCTATATCCACCAGTGAGGTCAAAGCCCGCCCTCCCACATCCTATGAAACGTCTCATCTCATGTGCTCAGCGACTTGAAGACCATAAAAATGATCACATTGCAAGGAGGTTGCTGAAAGAGTTTGAGGAAGCCTTGTACTAAAAGGTTGCCTGTCCCTGTGTCTCCCAGAGGCAACCATGTGCCCCAGATGTCTTTGCTGTGTGGCTCTGTTTTTCTGGGGAGCGTGTAAGTCCCTGTTCTGATCCAGTTGGATACCAGTTTCAGCATTTTCTCTTGTGGCTGAAAAAGCAGGTTTCTTTCTGGGCTTTTTCTCCAGCTTCTGTCTCTTTCCTCCACAGGGACCATAGACACTGAGGTCACCCAGAGCCCTAGACATCTGGTCAAAGGAAAGGAGCAAAAAGCAAAGATGGATTGTGTCCCTAAAAAAGGACACAGTTATGTTTATTGGTATCATAAGAAGCTGGGAGAAGAGATCCAGTTTTTGGTTTACTTTCAGAATGAAGACATCATCGACACAACAGAAAGGATCGATAAGCAAATTTCAGCCCAATGCCCCCAAAACTTGCCCTGTAGCATAGAGATCCAGTCCACGGAGCTCACGGACTCAGGGCTCTACCTGTGTGCCCAGCAGCCAGTCCACAGTGCTGGACGGTGGCTTTTCTTAGAACACAAACCCGTCATGGACCTGCTCAGGAAGCAAGTGGTGCATTCGGTTAAGAACTAACAGAAACTCGGCTTGAAAAAGCGCGAGGCAGAAGGAAAAAAAATTACAATTGATAACTGGAGGCAAGCACAAAGGGGTGCTTCACAGAGCTGAGGGGGACAGAAACCCAGGAAAGGCCAGTGAAGCACAAAGGGGGCCCAGATTCTCCAGTGTGGGTTATGTGACTGCTCCCCACAGCTGTCCTGCCAGAGCAACCTTCCAGAAACTCTCAGAAACTCCTGCCCTCTGGAAGACTAAATTGTGCCATTTTTAAACACAACTTTATAGAGGTGAAGGTCCGTGCAATAAAGTACACCCCACTTTAAATGCACACTTCAATAAACTGTGATAAATTTTTACCCCCGTGTAACCACTGTGACAAGATGCAGAGCCTCTTTACCTGCCCCCAAAGCCCCCAATGTCTCTTTGTTGATGTCTTTGTTAGTTTTTTTTTTTTTCAGCATTGTTTTATAGTTTTTATTATACAGGTCTTCTGCCACATATTTTGTTAATTTGTTTTATTTGTTTTAATAAAATAACTATGAATGTATTTTAATGCTCATAAGGAATTTATTTATTAAACTATTTTCCACCAAGATTTCTTGTCAGCATAATTCAATGTAATTTTTACAGTTCTCCATTGATATTAGTTCCTCAGCATATCACATAAAAATATTTTCTCCAGAAATTGGTAATAGCAACCATAGGTAAGCCCATGTGAACCTGGACTATAAACAGAATTTGAGATATAATGCCATGTACTGGTACCCACAGGACCCAGGGCAAGGTCTGAGACTGATTCCAGTTGAAAAGGGTGTTCAAAAAGGAGACATCACTGAAGGCTAAGAAGTCTCTTGAGAGAAGAAGGGGCTGTATTCTCATGGTGAAGTTGGCCCACATCAATCAATGGCTCTATCCCTCTGTTGGGTAGCACCCCACAGTGGTATGCCCCATTGTCCCTAGGGCCATGAACCTGCACTTCTGCCATAGACCCTAGCTTTTTTAAAATTTTTCTTCTTCTAAGTGTTATTCCCTGCATCCATAAATTATTTTTTATTAATTAATTTTTATTGGTGCTTTATAATTATATAACATAGTAAATATAGTGGGGTTCACTGAGACACATTCATATATGATTGCAACATAATTTGGTCACTTTCATTCCCCAGTACTTCCCCATTTTCTCTCCTCCTTCCCCCTGGTCTCCTTCCTCTATTATACTGGTCTCCCTTCTATAGGAGATCTCTTTATCCCCCACCCCACTTTTCTTTTTTTTTCCTCCCTAGCCTCCACATAGGAAGAAAGAAAAAAAATATGACCCTTGATTTTTTGAGTCTGGTTTATTTTGCTTAACATAATGCTCTCAAGTTACACCCGTTTTTCTGCAAATAACACTTAATTCTTCTTTATGGCTGAATAAATCTCCATTGTGCATATATACCACATTTTTTTTTTATCCATTCATCTTATTCATTCATTGATGGACACCTGGGCTGTTCCGTAACTTAGCTATTGTGAATTGTGCTGTTGTGAATGTGAATTATTTCCACATACTGCTACAAACTACTGAATTCTTAATCTAGCACTCATGAGGGCAGTCCCAGAAGGTATACTTTGCTCCTTGTGCCTCAAGTCTTTCAACTTTTCTTTCTAGATTTATCTGTGCTTTTTCTTAAGATTTTACTATGTTCTGCTACTTTTCCAAACACCAAGGATACAAAATGTAATAGAAAACCAATCCTTTCTTTAAGGAGTTAGCAGTCTAATAAAAAAGTAAATAATTATAGTGGAATGGAATAAAACAGAATGTAATATAATATGAAGTAGTATATAATATGAAATATAATCAGAAGTCCTTCGGGAGGTCAGCCTAGAACATGCTTGGTTCTGTCTTATTGGATCAGAGGAAGCTAAAAGGAGAGAGGCCACATATGAACTTCACCAGATGAATCTGGTTGTGTGTAGGACACACTGGGCAGAAAAAAAAAACTTCTGCAAAAGCATATTAAAGAATGAAAGCAACACTTTGGAGAACAATGAGAAAAGAAGAGGAAACTGATCAACTGATATGAGTTAAATACAATGGAAAAAATCTGAGAAGATAGAAGGGAGTTTTTGAACAATTTGAGTTTCTGGTTCCATTGGTTTGAGTGTCGAGGTCCCTTGTAGGCTGTTGCTCAAAAGAGGCGAAGCTTGAGAGAAATACTGGATTGTCATCAGCAGACAGGGAATCCATGCATTTTTTTTTAATTGTTTTCATACAACATTGGTCCCTTACAAAAGCCACAACTTCAAACAATACTGCATCTTGTTGAAAGTAGCAATTCCAATCTGGGACAAAAAAGTTTCAGTGATCTTTGAGATAATCAGATGAAAACTGGGAGTAGATTGTTGTTTATACAGATGTGAAATTAAGATGGAGTGGAGCTAGAGGAGATGTTTAGAGTCCACAGAATTCAGCATATAAGGGATTCAACCATGGTGCCCCCAAATTCTAGAACATAGACTTAGATAGCACAGAGAAAGTGGTTGAAACTACAGACTGTAGTATTCTGATTCTTCGAGAGATTAAAGAAGGCTGAGAATGGAGAGAAGTCAAGGTCAGAGATGTGAAGACAAATTAAGGAGAAGAGGGAGAATTCAGGTTGATCTAATATTTAATACTTGTAAGAAAATGAAAAAAAAAAAAAAAAGGTAAAGGCAGCTTCAGAAGAAGTCACAGACGCATCTTGAGCAACAGGTGGGCATGGGTGAAATGCCCTGTGTTAGTTTATACTAGTGAACTCACCTTTCAACTGCAGTTTCTTTATGAGATCTTCAGAAATACTGGAGACCTGGACATGATTCCCAAAGCCACCAAAGCAGGCAATGCATGGCCTCCGTAAATGAAGGTGTGTGAATCTGCCCTCTGCCCTCAGTGGCTGGTGACAGGAAGAATGCAGGGGTGCAGCTGCATTGGAAGGTGTGGGGAAGGAGTGAGAAGACACACTAAATTCTTCCAACCAGGTGTGCTTCATGGGATGAACGCATGCAGCCCTGATATTCCAGACCAGAACACCTACACCCCAGCAACTGACTTAGAACATCAAGGTAAACAAAGATACAAATGAGCACAACCTGGGAATAAAGTGAGTGAACTAAGAAAATGAACTCAAAGTGGGTTTTTTTTTTTTTTGGAAAAAACAAGTATGAAGCCATGTGGATCCCTATTAAAGAGGATTTAAATTAATGAAAAGATCTTCTGTCTTTAAAGGTGAATAGAGCCAATGTTTTTTTTTTTAATTCCAGATATAGAAATTTATTTATACATTAAATATAATCCAATTAAAATCCCCATAGGTTTTAGATAATTTTCAAACAGTGAAAAGATTAGTTATATAGAAAGATAGGAATATATATCAATACCAAATCCCTATCCCTCTCTATGTTCATGTATCCAAGAAAGGATAGTATATAGAATTTTTAAAAGTATCTAAAAATTAGTTTTTATACAAACCAACCAGAAAAAGATAATTCAATAGACAAATGGATGAAAAAAGTTAACAAATACTTCACAAAAGGGGAAATTTAATTTGCCATTAAATGTGGAAATATAGCTAAATTTCATAATTGGAGGAAATGCGAATTGAGATCTAGTGAAATACACACCCACAAGAATAACTAAAATGGAAAAGAAAAAGCACGCAAAGTTTTGTCAAGGCAAGGCATTAACAAGAACCCCCTTGAATCTCTGATGGGATGTGTATTGGTAGATCGTTTCTGGAAAATAGTTTGTTATTTTTAGTGAAGTTCAAGTTGTGTGCACCCACCGCCCATCAATTTCACACTTGAGAAAGTGTTTCCTAGAGAAAATTCTTATACATGAAAACCAGGACAAAAATTTCAGTGTAATATCTCCAGTAACAGGAAAACACTACAAAATATCCAAGTGGACACTAACAGAAGAATGGATAAATGATGGTATGTTACTATAAGAATTTTACAGCAGTGAAAATCAACAAACTAAAATGAAACACGTGTATATGTCTGGATTTCACAAATGTGAATGAAAATTACACTTCAGAAATGTACAGTATTGTCCCAACTTATAAAGTTTCAAAGCATAAAATAATGTGTGTTTAGTTATACACCTATGTATTAAAATGTCAGAGACTCAAAGAAAGATAAACTGGAACACTTCACTAGAGTTGGAAAATGGGTATGAATCTGGGGAAAGAAACATGATACTTCAAAGACTCTGGTGATGTTTCTTTTCCTGAAGCAAGTTGTTGGTTGCAGGGCTCATTCTGCTGGTGTTTTATCAATTTCTTGTCTGTATATTCAATATAATTTTTAACATGGAGAAATCGAATGGTTCAATTTCTTTGAACTATTCAAAGAGAGTAAGGAGAAATCCATGGAAATACTTAGCTTTTAACATTACTTAACCTGGGATGGGAACAGGATAGAGGAAGAGGAAAATAAGAAAAAAAAATCACAAAAAAAGAAGTGCACTATTTTAAATAGACAGCAATAGAAGAAAAATCAGGGAAGAGAAAAAGAGATCATCTAAAATAAATGTTGTAAAGGAACAAGCTAAAATGTATCAGAAACAGCCAGAAAGTAAAGTATTTCCAAAGCAGTGGCTAGTCTCAGAATCATAAAACAACAATAACAGCAGGGATATGATATTCTAAAAGATAATTAGATACTAAAAGATAATAGCCAGAACTAATGCATGACCTTGAGTTAGAAACTGAGCAAATTAGCAGTAAAGGACATTTACGAGAACACTGTGAAATTTTGAATAAAAATGGAATTAGTAGAGAAGAGAAAAATGCATTGACAAGGAAGGATGATCATTTAATGGAATAAAAGTTTATGAAAGAACACGTAAAAAATTTTAATAAAAAATGTGTCCAAATATAACACACACACACACACACACACACACACACACACACACAGGGAAAGAGAAATATCTTGAAAGATTTTCACTAACGCATTCACAGTGTAATCATTATTCAGCAGTAGTATGGTGTTTACTTTGTTATTTTGCTTATTTTAAAACTTTATGAAATATGTATATCTGGTTGATGTTAGTAAAAATAGATGTAAGATGCTTCCACATGAATAAAATATAAACCAGTTGTATTTGTTGCATCAGGATAAAAGCTTTCCTTCTAATACCATAGAGGGGTTTTGCCAGTAACACCTTGATTATGAGTCACAAATGGATCACGTGACAAGAAAGTTGCTGATGAGGAATGAAGAAGCCTCATCCTTTTGCTACTTCAATGTGACCATGGGCAGGAGTGTCCTCTGCTGCCTGGTGCTTTGTCTCCTGGGAGCAGGTAAGTCCTGAGCACAGAAGACAGCTCCTTGTCCTAGATCCAAGCCTCTTTCCTTGTAAGGGTCCCTCCTAGGCTAGTCCATAACTTCTACCTCCTTCTCTTGCAGACTTTTTTGTTGCTGAAGTCATGCAGACTCCAGGACATCTGGTCAAAAAGAAAGGACAGAAAGCAAAGATGCACTGTGTCCCCACAAAAGGACATTCTGCTGTTTACTGGTATCAACAGAAGCAGAACCAAGAGCTTCAGTTCTTGATTTACTTTCTGAACCAAAAAGTTCTTGATCAAACAGACATGGTCAAGCAGCGATTCGCAGTTGAATACCCGGAAACCGCCCCCTGCAGCCTGGAAATCCAGTCCTCTGAACCAGGAGACTCAGCACTCTATTTCTGCAGCAGCAGTCCATCCACAGTGCTGAAGCATTGGTTCCTCTTGGTGCACAAACCCATCACAGCCCCAGCTCAGGAAGTAGGTGATGCATTAGGTTGGAAGGAAGTAACAGAAGTCAGCTGGAGCTTTCATAAACCACAGTGGAGCCCACACGAGGCCAAAGGGCCATAAAACACCAAGGAGTGATGGGCGGACCAGGCTGAAAGAACACCACCTGGGTGAGGGTCTGGGCTACCGCCTCTCAGCTCTTCTTTTTCTTCTTTGCTCTGCTTCATGCTTTTCTCTCCCTACACACTGTCTTTCTCCTTTTGTCCAATCCTCACAGTGAGAATAAGATGGTCTCCAAAGATCATAAATCCAGTTGTTACTGTTCCACCCCACTGATAAGGTCAGCCCCACTTTTTCTAAGCCTGGGCTTAAAAAGAAAGAATTAGTCTTGACTCAACCGTGACCTTCTCATGGAGCACCCAACTCAGTCATGTATGTGTGTATCTAAAATTATGCAAATGTTATTTTATTATGAATGCTATTTTTCCCCTTAGATTTTTTTTTGCCCAGCTCTGAGTGAGACACTGCATTTTAGTCTGTCTATGAATAATGCACAGGGCTCCATTCTCACTTCTGTGAGAAAAGATACCTGATTGTCCTCCAATTTCCTGCCAGCATTGCAAATATTCAAATATATCCCTTCACGACCCTGTCTAATCGCTTTATAGGTTTATATACCTAGGATGGTGATTGTTGAGACATGGACTACTGCATATTTATTTTACTTTACGTGATCAAATTTCTCCAGACAGTTTTTCAAAATTACCCTATACATCTGCAACCCCACAAACAAGGGCATACGTTTTTCCACCACATACTCAATTCTCCCTAGGACATTATTCAGCGAGATAAATGGTTGCCAATTTAGCAGCGTGAGTAGATTTAGGGGATCCCAATCTCTCTTGCTTTATCCCAAAACATCATCAGTATTTATCATTAAGATTCAGGTAAGTATTTAAAGAAAAAGAAATAAAAGTAAGAATTTAATGAGAGAGAGATCTTAGACCATTATTCCTAATAATTGGCAGCAACCTGAAAAGCTGAATGATGCTATCAATCTAGAAAGCTAAATGATTCTCTCACTTTCTCTTTCCTGGTCATTAATGAGTTTGGGCTGTTTTTCATGTGATGTTGATCTTGCATTTCTGTTCTCAAAATGGCTTGTTCATCTTTAGACCATCTTTATTGGGAGTCCCATAGTTTACTCAGTGATTTAGAGGAGTTCCTGGAATATACTAGGTATTAAATAGTCCCTTTTTTATTTTAGACATTGAAAATGTCACCTCCCAATATGGTGCCACCCTGTCTCAGACTTCAAAGAGCCATGTGTGGGGAAAACACATGATCTCTTCCTGAGTGGGTGCATGTTATTTAACTCTACTACCACTACCGGAATCAGACTTCTCTCTCTCTCTCTCCCATATCCCCGGGCATCCAGAGCAGTCTCCTCCATTATAACTCACAGTCATTGCTGGCCCTAAAACTACTTTTACCCATAAAACAGAACTTCTCATTCAGAAATGCTGGGAGACAAAAAAAAAAAAAAAAAAAAAAAAAAAAAATTACTCCCTTTATTTGTGCTTTTGGTCAACTTGATTCAAATTAAACTTTTTACTTTTCTTTTTTTCTAATTGGATTCCACTGCCTGGTATAGCCAGGGGACAGTAACACTTCACATATTTTTCTTGAAGACTTCATATTTGCCCAAACATTATCTTTTCTTATGGCTAGATTCCTTCCACTGAACTCACCAATCTCATTAATCTCTTGGTCTGACAGCTGATCCATTTTCACTCCACAGAAGCTTGCAAAATTGTGTTTATTCACTAAAACACAAGATGACTGAGAAACTTCCAATTATGTTACATGGAATTTCAGTCCCCCTTTGGAGTCGCCATTTCAAAGTTTGTTAGTTCAAACAGGTAGAAGAGGTTATTGTGACAGAATGCAGCAACTGAAATCAACATGCAGCGCTGGTGCTGGAATAATGTGGAAAAAACACATCCTCAAGAAAAGTTGGAGCACAGAAAACACCTGCAATGATACACATAAACAGTCTTTTTGAAATTCTCATTTAGGACATCCTCTAAATCCTGGAGACCTGGTGTTGGAGATTTAATTTGCCCAACTGTCATTCAAATGACTAGCATGTCCACAAAATAAACTTGGATAGCATTGCAGACGTGGTATTAATCAACAAGAGCTTGGCCATACCAAGGGTCAGCATCATAGAAAGCGGAAATTGAAAGTGCTTACCACTGAAAGAGATAACACAAATACCTATGAGGAAAGGCAATACCAAGATTTCCCTGAAGAACTTGAAGAGGATGAGGCAGTTGGGAAAAAACAAATGTCAACATCTATCCCGGTGGAAAGTGACAAAGACAAGAGGGAGCATCTCAAAAGGGTCTGGTGAGATGCTTCAAGACCTTCACATTCCTGAGATGCACTGGGAAAGAAGAGGTGTCTGTGGTGACAGCCTGAGACGTGGCTGTAGATGACTTCCAGCCCTGTGGCTTCAAGCAGTCAGACAAAATACCACTTACTGTCCATTCCACTTGGAAAGAACAGAATAAATAGGACTGAACATGAATGAATAGGACCACTTCAATTTTTTTTAAAAAAAGTATTAGCTGTGGGAAGAAACAGGAAGATATAACCCATACATAAAAAATGTGGGCAGTAGAAATCAACCATGAAATAACAGATGCTGGACATTTCAGATGGGGATCTTTAAGCAGCTATTGTAAAAATATTCAAGGACTTAGAGGAAAATATGGTCATAATTCCCATCTGTTGATAAAATTGATTGACCCATAATAACAAAAGTGTGGAATTACCATATTGATGAGGAATGAGAGAATATAGCTGCAGTAGACACTAATATGTTGAAAGAGTATCATAAATTGATATATGCCAATAAATTCTATGTGAATGAAATGGAAATGGAATTATTTGAAAAACACAATATACCAGATTCATTCAAGATGAAATAAGAAAGGTCAAGAACTTTATATGGTATCAAATTAAACCTGCACTCCACAGCAGAGGAGACATGAAGAGAGTCTACAGAATGGGAGATGGCTTTGCCAGCTGCTCCTCCAACAGGGAATTATTATCCAGAATATATAAAGAACCCCAAACGTAACTCCATAAAAACAAATAACCCAATCAATGAATGCGCAAAAAAATTAAATACAAATAGCCAACAGATATATGAAAAAATGTTCAACATTCTTAGCAATCAGATAAATGAAAATCAAAACTACATTGATTTCATTTACTTCACTTAGAATGGCAATCATCAGAAATACAAATAATAATATTTAGGAATTATGTATACAATTAAGTTTTTTACTTCCTTTTACTGTTTTCCTGTTTTAAATTGATATATTAAGTTTTAAGTGTCTTTTTAAAAAATTCTATATTTCCAATGAATGACCTTAGACTATACACAGAACATTATCTGAACAATTTGAGAAAGGAAAATGTAACAGAGCATTTTATTTCAAAGTAAATAAAATCCTTTCTGGTATGAAAGTTCCATTGATTAGGTTACACTTTGCTTTACAGTTTATATTATATATATATACATACACACATATACGTATATGTATATATATCTGCATTTTGTGATAGATAATTAATTTCCCTCCTCCTTAAAGTTTATGTATCAATACAAAAGGCCAGGTTATGAAACAGTCTCTAATTGCTTTTCTTGCCTTTGCTGAGTATTGAGTGTGATTTTAATAAACAAGCCATTTCTTGTTTTTTTCCTTAGTATGTTTTTCTTTGCTTTTCTTGCAACAGTGCCAGTGCATGTTCTAAAAAATATAGGAAAGTACAGATATAAATAGTAACTTCAAATTCCTACTTTCCTTTCAAAAAAATCACGTGGCCTTTGAATATTTGAACTGCTAGTCAAGATGTCTGAGGTATTCATAATTATTTTAATCTCACAGAAATAAATATGAATCTCTAATATGAAACATAAACATTAATAAATGCTTTATTTATAGACATAAATAAAGCTTAATATAGTTTAAGTTGCAGCTATGTCAATAGAAATATTTTAAATTACTCTATATTCACATTGCCTATGTTAATACTTTTTGAAGTTTATATATATCAGATGTATATTTTTTTTTTGGTTTGGCATAAGTTACTATCATAATTTCTCTTGACTTTTTGTTTATAAAGAATTTTCTGAAAAATCATGTTTAAAAAATACAAATAAGAATAAATGCAGGCAAAGATATTGGGGTAAAATGTACACTCATACTTTGTTGATGGGATTGCAGATTAGTATAACTACCACTTTGGAAAGCAGTATAAAGATTGTTTATAGCAGCACAATTCACAATAGCTAAACTGTGGAACCAACCTAGGTGCCCTTCAGTGGATGAATGGATAAAGAAAATGTGGTATATATACACAATGGAATATTATTCAACACTAAAAGAGAATAAAATCATGGCGTTTGCAGGTAAATGGATGGAGCTGGAGAATATAATGCTAAGTGAAGTTAGCCAATCCCCAAAAAACAAATGCCAGAATGATTTCTCTGATTTAAGGATGCTGATTCATAATATGCTGCAGGGGAAAGGGAGGCAGGGATGGGAGGATTAGATGAACGCTAGATAGGCAAAGGGGAAAAGGGGAGGGAGGGGAAGGGAGGGAGCATGGGGGTAGGAAAGACAGTGGAATGCGATGGTCATCAGTACCCTAAGTATGAAGACACGAATGATGTGACTCTATGTACAACCAAAGATATGAAAAATTGTACTCTATATGTGTAATATTAATTGTAATGCATTCTGTTGTCATATATAACAAATTAAAATTGAAAAAAAGAAAAAAATTGAAAAAAAAAAAAAAAGAAACGGAATCACCATATGACCAGCTATCCTACTCCTTGGTATTTATTCTAAAGAACAAAAATCAGCATCCTGTAGTGATACATGCCTACCAATGTTTATAGCAGTACAATTCACAATAGCCAAGTTATGGAACCAAATGGATACAAGAAAATATAATATATGTGTACAGTGGAGTGCAGCTCAGCCATAAAGAAGAATGAAATTATGACATTTGCTGGTGAATGGATGGAATTGGAGAATATAATGCTGAATGAAATAAGTCAGACTCAGAAAATCAAGGATGGAATGTTTTCTCTCATATGTAAAACCAGAGCAAAATTAGAGAAAAAGGGGGATGAAAATCCCATGAAAACAGAAGAGAGACCCATGAAGTAGAGGAAGCTGATAGAGGCAGAGAAAGGAAGGACAGGAAAAGGGAGGAAAGGTAGAATGAAATTCACCAAATTATGCTACATACATATACTAATATACTACAGTGAATTCACCTTTATGTCTATCTATAAAGCACCAATTTTAAAAACTGTAACTAAATAGAAGGAAGATCAATAGAGTAGAAAAGAGGGAATGAGAGAGGTAAGAGGGGAGGCAAATAGGAAGTATTTGAGACTGAAGTAGAGCAAATTATGTTCCATGCATAAGTGACTATGTCAAATTGAACCCCAATATTACGTATAGCTATAATGCACAAATGAAAACATTAAAAATAGATTTTCTCAAAGGGAATTACAAACCCAGATTCCTTTCTTGATGAATTCTATAAAATCTTAAGGAAAAAATGTCAATTTCACATAAACTTTTTCAGAATGTAGGAGAGGAAGAAACGCTTCACAATATAATATATAAAGTCAGAAAAACCCTAATGCAAAAATCTGACAAAAGTTCTCCAGAACAACATTCTGATCAATGATGAAAAAATCCTTCACAACACATTAAAAAGATCAATTTCAAATATTATGCATACATGTATGGGTTTGCATGTGTGTATATTTATACATAAATATGTATATAATGATAATAAAAAATCACCAAAAGTACAGGAGAAGCATTGGTTTAGCATGCAGAAATCAATGTAGAATAATGAAGAACCATCATTTGACCCTTTCAGAGAAAATATTTTGCAGAATCTAGTACTTACTCGAAAACACTTGGCAAAATGGTACTATAGCTTTCCCAGTCTAATGGAAGTTACTGACAAAAGCTTTATAGCTAAAGTCCTGTTTAATAATAAATGTGGAGCACTTTTCTTCCATAATAGAAAATGAGCTGTGATGTTTTCTCACTGCTGTTATTCAACATTGTATTGCACATTTTATCCAGTGGGCTAAGGCAACAGGAATAGGAGAAAAATTTTAAATATTGAAAAGGAAGAAGTATCACTATTTGTAGATTATATGCTTGTTATATAAAAAATAAGAAATTGATGAAGAGCAATTGTAAATAGTGAATTCAGCAAGATCACAAGACACAGGGTCAGTATTTTTAAAAAAACATATGTTTTATTTACTAGCTACAAACAACTTTAAAATAAACTTTATAAAATAATAACATTTACAATAACATACTAACAAATTAAGAATAAATTCAACAAAAGATATTCAATTAAAAAATACAAAACATTGCTAGGGAAAATTAAAGAAAACATTTATAAATGAAGAAACATTATGTTTATGGATTGGAAGTTTCAATACATTGAGATGGTACCTCACAACAAATGATGTTGGAACAACTGGATTTAAAAAAGTGAACCTAGACTCTGAACCAATATCCTAAATGAAAATAAGTGATATACGTCATAGACCTAATTGTAAAAACTAAAACTATAAATATTTTAGAAGAAAAAAAAAGAAAAACTTCTTTGTGAGTTGAGAGCAGGCAAAATTTTCTTAGGACACAGAAATCACTCATCAGGGGTAAAATAATCATTTCCCTTTGGCATCCTGTGTGCTGGGAGCAATCACTCACAACGGGGATAAGAGTGTCCAGAGTCCTTAGAATCCTGTCCACACACATTACACAGTGGGCAAAAGACATGGTATGGAGTTGGATAAGCCGGAGCAGTGTCTGAGGCAATGTCTCTGCCTGTGGCAAAGGACAGGTCAGAGTTATATGAACCCATGATAGGAGAAATATTAGATCTTGCCATTTAAAATTCCCTCAGTTGTCCATAAATTGGGGTCTTTTCCAATTCTGTGTCCATCTCTTCCTACCCCATGTCTTCTCCACCCATTCCTCTGATAACCATCTCTCTCTTCCTTGGCCATTGAGCCTGCTCCCAGAATGATCTCTGCTTTTCCCTGCCATGCATCCACAAACTTCTGTCCAGAGTGGCTGAACAATGGCCTCTCACCCACAAGACCTGAGTTCCCTGTTCTCTCAGCTGGTGTGATCTCCCAGAACAGCCCCCCCAGACTCACTTCCACCCACACCACTCCCAACAGCAGGGGGCAGCAACACAGCACCTTTAGTTTAGGAATTGCACACAAGAACAAAGCTATTTTTAACACTAAGGGCAAACCAAAAATGACAGTCCTCATTACCATTATCCTGTATTAATCAACCCCCTGGAAAAGCAATTCACTGGAATAAACCCATTTTTCTCTTGGTGTTGTCAATAGAAGACACTAGGAGGGAAGATATATGGATGCAGAGGCTGTGAAATGTGCTCGGCACTCATACATGAAGGAGCAACTTCAGTGTAACACAGGAGAGAGAGAAGGAGGTGGAGTACACAGACACATGAGGCCTCAAGTGGGTGATTATGGAGTCTGGGGAATGTAGGCATGTGGTAGCCCATTAGTCTATTGTGTCCACTGTGTATATGTTTGAAATGTTTAGAATAAAACATTAAAAAAAAATTTAAAAAGAAGAGTAAGGGAAATGAGGAGAGACTGGTCAATAAGGACAAAGTTACAGTTATAAAGGAAGAATAAATTCTTTTGTTCTATGGCACAGTCAGTTGAATATAGTTAACATTATTCATACAATGTGTATTTCGAAATAAGAGAGGATTTTGAATGTGTGTATGATGAAGAAATGAGGAACGCTTAAGATGACGTATGTGCTAATTACCCTGAGTTGAGAATAGGTAAAATTTTCTTAGGACACAGATAGCATAAGTTGATCACTACCCAATGTCTTATCTAGATCAAACGTCACATTAAATATTGTCTGTCAATCAAAAACAAAATTAATTAATTAAAGACGTAAAAAGTAAATTAATTAAAGAAGACTGTTATATAATCCCAGCAGCTCTGGAGGCTGAGGCAGGAAGATTGCCAGCTCAAGACCAACCTCAGCAACTTAGCAAGGCCCTAAGGACTTAGAGAGACCATGTCTCAAAATAAAATATTTTAAAGCGGGGGGCAGGGAGGGATCCTGGGGATGTGGCTCAGTGTTTAAGAGACCCTGAGTGCCATCTCCCTCTCCCCACCATCGTCTCCCCAAAATAGACTGTTAACTTGATGTGCAGGAGGACTGACTAGGGTGGGCTGCCACCAGGGAGACGCCAAGACACTCACACCTGAAGCAGCAAGGAGCCAGCTGTTTTTTTAAGTCAGACAAGATTTTATACTATCTCTGCAGCTGTGGCGTACTAGCAATTTGTTTTATTGAAATGTGGAACATTTTCCTCCTAAAAATAGGAACATTTTATGTTATCATAAATTTACCTTTTTATTAGCCTGTTTTCAGTTACTTCAAATCATGAGTGAAGGTGCATTTCTTTGGAATCCACATTAAACAAACACCTGCCTACAATGGGCCAATATTTTCAGATCTGCACCCAGGAAATATTTACCAGAGAAGCAGGAACCACTAAAATCAAGATCAATCTGGGGTGTAATGTTAAATTATTTATTTGGTTTCTTTCTGTTCTTTTAATGTATGAGCTCAATACTATGAACTTTCCTCTTAGAATCACCCTCATTTGGAACAGAGTTAGTAACTCTGCCTTTCTTTTTTTTTTAATATTTATTTTATTTATTTGCTTTTTTTTTTTTTTTTTTTTTTTTTTTTTTTTAGTTGTACACAATGCCTTTATCTTTACGTGGTGCTGAGGATAGAACCCGGGCTGCACATGTGCTAGGCGAGTGTTCTACCAATGAGCCACAATCCCAGCCCGCTAACCCTGCCTTTCTTAAGCAAACAAATAAAAAGTCTCGAATTTTAGAGAACATATTTAAATTTCATAATTTACCTAGAACTGAGAGTAAATGAATAAATGGGGGGTGGTGGAGTTGGGAATGTCATAACAATTCCAGCAAGACCAGGTTCCTTATTCTCTCCACAGTCTGTCATATCAGGAGGAGGATGCTTCCCTGGACAACTGAAATAGTTACCCCATGGGGACAAGGAGAAAGGCCACTCTGGAATTATCGGTGAAGAGCCAGGAAAAGAGGAATGAGTAGAAGAATTTCAGCACCCACTGAGGTTTAAGTACTTAATCCAAAGCACCCTCTGCCTGAAGCAGAAAGGAGGGAAGAAGGCTGGGTCCTGCTAGGCAGGGGTGAGGCTGCACCTTGCTCTGAGGCTAGTCAAGTGGGAGGGAGGATGATGTCACTGCTGGAATCCTTCCAATTTCCTATTGCCGGCCGCCCTGTCTCCCCAGTGCTCAGAGCTGGACACCCCTCCTTCCGGCCTCCCCCTGTCATGGGCCACACATTGCTCTCCTGTGTGTTTTTATGTTTCCTGGGAGCAGGTAAGTTTGGGAAATAGATGGGGAGATCCCTGCATTAAATTGTCCAGGTCCCGGATGAAGCTGACTGTGGCAAGATGACCTTCCTTAGCTGTCACCAGCTTCTGTCTTTCTCCGCCCCTGCAGGGTCCATGGATTCTGGTGTTACTCAGACCCCAAGGAAAAGGATCACAAAGACAGGAAAGAGCACTGTTCTGGAATGTTCTCAGACTAAGGGTCATGACGAAATGTACTGGTATCGACAAGATCCAGGGCAAGGTCTACGGCTGATCTACTTCTCCCTTGGTGTCAATGACATTAACCAAGGAGAGGTCTCCAAGGGGTACAGTGCCTCTCGAAATGAGAAGCCTAAATTCTTCCTGTCTGTAGAGACTGCCACCCTCAACCAGACAGCTCTTTACTTCTGTGCCAGCGCTCCTTTGCACAGTGTGTCTAGACCACCTGCTCTCTGCACAGAAAGACAGGTGCATGGGTGAGTTATTTGGTCAGAAGAGCACAGGGGGCCTTCATGATTGTGGGCTGTGGGATACTCTGAGCCAGAATAATCCTACTGAGTGTTAGCCTCCATCTGAGCTTAGGACTACTTGGGGTCAATGTCACCAGGCGGGCTGATGACTCTGAAGCCACAGGCTGCACTGGACCTGTCTTCACTGTCTACTCTATCTACTCTAGAGGGATTATCCACTAGTGACCTTCCAGAAGAATGAATCCAAGCATTTGACATGGCTCATAATTTGCAACAAGAGCATTTCTTATGAGCTCAAATACAATGTGGTTTCTCTGGTCCTTTTGTTGGTGTCTCCATCCACCCTGCAATGTCCCCCACTCCATTCTGTTTCTACTGACAGTCCCTTTGTCTTGTGTGCCCTTTCACAGACCTGGGTCCTCTGAGCTCAGTTCCACCATTCATTTCTAGACTTTTTTTGCCTTATACTGAGAACTATTTGCTTTCTAAAACTTCACTCCACATTTAATTATCATTAAATCTGATTCAGAAGGTGAAGACCGTAATCTATTATAGTAATTCTTCATCTACTGCCCCACACCATAATCTCTGATGAGATTCATTTTAGTCTGAAAGATCAGATAGTCTTTTAATTGTTATCAGTATTATTATCTGGATGAGTTGAATTTCAGAAGAATTCCCTTTGCCCACGTGGGGCCAGAGCCAGGAACTTGGAGATGCTCTTTCTGGACAGACACTGGAATGAACCCACCATCTCCTCTGCAGTGGGGTCCCTCCTGGGTCCTAGTAAGTCCAGGCACAGAAGCACAAGATAAACCACAGCACAATGTGAACATTTTTTCTGAGAGTCTCATTTAACCTTCCTTAGTGCTTTCTCTTCTTGCCCATGAGCCTCGATTATTTCAGCAAAAGAAGCATAGGACTTAGTGACTGTGCAAAAACAGAATCCAACTTTTTTCACCTTCGACCTATTTTCATCTAATAGAATGTCACTCTTTTTATTTTTATTAGTCTCTTATGGGATCTGTCTTGTCTAATTTCTCCATTAAAATAAAAACATTTTCTCCCAGCTGTCCATATGCACTTCTTCAATCTTCTCAGCTATAGTAGAAATTCTTCTCTCATAAGCTATTAACTACTCCTTTTCATTAGCTCCTGGATATTTCTAGTATATTTTCTAGAATTTTCCATCTGTCCTCTTTTTGTTTTCAGTATACATAGTTTCCCCTCAACTTTCCCATCTGTTGTCATGACATTCTCTTTTCTAAGTCCTTAAGTGATGGAATCAACTGTCCACTGGACACTTAGAGCTGGACCCTCCACAGGTGACTCAAAGAATTCATGACTGAATTTACTATCTCTCCAACCCTACGTGCACCCATTCTGGTCCGACTGTATTTCACTCTCAGTGAATGAACAATCGTTCTAGGCTCTTCTTTTCTGTTAGCTCTCACATTAAATCAGTTTCCAAAGCTATCATTGTTATTGCAGACATCATCATAGAGGTTGGGTTCTCACAAAACTGACTTTACAGAGTGTATCGTCCCTAAAGCAAAGGACACAGGTAAAAGGACACCAGGCCCTTGAATGCCCCTTTCTGTGCCCCAAACCCTAGGCAAGCAAAGGGAACAATGAGAGCAAGCCTGGGCTGGAGAGTCCAGATTCATACCACCATGAAGGACACTGGATTTCTCTTATGTACACTGGGAGCTAGGGAGAGGTAGTGCTATCTCTAGAAGGCTACTCTCTTGCATATTCATCAGGACAGTTGCTCCTTGGGGTTGTGGTCAATCAAACAAGCAAGCTGATGCTGATGATGTCACTGCTTCTGCATCCTAACATATAAAACCCCTCTCTGAGTGGGGACAGGTGTGAAACTAAGGGCACTATGTGGAAAGGATATAAGTCACTCATCCAGCCAATGGGCACTGGACAAAACACCATGAGGGATGGAGAAGAGGCACTGCCTGGTGAAACCCTTGAGGGACAGAGGTGCTGTCAGCTTGCTGTCACTGAACTCTTCTTGGATAAGTCTCTGACTTCCTGTACGCTTTCTCCAATAGACCAGATGTCTTTCATGTGGTCTCTGGGTACTTTCTTTGGCCTATCTGCAACCTACTCCATGCCCTGACACAACTGGTCTGTGGGCGAGACAGAGGGAGATCAGCATGTGCAGAGGAGTAACTGGAAAACGCCCCTGCAGTCAGCATGGATGGCTGTGAAAGAGAGGAAGTAGGATTGGGCACAGCGAAAAGTGAGGCTGTACTACAGCCTCCACAAAAGCCTTTGCTGGCCCTTCGGGGAGGGAGCGCCACAGCCTGACAGCCCCAGAGTCATCCTAAGTTGTGGCAAGGGGACAGTTCTTATGCCCACTTTCACTGGAATTGTGTCACTGGACAACCATGTCATTTCACTGAGGTTATGTGCTTGACAAGGAGGAGCCGTCCCTTTGACCAAAGCAATTCACCAAGAGGGCTGTAAGCATCCGGTTCCCAAAGCACATGCTCACGTGATTCAGCGGCTTCTCTCCTGGGTGTCTCTGCTTTGGCGCAGGTCCTCATCATCTGTTACCTAGGAAACGATGAGAGGCCTTGTTATTGGTGTGCTGGCCTCTTACCTCGCTGCTTCCATGTTGCCACCAGGGTGACTGTGCCCATGATACTTCACATACTAAGGGGGAGCCTTTTGTGAACACTTCTCTGGCTAGAAATATGACTGCATTGTCCACATGAGCTCCAGTTCCTTAGGTTCTGGTGCAGATGAACTTCTTCTATTTCCCCAAATAGGTCATATTAAATTGTTCAGTTGCACCCTTGCAAACGCGCTTTCCTTTGTGTGAACTGGGCTCCTTCTTGACTGCCTGGGTAGCTTGTAACCATCCTTCAGTTTTCAGGTTGAAGAGAAGTTGGTCCATAAAGTTTTTCTGACTCCTATAGACAGAAAAGATTTAGCTCCTCTCTTTTGCAGAATAGTTTATGTGCTCCTGAGCTACTGTGGTTATGTTTTATTATAATTATTTTTATACTAGCTCTCAAAAGACTATGTATTCTTTTTATGTTAAGAGTGATCTCCTTCTAATTTTATATTCCTAGAACTTGGTGCAATTTCTAGCTCAGTGAAGGAATAATAGAATAAAGTAGGGGGTGCGGTGGAGAAGTCCCCAAGTAGTTTTTCAAGACTTTATTCCAAGTAACATATTTTCTAACTTCTGGTACATGGTATTTAAATCCCTCACACCTCCCACTTACAAGTTCTTTAAAACAAAACATGTTTGGTTAGGAGAAGTGTGGGAAGTGAGAGAGGGTATTTTACTAGGCCAAAAATACATAGAAATATATGCAACAATTATTATCTGATAGTAATACCTCATGGTAATATATAATTGACTGAGAATAAGGGGGGAATCAACTATAATCCCAAACATACCTGGGAGCATGCTGCAGGAGAAATAAAACTTGTCCTCCTTCATAGAGTCTGGGTTGTAAAGCAGAGGACATGTAAAAATGTGTATGTATGTACATATTTGTTGTTTTTATTTTTCAATTTTGAATACAAACTTATACGTTTATGTATCGGGATGGATTTTAAGATATGTTTAGTGGAAATGTTTAATAACTTGAATGCATGCCCAGAGTTCTGGTTTTGTTATGATGGACAAAAAGCAGAGTGTGGAGCAGGAGTGAGTTCTTCCTTGTGCTCTAAGAACCTTTGCAACTTGCGAGTGCTGGGTCTGCATAGATGAAAACATGGTATAGGAGCTCATGAAAGGCACTTAGTGGGGATCCAGACATGCAAGCCACCATATAAAAGCTAAACTCCCAAGCTCCATAGGCAGTGTCTGAGAATCCCTGGAGTGTAATGTGTAATCCCAGGAAGTGCAAGGTCACAGACTATTGGTGGTGTCGTGATGGGTAACTAACCCAGGCCTGGATACCAAATACACTAAGGGCACTGTCTGAAAATTAGTGCCTGGGAAAGGGAGACTTCTCCTCCACTCCCTTTTCTAGCCAGCTGGTTTTTGGGTAATTAGCACCATTCCCTCCTACCTTTTGGATTCTAAGGGACTTTCTCTAGGATCTAACTACTTTCCTTTGAAGTGTAAACATCCCTATGAAGGATCTCCATGCAGAAGGCCTTGTAAGAAGAGCCAGTTCCCCCTTTCGCACTCTGCTTCTGTAAACATGCTTTTCCCTTGAAAATTCTCTCTCTCTTTTTTTTAAAATTTGTTCTAGTCAGTTCTACATGACAACAGAATGCATTTCATTTTATTGTACACAAATGGAGCACAACTTTTCATTTCTCTGCCCGTACACGATGTAAAGTCACACTATTTGTGCAATCATACATGTACCTAGGGTGATGATGTCCATCTCATTGACCATGTTTCCTGCCCCCATGTCCTCTCCCCATCCTGCCCTCCCTTTTGCCCAATCCAAAGTTCCTCCATTCTTCCCATGCCACCTCCTCCCATTATGGATCAGCATCCACTTATCAGAGAGAACATTCGGGCCTTTGGTTTCTGGGGATTGGCTTACTTCACTTAGCATGATACTCTCCAGCTCTATCCATTTACCTGCAAATGCCATAATTGCATTCTTACTTAATGCTGAGTAATATTCCATTGTGTATATAGACCATAGTTTCTTTATCTGTTCTTCTATTGAAGGGCATTTTGGTTGGTTTTAGTTTAGCTATTGTGAATTGAGTTGCTATAAACATTGATGTGTCTGTGTTACTATAGTATGCTGATTTTAAGTCCTGTGGGTATAGACCAAGGGGTGGGATAGCTGGGTCAAATGGTGGTTCCATTCCAAGTTTTCTAAGGAATCTCCATACTGCTTTCCATAGTGGTCAAAACAATTTGCAGTCCCACCAGCAATGTATGAGTGTACCTTTTTCTTGCCAACACTTATTGTTGCTTGTATTCTTGATAACTGCCATTCTGACCAGATTGAGATGAAATATTAAGAGTAGTTTTGATTTATAATTCTCTAATTACTAGAGGTGTTGAACTTTTTTTTTATATATTTGTTGATCAATTGTATATCTTCTTTTGAAAAGTGTCAGTTCAATCCCTTAGCCCATTTATTGATTGGGTTATTTGTTTTCTTTTTTGGGTATTAAGTTTTTTGAGTTCTTTCTATATCCTGGAAATTAGCACTCTATCTGGTATGCATGTAGTAAAGATGTTCTCCCACTCTGTGGGCCCTCTCTTCACATTATTGATCATTTCCTTTGTTGAGAAGAAGTTTTTTAGTTTGAATACATCCCATTTATTGATTTTTTTATTTTCCACTTGAAAACTCTTAGACGTAATCATATATCATTTTTTTTGAAATCCTGTACACAACCATGTATCATTTTAGACTAGGAAATTTATGCACTAGATAGCCTATCAATGTTGTAGAAAACTGGTAAGGGGTGCACAGAATTTGGAATACTGACCTCCTCTAGGCCTGCTGGTATAAAATAAAGCTTGATTTCTCCCAAGTGCTGGTTGCTGTTTCTGATTCCCGTGACAGTGTGGTCAGATTAACTCTCAGAGTTAATTCCACTTCCCCATGGGGCCAGAGCCCTGAGTCAGGAGATAGCCATTCCTGGGTGGAAACCAGGACCCTTCTCTCTTCCTCCTGCCTCTTCCAATGACAGGTGAGTCCTTTAACATGATATGAAGTCTCCACTCAGCAGTTCCACCCTCTGGTTCCAGATCTTTCCACTTGGGCTGAATATTGACGCCATTTTATCTGTTACACTTATTGGAACCTCTTTCTTCTGCAACTTCATGGACACAAGGTCCTGAATCCCAGAGGCTCTGATGAGAGACAGTGTTTTACTGAACCAAAGATGTATAGAGACATATGTAACAATATTCTCTAATAATTCCTGTATTCTTTATTGTTGGCATTTAAAAATTCTCAGAAGATATTCCAGAGACTTGTCTACCTAAAGTAGAAAGATGGTCTTTGGAAAAAGTGAATTAATTAGTAAAAGTCTGGCCATGCATGAGCTATTCCTATAATGGGCAATGGAGACACATGGTTTGCCTCTGTCATCAATTACCCCTTTATCTGAGTAGGAGTTGAGACTCTCTTGAATTTCCTGCCAACCCAACATCTGTGCTTTTGTTCCTCTATCTTTCTTTAATCCTTCCTACAGTGAGGTATAGATTTTGCATCAAGTCATTGCCCAGGACTTGAGTCAACTCATCACCCATCATCAAATCATCTCACACTTGGCACAACAGGGAGCCTCTCTTCTTCTAGTTGATTTAAAATCTATCAGAAAGAATCTTCTCAAATCTCTAAGTGTCTAGTTTGCTTTCATCTTTTTTCAGTGAGGGTCAGTAAATTTTCATTTACTTTCTCTTCCTCAGCACTTCTTACCAAGAAAAGGTTAGATTTTATTGTAAAGGCAAATGCCTAACATTATTAATGATTACCTTTGTTTTACAGGAGCCCCAAATGGGAAAAGACTATTTCAGGGTTTAGTAATTCATAATTGTTATATTCCTTTGGGATGTATGAGAGAGCAAGCATGAGCAGGAGTCTATGTGTTATGTATAAATTATATAAAGACTGAAGGCATAATGCTCAAATGGTAGAGATATAATAGCCAAAATTCAAACCCAATGTCACTTTGATGTAAACAAAAATTTTATTGAATGTCAACTGTGGATCTAAAGTGAACTAAGGCAAAGGAGACCAGCAAAGGTGCAAGAAATTCTGGGGTTAATCCTTATGGCTCACAATAAAAACTAATAATTTTCCTGTGGGTGAAAATCTGGAGAAGGAGGAGAGAGAATAGCACTTGGTTTGGACATTGTTTACTACAGCAGAACTCACATGTTTTAGACAATATTACAAAACCCTGTATTTGAAAATATTGCACCTTTGTTCTGCCCCCTTTGATGGTGCAGTTAAACGAAAGAGGAATCTAATTTCATTTTAGGTGAAGCCCAACTTGATACTAGTCGATATAAAAATGGGACTGAGAACGCCACACAGTTATCACACAATAACACTCCTATTTATCCGTCAAAACTCAACCCATGCAACACTTCCTTTCACAACCTTAGAAATTAGTCTAATCCTGCTCTGATCAGCTTTCAAAGCTCTGTGGTCCTCATCGCCATAACTTGTAAAATAGTGGCAATTTGATGTTTTATAAGATGAGTAGAGACTTAAGATATGTAGGCATAGCATAAAGCCTACTTTGGATCAGAGAAGTGAACAAAGTGTGAGTCCTTTGATGGGTAAAATGTACAGAAGAAATCATACTTGAACAGGATGGCCACAGGACCCAAAGGGATTGAAAGGACTGGATCATCACATGGTGACTTTAGCAAGTGCCCATCTGCTGCCCCAGGACTGGGAGATACCTACTTTAGCCCCAAATGTGCCACAGCTGTCAGGTCCCTCTGCAGTCTGGCCGTTCACCTTCTGGCTACAGGTAAGTCGTAGACATTGATTTTTTCCAAAATCAGGAAGGAAAACTCCTCTGTGTTGGGTTTGCTCCTTCCCAACAGTAAGGTCCGTCCTGGACACTGTTTTGTCTCCTGCTACAGGAATGGTAGATGCTGATGTCTCAACATCTTACAGGGATAAGACAGATTACTCTAGAATGTTCTTTAACCATGGGCCATGGCAAAGGATACTGGTATCAACAAGGTAAGGGAATGGAACAGCAACTGATCCATGATTCATATGGTGTTAATACCACAAAGAAAAGAGCTTTCCCCTAACGTGGCGGTCTCCTAAACAAGGAAAGAGCATTTCTGCCTGACCCTATAGTTGGCCTGCCCCTCATACACATCTCGGGGTCTGCTGTGAGTAGTACCTAGGGTTATGTGGGCACCAATGCACTGCACAGAGAGGATCCTCACTAAGGTGAGGATGTCCCACCTTCAGGATCCTCACCTCCAACTATAGATGCCACTGTTCCTCCTCCTGAAGGGCCCTTATGGCCTGAGGAACAATCCAGACTAAAGACTATCCCTGACGCAGCTGGGAAATGGCCCGCTCCACAGTCAGGGCTGACGTCCCTGCTCTCACTTCAGCTGTTCCCCTGAGGCCACCTCACATTCTGTCCTTCAAATAAGAGATGGTATTTGAAAGTTGCCTATGGCTGCCTATAGGAAAGTCTCTGTCAACTACCAACCAGGACAAGGTTCCTCGACTTCCTCCACTGTCTGTCTATCTCACGTTCCTTGCTCATGTTAAACTAATTCCTTCATACATACCCTCTCAAAGTCCCTGCCCTTCCTCAGCCCCAATCCCTCTCCTCACAGCCTCAGATTCTCGTCCTAGGACTCTGAACTTGGAATGATAGAAGAACCTGCAGTGGTCATTTTCACAACTCACCTACTAACTGAATATAATTTTAACCTAGTATGTGAAGAAAATCCTCCACACATTTCTGGATTTAACTGTGAATCTCCTTGGAGACGACCCTGATTGTTGGGAGACTAGATGGATGCTGCTTCTGACTGAATGTATGAAATTTCAGAGGTGTGTTCTCAATTCACAAAAAGAAAAAGAAAAAAAAATACCTGGGACCTTGGATAGAACCATTTTACACTGATAACGGACAAAAATGTGGGCTGTATACCATAGGGGACCTAGTGCTGGGTTCAGGTGTGAAGTCTCTGTTGTGAGACTCCTGAAGCGTAAAGTCTCAGAGACTTTCTCCTCCTGTTAAAGAGGCTTTTGAAAAGTGGCCTAATAATGTTGTTAAAAGAACCACAAAACATGGTGCATATTTGATAGTAAACATCAGTGCTTGTCTGTTTTTCTTTTTCACTTATATTCTACAATATCATCTATTCCTCAGTGTTTGTCATGGGTTCTTTCTATTTTTCTTTTCTGTATTTTGTTCTGATTTATGGACTTTTAATTCTGTTCTTCTTAATCTACAGATACCTCCTGGACAATATGGTCCAATATACTACTTGAATTCTATCTCCCAAACTGCTCTGATTGCCCACTGGTGGAAATCCACTTCCATATTTCATAGACTGTTCTACTCAACTGTCCCCAGAAGGAGCCAACATCCTCCCAGTATCTGTTCCTTCTTTGGAGGTACAATAACTTGTGGAGATTTGTTTCCCATGTCCTGGTGTCATTACCAGATGTCAGGAAGATGAAAAACCCTCTTTACCTGACTCTGCCTCCAGCATTACCCTTGTGATCTTTTCTTCCAAAATTGATATGCATAATACACAAAAATGTCATCTGGACCCCTCACAATTTCTCCATTCTTCTCTTCCACATCCAAGATGATGATTAAATTTCTTTACCTGGCACAAAGGTATTTTATGATCTGGACTCCAAAAATCTAGTTCATCTTCAACCCTGTCCTTCAATCCATTGTTCATCACAGCCATGGTGAAATTTGAAACATTTAAAAAATAATTTTGTTCTCTTTTAATGCTGAGTAATATTCCATTCTGTATATATACCACAGTTTCTTTATTCATTCCTCAGTTTATGCCCAAAGGACTTGAAAACAGCATAATACTGTGATGCAGCCACATCAATGTTTATATCAGCACAATTCACAAGAGTAAATTGTGGAACCAACCTAGATGTCCTTCAGTAGATGAATGGATAAAGAAAATGTGGTACATATACACAATGGAATAGTACTCAGCATTAAAGGAGAATAAAATCATGGCATTTGCAGGCAAATGGACCGTTTTTTGAAGATTTTACACCCTCCTACCCATTTGTACCTTTGCAGCTGCTGTCCCTACTCAGTGATCTGTTCTTCTTGTCTACTTTAAAGTTTCATTAACCACTATCTGAACATAAGAAGTCTTAATCAGTTTCTTCCCATTCTCCAAATAGTGGTATGAGAAGGACCCCCTCATCACCATCTTATTTTCAACGGGCTCCTGGTTTTCCTGGGGCATTTTGGTTAAGAATGATCACATGGTGTAAATGAGACAGAGACAAAATGAAGTAAGCCCTGGGCATGGAAGGGTGTCTCCCTGCTGGGTATCTGTGGATGTTATACTGGACGCTGGTGCAGTGGAACCTTCCCCTTTGATGTGTGGAAGATCGGTTTTTGGCCCTAGTGCAGACAATGATGAAAACCTCCTGGAAAGATGTTGGGTGAATGGTGGGGTTCCGGAGAAAGACAGAAGTTACATGTGCAGTTTAACTGCCACAACTTATAAATGACCGGACACAAATAGGATTTATTATAAAAACATCAGTTATTTATTTTGTAATTGGCATGGAGTACCACTTACCTGTCTTAAATTCACCCTTTGTAAAGGTACAGTTCAATGATTTATACTAAATTTATTGAGTGGAACAATCATAACCACAATCCAGTTTTTAAATAACTCCATTGCCCCCAAGAAAATCTTCCCACTCTGAAGTGATCATTCCTTGGGGTGTTCAAGCTCCCACCCCAGGAAAACACTTACTTATTCTTTGTCGCAGTAGGTTTTACTCTTTCTGGAAAATTCATATAAATAGAATATTATAAGATTCCATTTTCTTGGGCCTGGATTCTTATTACAGTTTGTCTATTTTGGGGGGTTACTTATGTTCTAGATGATTTCAGTGATTCATTAAAATTTTATTGCACAGATGATAGGCAAGGTGTGGACATATCATAGTTTGTTCATCCATCCACCAGTTGTTAGACATTTGGATTGTTCCAGTTTTGAAGATATAATGAATAATCCAACTATTAACATTTACATTTTAGTTTTTTGAGGTTATAGGTTTTCCAGGGATGAAATTACTGAGTCCTATGGTCAGTATATGATACATTTTAAAGCCAAACAGAAACTTTGCAAGGTGTTTTACACAGTGGCTATTTCAGTTGACTTTCCTGCCATCCGTGTACAAGGGTTGCAAACATTTTCTCACCCTCTCCCTCCATCCCTTGGCATTTTTTTTTTTTTTTTTTTTTTTTTTTGGTAATTGCTTAGTGTTACCTCACTGTGGGTTTTAATTTACATCTCCCAAATAAGGATGGATGTTGAGCATCTTTTAATTGCTTATTAACCATTCCTGTGAAATCCTTGGTGGAATATCTATTCAAAATTTTTACTGATTTTAATTGGGTTCTTTTTATTTATTGAGTTTTAAGAACCCCTATCCAAGACGTGACTTTCAAGTGTTTTCTCATTTGTGGTTTATCTTTCCATTTTTTCAATTGTAAAAAAAAAAAAAAAAAAAAAAAAAAAAAAAAAAAAAAAAAAAAAATTCTTACTTTCTTAAACTTCTTTAATTTTTTTTTTTTTTTTTTTTTTTTTTTTTTTTTTTTTTTGGCACTGGGGATTGAACTCAGGGGCACTCAACCACTAGGCCACATCCCCAGCCCTTTTTTGTATTTTGTTAGAGACAGGGTCTCACTGAGTTGCTAAGTGCCTCGCCATTTCTGAGGCTGGCTTTGAACTCGCGATCCTCCTGCCTCAGCCTCCCAAGTGCTGGGATTACAGGTGTGGGCCACCGCGCCCGGCTTCTTTAATTTTTGAAGAGCAAACATTTTAAATTTTGCTATAGTCCAACTTCAAAATTTCTCTTTTATGAATCTTGCGTTTCAAATTACATCTAACATTACCTAAGCAATGTCACAAATGTTTTTTATCATGTTTTCTTCTAGAAGTTCTATAATAAGTCATGGCTCTTATACTTAGGTATATGAAACATTTTATGTCAATTTTTCTGTGTGGTATGAGCTAACGAACCACATTCAACAGAAGTAACAATATTTTTGCATAGGATTATCCCTGTACCATTTATTGAAAAAAATATTCTTTCCTCACATAATTGATTTTATACATTCTCAAAAATGAATTAACCATAAGTGGATATGTTTATTTTGGGATTTTGCATTCTGCCCCTCAATCCATATGCCCATCCTATGTTAACACCACACTTCCTTGAGTACTGTAGTTCTATAGTATGTTTTGAAAATAACTAGTATAAATCCTTCAACTGTGCCTTTTTTCCCAGAATATCTCTATTAAAGTCCTTTGCATTCAATATAAATTTAGGATTAAGCTGGGTGCATTGATGCACACCTGTAATCCCAGCACTTGGGAGGCTGAGGCAGGAGGATCGCAAGTTCAAAGCCAGCCTCAGCAATGGCAAGGCACTTAGCAACTCAGTGAGACCCTGTGTCTAATAAAATACAAAAAAGGGCTGGGGATGTGGCCCAGTGGCCCAGTGGTCGAGTGCCCCTTAGTTCAATCCCCAGTACAAAAAAAAAAAAAAAAAAATTAGGATTAACTTGCCAATCTCTACAAAAGGTCCTGACAAGATTTTGAGAGGAATTGCCTTGTATCCTTTGGGAAATCTGGGGATAATTTCTTTTTTAACAATGCTCAGCCTTCTGAGATCATGGAATGTTTCCCTCCAACTTTTCTTTTCTTTTTAGCTGTCCTTAATCAAACTATTTTACATTTTTCTATATATAGGTCTTACATTTCTTTTGTTTAATAAACTACAAGGTGTCTTTATAATGCAATTGTAATTTTTTTACCATTTTGTTTTTGAATTATTTATTGATAGCATATAAAATACATTTGTTTTTGTATATAGATATGGTATCCTGAAACTTTGATAAAATTATTTATTAATTTTAAAAGTTTCCTTATATATTTTATAGGATTTTTTAACATATAGAATGATGTAGTCTGATATTAAAGACAGTTTTACTTCTGTTTTACAAACTAGATTAGTTCAATTTCTTACCTGATTGCACTGGCTAATATCTCCAGTGCAATGTTGAAGAATATACATTTTATTTGGACTATTGTCATGAAATAGTTCTACTTTATCTAATAGTAACTTTGGTGTAACGTTTACTTCCTCTGATATGAATACAGCCATTCTAGCTCTCATTGTTACTACTTGCATGACATATTTTCCCATAATTTACTTTCAATATATTTGTGTCTTTAATTCTAAAGTGTTTTTCATCATATAGTGGGATCTTGAGTTTTCTATTATTTAATACCCAATCAACTAAAAATGGATTACAAATTTATATAAGGCCTGAAAATATAAAACTACTCACAGAAAATACAGGAGAAAGGCTTATTGACATTGATCTGGGCAAAGACTTTTTTGTATCTGACACCACAAGCATAAGCAACAAAAGCAAATATCAACCAGTGAGATTGCATCAAATTAAAAAGCTGCAAAGAAGATAATCAGCATGATGAAGAGACAAGATATGGAATGGGAGAAAATATTTGAAAATCATATTTCATAAGGGGCTAACATGGAAGACGTAAAATTTCAAAAACTCAATACAAGAAAATTGCCCAATTAACAAATGGGCAAAGGGTTCAAATAGACATTTTTCAGAAGGCCTACAAATGAAGAAATGTTCATCATCACTATTCATCAGACAGATGCAGATTAAAGTCACACAACTGTTGGAATAGCTATTAAAAAGATAAAAGACAACCAGTGTAGGTAAGGACACAGAGAAAAGAGAACATGCCCACACTCTTCGTGAAAATTGTAAATTAGTACAACCATTATGGAATTAGTACAAACATCATTATTGAGATTCCTCAAAAAATTAAAAATATAACAATTGTGTGGCATAGCAATTTCACATCTGATTGTTACATTCAAAGGAAAGGAAATCAGTATGTCAAAGGAACATCTGCACTCCAAGATCATTGCAACACTACTACTCACAATAGCCAAGATATGGAACCAGCCCAAGGATCCACCATTGAACCAGTGGATAAAGTAAGTGTGATGTACGTACACAGCAGAATGCTATTCAGCACTAAAATTGTATGGACTTAGATGACATTATGCTAAATGAAATAAGTCGAGCACAGAAAGACAAATGATGTGTGATCTCACATATAAGCAAAATCTGAAAAAATCAAGTTTATAGAAACAGAGAGCAAAAGAATGGGGATTACCAAGGGCTGGGGTGAGCCTGGTGACCTGAGAAATAGGAAGATGTTTGTCAAATGATACAAAGTTTCAACTAAAAAGAAGAAACATGTTCTAGAAATCTCTTGTATAGCATGGTGAATATAGTTAAGAATGATTTTTGTACTCTTGAGAATTGCTTAATGTGTAGGTTTAAATATTTTCACCACAAAAGATAAAATAAAATAAATGTGTAAGGGTATATATATATATATATATATATATATATATATATATATATATATATGTATATACACACACACATATATATATATAGTTCATATGTATATATACTTTGTTTAAGTAATTCCATAATGTATACATATATCAAAATGTCATATCATGTTATTCACTCCCCATAAATATACACAATCATTTGTCAATTTAAATAAACAAGTAAATGGAAAAGAAATGGGATAGCTTTCAGCTAAGAGTTTAAATAGCAGCATAATGTAAAATTCACTTTTTTCCTAACTAAATTTAAACTAGTGTTTGCATAAAATTCAGATTCAAATGATTGCTTACAGCCCACAGAGAGCCATGAAGACATGTGTGCCTTATTCTGGGTACAGAAACAGATCTCTACTCCTTAAAAAAATTAAAAAAAAAAAAAAAAAAAGAAAGTATCTTCCTTCTAATTAGAATCTTTTGAGTTTTACTCTCCTTTGATGGGGAAGATTTGCTGACTTTTTCATTCTTGCGTACTTGGATGTCCCTCCTTGTGTGTTCCTTTGTCCCCTGAGAGCAGGTGAGACTTAGCAATATTTGGTGAATCTTTATTACATGCTTGCCAGGCCACAACCCAGGTTCCAAACACTGCAGCATCAGACGCTCCCCTGGGCTTTGTCTCTATCCAGTCTCCTCATCTTACAGGTCCCATGGAAGCTGAAGACCCCGAACCCCAAAGAGGAGTTCACAGAGTGTGTGCCAGGGAGGTTTATATCGGTATCTACAAGAATCAGCATTGGATTTGACTCAGATGTTATTGACAAGAGACACATCCCTGTTGCAAACAATATTTTCTGACAAAAGTTGAAAGTCTACCACACTCAGGTCTGAAATCTGTGGAGCCTTCTGGACATCTGTGCCTCTGCTCTCCGCAGCACAGCAGGGGCGTTGTGTTCACTGCACAAAGATGGTGGTCTCAAGAGACAGGAGCCTCCCATCTCAGGAGATGCCACCCCATCCAGAGGAAAAGCCTCACCTACAGGAGTAGAGAGCAGCCCTTTCCAGAATCTCCATCAAGAGCTTTTCCCGTGCAGTCTGACCTGAGCTGCATCCTTACCTCTGACTTCAAAGGCCAGAAGACAACACTTCCTTAAACTCCTTGTGCTATCCCACTGGGTAGAGAGGCTGGAAAACTTCTCCCAGTCTGTTTCCCATTCAAATGGAACCATTTTCTATTTCTGAGACTAAATTACATGTCTTAAGACCCCTTTCTGTGCCCTTCCAGCTTCACTGATCCTCAGGGAGAACGGCCCCTCCCTAATCCCACTCATGTGCCTGCATTACCTCTCCCCATCCTGGCCCTGATCCAGGATCTTCAGCTTCTTGAGACTATCAATCTATTATTCTCCTCTAAGCCACATTGTAATACATCACCTGGATCCCTAAATGACATGACCATTTATGCAAGTTCTCTTCTGGGCAACTCAGGAATGTCTTCCCTGCCCTAGTGACAGTGTCCTTCTACATCTAATGCATAACCACTCATTTATATTTTCTATTTATCGAAACCTCCCACATTCCACCATGATTTTCCAACCCTCATCTGATGTTTCTCATTTGAATTACTCCAACATCTTCCAAATAATCCACCTATCTGGGGTCTTACTCGTGTTTCAACCCATTCCATTGATTTCAGGCATACAACCAAATGTATTTATCTCCAAATGCTAAACTATAAATGTTTTTTATCCAATATCTCCCAATTTACAGATTCTTAAAATCCTCCAATTTCTGCAATTTCTGGTCTGTGCACACACCTCTCCACTGTGAAATTCACCTATTCTTTTTTTTTTTTTAATATATTTATTTATTTATTTTAGTTGTAGTTGGACACAATGCTTTTATTCTACTTATTTATTTTTATGTGGTGCTGAGGATCAAACCCAGGGCCATGCTCATGCTAGGTGAGCACTCTACTGCTGAGCCACAACCCCAGCCCTCAAAATGCACCTATTCTTAATCCACTCCCTGAACCTTTATACTTTAATCATAACCAAATCTCTCAGTTCTCCCAAAGTTCCAATGTGCTTTCTCCCTCACTCCTAGGCCTCTGCACATGCTGTTCACAGGACCTAGAGTAATCTTTCTGTCCCTGGTTACCTGTATGTCCAACTAGCTGGTCCTTCATGTTAAAGCCATATACTTGGCTAAACTCTGATTATGGAAAATACACCACAGAACCCTGAACTTCCATCAGATTTCACTGTTTGTTAATGGATTTTTGTTAATAAGTTTAATATAAAATATGCTTAATGAGGTCAGGGATCATGCCTAAGGTTTTGGATTTTTGCATTTCTTAGTATAGGTCCCAGCGTCAATGCCTGCTATTCATTGAATAAAGGAGTAAACCAGCTTTCTACCAGTTCTTGCCTCTCCAGCTGAGATATGATCTCAGCTTATTACTTTTACAAAACTATTGCTGCAATTACTTGGGTTGTTTGTTTGTTTGTTTTGTTTTTTACATTGTGGAAGACCGAATAATGATCCCTCCCAACTGTTCGTATTCTAATTCCCAGAAATTGTGACTATATTGTTGTATAGAAGACAACAGTATGTTGTATCTGGCAGAAAGGGTCCTGCAGATATGATTTAAGTTATGGATCCTGAAATGGAGAAATTATCCTGGATTATCCTGGTGTGTCCGACATAATCACAAAATTGCTTAAAGAGGTAGGCAGGAGGAGCAGGTTCAGAGCAAGGAGCAGTGACCATGCAGGCAGAGACTGGAGGGATGGACCTTGGAGATGGAGCAGGACCAGGAGGCAAGTGCTGCAGGGACACCAAGGAGCCAGCAAAGGCAGGGGAACGGATCCTGCTTGGAAGCCTCCTGAAGTCTGCAGCTCCTTCCTAAGATGTTTCTTTTTCTCTCTGTTAATAGCCACAACCTGCTAGTTTCTGCTTCTGTGATCATCCTTGCTCAGCAGCTGTGACAGGAACCAGAGCTTCCTGGAGAAAGAGGGAGGGATCAAGACTACTTGCATGAGAAAGTCTTGAAACCCAGAAGTCTGTACTGCTTTAAAGATACTGGGAACAAAGGGCTGTGCTCAGCTCTGGAGAAGACTCTGCCCAGCAAACCTTGCTCTTCTGCATCTCCAAGTGCCACTTGTCTCTTTCTAGTGCCATTTTTTTCTGTGACACTGCCACCTCCATCACGGTCCCAGAAGACGCATTTCAGACCCCTAACCTCAGCAGAAAAAAAGCAGAGAGATGTGTAAGCTGCCTGGTACCGTAAACCAGGAGGAAAAACTCTCGGAGGCAGAGTTAAGCTTTTACTACTTTTACTTCTACTTTCTTAGAGCTTAGAGAGGGAAAGAAAGATTTTTCTTCTTAGCTTAGAGTAGAGTAGCTTAGAGTAAAGAAAGATAGAGCTTAGCTTTTCTTCTTAGCTTAGAGTAGAGTAAAGAAAGATAGAGCTTAGCTTTTCTTAAAGAAAGATAGAGCTTAGCTTAGAGAAAGACTAGAGCTTCTTTCTTCTCTCTTCTTTCTTCCTTCTTCTGTCTTCTGTCTTCTGTCTTCCTCGGGAGCCTCGGCCTTACTCTGACCAGTCCTCTGGAGCCTCGGCCTAACTCTGGCCAGTCATTACTTCTTCTATCTGGTTTCTCTTCTGTAACCGCTCTGCCTACGTTCTGGCCGCTCTGATTCTTCTGACCGACCGAGTGACTGCCCGGCTGACTGAATTCTCCGTTCTCCTAACTCGGACCGCTTTCACCCGGTTATATACCTTCAGCTTTGCAGGTGCCTACAGGTGCGTCACATACATATCAGGTGGAACTTATGGCTTCCAGCTAGCTACAACAGCCCTTCCTAATTAGGGCTCCTTCAGAGATGAAATTCACAAACATAAAAACAGAAGTTAATGAGGTAGAAAAGATACAAATGGTAGAACTAAGAGAAATAAATAAGCTATTTGGGGAAAAAAAAAATAGAAAACCACTCGCCAACTAAAAGAGAATAAATACAATAAATAAGAAATGACCAGAGGAAACAAATATCATGATAGAGACTGTTTAAAAAAAAAACAATATTTTGCATAATCCTCTGCAAATAACCTAACAGCCAAAATGAAATAGTTCACATTTTGTAAACAGAACAGTGGCTATAAAATAAAACAGATAAAATTGTCATAGAATTTCCTCATGGAAAAGCACCTTCCACTTGGTTTCTCACAGGAATCTTATCAGATATTTTATAGATCAGAGACTCCCAAAATGCTGGAAATTTTCACGTTCTCTTGGACATGGCATAGACTGGTCCCTCTGCCTAGTCTATCAGAAACAATTTTTTTCCTACAAATCTTACTTAAAACAGCACCACCTCTATGAAGTACCCCCTCCTCAGAGCAATATGGAGGTTCCTTGCTTCTTGTGCCTACAACAATATAAGCAAACTTCAGGGGTTTTTATTATTATAGTGTGGCTCTGTTGGACATGTCTGACTGCTTGTTGGAAAAGTTTATCCTTGAGAGACTAAACATCTTTTTAATCCTTATAGTTCTGGAGCTTAGATCTATGCATGATATACAAAATGATAAGCAATGGGAGCAAAGACCTTGACGTTTTGTTCACCTCCAAATCCTAGTAGAGTACTACGTGTGATGCACATAGAATTTGTTTGGTATACATTGTTCAGTAGAATAGATTCCAGCAGGCCTGAGGTTGTGTCTCAGTGGTAGAGTGCTCTCCTTGAATGTAGAAGCCACTGGGTTTGATCCTCAGCACCACATAAAAATAAAATAAAGGTACTGTGTCCATCTACAACTAAACAAAAACATATATATTTAGAAAAGAATAGATTCCAATATGCCCTTAGAGAATTGACCCTGAAGTTGTACCCTGCCATCTTCTGGTCATCAAAAATTTATTTACACCTCTGGGGTCTCAGGTTTCACCCATCTTCCTTAGTCAAGCGCAGGCCCTATTGCTTAAAATAGGAGGCTGGTGAAGAAACCTCTGTGTGAAGAGCTGAAGGGGCGGCACAGGAATAAGAATAGTCTTAGTTTTCTGATGTTAGTTGTAACAGCAGTGGTTTAAGCCCACCTACTTCTATAAATGCTTCTGAAAGATGAGAAAATGCAAAAACTTGTGTAAACACAAGTCCTTCCCAAACTGTCCTCAGTTTTCAGAAAAACCGCAGAATGTTCCTGTTCCTTATTTTGTCTATCTTGCAAAAAACGGGTGGCCGACCACCCGACCCCTGGCGGTCAGGCTGACCCAAAACATAAAAATAAAACTTTACATGTCAACCAATCAGAAGAACACTGTAAACCCCCCGCCCCTTAACCTGTTTGTATTTCATCATAAAAACCCTGCTAAATCTGAGCTAGGGGCCTCTTAGCGTCACCAGTTACCGAGTACGCGGAGGGAGGACCAAACTCGAGCTTGCTAATAAATGACTCTTTGTTGCTTGCATTGACCGTGGTCTCTGGTGGTCTTCTTGGGGGTCCCAAGCCGTGGGGCACAACACTTCACCTTCCCAGGGGCAGGGGCAGAATCTTCCAGCCGAGGGATCCCCAGTGACCTCTGGGTTCATAGGAACTCAGAGCTTGTTGCCTCTAAGGGCCAGTGGTGCGGACAGTGGCCTTCACATAGCATCAGGAATCCACCACATCCTGCTCTTGAGAGGAAGGTCAGGGAAGGACAAAGGGATACAGAAAATAATCCTTTGAGGGACTTTTGATTTGGAATTTATTCTCTTATAATAACTAGAAAGCATATCCATTCCCCATCCTGTATCATCCCCCTCAGGGGACCACACAGGGAAATATCTGCACTTTCTCCACCCAGCAACAATATGGCGGCAATACCAAAAAGGACTGGTAGGACACTGTGTAACGTATTTAACTGCATGTCCATCCTAAAATTATTCCCCTGGAAGCAAGCTAGTAGCCAATAGGAAGAGAAATTGCTAAAAAAAAATTTTTTTTTAATCATTTTCGGGTGGATGAAATTTTTACTCTGAAACAGAAATGTTTGTATGAAGATGCGATGCCTCCAAATTCTATGACAGTTCTCATGACAAGACATCAACCCAGTTTTGAGGATGACTAAGCATCATAATGAACTGTTAAGGACCGTTCAGGGTGTACTGAGTGCTGAAGAGAATCGGTGTAGAAGTAGGACAACCAAGTATTCAGCTAGGAAGATACAAAGGCCGCCCTTCACAGAAGCCACTCTCAGGAGATCCCCCCAGAACTTAGGGATAAAGGACTTGACCATGAGAAAGCCACTTGTTATAAGAGTGCTTGAGGTTTTCAGGAAAAAAAAAAAAAAATCAACAGAACTAGTTCAGCATACCTGGCAGTAAAAGATATTTTGAATTTTAGGAAGTCTGGGAATAGTATATAAAGTATAGTTTTAGTTTATAGAGCAAAATAAAAAATAATCTCTGCAAAAAAGAAGTCTCCAGTCACTATTTTAAAAAAAAGGAGAAAAAAAAAAAAAAAGGAAAAAAAATGCAAAGTAGAGAATCTTTAGAAAATTCATTATTAATAGCCAAAAATGCAGATTTTGAAAGTTGATTAATCACGTCACTCTTCAGTTTTGCCAAATCACTCAACCTCTATAAAAGTAGTTTCCTAATAAAACTGAAGTCAGTAATATTTGGTTCCAAGAAGTTTTATTTAGCTGAGAAACTGCATGTAAACTGTTTAAAATTATCTCCGTACAAAACTAAGACTCAGTTATAAACAATGATGTTCATAGCTGAAATAGTTCTTCCCCTGTCCTACCTTCCATATCAGGCTCCTTTCTGTCTCCTGGGAGATGGCGAGATCAGGGATTATAAGGAAAAATCAGGACTTGGGATTTCTAGGCGCCAATAGAAGCGTTTTAAAAAAATCAGGGTCAACACATTGGACTTCCTGGTAGGTTCTGCTTCCTACCCCAGTAAGCCATTTGGATGTGAGAGAAGCTGGGACTTCACGTCTGGAGAAGGACAGGTAAATGAACTTTTCTCGAATGTCTTGAAGATTTTGTCCTGATGGAATATACTGGTAAGACCAAGACCCAGGGCTAGGGTGACAATGAAGCCACTACTCCCTTGTTACTAGCAGCATGAAGAAGGGCATGTCTCTAATGAGTGTAGTATCTCCAGGGAGAAGAGAGGGTTTATTCCTAGCCCCAGAGACATCTAGGGACCCCTGCCCCAATGGGTCATCCAAGGCAATTCATAGCCATATCCTCAGTTGGCCTAGATTTGAGAAACCATCTTCCTAGAAATAATGTCAAACCCATGACCCATGATCCTCAGCATCTCTATGATGACTAGCATTCCTCAACTTCCTCAAATGCTTTTTTTTTTCTCTGAAGTGAAGATTTTTCTGAATAGTTAATGGAACAGTCACCTGACCCAGAAAGAGACCACCAGCAATTCTCAATCCCCAATTCCATCTGGAGCAAATACTGAGAAGAAGAGTTACTACACCAGCCCCAAGTTCTCTCTGAACCTGTTAATGAACCTCCTAGTTTGTCCCATCTTTGAATCCATATGACTGCTCTATACCTTCCTAGTCTCTCAAGACCCCCAGGAGAAAGACCAGGAAAAGGACACAGTCTTATATGGAAAGTATGCAGAAATTGCACGACATTCATGGAAACAAGTAATATGAGATTGGTCAAAGAGATGAGAGGACATTGGGAGAGACAAGTGACACTTGGTATAGTGATAAGACGGAAAGAGTTCCCAGAGTTCAGAGAATATCCTCACGGTCCCATGGAATACTAGTAAATCTATCACCATACTTTAGCACACGTTCAAAAGGCACAAAATCATCATATCAAAAAGGATGTATACGGGAAATTAGAATGTTCACAGAGGCAAAAACAACAACAACAACAACAACAAAAAACTGCCATTCTGATTCTTGAAAGGAACAACATAAACAGTTCCATGGCCTGAATAAATGGAACTATCGCATCCTGCTTTCTGAGAGTCTTTTGATTCTCTTCTGAAGCAGTGGAAAAGGATGTGCTCTCTGGACAGGAAGTAGATGAAAAGCATTGGTCACAGAGCCTAAATTAATCCGAGTACCAGGCAGCTTTCTGCTTCCAGTGAGGCCATGAGCACCAGGCTCCTCTGCTGTGAGGTCATTTGTCTCTCCTGAAAGCAAGCGGGCCCTGGCTTAGGTCGTGAATCTCTACTGCTGGCTCCAAGGCTCTCCCTTCATGGCAATAGCATCATCCTCCCCTCCCCCAGCCTCAGTCTTTATTTGATCTTTTTTTTTTTTTTTTTTTCTTTCCACACAGGCCTCAAAGATGCTGTAGTCACATAATTCCCAAGACACAGGATCTCTGGGACAGGAAAAGAATGAACTCTACAGTGTTCCTAGAATATGAATCACCTTGCAATGTACGGATATTGACAAGACCCAGGATTTGGGGCTGCAGCTGCTGGTCTATTACTCACCCAGTAATGACATCATTGAAAAAGGAGCTGTCCCTGAGGGGTACCATGGCTCGTGAAGTGAGTTAGGACATTTCCCTCTTACCCTGGAGTCTGTCGGTGCCAACCAGACATGTGTGTAACTCTGTGCCAGAAGTGAATCCACAGCACCACACAGCCACGTCCCTCTCTGCACAAAAAGGGGCAAACCAAGGAGAGGACCCTGCCCTCCATATCCATCATCCCAACCTGGAGATGTTTCCCCAGGACTGCACCAAAGTCGCCGACCACCACACTTGGTATTCCCAGCTCCCCTTACCCATTCGTGTCCTTCCAGGACACCTTTCCTATTGACATCAGTCTTTGCCCCTCCTCAATATCCCACTAAGCTAGAGACCATTAACATGGTGTGAACACTTTCTAGAACTAACTTCACTCATCAGATGCAAATGTAGGGAAATTCTGATGAGTCAAGGAAAGGAAAAAAATTCCCTGAGACTGGCAAAGATTGTTCAGAGACTTCAAGGAGATCTCTCCATGGTCAATCATGGAATATAGGAAAATGGGAATAGCTGCAGCAGGACTTCCTTGGATGTGCAATGGCTGGGCAGCAACATAAGAGGACAAAGAAGGCAAAGAAAATGTTGCAGATTATATGTAGGCCCAGGGTCACCCAGAGGGAAGAAAAAAATATGTTATGGAGGAGGGCATTTAAGAGAAAGGACATGTGTTTTGTCTCTAGGGATTGTTAAGCAGCAGAAACTCAGCTGGGCAATTCTTCTTGTGAATTGATCCACCCTCCCATGATTAGACAACAGAGGTAACTGAATGTAATTCAAATACTGACGAGTTGCTGAGTATGGTGTCACATGCTTGTAATCTTAACAACTCAGGAGGCTGAGGCTTGAGGATATATAAGGCCAGCCTCAGCAATTCAGCAAGACTCTCAGTACTTTAGCAAGAACATAGCTCAAAATAAAAAAGCTCAGTGGTTAAAAAAAAAAAAAAAGTATCTTTGGGTTCGATCCTCAGTACCACCCCCCAAAATATTGATGAGTTGCACAGAAATGAATTGCCATTTGATTCCATAAATGGAGAAAGACTGATAATAAGATAAAAAAGGAAAATAATTCCTTTTTATTGCCTATATTTTATGATGATTTTCTGTTCCTCCTTTGCCCTAGATATCCAACCCATATGTGAAGTGCTTTCATTTCTAACCCCTAAATAACTTTGTTCTTCATCTACTATGTCAATCACTGTTAACTACTGCCATGATTAGTTTACCAGTTTCCTAAATAAATAAAATATTTACCTTATTAACCTCTCTGATTCCTTATTATCCATCATTCATCTAATTCAATGTTATCACTGGACCCAAATTAAATCTTCCACATGGAGAAGGGTTGATGGTACCTTTTCCTTCCACAGCATCCTTCTGCGGCTTTCCATGTTTATAATCCATCAGATCAAAGTTTATTAGCATGGGAGATGACGGCAGCTATACCTTTCATAATTTGAAAGGGAAGGAAATTACCAGAAAATGTCCTTTGTATTCTGAGTTTATGTCCTCATTAGAGTTTAGGATGTTGTCAGAGAGTCCTGTTCCTCTCCTCGTGAGTCACTTTGACAACTTTCCATATTAAGATCATCAGAGTGAATCCTGAAAAAGGACATACTCACTATATGTATGAATCATGCCTTTTTGTTTCCCATATTTTCTGATGCTTTGTTATCCGGGGCCTTGCTGATCTTGGATGGCCTGTCCGTCCCAGAGTTAGGCAAGTGCTCTGCCACTGAGCTACGACCCCAGCCCCTGCCCCTCCCAGAGTTAACCAATTTCTAAAGAGAGCAAGCACCTTTTCTTGGAGCATACCAACCCATATTCCAAGCCAACTTTCTTGGGTTCTCAACAGGTTTTCATGATCTGGGTCCCTATTCTGCTGTCTGGATCACCCAAGGGACAGGTACCAGACTTGCTGTGACAACCCCTACACCCTGGAGGTCACTGAAAGCCCAGACCTGATTAGCCTGCTTACTCTGCCTCACCTATTAATTCCAATGAAAACCTCAGGAAAGTCTCCTGCCAATGTTTTCCCTCACTCCCTCTACCTTCTGACCATTGTGGGATTTCTATTTTTATGGTTTCTTTCTAATTTGGTCTTGAGGGAGGGAGGCCCTAGTATAACATTCATTCACACCTTTTACCACTCTTCTACCACAAGGCCCTAGTATAACATCCATTCACACCTTTTACCACTCTTCTACCACACATTGCATTCTGTCTCCAAAATGTTCTGTGCACCTATTTCCATTGCATGGCTCATCTGCACACATGCACTTTGAAATATTATTTTTAAAACAACGCTATGTGAAGCATGCTCTATTCTCCTAAGAGAATGCCCCTGGATTCTCTTGTTCCTTCTATAATCCTCCCTTCACGCAAATGCCAAATTATGATGTTCATCATTACAACAATCTTCCTGATGGCCTGTAGAATCTTCAAGGTCAGAAGACATGCCTTTCTATAATCTTTCTCCATGTATACCATGGGTTTAGTGAATAATCAATCATAGTCAACATGGGGACAAGAAAGTTGACGTTTGTGTCTATGTTTCTGATCACAGGATCTAAGAGAGCACCCAACACACAACACACGTTCATTATATGTCTGTTAACAGAATAAACAAAAAAGTCAGCAGTGTCTATGTTGATCTGATCCTGGGCTTGCCTCTTCTCCCCTCCTCCTTCCAAACTATATTTCTTAGGTGAAACCCCTTCCCAGCCTTACCTTCCTTTTCTGTCTAAGGGTTTCCGATTGGTACAATAATGACTTTCAAAGATGTCCCGCGGCCCAATTCTCAGAACCTGTTAGTGTGTCACCTCACATGACAAGAGAGAATCCAGTGTGTGGGTGCAGCTGAGTGTACCAACAGCTCACCTTGAGATCAGAGTGATCCCAGACGGTCTAGCTGGGCCCAATCGAAACACTTGGGTCCTCAGAAATATCTATGGTCAGAGTGCTGCTGTTGGCTTTGACAATGGAGAAATGGGACCAAGGGAAAAGAGGGACCTAGGAGCTGGGAAAGGCAAAGGAACAGATTCTCCTTTAAAGACTCCAATATGAACACAGCCCCCGTTCCTCTTGGTTTAATCCCACTGAAACCCGTGCTTAACTTCTAATCCACAGAACCATAACATAAGAAATGTGTGCTGTTTTAAGCCACTAGGTTTATAGCAATTTAATATAGCAGTCATATAAAATTATTATAAGGCTCTGGTTCTGACTCCTTGAAGAAGGTAGTTTAAAAGAGCTGCTTGGGGAAGTAACTAAGTAGAGGTAAGGGGATAAGGACAGGAAATTGCCACTTTTAAGGGCAGATGCCCCAGTTTCTGCTCTTGAACACTCCATTTTTGCCAATCTTCATGTCCCAGCAGGGATCTCCAATCATCTGTACCTCAGAGTGGGGGTATTCTCTTGGAAGAATTCTTCCCTTGGGTCCTTTATTCAGTGGCCAGCACAGTGGGCACGGTCTCCACTGAACAGCGCAGAGCTGCAAAGAGGCTGCTTGCTGCCAAGGGAGGTGAGGAAGCTGACAGAGGGCACGGGGAGTCACCCTCTGGAGAGCAGATTAGAATCCATTCTCATCACTGCAATTGAAAGGGAAGACTGGCAGGTGAGCTGGCTTCCTCCCTGATGTTCACAACAAGCATACCACTCTCACACATCAGCCCACAGAGAGGCAGTAGCACAAAAACTAGCACATCACCCCTCAGAAGAATTCCATCCCACAATGGCTGAAAAGAAACAGAGCAAAACACGTGCAGTTCCCAAAACATATAAAATAAGGGTGAATGTTTAAAAAATGAAACATGAAAACTATATTAAATTTATTTCGATCTGTATAAAAATATATGCTCAGTTTGACAAAAAATTACTATAATCATGTAAAAGCAAGACAAAGGATAGCATGTGGAAAGACAGCAGACACTTCCTGTAGACACTCCTGCTGTGGATATTGCAGTCTCACACCTTTAGCCTGTCAGCAAAGCCCGTCCTGCTTGGCAGTGCCACCAGGATTAACAGGGAACTAGGCCAAAGTTGGCATAGGACACATGAGAAGGAAGGAAGGCACAAAGCAATGCAGGAAAGGGGGTTGTAGTAAGCCTGTTTGGGGTGAGAAGGTTGGAGTAGATTGGAAAAGGATTGCTACGGGCAGAGAATGAACCATGGCTGTGACTGAGGCAGCAGTAGCCAGAGCACTTTGCCTGGGTCTGGCAAAGTTTTAACCTCTTTATGCAATTACTTAATTCAGCATCATGACAAACCTGTCAGGTAAGTACATTTCAGATTCCATTGTCATAGGCTGATTCCTACCACTCCCCAAAATTAATACATTGACACCTCAAACTTCAGTATCCCAGACGTGACTGTACCTGAGATGGAATCTTCAAAGAGGTAATTAAGTTAAAATGAGGGCATATGGGTGAGGCCCTAGTGCTTAGAAGAGGAGCTTAATACACACACACACACACACACACACACACACACACACACACAGGAAAGACCTTTGGGAGATGGAAGAAGGCACTATCCACAAGCCAAAGAGATAGGCCCTGGAAGAAACCTCTCCTGCTGCACCTTGATCTCAGAATTTTAGCCTCCAGAACTCTAATGAAATAGAATTCTGTTGCTTCAAGCCAGTCTTTGGCACTTTGTTATGGTAGCCCTAGGAAACTAACTCACCCACTTACTTATAAAGAAATGGAGCCACATATTGGTTAAGAAAATTGCTCAAGCCCACAGAAGTGATCATTTCCCACAATGGGATTCAAGTTCAAACTTGCTCTAGAATCTGTCTGCCTAACCATCTTAAGGGTGGTACTCATTTTAAAGAACATGTGGTTTGATAAACTAAACTGTGTTAGAAATGATGTAGAAATAGGAAGGGACAGGTAGAAAAGAACAGCTTTTCTTCAGATCTGAGTTGGTCTATAAAATACCTACCTTGCTGAAGCTTTTGGAGGAAAAGAGCTGGTCTGGAGGGAAGGCTTAGGGACACTCCTCTGTGTGGCCCAAGATGGGCAGATGTGCTCAGAGAACACACGGGCAGACAAGGTCCTGGTGCTGCAGGCTCTGTGGACACGCTGCTTCTCACAGCTTTCCCACTCATTTTCTGGTGGGCTCTCTGGTCAGTTCCTGCATCCTTCTCCCCCAAACTTATGAATGTCAAAGAAGCACAGCCCCGACACAGCTGCCGGGAGAAGCAGGGAAGAAAGTTGTTACTGGAATGTTTTCAGAGTATCAACCTGAAGAATGTTCTGGAATCCATAAGGTCCAAGGCTAGTGAGAGAGTTTATCCATTATTCTCCTGAAGTTGGCAGTTTTGAGGAAAGATATACTGGGTAAACATAATCTTTCTAACAAAGAAATAGGGTACCATGGTGTAGTACAGGGGTAAAGCATTTGCCAAGCCTGAGCAAAGCGCTGGTTTCAATCCTCATAACCACAAAAGTATAAATAAATAAAAGGAAAAGAGGGTTATATTCCCCGACCATTGAATCACACAGTATTAACCAAATATTTAAATCCCACTTCACCAGCATTTTGTCAATACGTAGGCAGCCTCTCTGCACAAAATATGGCGAACCCAAGTCATACAATGACCCTGGCCTTCAAGCCCACCCCAACGGAGGGAAACACACAGGCCCTTCCCTGTCCTGGTTACTCCCTTTCCTTGGCTTTCCCATCCTCATTACCCTCTCACGGCACCTTGCCATGTTTTTGGTCTTTCTTATTGCACCCATGTTTTGATGCTACCATACAAATTATCACATACCTTATGGCTTAGAACAATGCAAAACTTGTTATCTTATGGTTCTGTAGGTCAGAAGTCCAACACAGGTCTCACCTGAGTAAAATCAAGGTCAGCAGGGCATGTTCCTTTCTGAAGTGTCTGGGGAGAAAACCCATTTCCTTGCCCTCTGGCTCCCTTCTGCTATCTTCAAACCTGCAACGGCCCATCTCTCTTCCCTCTGAGACCGCTTTTCCAGTCACCTTAGTCTCGTGTCTCTCTGAACATGGGTAGGAAAGGTTCTCTGCTTTTAAGGACCTGTGTGATTATATTTGGCCCACTGAGATAAATGGGACATTCTCCCTATATCAAGATCAGATGATTAGCAGCTTTAATTCCATCTGCATCCTTAAGCCCCATTTACCATCCAAGTAAATGTATTCACCAGGCTCTGGGGATTAGGACATGGTCCGTCCATTACAGGAATATTCCACTAGGGGGCACTAACACAATTCTTAATATAATCACCAAATTCAGGTAATAGGAGTTTGATCAAATTAAGTACTGTATCATCAATTAAAAGGAAACATACCAATATCCCTTACTGGAGTTTTGCAAAGGTTTAGTTAAACAGCACAGGAAAATAACGGGTAAAGTGAATTCTTCAGAACCGAAAAGACCTGAGCATAAAGCAAAATAGGATTTAGAATGTGGCAAGAGTTCTACAGTCTCTACCTGCACGCAAAATAACACAGGAAAAAAATAACTGTGTATTTAAAGGGTAAAGCGTGTGTTCTCTCACATACATTTTAAGAAATGGCTTCTCAGTCCGGTTGATGCAGGCATGATTATTTTTGTCAAGATACTATTGCCCAGGATGGGTGGTGAATGAAAGATGCATTGAATTTACCCATGGTGCTGGGATGGGAGAGGAAGAGAGCAGATACCTGGGATTACTTGAAGAGGGGTTGGGATGGGACAGCTGGAATGAAATGTGTTACACAAAATTGCAAAAGACTGATGGAGATGTCTCTGAGCTCCCCACCATCTAGAGACTCTGTTTTCTTCCCAATCCAGTTGTTAGGGACATAGGAGCCTGCCTTGCATAGGGGAAATAGAGTAAGTTCTCAAAACTCTTGCATGCAGTGGCCTTGGGTAGAAGAAAGCAAAGGGAAAGTGGTAGGAAGGAAGAGTGGGAGGTAAACTTGCTCCTGATGTGGGGACACAGGTTAGCAGCAGCATTTCAGTGCCTTTTTGATGCAGAGAAGGAAGAAGAGACCAGAGAAGCCTCCTGTTATTCAAAGGGAAGGTTTGGGGGGGGGATGTGTCTGAGCAGACCGAATTATCTGGTAGGGGAATAGGAAGGTAAAATCAGCAACCTCCTATATTCCCAAAGGACTTAAAAACAGCATATTACAGTGACACAGCTATCTCAATGTTTGTAGCTGTGCAATTCACAATAGCTAGGTTGTGGAACCAACCTAGATGTCCCTCAGTAAATGAGTGGATTAAGAAAATGTGGTATATACGCACAATGGAATTTTACTCAGCAATAAAAGAAAATAAATTAATGGCATTTGAAGGTAAATGGATGAAGTTGGAAGACATAATGCTAAGTGAAGTTAGTCTCAAAAATCCAAGTACCAAATGTTTTCTCTGATATAAGGAGGCTATTTCAAAGTATTGTTGGATGGGGGTACATAGGAGGATTAGAGGAACACTAGAATGGTCAAGGGAAGGGAGGGTAAGGGAGGGAGCAAGAGGGGAGGGAGGGGGAGAAAAGGAAAAAAAAAAAAAAAAGGTGGTTGAATGAAACGGATACCATTTTCCTTAATGCATGATTGAAGACCTGAATTGTGCGAATATACTTTGTATACAAACAGTTGTATGTAAAAAGATACTAAATATATGCACTATGAGTTGTACATATTAAAAATTATAAAAATAAAATTAAAAAAAATCAGCAACCTCCTAAATCTTAATTTAAACTAGTATGAAAAATACATGGGAAAAATGATAATACTTTGAAATATAATCCTTCATTTCTACAATGTTGGAAGGTCTATGGAAAGGGAGAAAACCCAAAATCCAGTAGACAGAGGGCTTAGCTTTGTGGATATGAATAAACCAAAAGATTTCTGAAGGAGATATTTGAGGGGGGGGAGTTGACAAATGTTAATTTTTTCACTTCAGTGGGATTTTGAGAATGAAAACAGTCTTCCTTCCCTCAAGAGCCACAGGTAGGATACAGTAGATTTCCCAGGACAACACAAACACCTACGGGTGAGGCAGAGCCAAGCTTGCTCCCCACACTCTCTTCCAGAAAGGTATGGTGCTGGCACACAGAGAGAGCTCATCTCCTCGGACAAGAGTCATTCCATGAGAGTCCTCCCTCGCTCACCTGGAATGGAAACTGATAAAGCTGCACCTCCCACCCTTTAGGGGGCTGGGGGCAACGGTTGTCTCAAGGTGGAAGGTGACTTTGAAACTGGGATGAACTTTGCTCCTTCCTTGGAGATGAAAACGATTTGATAAAGTACGGAAGAGCTCAGGGAAGCTCTAGCTGTGGAGGGAAGGAATTAGGAGGGGTCTGGGGCTGTCCCCTTCCCTCCCAGGAATATCATGGTCCCAAGAAAAAGAGGGCAAGAAAAGCTCATAGTTGTGTGTGTAGTGTGTGTGTGTGTGTGTGTGTGTGTGTGTAGCACATGGTACATGGCAGATGTATACAATTTTATTTGTCTTAAGTTGTTAAAAGAAATTTTAAGGACAATCCCAGGTACTGAAGGGAGAGGGCATCCTCCGCTCTCCATCAGCCTCTTTTAGAGGAGAGAGAAGAGGAAGAGGAAAAAAGAAACTCCTCCTGTCATCTTGAGGGGAGCAGCTGCTGGCTCCAGCACACACGGACCGTCTCATCTGCTGAAGAGCAACGGGGCCGCATGTCTAGGTATCTGAGCTGGAATCAGAGTGGTAAAATAATCCAGGATGTGGATTTGACTGTTTTTCCAGCTTAGCTTCTTCTAAAAGGTAGTGACTAAGAAATATACCAGTGAATAGACAGTCAGGAAAATACTTGGAATGGTTTCTGTAGAGTTGAAATGACGTTCTAAAAATAGCGGAAGGCAGTTTTGATAACATGTTCTCACACTTCTGAGTAATAACAAACATGTTATGCCAGTTTGCATCATTGAGATCCCAAATACATAAATATTTGGCAAACATACCAGAGTGTATTAATAAGAAAACATGATGCACTCATGAAGAACCAGCAGTCTCAAGGAGATTAAGGGAAATGACACTGATCACAGGTGTCCCCAGCCTGAATTGGCCCTGTGACCAGAGGAAAGGGGAGTGGCTTCTCTCCAGGAAATGTCTCTGATGCCCAAGTAGCTAAAGAAGTAGAAATACTGAAAAAAAAAAAAAAGAAAACACCTAGAGCCTCCAGGCAGACATCTGCTCGATGCAGGTGTTATGTTATGATACTGCCATGGGGCCCTGGCTCCTGGGCTGTGTGGTCCTTTGTCTCCTGGGCGCAGGTGAGTCTCAGAACAAGTGGGCAACCCTTGGCCTTAGCTGTCAGGCCTCTGCTCTAGTCCTTTCCTGGGGCTGCAGCATCTGATGGACCCCAGCTGTCTCTAGCTCTGTCTCCTTCCCTCACAGGCCCCCTGGAAGCCCAGGTGACCCAGACCCCCAGATACCTCATCACCAAGACTGGAAAGAAGTTGACAGTGACTTGTACTCAGAATATGAACCAGGACTGTATGTACTGGTATCGACAAGACCCAGGACTAGGTCTCAAGCTGATCTATCTTTCAATTAATGTTGAGATTGTTGATAAGGGAGATATCTTCGATGGGTACGTTGTCTCCCGAAAAGAGAAGAAGAAATTTCCTCTGACACTGGAGTCAACCAGCATCAACCAGACCTCCCTGTACCTCTGTGCCAGCAGTTTATCCACAGCACAGCACAGACAGCTGCTTTCTGCACAAAAAGGGGCAGCCACAAAAACAAGGCGACTTCTCCCTGGGGAGGCCTCACCCAAACCAAAGCAAAAATTGCCCCCACCACAAGTGACCATAGAAGCCCTCCCCACGCCCCAGCTTCGGGGACCCTCTGCAATGGTTAACACCCAGGGTCCAGTCCTCCTTCCCCGCACTGTACAAAAGCGCTTTTTAAAGGTCAGGAAGGACAAGTCACTGCCTGGGGTCCGGGGTGACATCTGCAATCCTCTTCCCTGTGGAGCTTCAAGCTTCGAATACAATCGAGCTGTTGCAAATGAACCATTTCATTTCCAATCTACTCGCCACAAAATTTGGTCCCTAGATATCTATGTCGTCTTCATGATATCTCCACACTTGGAAGATGTTCTGAAGTGTTTACTAAATCCAGTGCCCCCCAGCTAGCCCATTTCAGCAGACTGATTCTGCCACCACCAAAATCAAACAAGCCAGAGATGCAGGAGTGACCTTAACTGTCTCCACCTCCCACCCGCTGCCCATTCTCCTCGATGGCTGATCCACCGCTATGTCCTGCACCTCCCTAGGTTCTCCACGTTTTTACCGACTTCTCTGACCTCACTGATACGCTGTGGTCCTGGATTCCTTTAACTGCACTCAAGTGTCAGCCCGCCTGCCAACACGCTACCTGGTTCTACACCCTCCGGGGTCTTTCCATTAAATTTCAGGGTCAAGTCTCTGTGAGTTTGTGAGTCTCTCCACACTCCCATGATGCTGTGGCTGTACACCTGCCCACGTTCCCAAGGTGGACTTCCCCTTGCCTTCAGCTGACATTCTATCCAGAGATGTCCACTGCTCTCAGGCCCAGAGATGTGTCTTCTGCTGACTCATGCCTAGGCCTTCATCTATGATGCTCAGTCTACCTTCAGCCCCATTCTTCTCCCTGGATGTGCATCTGGATACCTAACTAACGACTCCTTCATACACCACTTTAGAAGTCATTTTGGAGCCAGAATTAGACAGCAGATAGGCAAGGGTCAGATCCAGAAAATGGAGGGATTGGAATGTTGATTCCTTCAGAGCCCTTCCTCCACCCTTATCAAGAACCTGCCCCTGCTAAAACCTGTTGCTAAGGTAACCTGTCTCAGGAATTGCCCCTCACTACAGGGAGTTATAAAGTTGTTAATTAATGTGTCCTGGGCTGCTCCATTGGGCCCTTCCCCAGTCCATCTGCTGCTTCTCCCCTTTTGGCCCTCTCACAAAGCATCTCCTGGACCTAGTCATGTACACAGGAAGGAGAGAGATAAGGGGAAGAGAGCAGGAGAAGAAAGAAAGCCTAGGACATATAAAAAGGCAAAACCCCCTCGCTTCTTGGGATACCATGATACCAACTGTGGCCCCCTTCTCCCTCCTGAAGGAAGCTTACGTTGCCCTTTATAAAATAAACCCTGCTTTATATGCTTGTCTCGGCATGCTTCTCTAATGCTATACTTCAGCATGTGAGGAGCAGAGCTCGCCACTGATAACTGGCAGTATCAATTTCCTCCAAGATGTCCTCAGAGCCCTGATGGATCAGTTCCTCTTGTGTGCCCTTATAACAGGCTGAACAGAGCTAACACTAACACTCAGACTCCACCACAAACTCACCTGCTGTGGGAACCAGGATTCTTGGCTGAGTAGCCCTTCCTCACCTTGGGAAGAGGCAGATCAAATACCCAGGTTTGATATCCTTGAACTTGGTGTGCCAAACCGTATAGTAAGCTTTTTTCTTTGGTTATACTTCAGTATCCTTCCTAAATCCTCCCCCTTTTTATCCACAATGTCCATGAATCATGATGTCACTGAGATCCCTATTGGGTTTCAAGGTCAGAAAAGAAGGCCAGGAAAGGTACAACCACAATGTGTACCATGACCTCTATGTGTGGGTCAAGGCAAGAGCCAGGAGTAAGTCTACAATTAATCTGTTGCTCATTTGGTGCCTGGGGTACCCCAAAATGGGACAGCTCTGAGATATGTGCTGTCTTGAGACTAGACTGAACATTTCTCCCAACCTTCAGACATGCAGCCCCCTCAGCCACTCTGCCAGCAGTTAGCCCACAACTCTGCACAGTCACTTCCTGTCTGCACAGAAAGGGTGTCACAGGGGAGAGCTGGCCTGCCTTCCCAAGCCCTGCCCTCACCAAAGGAGGCCCAGGGAGAAGCCCTTCATGGGCTTCTGAGATCACTGTTTATGGTAAGGTCAAAACTAAGAATCTGAGTCATACTGGAGACATTGGGGCTCCCAGGGTCTAGGGCTTCCCATACCAGTCCCTTTCACAGAATCAGCCTGAATCCACCCAGCTCCTCATGACACTTCCTAGAAAGCTGACCCTCAGGGCTCTCCTGGGCTTACACAGGACCTTCCTTTTATTTCCCTCTGTGTGCCAGGGAACAGATTTAATCTTAGTCTAAAGCCTTTCATTTATGCATGTCAGACTACCTCGTACATTTATAGATTTTGCCTCAAATGGAAAACTTTCAGATTTTACATGTCTTGTGCAAAAATATAGAAAGAAATCACATTTTAGTAAAGAATGACTTTTTCTGTTATTATTTCTTTTAATCATGATTTATTGATTTGAAACCTTTTGTATAAGGGGCAAATGGTCACATCCCCAGTGAAGTTTCAGAGTCCCACTGTGTGGCTATGTCAGCAGGTTGATCCATGGTAATTGTATGTCTATTCCAGTGGGTGAGAGATCAGTGTGTTATGAGTAATGGTAAGGTCAAAACTAAAAATCTGGGTCATGATGACTTTATATTATTTCAAACAATATAGAAACTGTCCCATGTCTGTGACTGATTTGTGTTCATAGCCGCACTTTCAAAAATTGATATACCATGAAGAAATCTAAAGGGATGATGTAAGTGTAATAACTACAAGAAAAACCTTATTGAAAAATATAAGCATCATAGTTATATCTGTGTCTGACCCTTTTGTTTTGATCACTGGTTCTCCATGTGCACCCAAATCACCCAGTGAGATGTTTTTGTTTGTATTGTGGTAAGAACACTTAGCATGAGATCCAGTTAGCAAATTAATTTAACAAAATTTCACACGTATAATGCAGTACTGTAGACTAAGGTACAATCTCTAGAGCCTTATCATCTGTCATGGCCTGTCTATCAGTTGAATGACAGCTCCCCATTAGGCCCACCCTTTTCCCCTGGAAAGCAGCATTCAACACTCTGCTTCTCCTGGTTGATGTTTTTAGTAAGGAAAATAAACCAGCCATGGGAAAAAAAAAATGTTGCACTGGAAGAAGTCTTTAACTACATAAGGATGATAAATGCAGAGACATTTAGTTGGGTTTTGTTATTATTCTTAAATTTCCCCCCAATAACACACCCACTGTTGCTTGCATCCACCGTTGGTACACCTCTGTCCCAGCACCCCGCCTGGTGAACCTGCATGGGTGTGCATTTGCACCACTGCTATCACCACTACCAATCACCACTACCAAAGCAGCAGCATGGAAAGAAACAAGTCCAGTAAAAGGAATTTGACTCGCACCCACTAGAAAAATCATGTACGAGTACCCGCTTCTATGGGAACAAAATAGCAGCAATTGGAACAGAAGTACCTAAAAATAAATAGTACACCAAATCCACACTTAAGGACATACACACAGGTTACCCCCCCCACACCACACACACACACACGCACACACACTTGCACCCTCTTGACTTGCTAGTGCCTCCAGATTCTCCAGTCTAGTGATGGAGGAGGGATGGTGAGCATGGGCAGGACGATGACATCACAGTCAGCCTGCAGCCGGGAGAAGACCCACTCTTTCCTCAAAACTGCCATGGCAGTGAGGCTGCTCTGCGGGGTGACCCTTTGTCTCCTGGCAGTGGGTGAGTCCTGGGAGTTGGTGGCTGAGGTGTCCTGGAAAGCCCTGTCCTATTATTTCCAGAACTTGCATACAGGTCTTTTCCCTCATCACGCTTCCTATTGGCCTCTCTTTTCACCTCCTCTATCCTCTCACAGGCCTTGGGGACAAAGAAGTAATCCAGACCCCAAGATTCCTCATCAAAAGGACGGGGGAGGAAGTTGTGCTGGAGTGTTCACAGGATATGGGCCATGAAAGAATGTTCTGGTATCGACAAGACCCGGGCCTGGAGCTACGGCTGATCTATTTTTCATATGATGCCAACAATAATGACAAAGGAGACATCCCTGAGGGGTATAGTGTCTCTCGGAAGAAGAGGGAGAGATTCTCCCTGATCCTGGAGTCTGCCAACGTCACACATACATCTCTGTATCTCTGTGCCAGCAGTTCATTCACAGTAGTGCACAGCCACAGCCTCCCTGCACAAAAAAGAAAGTGACCCTGCCTCGGCCTGATGCTGGCTCCTGGGGCAGGTTGGTGACAATTAGAGAAAGGTGGCCCCTAAGAAGGAACCTCAATAGGCAATATCAGCAAGAGGAGCGGGAGATGTATCTCACCCCTGCCAAGTCGGGGAGCACTCTGAGGTGAACCTGCCAACAACATGTGTTGTCCCCAATCTGAATGGTGAGACTCCACCCAACAGGAAGTCCTCTCAAATTCACACTGAGCCCTGTTCTATCATTTTCTATTAGTTTCCCTTCCCTTTTCTATCCAAGTCCTTCTTCCTTGTTCAGCATCTCTGCTCTTGGTGGTGTCACTAGAGGCCACTAACACATTCTAAACCTTTTGAATCAATTTTATTGTTCATGTGCTGATTCCAGAGGAAGTTTGTAGAATTTGGATTCTGTTCATTCAATAAAGAGAAACACTCTGACTTAAAAAAAAAAAAAAAAAAAAAGAATTCTCTAGTTTCTCTGATAATCCTCTTTTGTTGGGAGAACTCTACTCAGGGAGGAAATAAACTCTGATGCAAATAGTGATAAGAACTGGTCAGGCTATAACCATGCTCAAATCACCCAGAGAAAAAGTGTGTTTGTTTTAGAGAATAGCCAGATTACCCTGTACAAAATCTTAATTGAGACTTTCCTACTTTTGGAATATAGAAGAAATGTTAAGGGTATTAGAAATCCAAGTTATAAGAACTTCAGAAAGCTATCAACAAGACAAAATAGACATAGGAAAACACATTTGGATTCAGTGTTATATTTTTATGTTAAAAGAAGTAAGAGGAAAAAGTAAATCAATATGTGTTGCAATGCCCAGGATCGAGTTTACCCAAGAGATCAGAGAAGAGCTGATTTTGGAAAATTTCAAACAAAGAAGAAGAACTGTCAAAAGGAAGAGATACCTGCCAGGTTCTGTGAGCAATCCCACTGGAGTGAAGGGAAGATTCCCTGACATAAGGCTAGAATCACAGGATTCCTGTCTGAAGTCCTGTCTGAAGTCAATATCCAGAACAGAGGAAATACATCACCACAGTGTATCAGTAAACAACAGAGCACAAGTCTACAAAATTGATATGCAGTGGACCTTCAGTGTGCCTGAGAACCTGACATTTACCCACAAATTCCCTGTTTCCCACAGCAAGCATTGCACAGACTCAGATGATCAATCACAAGAGAGGAGTCCAGCTATAAGCAATGTGTGTCTGTTCCCAGTGCCCCCTGGGACCACCCAACATCTACCCAAGAGGAATTCCAGAAAAAGGAAAGAGCAGCTTCAAAATTGCCAAAGAAATAATCACACAAAAATTATTCCCCAGAAATGGAAAACATAAGCCTCCAGACAAAAAGGCAACAGTGTTTTTGACAAATTTACAGCTGAAACTAAGGCATAGCTTTACGAAATTTCAAAACACTGGAAATTAAATGATCCTAACACTGGGAATTAAATGATCCTTTCTACCAGGGACTCACCTCTCTTGAGTCCCTGGTAGAAAGAGCACTGCCCCAGCCCCAGATCCTCCCCTGTCCTGTGGCCAGCTGCTTCTCCACACACCTTCACCCTCACCCTCACCCTAACCCCCATAGTGATATGGAGGAGCTAGGGGGTGTTGCATATGTGGTGGGCTCAAGTCACAACTGATGACCCAAAAGCTCAGAGAATTCAGTCCTCAGAAAGAGGCTTCTGCCAAACCTGGTCAACCTTTGCCCCAGAGGAAGACTGATCCTTATTTTCCTGGACAAGAAAACAATCTTTTCTCTGACCCAAAGGGAGACACAGTCTCACCTTCCAGGGCTGCTTGCTGTGCAAATATCCTTGACAAGGTCGTCAGAAGAGAAGCTGATGGGGAATGTGGAGAAATGCCAGAGACCCATGAAGAGGTGTCTCCCAACACTGTTCCACTGCCCCGGCAGAGCACAACTAGGCAGCGCCCCCACCGAAGTCCAATGAAAGATTCTCATTTGAAGAAACTGCACATCTCTGGGAAAGAGACTTACCTAGACCAGCATCTGAGTATCCTTTACAAAATGGCTGGGTTTCCAGCCTGGTCTCTCCAAGTGAAACCTAGTAAGCAAGTGCACCATATTACCAGATACTGGGGATTTACTGCCCCACTTTTAACATGAATAAACAATCAAAGATCATCTGTGTGTGTGTGTGTGTGTGTGTGTGTGTGTGTGTGTACTGAACTCAGGCACTCTACCACTAAGATACATATATCCCTAGCCCTTTTTATTTTTTATTTTGAGACAGGGTATCAATGAATTTCTGAGACTGGCTTTGAACCCACCATCTTCCTGCCACAGCCTCCTGAGACACTGAAATTACAGGCTTGTGTCACCGCACCCAGTGGTATTTCTAACACTTAAGAAAGAAAGCAGCTGGGCACAGTGGCACATGCTTATAATCCCAGCAGCTTGGGAAGCTAAGGCCGGAGGATCATGAGTTCAAAGTCAGCTTCAGCAAAAGCAAGGCATTAAGCAACTCAGGGAGACTCTGTCTCTAAATAAATACCAAAGTAGGGATGAGGATGTGGTTCAGTGGTCAAGTGACACTGAGTTCAATCCCCATACTCCCCCCCCCCCCAAAAAAAAAAGCAAGAGATAGAGAGGGAGACAAAAGGAAGAGAAAAGAAATAATGGAGACAAAGGAAACTGAGGCAAGCAGACCTAGGAAAGGAAAGAAAGGGAAATTCCAAATAGTAGTCATGTAAATGCTTATTTCCATCCTCAGGTAAAAGAAATATTTCATTCTTAAAATGATACAAAGGAAATATATTTGTGTCCAGAGTTTATAGTTGTTATTTGCTGGAAGGTGTGTCTTCAGGAGTCACTAGGCCATTATCACAATTGCTTCATTCTTTTTTTATAAACTTTATAAACTTTAAGAAAGAAAAAATGTTTAAAATAAGAGTCAAAAGAAATAGAACAAAAGAGATGACAGAAGACATGAAAGGGAACATCAGTGGCTTAAGGGATCAACACAGAAGATCCAACAGCTGCCCAAGAGGAATTCCAGAAAAAGGAAAGAGCAGCTTCAAAATTGTCAGAGAAATAACCACACAAAAATTATTCCCCAGAAATGGAAAACATAAGCCTCCAGACAAAAAGGCAACAGTGTTTTTGACAAATTTACAACTGAAACTAAGGCATAGCTTTATGAAATTTCAAAGCACTGGAAATTAAATGATCCTGACACTACCCAGGAAAAAGAAAGCTTATAAATTAAAGCTATGTATAAAAAGCTATAAGAAAATTAGAAAGCCAAATGACATTAGATTTCTCAGCAAAACTGAATTCTACAAAACAATGATGCAAGAAATATCTATAAAATTCTGATAGAAAATGATTTTCAACATGTATTTCTCTACAAACTCAAGATATCAATAGAATACAAGGAAAAAGACAATTTCATTTATGTTAGAATCCAAGACTTTTACTTGTAGTTTACCCTTTTTTAGGAAATTACTGAACAATGTGCCCAAAGCAAACTGTGAGAGAAAAACAAAATTAGAAGAACTCATGGAATTTAGGAAATAGGAAATCTAATTCAGAATAACAGAACATCTGGACAGCAAAACTAATTTGCAATCAGTCCAGACTGAAACAGGGCACTCTAGAAGTACATTTTCAAATATGGCCAAATATGGTCCATATACTGTGGATCTACCTGACCATACTGTTTCAGTAAACCATCCATGGATTCTACCACCAGTTTGCATGGCTTATCAAAAACCCATATCCATAATGGAGAAAGCAATCCCATTAAAATGAACTTAAATTTTTCAGAAGCTTTACATACGCAGAGGAACCAGAAAACTAGAATCTTTTGATGATTAAGTAGAGTTTTAAAAAAATGACGTAATTGTTCTGCAACATGTACACTTAGAAAAATGAGATATTGTATCCCATCTATGTATGACATATCACAGTGCATAAATGCATTGTACTGTCATGTATTACTAATTAAAACAAATCTAAAAATTTTAAGAAAAGAATGAAGCAATTGTGATAATGGCCTAGTGAGTCCTGAAGACACACCTTCCAGCAAATAACAACCATAAACTCTGGACACAAATTTTGAAAGCCTAGTTGAAGGCACAGCAAAGCTACCAGAAGCAGGCAGAAGCTACAGGAAAGACCACTCTTGGGTGAAAAGAAAGTTTTCTCTGTTTTAGCAGCTTTTTTGCTGGAAAGCACGTTCCAATCAAATAGAAAAGCATGAAGAACACAGCTGTGGAGTCAGGGAGGATGTCCAAGAAAGAGGAAGGCCACAAAAATGCAAGCCAGTTCTGCACACAAACCTGCCCAAATTTCCGGTTAAGGACTGAATGATGCTCATGAGAATAACAGTCCAGCCAGCCATGCCGAGGCTGAGAGAACTAAACGGCAATTCCAGCTATTGCCTACTCTAGAGGAACAGAATGTGAAGTCTGAATTCAAACAAGTTAAATGTTTATTAAAAACAAAAAAGCCAAGTATCCCCAGAGGGATGAAACAGAATCCCAGACGTACCTTTGACAATATTCAAGGTAACAGTGTAAAAATTATTAGGCCTATCATTCTTAGTTATGCACCAGTCAAGAAGGCACAGAAGACTGCAAAACAAGGAAATGTTCCATAGTATTGCTCCATAGTTAATGTCTGGGCTATGGGATCAATAGGAGTGGATTAGAGTCTTCATTTTGTTACTAATTTTTAGATTGTGTTTACTTGGATAGGTTAAGATCTCTAGTTCTTACCTGTAAGATTTCCTAATTCATAAAAAGAGTGACAATAGTAGTCTAAATAACATAGCGTGTAAATAGACTGAAATAATACATTCAAAGCAGAGTAAGTGCTCAAAACTACTAATACTTCTATTATGCAAAAATAAACTATTTTAGGTGGTTACATAATATGGGAAACTGATTGGATAATGCAAAGGATCATGGCATTATGCTCACATTTTACGGGACTTTTGCATAACCTATACTGAGTTGCATTTGAGTATGAGTAATCTTATTACAAATACCCAGGGATTAAGCAGAGATAAACAAAATACTTATCACTGTGATAATAGAAATGAGGGGAGAAATAAGGGAATTAATACATGCATATAATGCATTTGATATGTGAATTGATAAATGAAGTAGGTGAGGGGGAAAGAGGCTTATTGAATTCCTGAGCCTAAAAGTCAAGCCGTATGTAAATGCCATTTACTGGGAGAGTAGAGTTTATTTTTTTAAAAAAGCCAGTTTATTGGTGTCTGTATGTTGGAGAAAGACTAAAGAATTCCATTTGAGACAGCAATGATGACGACTGTGAATGTTTGAAATTCTACTGAGTTTCCTTCATAGTCTCAACTTTTATCTTTGCTTCTTTGAAGTCAATATTGCATCCCTTTCTTGCTTGGGTACCCAAAGAACATTATGATGTTCAATAATGATGAATGAGAACATGGATAGATGGTGGCTGTGGCAGGTGCATGCTGGGATGCCTTGTTAAACATGCATTCTAAATGAAGGGCCACACACTTCCACTAGGGGGCAGACCCAATTCTCCATATTCTGAAACTGAGCAGGTGGGGAAGTAACTACAAGATCATAAGGAAAGATTATTTCGGTTTGACTTTCAGTGCCTTTTCTCAGGGGAGAGGTCATTGCTTAAAGATGTGGGCTCTCCTGCTACTTCTCTTGGGACGAGGTAGGATCTTCGTCCCATGGGGAGTCTGGGGTTAATGTTAATGCTGAGAAGAGGTGTGGAATATTTTCTCTCCAGAGGATCCAAAGCCACCAGTCAGGGGATGAGGGGAGATGTTAGATTAGAGGATCCTGACAGATGACAATTGGAAAGACAAAAAGGAGGCAGTGCTGGGGGTCCTTTGGGAGCTGAAGTGATATTGGAGTAAATGAAGCAGAGACCTTCCTGTCTGGGGATGTGTGTGATCCTAAGCGTGTTAGCCTTCACAGTTCTCCGTGTTTCTGGAACTAGGCTTTGTGTTCAGCGCTCTCCTGTATCAAAAGCCAAGCAGGGACATCTGCAAACATGGGACCTCTGTGACAATCCAGTGTCAGGTGGATAGCCAACTCGCTCTGATGTTCTGGTACCGTCAGCTCTCAGGACAGGGCTTGATGCTGATCGCCACTGCAAACCAAGGCTCTGAGGCCACATATGAAAATGGATTTGCCAAAGACAAGTTTCCCATCAGCCGCTCAAACCTATCATTCTCGACGCTGACTGTGAACAACGTGAGCCCCGAAGACAGCAGCTTATATCTCTGCAGTGCTGGAGACACAGTGCTGGGCACAGATCAAAGATCTGAGCAAGAACCTCAGCTTCCTCTTACCCAGCTGCCCACAAATGATCCTGAGGACCCTGCAAAGATGGAGTGGGGAAAACCATTGCTTCTGGGTGGGGAGCACTGCTTGTGTGTTTGTGAGCAGGCAAAGACGTGAATGGTAGGCTGGGGGTGGAGAGAGACCTTTGGACTAGCCAGATGATTCCATCGCAGACAGGAAGAGAAGCTCCTGGGAGGCCAAGGGCAAAATTTCATCCAGAGGGTGCTTATAAATACTCAGTAAAGACAATCAGATAACAGTTTGCTCAAAGTGACAGGATCAGAAATACATTTTAACTATTCTAGCTCAAGGAAATACTTAGCTTATTTTTTATCATTTTATCTCAAGGCTCTCAGATGGCCTGTTCTCTGTCAACACAGTTTGGGAAGGACCTTAGTCATCTTGATATCATGCTGGTCTATAGCACTGAGGACATGCTGACTGTTCATAGTGAGTACAACCAGGAGACTCTGTAGTGGCCTCAGTAGGACATACGTATGCCTAATCAATGCACAATCTGCGAAAGTTGAGACCTGCCACAGTGCTCCAGAGGTCTGGGGCTTGATGGAATATCTTCTTTAAAGTGAGAAATAAACTGCTGAAATTTATATCATCTGCCATGGAGAAGGAGGTGCAATGCTTGGTCTTTTTTGGATATTAAACCAGCTTTGGGGCATACCGTATTTGATTGTGCCCCTCTGTCCATTTACAGAGTTATCTTGTAAATTTGAGGCCAGTGCAAAAGAGATTCAATAACCCAATAGGCTGTGATGAAAGCTTTCTGGTGCTTCAGCATTGACCGAGCTGACACAGTAGTTCTTGAAGAGCCCTATATATGATAGGGATGCTCTAAGGAGGTCCTTATCTCTTATTCACAATAAGGGACTCACCCAGCTGTGTGAAGCAAATTCACTCTGCCCTGGTTACCACAAAAGCTCTGCATCTTGGGCTGAAGTTTTACTACTTACCTGCATTCTGTGAGAAAGAACATTCACATTCATAAGTGACATAAAGAGGGTTTATTACATACAGATAGGCAGCAATGGCTCGGGAATGCTGCCCAGGGTAGCATGTATCTCTTCTGCATGTAGCTCACGGGCACCACAGCAGACGTGACATGACGTCCTGGGCTAAAGTTGAGGAACATCTTGTTTCCAGGAGAAGTCAAATGGGGCTCAGGCTGCTTTGGCCAGCTCCTCCTTATCTTGGGGGGTTGAATGCTCAGTACATTCTACAGTTATTCTTGAGAACCAGAAGTGACAAGGCAGGAGGTGGGGGCTGGGTTGGTCCAAGGCCAACTGAAGAACTGTTCTCCAGGGAGATGTAGAATTCTGGTGTAAAGTCATACCTTCTTCTACCCGCCAACATCTGTCCTTCCTTAAAAGTTGATCCTGGCTTTTTACTGAATGCCTCATCATAGCATTTAAATCCAGGAGTTATTTCACCTGCAAAACTAACTGTGAAGTTAAACATGCACAAATCACTCCATTATTAAATAGAAAATGCCAGAAGGAACAGTTCAATTTCAAGAGCATGCTGCAGAATTTCACAGTACTCACTCCTAGTTTTTCCCCACTTACCCTCAATCCACACCCAATTGTATAGATATGGAAATTGCCCATTTTTAAGTGAAAAACATGGGCCTGTTTTCTGGATGGGTTTGCACATCATTCTGGAATGAACATTACAGTCTCATACGCATAGGATTCAGAAAGGTAGTGGTGAAAGTAAACTCCTCAGGGCCAGAACACCAGTCCACAAACCTGGCCTTTAACATTTTATAGAAGGGGAGATGCCCTGCAGTGTAGCTCTCGCCTATGTTCAACCTTCTTTCTCATTATCCTCTAGCATCTTTACCCTTTCAGTCCTACTTTTCCTCTTTTGGCTTCTTCCTGCTGCATTCTGGGTAATTTCTTTAGCATCATTGTTCACTTTCTTAATTTATATCTCTGTGCCAATAAGCCATTTAAACTTTAAACTGACTTTATGTAAACTAATTTTAATTTCTAGGAAATCTCCTTGAGTTTCTTATGTATGTGAATGATTATTTGAAAAATCATTTGCTTCTTATGCATTTCTAGACTCTTTTATTTCTTTAAGAATATCAACCATGCTGGGTGCGGTGGTGCACGCCTGTAATCCCAGCACTTTGGGAGGCTGAGGCAGGAGGATCACGAGTTCAAAGCCAGTCTCAGCAATGGTGAGGCACTTAGCAACTCAGTGAGACCCTGTCTCTAAATAAAATACAAAAAAAGGGCTGGGGATGTGGCCCAGTGGTCGAGTGCCCCTGAGTTCAATCCCTGGTACCAAAAAAAAAAAAAAAAGAATATCAAACATCATCTGGACCTTTGATCTGATAATGCCAACATCTGATTCCTTTTTGTATCTGGTTTTCCTGTTTGGAATGTCCTTTGATTCTCACTCAGAGTGACTTATTTCCATCTATAATATGTGTTTTGATGTTGTGAATTCTTCTTTGGGAATTCCTTAAAGCCTGGACTAACAGTGGGTTTTCCAGGAAGTACTTATATTTGCCTTTGGTAAGCAATTGGGGTGCTATAAACCCAATGCTTTGTTAATTTATAATTTGTAGTGTGTATCTTCACCATAGAACAACATCTGTCCAAAATCCCAGTGAGCTAACTGCTCAGTAGCAAGGATTAGTCAGAAGAAAAAGTTTTTTTAATCTTTCACCCAAAGCCAAGAACAATAAATAATATTGCTTACTAATATGCATTACTTCTGAGTTAATTTTCTAGTTTGTCCTTTGCTGAGTGTGTAGTTCTTCCTACGTCCTAGCTGCTGGTCTCAGACTGGTCTTTCCTAGACCTGGTCCAGGGAGTCTTCAGCTTTTACACATGTTGATTCTCTGGGTCACAGGAAGCCACACTACACCCAATTTATCTACCCGGTCTAGTGGCAGCTTAACTTCCTCATACCCCACGTCCCCAAAAAGTAATGGTGCCCTGCAGGGAAGGCCTGAATTGTGGAGCAGCTTCCTGTATTACAGCAAAGTCGCCTCCTTAGAAGGCATAAAGCAGTGCGGTTAGGAACTTAAACTCTGTCAAGTGACATGCCTGAGTTTAAAACTTGGTTCTGCTTTTTCACTAGGAGTAAACCTGAACAAGTTGCACTGTTTCTCTACACCTTAGTTTCTCATAAGTAAAATGAAGATAATCAGATTTTTTAAAATAAGAGTTAGTTATAAGAATGAGGTGAAATTGTCCACAGAAATCACATAACATCAAGCTTGCCAGAGACAGCAAATAATGTAGTTGGTACCTAAATGTGTTGTTCACTGTCATACTTGGCATTTTACTATGGGGAATTTCTTTTTTGAGATTAGTCATTCCCCTATTAGGAAATCTTATCTATTATTAAAATTGTTTCTTTGTGCTATTTTAGTTACCTAAAAATGCATGTGTTATAATATATACAGATTATTAAAGTGAGGAATAGCAAATTCAGCTTTGGTAACATTAGATTATATAATGCATTCTGTTTCAGAATTTATTCTTAACACGATAAAATTCCATAAATGCCATTTAATATCAAAATATGCATATTGATATTAACTTTTGTAAGAATATGTCAATGTATTGATGACCGTCCTTCATATTATCAGTTTTGACTCAATCAAAAACAACAACAAGGTAAATAGCCATATGGAAAATGATAAGGTTATCTAACTTAAAAAAGCAATAGGTTGTGTGTGTTGATTCTTGTTATAAACTCAGAAGGGAACCATGGAAGACCTCCTGGTTTCATCTTTGCATGGACCTTTCTTATTCAAATATCATCTCCCCAAAGAGAACTTTCCTGATCACCCAAGCTGCACTTCATATCACATTACCACTTGACCCTGTTTTAATACCAAATCACTATTTTATGAAATAAAGTGTGTGTGTGTGTGTGTGTGTGTGTGTGTGTGTGTGTGTATGCACATCTAGTTATTTACTTTCTGTCTTCCATCTCAACCTTTTCACTTGGGTGGATGGACACATATATCCCACAAAAGTGAGGAACGTTTCCATGTTCTTGACTGCTATCATTTTAGAGTCCAGAACTCCCCTGGAATACCACAGAAATTCAGCAAATATTTATTGAATATGTAAATATGACTCAAAAAAAAAAAAAAAGAAAAGAAAAGAAAACTTGTTAAGCAATGGTGTACCTCCCTTGGAGGTAAAGTCTACAAAGTCTTGGGGGCTTAGACAAACTAATCTGATAAGAAGGAGGAAATAGAAACCTCCAACTTTATATATGAACAAAGCTTTATATTTGAAGAGAAAGTCACATAACTGTGTGTGCCAAGCTACCCTGTGCTGCCTTCCCCAAGCCTGGGAACTGCAACAGATGTCACAAGTTCTATGGAGGCCTAGCCTAGAACCTGCTCCAGCACAGTGGTCCTGAGGTGGGAGGGCCTCAGACTGGAAATGTGCTGGTGCCCGTCTAGACTGTAGCACTCAGTTCTGGCCAAGTTGACCTACAGGGAGATGGGTTCACCAGTTTGCTTTCATTTGCTTTCCAAATGGTTGACACAATCTAGACTTTTTATGAACCAAGTGAGTAGACGTAGTCCTGCTGACCAATTGGATTTCTCACCAAACTTGGCTTGTGGGGTTAAATCTGGATCTAATGATTTACAAAACTAGATACACATGTCATGCATTAAAGTCTGTCACCACACAAGTCATAGGTATTACAGTAACAACAGCCTGCATGGTTATTCCTCCAGGACCCTGCATGACCTCTCTGCTGCTTATTCTCTAATAAACTGGGATCACTTTAACATCTCCAAGAGGCCCTAGGGAGTGTGAACAAGGAGTGGTTGTAGCATGAACAGAAACACTCACTGTTATACTACAGGCATTGACCTTGAACAACCTTAAAACTTTCATTGTTAATTTGCTGATCAGCCATGACCAGTCTGTGCCTCTGTGCCTCTGTTTTTCTGGATCACACACAGCATACCCTTCACTATCCAGATTCAGTTATTCCCAGGAGAGGTATTCAAAACAAAATTTTTCTTATTGAATAAACAGAAATGGTGCTGTGGGAGAGGTAGATAGCTTGGGGAAAAGTAATGGAGGTGAGGAAAGGAACTGAGTTTAGAAGGAAGAGAGTCTGGAATTTAACCATCTGGTTCTGGAGTGATACAGGACATTGAAGACCAAGGAGTAGTGGACTAAGTGAGGAGAAAACCCGGATGTGGGGGGATTGGATAAAAAGGTCTTATAAAAAGAAAACAGCCTTCTTTTCAGACTGCTGAGAGGTCAGAAAGGTTCCACCATGTAGTGACACAATGGGAAATAAATATGGTTTAAAGAGGGGGAGATTCTGATATCATTCCTGCATCCCTTATCCAAGTGACTCGAGAGAAGTGACTTAACCTTCAAGCTTTAGATTCTTCATCCATAAAAAGGAGAAAACAGTATCTGTTCCCCATTGCCTTGGTGAAGCTGTATCAAGGATGAGATAAGAAGAAGGGAAATACATGTTCTAAGTTTTTGTTTAAAGCTTAAGCCCCTCCTCCTCTTGCCCTATCTTCTGCTCCCCACCTTAGAGCCATGAAAATATGCAAATTTAATGCCCCACGAAATTCCATCTGCATATCTTATTTATTCTTCAAGCCTTATTCACTGTGGAGAGGTAAGTGGGGAAGTCTCTAGCAACGGAAGTTTTAAGGTTGTGCATGGTCAATTCCTATACACTCCCTTGGGCCTCTTGAAAATGCTCAAGCGATCCCTCTTTATTAGAGAATAAGCAGCAGAGAGACCTTGCAGGCCTAGGTTGGTGCTACAGTGTTTAAATCTCATCTTCCAGCATACTGGCTGCATGAATGTGAGCAAATTACTTCACCCCTAGGAAGCTCATTTGATTATCTGCAAAATGTGGAACCCCATAGGTGGATGTGATGACAAAATGGAAAAGGTCCATAAAAGACTTGTACAATAATGAGCACACAGAAACTCTTCACTGCTGTCTTAACTGAAGGACAGTGGTTTGATATCGTAAGCACCAAATGCAAGCAAGGGGAATATCCTGGCGTAGACAAAGGAATCCATAGGTATAATAAACAGTACCAGCCCAGAAGCGGTGGTGCAAGCCTGTAATCCCAGCACTTGGGAAGCTGAGGCAGGAGGATCGCAAGTTCAAAGCCAGCCTCAGCAATGGTGAGAGGCACTTAGCAACTCAGTGAGACCCTGTCTCTAATGAAATACAAAAAAGGGCTGGGGATGTGGCCCAGTGGTTGAGTGCCCCTGAGTTCAATCCCCAGTAACAAACAAAAACAAAAAAACAACAACAACAAACAATAAACAGTACCAAGAACTGTGTAAACATCAAAACTGAGTTTAAGCAGCTGAATTCCGAACCCAGTCTACTCATCTGAACATAGAGTATGAAATAATATAGTCTGTCTGTGACTGCCTTCTCTACCTCTGAGGCAATTCCCACTACCTCAAGGAAAGCTGATGTGAGGCTGTATAAGTAGGAGCACAAAATATCAGGAGAAGGCTAATCTTAAGCTTTAAATAAAAATCTTCTTGCCCTTGGAGTTTCCATTTTAGACAGAGTCAGAGCCACAGAAGCACTCCAAAAAAATCTCTTTTCCCAAATCAATTTCCCGTCTTCTGCCAACAAGGATTGCTTCCCTGTGGGCCACACATCCAGGTCACACTGATACCTACAGATACTAGAAGAAAAGTCTATCTTATCCTCTAAAGTAGTAGTCCTATGGACCCCCTTGGTAAGGAGACAAAACAGCAGCATGCTAGTTGACATCACAGAAAAATCACCTATGATCCAGGCTGCACAATTTGGCTTCCTTAGACTCGAGCTATTTCTGAGCATGGAAAAAAACTGTGTCCATGCATTGGAAATGGGTTGGAGGTCATCTCAAGGTAAGGGTCAGAGAAAAGGTGCCTGATGAAATATTAATTCAACAGTCTATTTGTACCGGAAGACAAGTGTTAGAAGGGAACCTGGTGTATAATTTCTCCTCTGGGGACCTCTGGCTTTATCCCCAATAAAACATTAAGATGCCACCTGCAGCAAGTCCCACACTTCACAACACTTCCCATGTCTTTTTGTAACCTAGAAGCAAACTGTGCCCTTACTACATGTATTCCTGGGCAAGACAGAATCTTTCTGAGTCTCTGCTGCCACCTCTGTAAATAGAAATAATTTCGTTCTGCATACCTCATGATTAAAACTTTTGTAAGAGGTCAAACTGTGAAGCTCAATAAAAGAAAAAGTAAAGTGCCATTGTTCTTGGTTCAAAAGTTCCTGAAAAGCTGTCGGGCTCACTTAGGTACAAGTCCATGAAGCATTCAAAGGGGTGCAGAGTGGAGGAGAGATCTCTGAGCAGCAGGCCTCCTGGAGTGGACAGACTGGCCCTGCCACGCAGGGATGGGACCCGGAGGTACCCCATAAGCCCCGCACTGGCATTTCCTCCAATTCAGTTTCCATTTCCTCCATGCTCCATCTTTTTTTTTTTTTTTTTTTTTACCATCTCTAACTCAAGCATCAGATGTGGAGCTGGGTTTTCCTCGCTGTGTTCAGCATCTCCAAAACATTCACACCTTTTCTATTTTTTAGAGAAGTCAAACATGAACTCTGCTCGCTCCTGGCCCCCTCTCCAACCCTGAGATGAGAGGAGCTGAGTGAGAGACAAAAGCGTCCTGGAATACGGCCCCTGCAAGTGGCTCACGTATTCGACACAAGCACGCACGCCATTCCCCTCTCCACTCCTGGCCAAGTTATGCCTTCCTGAATTGAAAGACCGGGTCCTGATGGTCGTGGTGGGTCTCAAATTTGGATCCTATCTAGGAAGGTGCACTCTGTATTGAACCTAGCATTGCAATCTCGCTGCATATAAGATGGAAAATTCCAGAATCTGCTCCCCCCCCCCATGTTTTTGTTATTGAATCCAGTGCCTAACCTCTTTACAATGAGCTAACCTCTCTCTACCTATTGCTGATTCTCTGATCAGAACCCAGATCCATCTCTCCCCAAACCCTTTCTAATCTGGGCATACAACTGTGCCTCTCACAGTCTTGTCCTAGCAGGTGGGAACTATTACTCATCTTTAGTGCCGATTGGCAGGGCAACTTTGAGGCTGCTTAAAGAGAACCCATGACAGTATAAGCAGTGAGACAAAGGTCCTGGCACTGAGGGAGAGGGAGGACATAGAATTGGCCTTCCATCTCCCAAATGTATTGGGGAAATCTCCTACTTAACCTTTGCTCCTTCTCCTGTGAAACACTCCCCACCCATGACACTTGCTGGGGAGAAGAGCCAGCGGACAGCCCAGACTCCTGAGGAACTCTCTCATCACCTCTTGATGGTATAATTCTGGTTCCCAGAGGCTTTACACTAGACCAAGTGGATTCAATTTCAGAGAAGCATCTTCATGTTTAAGCCTCAGACAAGACTTCTTTTCTCTCTTGGGGGCTCCAGGATCCTGAACAGCCAAGCTTGCTACCAAGGTCAGGCCTTTCTCCAATTAAGTTAAATAAATCCCCACAAGGTCAGAGGGTTTCCAGGAACTCAGGCCATTCCGCCTCCTCCTAACCCTGAGCTCCTCAGCCTAAGAAAGCCCAGCTGTGCAGGGGGGGCTTGGCTTCCCCAGCTTCCCCAGCCCAGTACCTCTCCAGGAATCAGCTACTCTCCCTCTCTGCCCTCGATGGTAAGTTTCTTATCATTTGCAGGTCACCGATCCACAGAGTGGCCAAAAATAGCTGGGCTGATGCAAGATGGCGAAGGGGAAAGCTGCAGGTGTGTTTGTGCAGGGACATTGGTGACCTTTCATCTCGAACGCCCTCTTCTCCCTCACTGGGGAGGTATAAAGGCGCCTCTCCACCACCTGCTCACATACACTTCTGCCACCATGAAAGCACTCCTGATCCTGGCCTTTGTGGGAGCCGCTGGTGAGTTCCATATCTTGCTTTGCCTCGGGCCCTGCCTACACCTCTTTCCTGGAAGTCACCTGCCCTGCCGTCACTTCACTTTGATGTTCTCTCCCCTGACCTGCACCTCTCCTTACCCTTTCCTTGGGCTCTCTGTAAGCCTTACCTCACTCATCCTCTCCCCGATTCTACTCCCACCATCATCCTCCATCCATGTCAGGGAGGCTGGTGAGGGAGGCCAGGTGGAGGTGGCCCATGAAACGAACCAGCAGCCCTGTGGTGGCTCCAGCAGTTCCGGCATAGCTGCTTGAATGCATCAGCCCGAGAAATTCTGACTTCATATGTCTCGGTTTGGGCCTCTGTATTGTCTTTTTTAATTTCCCAGGTGCTTTAAGATTCCCGGGTATGCAGCCAAAGTTAAGAACCATTCATTGTCAGTAACAGTGCCTCCTGCCTATGTGAGACCAAAAACTGCTCTCTAATCTCGCCTCAATGTACAGATCTAAGCTATGTTAGGAGCTGGGTATACCCAGGGCTACTCAGCCAGCTAGGCCAAACCATCCTGATAACCCAGGGCTCAAATAGCCATGGGAGGCGGACAAGTTAGGATGATGACAGAGAAGCCCTCAATGGGTGAGACAATGCAATTCTGATGTGTATCCCACTAAGTACATTTCTTGTGTCCTCAAAAGAAATCTGAGCCCCTGCAGGGTATCTGCTATGTATCCTGCAGATGCAGGTGCTCAGGACAACTGTGATGCCTACGGGGTGGCAGCTCCCTGCTTGGCTTCAGTGACTGTGCTCATTAAGGAATCTTAATTAGCAGGAGGTAGCCCCTGTGCCCTCCACCTCCTGCTAAGTTGGCTTCTCCCTTCCTGTCTCCACCCTAGTCGCTCTCCCCACTGATGACGATGACAAGATCGTCGGGGGCTACACCTGTGCGGAGAATTCCGTCCCCTACCAGGTGTCCCTGAACTCAGGCTACCACTTCTGTGGAGGCTCCCTCATCAATGAACAGTGGGTGGTGTCTGCAGCTCACTGCTACAAGTCGTAAGTGATGGGCCCTTGGTGCAGCAGAGTCCACAGCCCCGGTCTGTTGGAGGGCCTGGGTCCGTCCAGGGAAGTGCTGAGGTCATAAGTAGGCGGGGAGAAGGGGAGGGAGAAGAGAAGTCCCTGGGAGCCATGGACTTGCGGAGCTGAGCATGAAGAGGGGCCCAAGATAGAGAACCTTCTACCCCAAAGACGTCCATAAAGCTGAAGGGCTGGGTGTCATAACAGCAGGGAGGGATATTTTGTGGTGGTGAGAACCAGTTAGGCCAGGTGCACGCCTGCAATCTCAGCAGCTAGGGAGGCTAAGGTAGCAAGATTGCGAGTTCAAAGCCAGCCTCAGCAAGAAGCCAGGTGCTAAGCGACTCAATGAGACCCTGTCTCTCAATAGAATACAAAATAAGGCTGGGGATGTGGCGCAGTGGTCAAGTGCCCCTGAGATCAGACCCCAGTAACCCCCCCCCCAAAAAAAAAAAAAAAAAAAAAAAACAGTGAGGAAGGCAGGCGAGGACCTTGCACAAGCACTTTCTGCCAGTTGGCTACACGTTAAAACCACCTAAGAAACAGCTAAAAAAAATCAATCAATCTCTAATGCCGGGGTCCTATAAGAGAAATAGTTAACTCAGCCTTTTCAAGAAGAGGGCTGGGAATACTGGTGAGTTGTTAACACTTCTCTGTCTGTACCCAGAAATGAGAACTAACGTCTCCACCAGGTTTCTCAAATCTGAGTGTGCACTGGAATCTCCTGCAGGGCTTGTGAAAACCCAGATGACCAGGACCACCCCTGAGGTTCTGGCTCAGTGGTCTGGGATGGGCACTGAGCATTTCCGACAGGTTCCCAGGTGATGCTGCCGCTGCAGGTCCCAGGGCCACATGCTGATTAGTTCCTGCAGGAGGATGGTAGTGCTTGCTAGAGGGAGAGGGAGAGCAAAGTCCCTGCGTGTAGTTCACAAAGGTGCAGAGGATGAAGGAAACTTCAGGTCCCTCTTTTGGGTCTACAGCTCTGGATGAGTGAGAGGGCTGTGGGACAGCAGTTTGAGGAGGAGTCCCCAACCACAGCCCTTCACCTCATCCCCTCCACACACCCCCCAGGAAAGCAGAAAGGGCCCAGGTCTCACAGCAAGACTCGCCCACCCCCCTCTACTGCTTCTGTGACATTGCCACATACCCCAGGCCACACCTCCAGACTCACCCATGAGCAGGGAGCTTAAAACCCTGGGGTGTCCTAGGCTCTGGGGAGAAACCCTCACCAGGCCTCTTCCCAACAGCTGCATCCAGGTGAGACTGGGAGAGACAACATCGAAGTCCTTGAGGGGGGTGAGCAGTTCATCAACTTGGCCAAAGTCATCCGCCACCCCAAGTACAACAGCTGGGCCCCTGAACAACGACACCATGCTGATCAAGCTTGCCTCTCCTGCGACCATCAGCGCCCGGGTGGCCACTGTGTCTCTGCCCACCTCCTGTGCACCTGCGGGCACCCAGTGCCTCATCTCCGGCTGGGGCAACACCCTGAGCTCTGGTGGTGAATGGGACCCTTCACCTCTACTTCCCTCCAGCCCCACACTTTCCAAACACACCCCTGAGTGTGATCCCCTTTGCTTCCAGGCTACAAATCCCATGTAAGTGCCCACTACACCCAGGGCTCTGTAGTAGGTACCAAGGGATGCAAAGTCCCAAGGGGTTGATCCTAGAACCAAAAAGAACACAAGTGGAGAACATGCCATTATTACTTGTAAGAAGGGGATCTGCAGTGATGGGAACTGAAAGCCATTGTCCCTTTCTGGGTCTCGCATTCTTGAGGTCCTCTCCAGGGGCTACCCACTGGATATTGTTGTTCCCCAACCTGGCCCGGCTCACATTTCTTCTTTCCTTCATCATTTTCCGCCCCTCCTAGTCAACTACCCAGACCTGCTGCAATGCCTGCAGGCCCCCCTGCTGAGCCAGGATCAGTGCAAAGCTGCCTACCCTGGACAGATCACCGACAACATGGTCTGCGCCGGCTTCCTGGAGGGAGGCAAGGATTCTTGCCAGGTGATTTGACCCCTTCACCTATCAAGACCCTTGCCAGCACCCGGGTCCCACCTGGGAGTAGAATCTAAATACCCAAGGTGGGGAGGCTGGGTGGGGAGGCTGGGTGGGGGAGGCTCATTTGGGCTGCATGCATACCCAGCTCCTTAGAAAGGACAGAGAATGGGTCCCTGTGAGAAAGCTATGGAGCCACACAGCTGGGTGGGTTTTTTTTTTTTTTAATATTTATTTATTTGCTTTAGTTGTACACAATGCAATGCATTTATGTTTACATGGTGCTGAGGATCGAACCCGGGCCGCACACGTACTAGGCGAGGCTCTACCACTGAGCCACAACCCAGCCCCTGGGTGGGTCTTTAAGGTTCAGAGTAAGTGTAGCTATATTCCTCTTCACGTCCTCTTTACTCGTCCCTCCTCTCCAGGGTGACTCTGGTGGCCCTGTGGTCTGCAATGGTCAGCTCCAGGGAATTGTCTCCTGGGGCTATGGTTGTGCCCTGAAGGACAATCCTGGAGTCTATACCAGGGTGTGCAACTATGTGGACTGGATCCAACAGACCATTGCTGCCAATTGAAGTCCCCCACCCCCCTTGTCCCTTTGAAGTCACCTTGCCAATAAAATGGCTCCATCCTCACTGCCTGTGTCTGTGTGTCCTTCTCTAGAACCCTTGATCTCAAAAGCATCCTCCAATTTGAGGTCTGAGATCAAACTGAGCTCTCCCTGAGAGATGATGGGTAGAGGCCCTAGTTCTCAAAATAATCTCCAAGGAATACTAGATTCATATGAAGACATCAAATATAAGAATAAGAATGAGACACAATAGGTGGGATGATTTATTTTCTCAAGAAAAATGCGTTTCCCAGAGGTGTGTGAAAAGAGCTTCCTTGACCCTGGTGCTTGGGTGGGTCTTGATTGTGCTGATACGCGTGTGCAGTTGGTTGGTAGGTAAGATCACTGTCTTCTCTAACTCAGCAGGAACCTCTTTGTACCCAGAGCAAGCACAGCTACTGAGACCTCAGTCCTGATCATCTTGACTTCCGATCCCCTCACCCATGTTCTTGTGGACAGTGCTGCACTCCCCCCTGCCTGCAGGTGTCTGACTTAAAGAAGACCCCATCAGCCATTTCCCAACAGCCTGCCTGTGTGTCTGGAGGGAGAACAGAGCTCTCTAGGTCCCCACCAGTCACAGTTCTGCCTTTGGTTCATCCACGTAATATGCATACACACCAGTATGTACACACTGTCCTGAGGGCTGTAGAGGTGTTTGCACACTTAGTTCTCTCCCTTCTGGAGTGGTTTTTATTCCAGAGGTACAGATGGAAAGCAGAGACTCAGAGAAGGTTATTAGCTTGCCCGACACCCAGCAGATGGCCAACCCGGGGACACCTCATCTGCTATGTGCACACTCTCCCACCTCCCATGCTCTCCTGCTGCAACTTCCGTGTGAAGTGATGAGATCAGTGCTGGTCTTCAGTGCCTCTCCAGCCCATTTTCTGCCCTCCTTGAGCCTCCTGAGGGGCTCCCCCTGATGTTCTCTTCCATGCAGCTTGGCTGCTCCTGCTCACTGTACCTGGTCACACCTCTCCTGGCTTCCCACAGCATTCGGAATGAAACTCCTTGAGATGGAAAGGCAGAGTTCCTTGTTCTTCTGTACCTCTCCACATCTCTCCTGCAATGCTCAGAAGTCCTGGTGGCCCTTCCAACAAGCCATGCACCTCTAGTCTCTATCTCTGGGCACCATGACTCCATCAGCAAGGATGTCCTACCTCATTCTCTCTAGCCTCTTCAGAAAAGTCTTTTCTGATGCCTCCTCCTCTTTTCATCCTGGTGCTGGCCCCAATGGCCTTGGACCTGAGTCAGGCATCCTCCCTATCCTGTGCTCACTTCTGCCATGCTTCTGCCCATGGTTCCCAGACAGTGGCTGAGCTGATCCTGGCAATGGACTTTGACAAGAGATGTCACCCTACTCATGCAGGTATCTCCAGTGGCCAGACAAATCCCAGGATAGAACAAGCACCTAGTGATTGATGAAGAAAGAGTAAAGGGAAAAATAGTCCTGAGAAAAGAAAAACTTTCAGAAGAATGAGTCAGAAGTTCTGGAATGGAGCCCAAGAACTTACACTTAGCATGTCTTCTGGGTCATTCTAAGTCATATGAAAGTTTGAGATCCAGTGTGGTAGAGAAATCCCTAAGCCTGTACTTTCTATGATAAATCTCATGCTTTTACTGACTATATTCAGGCACCACAATAAATCTTCAGATGTATTATCTCATTTAGTACTCACAACAGTCCCACGGGGTGGTTATTGTTGTTGTTGTTTTTCCATTTTAATAAGGAGACTGAAGTTTATAGCAGTGTGGTAACTTGTCCAAGGTCTCCTAGTCATAAGTGGGGCCAGTGGGAGCTCAGTCAGATTGGGTAGCAGGGAGTGGCTTCCCTGGTGGAAGGGACATCATCAGGGAACTCAAGTCTGGAGTGGGGGTGTCATCTCTGCCTCATCACTGGGCAGCTCACTTTAGCCTCTTCAGTTTTCAGCTCCTCAACTGAGAAAATTGATGGAGGGGTGGGGAGGGAGAGGTTGAAACAAGCCCATGAATGTGTTTGAACATTCTCAAGAATTGCAGATGTGTAAAATGTTATTTGTATGTGTCCTGGTCTCTACCACTTGCCTCACAACAGGCAACTTAAGAAAGATCCTGTGTCCTCTCCGGTCCCCACCAGTGCTTTGCACATTCTTCTTACCCCCTCAAGAGGCCAAGCCCAGATTGCAAGTACTGTGCTCTAAAAAATAAGGAAAGACGGCCCCCTGCTGCCCAAGTAGATGAATGACCTCAACCTCATACCTGCCTAAACAGGTGTTTGCTGCTCTTACCGGGCAAAAAGAAAGAAAGAAAAAGCTGTGTGTGCATTAGGGCACAGAGAAGCAAAACTAAGAGAAGTTCCATCGGATACTATAAGTACCATAAGACTAGTTGGGATTAAGGTCTTCAGATGATTAAAGGAAAACTTTAACTTAGAGGGTAAATTTTATTGATAGGCAAAAGGGGTAAATAAGACAGGAAAACAGATCTACTTGAAAATAGATCAAAGTAAAGTCTATGCCTCAAAAAAAAAAAAAAATAAATAAGAGAACTTAACCACTTTGCATTCAATGAAAGCAATCGACCTTTTATTCAGGCTCCTGGTGGTGTGAGATCTGTCAGTATTAATGAGGCAAATAAACAGATGTCTCCCACTTTCTTTACCCAATTCTGAGAGGCAGCCCTGCACCCAGTTTAGGGCACCCCTGGCTAACACTCTGATGTCCTCCAGGGCTTACACCTGTCCAGTTTCCATCAGAGAACAAACTATGAATCCCATGCTAGCACTGTGACAGAAATTCCCAGGAGAATTCTCTCCCTGTTTGTTTATTTAAATTTGTTAGTCAACCTAATTGTAGAAATTTTAACTCAACCTCATAAGGATTCATTAGAATTCTGCATTTTCCACAAGCTTCCTATGGGACAAGTGCCCCACTGAGCCCTGAATTCATAACCATGAATTTGCTCCTTATATAAAATGATCCACTTTGGAAAAAAAAAAAAAAAAAAAAAAAATAATGGCTTTGTAAATTAAGTAAGCATTTCTTTTTTAAGTAGGATATTTTCACATACTATTCAAAGCAATATTTTGTGTCTCTTTCCTGCTTAAATTTTATTAATATAAGCCTAATTTTAAATAGTATAGTTATTTATTTAAACTATTTATACTATTCATTTAAATAGCCTTAAAATGGAAATGACACAATGAAGTCAATATTGAGAGACGTGACCTGTACTTTCACTGTCTCTGCCTACCTATGCCATTCATCCTTAATAGGTATTCACTCTTATCAGTTTCTTTTGTATCCTTCCCATGTTTCTTTATTAAAAAAAAAAAAAATCAATCAAACAAATATATAATTCTCGTGCGAGGCGAGCACCCCCCCCCCCCACTTTGTTGGACCAAAAGGTAGAATACATTTATGCAGTTCTGCAGCTTGCTCTTTTCCAGTTAATGATTTATCTTAGAGATATTTCCAAGCACCCTATTCATTTTTTTAGCATTTAATACTATTCCATTGTGGGAACATATCACAGTGTATTGATCCCATCCTGTTCTGAGTTTTTCCCAATATTTTACTATTCTAAATGGTGTGAGTATTGCCCCCCCCCCCCCCCCAAATTCAATTGTACGGTCTGTTTTACAATATAAATTCCCCTAGTGGGACTTTTGAATAAAAAGGCAAATGCTTTTGCTTCCAAATTGCTTCCCATGAGGTGTGTCATTTGTGCTCCTACAAGCCAAACAGTGTTTTAAAGTGTTTATTTCACCAAACACTACCTGGGAAGGATGGCCTTCAGAATTTGATTTTGTTAGTCAAATTGGTGAAAAGTATTATTTCAATGGATTTTTACTTTACATTATTGTTATGATAGTTTTTCCCTATAGTTAAGTACCATTTCAATTTCTCTTTCTCTGAACCATCTGCTGTTTGCCCTTTTTTATTGGGCTGTTGGATTATTTTCTTGATTTTTAGGAGTCTATCACATATTGGGAGAAATAACACAGAGGGTGTAAATTGCAAATATGTCCCCCACGTTTTTCTTTAGATTTTTTTTTTTTTTTTCTGTGCAAATGTGTCATTATTATTTAGTCACGTTTGCCTTTTTCCTTCATCTGGATTTTAAGTCTTAGCTAAAAGGAAGTACCATCTGGGGAGAGGTATCTAGGTCACCCAAATCAGGTTAAATTTCAGAGTCATCTTGCCTACGAGGGGAAAAAGAAAAAAAAAAAAAAAAAATACCTGCCATAAACTTAAAATGTCTCTCCCCTTCAGGAAAGAGAGTGCAAAGGCTGCGACCATGGTGTGTCCTTTTAGATGCTCTCCATCCAGCCTCCAGGGGAATTTCCCCTGCTCCCTTTACCTAACTGTGCCTAACCTCTGAGGCCAACAGCGGATGTCAGGGTGGCTGACACTGCCTGTGGTCGCCTCTCCTTCCAAACCAGTCCCTGGAAATACAGGACCGCACTCTCAGCTATCGTTTTATCTGTCTCTAGAACAGTCCTTTCTCTCTGTAGCTAGAGGTCAATTTTCCAGAGAATTCTGAGCCCCCGCTGAACACCTGAGAGGCTCAGGAGTCTGAGTACAGATGAGTCTGTTCTTGGGGCAGGGCCAGGGTGGGCGGGTGCTGTGACTTCTTGACAGGGTAGCTCCCTGCTGTGACGACAGCTTAGTAAGGGGTGGATACCAGGCAAACCAGCCCCTTCAGCAAACATTTCTGATAAGTCACACAGCCCCATGTGGAATAAGAAGGGAGCCCCCCCCCCCCCGCCTGGTCTGTGCCCCACCATCTCCTCACACAACAGGGGGTGATGTCCCCTGCCCCTCCTTCCTCTACCCCCTCAAAGAAGCAGCTGCTCGGGTGGTTTCTTCAGCCTCTGAGGGGTGGAGCCATGGGAGGGGCCGTTTTTGTATAAAGCTGTAACATTGTGGGAAGGGGGGGC